>CAWUFW010009518.1:0-600000 GCA_963921515.1 Calotriton arnoldi
TATTCTGCCCGAACACCACTGCACTGCCCTAAACCCTGAAACACCACACCCAGCACGCCCCCTACACTGCCCGAACACCACTGCACTGCCCTAAACCCTGAAACACTACCCCCAGCAAGACCTCCTACACTGCCCTAACACCACTGCACTGCCCTAAACCCTGAAACATCACCCCCAGCAAGACCCCTACACTGCCCGAACACCACTGCCCTAAACCCTGAAACACCACCCCCAGCACGCCCCCTACACTGCCCAAACACCACTGCACTGCCCTAAACCCTGAAACACTACCCCCAGCAAGACCTCCTACACTGCTCGAACACCACTGCACTGCCCTAAACCCTGAAACACCACCCCCAGCACGACCCCCTACACTGCCCGAACACCACTGCACTGCCCTAAACCCTGAAACACCACCCCCTGCACGACCCCCTACACTGCCCGAACACTACTGCACTGCCCTAAACCCTGAAACACCATCCCCAGCACGACCCCTTACACTGCACGAACACCACTGCACTGCCCTAAACCCTGAAACACTACCCCCAGCAAGACCCCCTACACTGCCCGAACACCACTGCACTGCCCTAAACCCTGAAACATCACCCCCAGCAAGACCCCCTACACTGCCCGAACACCACTGCCCTAAACCCTGAAACACCACCCCCAGCAAGACCCCCTACACTGCCCGAACACCACTGCACTGCCCTAAACCCTGAAACACCATCCCCTGCACGACCCCCTAAACTGCCCGAACACCACTGCATTGCCCTAAACCCTGAAACACCACCCCCAGCATGACCCCCTCCACTGCCCGAACACCACTGCACTGCCCTAAACCCTGAAACACCACCCCCTGCATGATCCCCTACACTGCCCGAACACTACTGCACTGCCCTAAACCCTGAAACACCACCCCCAGCACGACCCCCTACACTGCACGAACACCACTGCACTGCCCTAAACCCCAAAACACTACCCCCAGCAAGACCCCCTACACTGCCCGAACACCACTGCACTGCCCTAAACCCTGAAACACCACCCCCTGCATGACCTCCTACACTGCCGGAACACCACTGCACTGCCCTAAACCCTGAAACACCACCCCCAGCACGACCCCCTACACTGCCCGAACACCACTGCACTGCCCTAAACCCTGAAACATCAACCCCAGCAAGACCCCGTACACTGCCTGAACACCACTGCCCTAAACCCTGAAACACCACCCCCTACACTGCACGAACACCACTGCACTGCCCTAAACCCTGAAACACCACCTCCAGCAAAACCCCCTACACTGCCTGAACACCATTGCTCTGCCCTAAATCCTGAAACACTAGCCCCAGCACGACCCCCTACACTGCCCTAAACCCTGAAACACCACCCCCAGCACGACCCCCTACACTGCCCGAACACCACTGCACTGCCCTAAACCCTGAAACACCAGCCCCAGCAAGACCCCCTACACTGCCCGAACACCACTGCACTACCCTAGACTCTGAAACACCAGCCCCAGCAAGACCCCCTACACTGCCCGAACACCACTGCACTGCCCTAAACCCTGAAACACCAGCCCCAGCATGACCCCCTACACTGCCCGAACACCACTGCACTGCCCTAAACCCTGAAACACCAGCCCCAGCACGATCACCTACACTGCCCGAACACCACTGCACTGCCCTAAACCCTGAAACACCAGCCCCAGCACAACCTCCTACACTGCCCGAACACCACTGCACTGCCCTAAACCCTGAAACACCAGCCACAGCATGACCCCCTACATTGCCCGAACACCACTGCACTGCCCTAAACCCTGAAACACCACCCCCTGCATGACCCCCTACACTGCCCGAACACCACTGCACTGCCCTAAACCCTGAAACACCACCCCCTGCACCGCCCCCTACACTGCCCGAACACCACTGCACTGCCCTAAACCCTGAAACACCACCCCCTGCACCGCCCCCTACACTGCCCGAACACCACTGCACTGCCCTAAACCCTAAAACACCACCCCCAGCACGACCCCCTTTACTGCTCGAACACCACTGCACTGCCCCAAACCCTGAAACACCACCCCCAGCACGACCCCCTACACTGCCCGAACACCACTGCCCTAAACCCTGAAACACCACCCCCTTCACGACCCCCTACACTGCCCAAACACCACTGCACTGCCCTAAACCCTGAAACACCACCCCCTACACTGCCCGAACACCACTGCACTGCCCTAAATCCTGAAACACCACCCCAGCACGACCCCTACACTGCCCGAACACCACTGCACTGCCCTAAACCCTAAAACACCACCCCCAGCATTACCCCCTACACTGCCCAAACACCACTGCACTGCCCTAAACCCTAGAACACTAATCCAGCACGACCCCCTACACTACCCGAACACCACTGCACTACCCTAAACCCTAAAATACTACCCCCAGCACAACCCCCTACACTACCCGAACACCACTGCACTGCCCTAAACCCTCAAACACTCCCCCCAGCACGACCCCCTACACTACCTGAACACCACTGCACTGCCCTAAACCCTCAAACACTCCCCCCAGCAAGACCCCCTACACTGCCCGAACACCACTGCACTGCCCTAAACCCTGAAACACCAGCCCCAGCATGACTCCCTACACTCCCCGAACACCACTGCACTGCCCTAAACCCTAAAACACTACCCCCAGCAGTACCCCCTACACTACCCAAACACCACTGCACTACCCTAAATCACTACCCCCAGCACGACCCCCTACACTACCCAAACACCACTGCACTACCCTAAACCCTAAAACACTACCCCCAGCACGACCCCCTACACTACACAAGCACCACTGCACTACCCTAAACCCTAAAACACTACCCCCAGCAGTACCCCTACACTACCCGAACACCACTGCACTACCCTAAACCCTAAAACACTACCCCCAGCAGTACCCCCTACACTACCCAAACACCACTGCACTACCCTAAATCACTACCCCCAGCACGACCCCCTACACTACCCAAACACCACTGCACTACCCTAAACCCTAAAACACTACCCCCAGCACGACCCCCTACACTACACAAGCACCACTGCACTACCCTAAACCCTAAAACACTACCCCCAGCACGACCCCCTACACTGCCCGAACACCACTGCACTGCCCTAAACCCTGAAACACCAGCCCCTGCACGACCCCCTACACTGCCCGAACATCACTGCACTGCCCTAAACCCTGAAACACCAACCCTAGCATGACCCCCTACACTGCCCGAACACCACTGCACTGCCCTAAACCCTGAAACACCACCCCCTTCACGACCCCCTATTCTGCCCGAACACCACTGCACTGCCCTAAACCCTGAAACACCACACCCAGCACGCCCCCTACACTGCCCGAACACCACTGCACTGCCCTAAACCCTGAAACACTACCCCCAGCAAGACCTCCTACACTGCCCTAACACCACTGCACTGCCCTAAACCCTGAAACATCACCCCCAGCAAGACCCCCTACACTGCCCGAACACCACTGCCCTAAACCCTGAAACACCACCCCCAGCACGCCCCTACACTGCCCAAACACCACTGCACTGCCCTAAACCCTGAAACACTACCCCCAGCAAGACCTCCTACACTGCTCGAACACCACTGCACTGCCCTAAACCCTGAAACACCACCCCCAGCACGACCCCCTACACTGCCCGAACACCACTGCACTGCCCTAAACCCTGAAACACCACCCCCTGCACGACCCCTACACTGCCCGAACACTACTGCACTGCCCTAAACCCTGAAACACCATCCCCAGCACGACCCCTTACACTGCACGAACACCACTGCACTGCCCTAAACCCTGAAACACTACCCCCAGCAAGACCCCTACACTGCCCGAACACCACTGCACTGCCCTAAACCCTGAAACATCACCCCCAGCAAGACCCCCTACACTGCCCGAACACCACTGCCCTAAACCCTGAAACACCACCCCCAGCAAGACCCCCTACACTGCCCGAACACCACTGCACTGCCCTAAACCCTGAAACACCATCCCCTGCACGACTCCCTAAACTGCCCGAACACCACTGCATTGCCCTAAACCCTGAAACACCACCCCCAGCATGACCCCCTCCACTGCCCGAACACCATTGCACTGCCCTAAACCCTGAAACACCACCCCCTGCATGATCCCCTACACTGCCCGAACACTACTGCACTGCCCTAAACCCTGAAACACCACCCCCAGCACGACCCCCTACACTGCACGAACACCACTGCACTGCCCTAAACCCCAAAACACTACCCCCAGCAAGACCCCCTACACTGCCCGAACACCACTGCACTGCCCTAAACCCTGAAACACCACCCCTGCATGACCTCCTACACTGCCGGAACACCACTGCACTGCCCTAAACCCTGAAACACCACCCCCAGCACGACCCCCTACACTGCCCGAACACCACTGCACTGCCCTAAACCCTGAAACATCAACCCCAGCAAGACCCCGTACACTGCCTGAACACCACTGCCCTAAACCCTGAAACACCACCCCCTACACTGCACGAACACCACTGCACTGCCCTAAACCCTGAAACACCACCTCCAGCAAAACCCCTACACTGCCTGAACACCATTGCTCTGCCCTAAATCCTGAAACACTAGCCCCAGCACGACCACCTACACTGCCCTAAACCCTGAAACACCAACCCCAGCACGACCCCCTACACTGCCCGAACACCACTGCACTGCCCTAAACCCTGAAACACCAGCCCCAGCAAGACCCCTACACTGCCCGAACACCACTGCACTACCCTAGACTCTGAAACACCAGCCCCAGCAAGACCCCCTACACTGCCCGAACACCACTGCACTGCCCTAAACCCTGAAACACCAGCCCCAGCATGACCCCCTACACTGCCCGAACACCACTGCACTGCCCTAAACCCTGAAACACCAGCCCCAGCATGACCACCTACACTGCCCGAACACCACTGCACTGCCCTAAACCCTGAAACACCAGCCCCAGCACAACCCCCTACACTGCCCGAACACCACTGCACTGCCCTAAACCCTGAAACACCAGCCACAGCACGACCCCCTACATTGCCCGAACACCACTGCACTGCCCTAAACCCTGAAACACCACCCCCTGCATGACCCCCTACACTGCCCGAACACCACTGCACTGCCCAAAACCCTGAAACACCACCCCCTGCACCGCCCCTACACTGCCCGAACACCACTGCACTGCCCTAAACCCTGAAACACCACCCCCTGCACCGCCCCCTACACTGCCCGAACACCACTGCACTGCCCTAAACCCTGAAACACCACCCCCAGCACGACCCCCTTTACTGCTCGAACACCACTGCACTGCCCCAAACCCTGAAACACCACCCCCAGCACGACCCCCTACACTGCCCGAACACCACTGCCCTAAACCCTGAAACACCACCCCTTCACGACCCCCTACACTGCCCAAACACCACTGCACTGCCCTAAACCCTGAAACACCACCCCCTACACTGCCCGAACACCACTGCACTGCCCTAAATCCTGAAACACCACCCCAGCACGACCCCCTACACTGCCCGAACACCACTGCACTGCCCTAAACCCTAAAACACCACCCCCAGCATTACCCCCTACACTGCCCAAACACCACTGCACTGCCCTAAACCCTAGAACACTAATCCAGCACGACCCCCTACACTACCCGAACACCACTGCACTACCCTAAACCCTAAAATACTACCCCCAGCACAACCCCTACACTACCCGAACACCACTGCACTGCCCTAAACCCTCAAACACTCCCCCAGCACGACCCCCTACACTACCTGAACACCACTGCACTGCCCTAAACCCTCAAACACTCCCCCAGCACGACCCCCTACACTACCCGAACACCACTGCACTGCCCTAAACCCTAAAACACTCCCCCAGCACGACCCCTACACTACCCGAACACCACTGCACTGCCCTAAACCCTAAAACACTCCCCCCAGCACGACCCCTACACTACCCAAACACCACTGCACTGCCCTAAACCCTAAAACACTACCCCCGCATGACCCCCTACACTACCCAAACACCAATGCACTACCCTAATCCCTAAAACACTACCCCCCGCATGACCCCCTACACTACCCTAAACCCTAAAACACTACCCCTGCACGACTCCCTACACTACCCAAAGACCACTGCACTACCCTAAACCACGACCTCCTACACTCACACAAACACCACTGCACTACCCTAAACCCTAAAACACTACCCCCTACACTACACAAACACCACTGCACTACCCTAAACCCTAAAAACTACCCCCAGCACGAACCACTACACTACCCAAACACCACTGCACTACCCTAAACCCTAAAAACTACCCCCAGCAGTACCCCTACACTACCCAAACACCACTGCACTACCCTAAACCCTAAAACACTACCCCCAGCAGTACCCCCTACACAACCCAAACACCACTGCACTAACCTAAATCACTACCCCCAGCACGACCCCATACACTACCCAAACACCACTGCACTACCCTAAACCCTAAAACACTACCCCCAGCACGACTCCTACACTACCCAAACACCACTGCAATACCCTAAACCCTAAATCTACCCTCAGCATGACCCCCTACACTACACAAACACCACTGCACTACCCTAAACCCTAAAACACTACCCCCAGCAGTACCCCCTTCACTACCCAAACACCACTGCACTACCCTAAATCACTACCCCCAGCACGATCCCCTACACTACCCAAACACCACTGCACTACCCTAAACCCTAAAACACAACCCCCAGCACGACTCCCTACACTACCCAAACACCACTGCAATACCCTAAACCCTAAATCTACCCCCAGCATGACCCCCTACACTACACAAACACCACTGTACTACCCCAAACCCTAAAACACTACCCCCAGCAGTACCCCCTACACTACCCAAACACCACTGCACTACCCTAAATCACTACCCCCAGCACGACCCCCTACACTACCCAAACACCACTGCACTACCCTAAACCCTAAAACACTATCCCCAGCACGACTCCCTACACTACCCAAACACCACTGCACTACCCTAAACCCTAAAACACTACCCCCAGCACGACTCCCTACACTACCCAAACACCACTGCAATACCCTAAACCCTAAATCTACCCCCAGCATGACCCCCTACACTACCCAAACACCACTGCACTACCCTAAATCACTACCCCCAGCACGACCCCCTACACTACCCAAACACCACTGCACTACCCTAAACCCTAAAACACTATCCCCAGCACGACCCCTACACTACCCAAACACCACTGCACTACCCTAAACCCTAAATCTACCCCCAGCATGACCCCCTACACTACACAAACACCACTGCACTACCCTAAACCCTAAAACACTACCCCCAGCATGACCCTCTTCACTACCTAAACACGCCTGCACAATTTGTTACAGGCGTTGCAACGCAGGCCTGTGGTGCTTACTGGAAGTACCTAGTGGGCTAGTTGAGCCCCAGGGACCCTCAGGATTCAAGGTGACCTAATCCCCCAACTTAAAACGCACCACGGGGCGTGTTTGCACAGTGGTGAAGGGGGGGCGGGGCCTCAGGTGACATGTGCGCAAACACGCCCTGTGGTGCGTTTTAAGTTGGGGAATTAATTCCCTTTGAATCCTGAGGGACCCTGGGGGCCAACTAGCCCACCAGGTACCTTCAGTAAGCACAACAGAGTTGCGTTGCAGAGAGGTGAAAAAAGGTGCGTGGCCTCGGAACGCCTCTCTGCAACTCAGCTCTGTGGTCCTAACTGTAGGTCCATGGGGGCTAGTTGGGCCCCAGGGACCCTCAGAATTCAAGGGGACTTAATCCCGCAACTTAAAACGCGCCACGGGGTGCGTTTGCACACATGTCACCTCAGGTCCCCCCTCCCTTCACCACTGTGCAAACGCGCCCTGTAGCGCGTTTTAAGAGGTAGTTTTAATCCCCCTGCCCTATTATGTACTAGGGACTTGCAGAGGAGGTCATGCTAATCACAGGGGTACCCCAACGCATAGTGTTTCCTAGTGTATGTAGGTGTTTTCACTGTATTCTAAGTGTCTTTTAGCATAGCACTGGCTCTGGTTAGTCAGAGTCAGTTACCACCAGTACCCGTCTGAAAAAGATGTGGGCACAGGATGATTTTGCAACAAGGCCTCTTTCTGCTCCTCTGTTGGTTCTTTCTGCACATCTTTTGCTTCTTTCTGTGCGTTTTTCTTCTTTCTTCACATGTCCTACCTCTGTAGGCATAGTTAGAAACTAGCATTTAAAAAAACCTTTGAAATTCACTGAAGAAACCATAGGTTTCAGACACGTTATAGTTAGAAATTAGCATTTAAAAAACCTTTGAAATTCACTGAAAAAACCATAGGTTTTAGGGACAGTTATAGTTAGTTGGACATTTCACTCGTACAAAACCATAGAAATTCCCCCGTTATAGTTAGTTCAGCTAACTATAACTCGCGCCCGCAATGCACTGCTGATGACGTCACATATTATATCACTCATGACATGGTCAGTGACATCACTGATGACATCACTGATGACATCTCAAATGACATCACTGATGACATCATCCATGTGATAATTTCATGCATCTTCTCACACCCTAATATAACTTTTGATACACCCACCCTAAATTACAGACTGCCATTCTCAAAACCATAGACACTCCAACACCAAAAACTACATACCCACTCACTGATTCTTAGGTCTACACACACATCCACTCACTCACCCGTACAGTCACTCATACTTAGTCACTCAGTACAGGACTATCATATGCACTCATACACCTATATAAACACTCACACACCGCCACTCCTCCATAGAGGTACTCACACACCTAGTCAGTCATGCAAAAAACTTAATCACACACCCATTTACTCACCTATACAGTTATACACACACCAGCTCACTTACTCATACAAATACTAGCACATTCTTACGCTCTTATACAATCACTGATACAAGTACACACTCATCCATACAGCCACTCTCACAATCACACACTCTCACTTATAGCCATTTATATACTCCAACACACATATATACTGCCTTTCACATATGTAGTTACTCACACATGTACCACTGAGATATACATTCAATCACTAAAACACCCATACACACACTCACCCACCCATACAGTCCATCACAGATGCACTCTTGAAACCATGCACCCAGTGAATCACCAACTCAAACATCTATGCACAGAGTCACACACACCCCACCCACACAAACACTCAGGCACCCATACAGATACTCAGACAATCAATCAATAACCCATGTAGACACTCATGTAGCTATTCAGAAAGCCATGCAGCCGCTTACAAACCAACAGACAGACGGATACAGACATTCACACAGTTTAGTCACTAACCCATGCATTCAGTAAGATACATTTAATCACTCACTTGTAGAGTCAGTCACTCACGTACTAAATCATCCATTCAGACACTTATACACCCACTCATTCTTCAATACGCCTTTCCCTATATATATTAAACATATTTAAACTTTACAGAAACACACAGTCACTGGATGATGTCATCAGTGATGTCATTTGAGATGTCATCAGTGATGTCATCAGTGATGTCACTGACCATGTCATGAGTGATGTAATATGTGACGTCATCAGCAGTGCATTGCGGGGCGCGAGTTATAGTTAGCTGAACTAACTATAACGGGGGAATTTCTATGGTTTTGTACGAGTAAAATGTCCAACTAACTATAACTGTCCCTAAAACCTATGGTTTTTTCAGTGAATTTCAAAGGTTTTTTAAATGCTAATTTCTAACTATAACGTGTCTGAAACCTATGTTTTTTTCAGTGAATATATATATATATATATATATATATATATATATATTTGAGTACTGCAGACCAACCATCCAGATTTAACTTACTTTTTCACCCCTTCATGCCACCCCAGGGCACCTCTTTATACACTAATTTCTCGAAAGCAGCTAAATGGATTTACGCCAAATCTTAAAATCCAGTCTTTGTGCTAAATGTGGTATAATTTCATTCAGCCAATTTATGTTTTTCCTGTATTGGAGATCAAATTTTCAGATAGATAGATCGATAGAGATATAGGGATAGATAGATATATATATATATATATATATTTTCACTGAAAAAACCATAGGTTTTAGGGACAGTTATAGTTAGTTGGACATTTCTCTCGTACAAAACCATAGAAATTCCCCCATTATAGTTAGTTCAGCTAACTATAACTCGCGCCCCGCAATGCACTGCTGATGACGTCACATATTACATCACTCATGACATGGTCAGTGACATCACTGATGACATCACTGATGACATCTCAAATGACATCACTGATGACATCACTGATGACATCATCCAGTGACTGTGTGTTTCTGTAAAGTTTAAATATGTTTAATATATATAGGGAAAGGCGTATTGAAGAATGAGTGGGTGTATAAGTGTCTGAATGGATGATTTAATACGTGAGTGACTGACTCTACCAGTGAGTGATTAAATGTATCTTACTGAATGCATGGGTTAGTGACTAAACTGTGTGAATGTCTGTATCCGTCTGTCTGTTGGTTTGTAAGCGGCTGCATGGCTTTCTGAATAGCTACATGAGTGTCTACATGGGTTATTGATTGATTGTCTGAGTATCTGTATGGGTGCCTGAGTGTTTGTGTGGGTGGGGTGTGTGTGACTCTGTGCATAGATGTGTGAGTTGGTGATTCACTGGGTGCATGGTTTCAAGAGTGCATCTGTGATGGACTGTATGGGTGGGTGAGTGTGTGTATGGGTGTGTTAGTGATTGAATGTATATCTCAGTGGTACATGTGTGAGTAACTACATATGTGAAAGGCAGTATATATGTGTGTTGGAGTATATAAATGGCTATAAGTGAGAGTGTGTGATTGTGAGAGTGGCTGTATGGATGAGTGTGTACTTGTATCAGTGATTGTATAAGAGCGTAAGAATGTGCTAGTATTTGTATGAGTAAGTGAGCTGGTGTGTGTATAACTGTATAGGTGAGTAAATGGGTGTGTGATTAAGTTTTTGCATGACTGACTAGGTGTGTGAGTACCTCTATGGATGAGTGGCGGTGTGTGAGTGTTTATATAGGTGTATGAGTGCATATGATAGTCCTGTACCGAGTGACTAAGTATGAGTGACTGTACGGGTGAGTGAGTGGATGTGTGTGTAGACCTAAGAATCAGTGAGTGGGTATGTAGTTTTTGGTGTTGGAGTGTCTATGGTTTTGAGAATGGCAGTCTGTAATTTAGAGTGGGTGTATCAAAAGTTATATTAGGGTGTGAGAAGATGCATGAAATTATCACATGGATGATGTCATCAGTGATGTCATTTGAGATGTCATCAGTGATGTCATCAGTGATGTCACTGACCATGTCATGAGTGATGTAATATGTGCCGTCATCAGCAGTGCATTGCGGGCGCGAGTTATAGTTAGCTGAACTAACTATAACGGGGGAATTTCTATGGTTTTGTACAAGTGAAATGTCCAACTAACTATAACTGTCCCTAAAACCTATGGTTTTTTCAGTGAATTTCAAAGGTTTTTAAATGCTAATTTCTAACTATAACGTGTCTGAAACCTATGGTTTTTTCAGTGAATTTCAAAGGTTTTTTAAATGCTAATTTCTAACTATAACGTGCCTGAAACCTATGATTTTTTAAGTGAATTTCAAAGATTTTTTTAAATGCTAGTTTCTAACTATGCCTACAGAGGTAGGACATGTGAAGAAAGAAGAAAAAACGCACAGAAAGAAGCAAAAGATGTGCAGAAAGAACCAACAGAGGAGCAGAAAGAGGCCTTGTTGCAAAATCATCCTGTGCCCACAACTTTTTCAGACGGGTACTGGTGGTAACTGACTCTGACTAACCAGAGCCAGTGCTATGCTAAAAGACACTTAGAATACAGTGAAAACACCTACATACACTAGGGAACACTATGCGTTGGGGTACCCCTGTGATTAGCATGACCTCCTCTGCAAGTCCCTAGTACATAATAGGGCAGGGGATTAAAACTACCTCTTAAAACGCGCTACAGGGCGCGTTTGCACAGTGGTGAAGGGAGGGGGCCTGAGGTGACATGTGTGCAAACGCACCCCGTGGCGCGTTTTAAGTTGCGGGATTAAGTCCCCTTGAATTCTGAGGGTCCCTGGGGCCCAACTAGCCCCCAGGTACCTACAGTTAGGACCACAGAGCTGAGTTGCAGAGAGGCGTTCCGAGGCCACGCACCTTTTTCACCTCTCTGCAACGCAACTCTGTTGTGCTTACTGAAGGTACCTGGTGGGCTAGTTGGCCCCAGGGTCCCTCAGGATTCAAAGGGAATTAATTCCCCAACTTAAAACGCACCACAGGGCGTGTTTGCGCACATGTCACCTGAGGCCCCGCCCCTCCCTTCACCACTGTGCAAACGCGCCCCGTGGTGCGTTTTAAGTTGGGGGATTAGGTCACCTTGAATCCTGAGGGTCCCTGGGGCCCAACTAGCCCACTAGGTACTTCCAGTAAGCACCACAGGCCTGCGTTGCAACGCCTGTAACAAATTGTGCAGTTGTGTTTAGGTAGTGAAGAGGGTCGTGCTGGGGGTAGTGTTTTAGGGTTTAGGGTAGTGCAGTGGTGTTTGTGTAGTGTAGGGGTCATTCTGGGGGTAGATTTAGGGTTTAGGGTAGTGCAGTGGTGTTTGGGTAGTGTAGGGAGTCGTGCTGGGGGAGTGTTTTAGGGTTTAGGGTAGTGCAGTGGTGTTTGGGTAGTGTAGGGGTCGTGCTGGGGTAGTGTTTTAGGGTTTAGGGTAGTGCAGTGGTGTTTGGGTAGTGTAGGGGTCGTGCTGGGGGTAGTGTTTTAGGGTTTAGGGTAGTGCAGTGGTGTTTGGGTAGTGTAGGGGTACTGCTGGGGGTAGTTTTTAGGGTTTAGGGTAGTGCAGTGGTGTTTGGGTAGTGTAGTGGTTCGTGCTGGGGGTAGTTTTTAGGGTTTAGGGTAGTGCAGTGGTGTTTGTGTAGTGTAGGGGGTAGTGTTTTAGGGTTTAGAGTAGTGCAGTGGTGTTTGTGTAGTGTAGGAGGTCGTGGTTTAGGGTTTAGGGTAGTGCAGTGGTCTTTGGGTAGTGTAGGGAGTCGTGCTGGGGTAGTGTTTTAGGGTTTAGGGTAGTGTAGGGGTCATGCGGGGGTAGTGTTTTAGGGATTAGGGTAGTGCATTGGTGTTTGGGTAGTGTAGGGGTCATGCGGGGGTAGTGTTTTAGGGTTTAGAGCAGTGCAGTGGTGTTTGGGTAGTGTAGGGGGTCGTGCTGCGGGGAGTGTTTTAGGGTTTAGGGCAGTGCAGTGGTGTTCGGGTAGTGTAGGGGTCGTGCTGGGGGAGGGTTTTAGGGTTTAGGGCAGTGCAGTGGTGTTCGGGTAGTGTAGGGGTCGTGCTGGGGGTAGTGTTTGAGGGTTTAGGGCAGTGCAGACGTGTTCGGGTAGTGTAGGGGTTGTGCTGAGGGTAGTATTTTAGGGTTTAGGGTAGTGCAGTGGTGTTCGGGCAGTGTAGGGGTCGTGCTGGGGTAGTGTTCTAGGGTTTAGGGCAGTGCAGTGGTGTTTGGGCAGTGTAGGGGTAATGCTGGGGGTGTTTTAAGGTTTAGGGCAGTGCAGTGGTGTTCGGGCAGTGTAGGGGTCGTGCTGGGGGTGGTGTTTCAGGGTTTAGGGCAGTGCTTTGGTGTTCGGGCAGTGTAGGGGTGGTGTTTCAGGGTTTAGGGCAGTGCAGTGGTGTTTGGGCAGTGTAGGGGGTCGTGCAGGGGTAGTGTTTCAGGGTTTAGGGCAGTGGTGTTCGGGCAGTGTAGAGGGTCGTGCTGGGGTGGTGTTTCATGGTTTGGGGCAGTGCAGTGGTGTTCGAGCAGTAAAGGGGTCGTGCTGGGGGTGGTGTTTCAGGGTTTAGGCAGTGCAGTGGTGTTTGGGCAGTGTAGGGGCGTGCAGGGGTGGTGTTTCAGGGTTTAGGGCAGTGCAGTGGTGTTCGGGCAGTGTAGGGGGTCGTGCTGGGGCTGGTGTTTCAGGGTTTAGGGCAGTACAGTGGTGTTCGGGCAGTGTAGGGGTCGTGCTGGGGCTGGTGTTTCAGGGTTTAGGGCAGTGCAGTGGTGTTCGGGCAGTGTAGAGGGTTGTGCTGGGGCTGGTGTTTCAGGGTTTAGGGCAGTGCAGTGGTGTTCGGGCAGTGTAGGGGGTCATGCTGGGGCTGGTGTTTCAGGGTTTAGGGCAGTGCAGTGGTGTTCGGGCAGTGTAGGGGTCGTGCTGGGGGTGGTGTTTCAGGGTTTAGTGCAGTGGTGTTCGGGCAGTGTAGGGGGTCGTGCTGGGGCTAGTGTTTCAGGATTTAGGGCAGAGCAATGGTGTTCAGGCAGTGTAGGGGGTTTTGCTGGAGGTGGTCTTTCAGGGTTTAGGGCAGTGCAGTGGTGTTCGTGCAGTGTATGGGGTGGTGTTTCAGGGTTTAGGGCAGTGGTGTTCAGGCAGTGTAGGGGGACTTGCTGGGGTTGAGGTTTCAGGGTTTAGGGCAGTGCAGTGGTGTTTGGGCAGTGTAGGGGGTCGTGCTGGGGGTGGTGTTTCAGGGTTTAGGGCAGTGCAGTGGTGTTCCGGCAGTGTAGGAGGTCATGCAGGGGGTGGTGTTTCAAGGTTTAGGGCAGTGCAGTGGTGTTCGGGCAGTGTAGGGGTCGTGCTGGGGGTGGTGTTTCAGGGTTTAGGGCAGTGCAGTGGTGTTCGGGCAGTGTAGGGTGTCGTTTCAGGGTTTAGGGCAGTGCAGTGGTGTTCGGGCAGTGTAGGGGGTCGTGCAGGGGGCTGGTGTTTCAGGGTTTAGGGTAGTGCAGTGGTGTTTGGGCAGTGTAGGGGGTCGTGCAGGGGTGGTGTTTCAGGGTTTAGGGCAGTACAGTGGTGTTCGGGCAGTGTAGGGGTCTTGCTGGGGGTGGTGTTTCAGGGTTTAGGGCAGTGCAGTGGTGTTCGGGCAGTGTAGGGGGTCGTGCTGGGGCTGGTGTTTGTGGGTTTAGGGTAGTGCAGTGGTGTTCGGGCAGTGTAGGGGGTCGTGCTGGGGCTGGTGTTTCAGGGTTTAGGGCAGTGCAGTGGTTTTCAGGCAGTGTAGGCAGTCGTGCTGGGGCTGGTGTTTCAGGGTTTAGGGCAGTGGTGTTCGGGCAGTGTACGGGGTTGTGCTGGGGCTGGTGTTTCAGGGTTTAGGGCAGTGCAGTGGTGTTCGGGCAGTGTAGGGGTCATGCTGGGGGTGGTGTTTCAGGGTTTAGGGCAGTGCAGTGGTGTTCGGACAGTGTAGGGGTCGTGCTGGGGCTGGTGTTTCATGGTTTAGGGCAGTGCAATGGTGTTCGGGCAGTGTAGGGGGTCGTGCTGGGGGTGGTGTTTCAGGGTTTAGGGCAGTGCAGTGGTGTTTGGGCAGTGTAGGGGGTCATGCTGGGGGTGGTGTTTCAGGGTTTAGGGCAGTGCAGTGGTGTTCGGGCAGTGTAGAGGGTCTTGCTGGGCGTGGTGTTTCAGGGTTTAGGGCAGTGCAGTGGTGTTTGGGGAGTGTAGGGGGTCGTGCAGGGGGTGGTGTTTCAGGGTTTAGGGCAGTGCAGTAGTGTTCGGGCAGTGTAGAGGATCGTGCAGGGGTGGTGTTTCAGGGTTTAGGGCAGTGGTGTTCGGGCAGTGTAGGGGGTCTTGCTGGGGGTGATGTTTCAGGGTTTACGGCAGTGCAGTGGTGTTCGGGCAGTGTAGGGGGTCTTGCTGGGGGTAGTGTTTCGGGGTTTAGGGCAGTGTAGTGGTGTTTGTGCAGTGTAGGGGATCGTGCAGGGGTGGTGTTTCAGGGTTTAGGGCAGTGCAGTGGTGTTCGGGCAGTGTAGGGGTCGTGCTGGGGGTGGTGTTTCAGGGTTTAGGGCAGTGCAGTGGTGTTTGGGGAGTGTAGGGGGTCGTGCAGGGGGTGGTGTTTCAGGGTTTAGGGCTGGGCAGTGGTGTTCGGGCAGTGTAGGGGTCGTGCTGGGGCTGGTGTTTCAGGGTTTAGGGCAGTGCAGTGGTGTTCGGGCAGTGTAGGGGTCTTGCTGGGGGTGGTGTTTCAAGGTTTAGGGCAGTGGTGTTCGGGCAGTGTAGGGGGTCTTGCTGGGGGTGATGTTTCAGGGTTTAGGGCAGTGCAGTGGTGTTCGGGCAGTGTAGGGGTCTTGCTGGGGGTAGTGTTTCAGGGTTTAGGGCAGTGCAGTGGTGTTCGTGCAGTGTAGGGGATCGTGCTGGGGATGGTGTTTCAGGGTTTAGGGCAGTGCAGTAGTGTTCGGGCAGTGTAGGGGGTCGTGCAGGGGTGGTGTTTCAGGGTTTAGGGCAGTGCAGTGGTGTTCGGGCAGTGTAGGGGTCGTGCTGGGGGTGGTGTTTCAGGGTTTAGGGCAGTGCAGTGGTGTTCGGGCAGTGTAGGAGGTCTTGCTGGGGTAGTGTTTCAGGGTTTAGGGCAGTGCAGTGGTGTTCGGGCAGTGTAGGGGGCGTGGCGGGGGTGGTGTTTCAGGGTTTAGGGCAGTGCAGTGGTGTTCGGGCAGTGTAGGGGGTCGTGAAGGGGTGGTGTTTCAGGGTTTAGGGCAGTGCAGTGGTGTTCGGGCAGTGTAGGGGTCGTGCTAGGGTTGGTGTTTCAGGGTTTAGGGCAGTGCAGTGGTGTTCGGGCAGTGTAGGGGGTCGTGCAGGGGCTGGTGTTTCAGGGTTTAGGGCAGTGCAGTGGTGTTCGGGCAGTGTAGGGGGTCGTGCTGGGAGTAGTGTTTTAGGGTTTAGGGTAGTGCAGTGGTGTTTGTGTAGTGTAGGGGGTCATGTTTTAGGGTAGTGCAGTGGTGTTTGGGTTGTGTAGGGGTCGTGCTGGGGGTAGTGTTTTAGGATTTAGGTTAGTGCAGTGGTGTTTGTGTAGTGTAGGGGTCGTGCTGGGGGTAGTGTTTTAGGGTTTAGGTAGTGCAGTGGTGCTTGTGTAGTGTAGGGGTCGTGCTGGGGTAGTGTTTTAGGGTTTAGGGTAGTGCAGTGGTGTTTGTGTAGTGTAGGGGGTCATGTTTTAGGGTAGTGCAGTGGTGTTTGGGTAGTGTAGGGGGTCGTGCTGGGGGTAGTGTTTTAGGATTTAGGTTAGTGCAGTGGTGTTGGGGTAGTGTTTTAGGGTTTAGGGTAGTGCAGTGGTGTTTGTGTAGTGTAGGGGTCATGCTGGGGGTAGTGTTTTAGGGTTTATGTTAGTGCAGTGGTGCTTGTGTAGTGTAGGGGGTCGTGCTGGGGGTAGTGTTTTAGGGTTTAGGGTAGTGCAGTGGTGTTTTTGTAGTGTAGGGGGTCATGTTTTAAGATGCAACGCTCCAATACCTGATCAGTCTGCACTACATAAAACTGCAAAAAAACTAAAAATAAAAAGTGTTTTGCACACTTTTGTCATTGGGCTATATGTGGGCTACATCTGGGTAATATTTGTGCTACATTTGGGCTCTTTTTTCACTGGTGGCCATCTTGGAAGACTTCTTTGTTATGAAGTTTCCTAATTTCCTCATTTACTGCAGTCTCCTCAGTAGGAAATGCTTTCAGTTTTTTACTTTGATTCCATCAAGAAGGCATTCAGATGTGTCACACATTTGCCATAAATTCAGAATGTTAGCACTCTAGTTGTTCATTAGATCACTGTAGTAAAGCTACTGCTCACCAAGGAGTTAACTGGAAGTCTACTGCTGGTATTGAAAGTGATTGTTTCAGTCTGCATGTCAGAATTTTCTAATGAAATAGAAGAGGATTTGAGATTTCACTTAAAACATGCACTAAATTTTCTTTTGCAGCACTAACCATAATTTCTATGGCAAAATGAACCCCCTCATTTTGTTCCTTTTTAAATTAAATGTTTTAAGTGTTACCAGTTTATTCCAATCAAGATGGCTTCAGGTGTGCCATACTTTTGTCATAAGTAAGGCTGTTAGCACTCTAGTTGTTCTTTAGAACACTCTGGGAAGCTGCAGTAGAACACAAAGGCATCAACTGACAGGCTGCTCCTGTTGAAATATAACAGGAAGATATTTGAGATCTCACTTAAAACATGTCCTAATTTTTCTTTCTACAGCACTAACCATAATTTCTATGGCAAAATGAACCCCCTCATTTTGTTCCTTTTTAAATTAAATGTTTTAAGTGTTACCAGTTTATTCCAATCAAGATGGCTTCAGGTGTGCCATACTTTTGTCATAAGTAAGACTGTTAGCGCTCTAGTTGTTCTTTAGAACACTCTGGGAAGCTGCAGTAGAACACAAAGGCATCAACTGACAGGCTGCTCCTGTTGAAATATAACAGGAAGATATTTGAGATCACACTTGAAACATGTCCTAATTTTTCTTTCTACAGCACTAACCATAATTTCTATGACAAAATGAACCCCATCATTTTGTTCCTTTTTAAATTAAATGTTTTAAGTGTTACCAGTTTATTCCAATCAAGATGGCTTCAGGTGTGCCATACTTTTGTCATAAGTAAGACTGTTAGCGCTCTAGTTGTTCTTTAGAATACTCTGGGAAGCTGCAGTAGAACACAAAGGCATCAACTGACAGGCTGCTCCTGTTGAAATATAACAGGAAGATATTTGAGATCACACTTGAAACATGTCCTAATTTTTCTTTCCAGAGCACTAACCATAATTTCTATGACAAGATGAACCCCATCATTTTGTTCCTTTTTAAATTAAATGTTTTAAGTGTTACCAGTTTATTCCAATCAAGATGGCTTCAGGTGTGCCATACTTTTGTCATAAGTAAGGCTGTTAGCACTCTAGATGTTCTTTAGAACACTCTGGGAAGCTGCAGTAGAACACAAAGGAATCAACTGACAGTCTCTGCCCTTGTTGGATGTACATGTTTTACTGAGAATGTCAGACTTCATTCTCACATGACTGAGAAAGATAATGTGAATTTACAGAAAATATGCTCTCATTTTAGCTTCTGGAGCACCTTCCAAAACTGTATGGGACAAGCATGTGAAAATAGTTTTCTCTCAAACATGATTCATGATATCCCAGCAGAAGGTTTTTCACAGGGTAAAATCACCTTAGAACACACCACAATTCCTGAAATTAGTATGGTACCATCAACAAATGAATTCTAATGTAACTAAAGTCTGTTATCACCCTTTATAGTTCTCCTTTTGGTAACCCTCAAAATCTTCGATTCACTACAATGCATTTCAATGGGGTACTATCATTTATATTGGTCCCAAGATGGCTGCCAGCAATTCCAGGATGAAGTGCTGACAGCCAATCAGATCTCACGATGACACGCGTGGTTAGGCTTCGCCCAGATATATATGTGTTTTTACTTTTGATTTTCTCAACAACTACTGAACGGATTTACACCATTTAACAAAAAGGGTTCTTTCTGAACCAAGAACTACCTCTTTGCCAAATTTGGTGTAATTCTGTTCAGCAGTTCGGGCTGTAGCCTTGCATAAAGTTTCCTATGGGAAATTGATTTTTTGACTCTTATTTTCTTAATTTCTCCGCAACTACTGAACGGATTTACACCATTTAACAAAAAGGGTTCTTTCTGAACCAAGAACTACCTCTTTGCCAAATTTGGTGTAATTCCGTTCAGCAGTTCGGGCTGTAGCCGTGTCTAAAGTTTCCTATGGGAAAATGAATGGGTAAAACATGTTTTGGGACCCCCCTTTTTTCTCGGCCCCCGCTTGACGAATCACCCCGTAACTTTCAGGGTAGGAGCGGACCGGAGCGGGCCATAAAGTTTGAAAATTTCGCGAAGATTCGTCAACCGACGCAAGAGTTATTTCAAATAGAATGTCGCGGATTTCCTATGGAAAATAGGTCCTAACTATAACTATCTACTGGCGACCGCCAGTAGATAATATATATATATTGATATATATCTATCTTAACTGCTGAGGCTTTTCCACCCCAGTGCAGAGCCCTTTTTTGGCTCTTTTGTGCTTAGGTCTCCATAATGTTTTGTCCACATAAGATATCCCTGACAAACTTGCGCCCCTTTTCCCCAACATTATGGGAATTCTAAAGGTCCCTAAGGTTTGTGGATTCCCTTAAGGGCAACGAGAAATTGCTCAAAATATAGCTAAATTGTTTTGGGCGTGGGTTTGGGAAAAAGTGCTGCAAAAGAAAGTGTCTGATCTTCCCTTAAAATGGTATCAACAAAAGGATAGCTGAGCTAACATCACCATTTTCCCAGCGTTTAGAAACAAGCAGATCTGCGTCAAAATAACTTCTTTTTTTTAACCACCGGTTTCACTTTTTCAAAGCGGTAGCCCATTGTAAATCATTTTTGTGCTATCAAACTACTTCCAGTTTGTGGTGGAAACAGTTGTGAAACCTATGGGTGATCTCAGAGAGCTATTCATTTCTGAAATGTAAACCACATTCTGAATTCAGCAAGTGGTCATTTGTGTGATTCCTCAAGGTTTTCCCAAAGAAAAACAAATAGTGATAATTAGTAGGAAATAAAGTCATTTGTGACAATGTTCTCATCTGTCACTTCTTGTCAAAATGGGCTATTTACAAAAGCAACACACCATTGCATCTGACAGACCTTTTAGGTCGCTACAATAAATAGGGTTTGTAGTTTTACCAAGAACACGGGATACCCAGAGCCAACAACTGAGCTACACCTGCCACTTCATTGTATACAGACTACTCAGCAATTCATATGGTAAAATGTAAAGAATAAAAAATAGGTATGAAGGAAACCTATGAACTTTTTAAATGTACACACAATACTGAGTTTAGGAACAGTGGTTATTTGTACACCCCTGAATTGGGGATTACTGGTACTATCATGTGATTCAGAGGGCATTTTGCAAAATTTCTTTTTTTTGCACACTGGCTTACATTTGGAATCCACACATGCTGAGAAATCCAATTGGTGATAACAAATGTTCTACTAGTATGTGTTTCCACATGTCTCCCGATAGAAATGATACCTCATATATGCCTGCCGCCTGCAACACAAAAACACCACAAAACCCAACCAGGGGACATCATATTTCACCCAGCAGAATCCACGCTTTTTTTTTTTTATTTAAACAATGTGGGTAGCTGCAGATTTTGTGCCCTAGCCCAGCTGCCACCAAGGGAAACCTACCATACCAATACATTTCTGAAAACTAGATACGCGGGGTATCCAGAGTCGTGGGACTTGTGTAACTCTCACTAGATTTTCAGAAGCCCTTGTAAACCTCAATCTTTGGCTAAAAACACACATTTTCCTCACATTTCTGTGAGGGAAAGTTCTGAAATCTGCAGGTAGCAGTACATTTCCTACCACCCAGCGTTCCCCCCACGTCTGCTAATAAAAGTTGTACCTCACTTGTGGGTGTGCCAAGCGCCAGCAACAGGTAATGGCCCAAAACGCAACATGGACAGATTACATTTTTCCTCTCAAAACCAACCTTTTTTTTTTTCTTTCCTTTTGCAATTTGGGTAGCTTTGGATTGTGGGCCCTAGCTCAGCTGACACCTAGAGAAACATAGGGTGACTTGTGTGACTCTTGCCAGGGTTTTTAAAATTTTTACCCAGAAGCCCTTGCAAACCTTTAAGCTTTGGCTAAAATCAAACATTTTTCTCACATTTCTGTGAGGAAAAGTTTTGGAATTTGCATGGAGCCACAAATTTCCTACCATCCAGGGTTCCCCCATGTCTCCCGATAAAAATGTTACCCCACTTATGTGGATGGGCCTATCATCCGTGACAAAGGGCCCAAAACGCAACATGTACAGATCATATTTTTCCTCTCAAAACGACCCTTTATTTTCATTTTGGGTAGCTGTGAATTGTGGGCCCTAGCTCAACTGGCACCTAAAGAAACCTCCCAAACCTGCACATTTCTGAAAACTGTACACTCAGGGAGTCCAGGGTGGGGTGACTTGTATTGCGCTCTCAGGTTCTTACCCAGAAGCCCTTGCAAACCTCAACTTCGGCTAAAAACACACTTTTTTCCCACATTTTTTGAGTGCACAACACAGCACACATAGAAACAGCAAAAACAAGGAGAAATAAAACATTTCTCCTCATTGCTAAGTATAACGTGAAAAGGTGCCTTATTTACAAGGCAGCGCTAACACTGAAACCTGCACAACCTTGGGTCTTGTACCTCTGATGGTCGATGCATCTCCTCTGCTCAAGGAAATTCAAAACATGGAGCATGCTCAGTTATGTGTAATGATTAATATGATGTTCCCAAATTATATAGAATCACATTGGCTCAGGGTGCTAACAGTGGTCTATATAACTCATTGGTGAACTTCCAAAATGCTTTATAGTCCTTCATTTTGCATGTCTCTAATATCTCACCAGGTTTTCTTGGCCTACCATATTGCATTTTGGTGCTTTGGATTTAAGCTGGTAACCGTAGCAGAAAGCAAACTACATGCATAAGTCATTTTCAACAGATTAAACAGCTAGCGGTTAAGCTCAGGTATTTTTTTATCTCCGTTTTGGAGTAAGCAATTGATTTTTCATCTTGACCCCTAATTGGCCACTTACTTTCGTGGTAAGATTTGCTATTAATATAGAAACGAAAATTTCTAAGACTAAGCAGGTTTCCTTCCCCAATGGGTTACTACAGAGTATCATATGTAGTAGTTAAATTTAGTAGAAACTTTCAGTAGCTTTAACTTATCCGGGCAATATTGTAACAATAAAAATATTAAAGTGCATGCAAAAAATTGCACTTGTACCATGGTTACCCATTTATTTCCATGACCCACGGGTATATACATTGGGAACACCTGAGGACAATGGCCACTCCTTAGCCCAGAATGGATACATAAATCTAACACCGCATTTGAACGGTGTGTAAAATTCATCATTCTATTAGAGTTTAATCACCCATTGAGGGCCTAGAGTCTAGCATTTTTTAATTCCCTCAACTCTACATCCCGATAATCCATATTTTATAGGGATTACCTGGAATACAGTCCCTAGTAAAAACAAAAAGGAACAAAACACATACTTCTGAACTTATACCGCACATCTGTAACCAACCATCAAAAAATTACATTTTCTGAGAAATCATTGGTCTAGATGGAGTAATGTAGATGTTTAACACAATTACAGGAATGCCTAAGCCTAGTGGATACTTTAATGAAATCTTCAATACCTGGCTAATCGGAGGGGAACCTTTAATGCCTTCAACTAAATTTTTATTTGGCAGACCTGTAATCAAATAGACCCCACTCATTGGGCACCCTCAAGACATTAAAAAAATGTCCCAAGGGTGAAATGCAGCTAAAAGCCTTCCAGTTTAGTTGGGTCCTCAAGCCAAGTTAGTGGAGACAAATGAAGCAATTAATTTTTATAAACAAAGGGTTTCTATCACTCTGTGACCTTTTTAATCCTGCTATGTTTCAGGAAGCAAATGTGCGAAGCAGAGCGTTAGTCCTCTTGGACCTTTTGGCAGCCTTTGATACCATCAATCATTTGTTGCGGCTGTTCAGACCAAAGGACATTGGACTGGATGATCTTGTATTACAATGGCTCCTCAATGTTTCTTCTTCCTTTCGAGTCTGTGCCCAGCCAAGTTAATTGTAGAGTTCCACGACTTTCAGTGCTCTATCCTCTACCTTACAACATCTATTTGGTCCCTCTGGTCTCTCTTCTGTACACCAAGGGAGTACAGTTCTCCATGTAACCTGATGAAACACAATTATTATTCAATATAATAGCTGGGCATACAATTTCATCGTGCTCAGCCCTACTATAAGAGGAAATAACTGATGTCCTAATCAGCATTCACAAAATCTATTTTCGATCATAAAAATGCTATTGAAGTATGGAACCTAGCCTGTTGGCCCAGAATGATGTGTACTTGTCCTGGCAAACGCACTTCACAACTTGAGTATTTTCATCAACTCTGATGTTACCTTAGAAACTCAGATCATCTAAGTAACAAGCCCATTAATTTGGCAGGCCAAACGCTGGCAAAAAAATTTGCCAAATTTTGCTCCAGAATACCATATGATTGTAGGCATGGCTCTAATACAATTGGCTGGATTACGGAAATTTAAGACTCCCTGAGAAGCTCTATAGCATGCTACAACTGTTGCAAAATGCCATCGCACAACTACTGGCAAGGTCAGATGAAGAGACGATATTGCTCTCAATCTTCGGCCGCTTCATCAGCTGCTGGTGAAGAGTACAGATCAAAGTTCTGGTTATAGTCTATAAGATTACCCATAAATCTTCTCCCTTCTTTTTGGCCTTCAAGTTTAGTCTTTCTATACCCTGACGAACTCTTGGCTATAACTGATGCCTTTTTTTATCCGAATTGTATGTTAAATCATTCCTGTCTCAGGACCGCTCGGGGGCAACAAGAAACTCCCTCACTTTGTCATTTAATCCCCGAGAATCTCTGAGAGATTTGTGGCCGGTTATTGATTGTACAATCTCATATCTCTGCAAGAGATCCTTGGTAGAAATTGCGAATCTGGTTGGTGCATTCGACCTGTGCCCCCTCGCGATCAGCTTCAAATTACACCCATGTCCTTGTCTCCCGCAACCATTGACTATCATTGGTCATTTTTGGCACTATTTCTACCTAAAATTTTATACATGCATGTCTCCAATTCCCCTTATTAGATTTTGTTTATTACATTTTACTAAATTTTTCTAATTCAGTTTGGGAATTTGATTGTTTTGAATTTTGACTTTATCACTGTTTTGGTACTGCATAAATACTTTACACATTGCCTCTTAGTTAAGCCTGTCTGCTCTGTGCCATGTCTACCAGGGGGTTGAGCTCTGGTTAACTTAGTGACTTTGAGGGTTCACCCTGACGGTTGCGGGTATATGTGGAGGCAGGTAGTTCGCCACTGCAAAAAGTAATCCAATGTCTTATAATAACAAATATATATTGTGAAAACACTGCTTTTATAAATGTATATTCTGCTGCATTACTTTCGAGTTGTCATGAACTTTGCAAATACCTCGGTCAGTGTATGTCTCCCCGAGCATTTCAGCTGTGGTTGCTTCCCTACATTTGCCTTCACAGGCATGGGTTTGGGCATAACAGCTTCAGGGGGCTGCCACACATTAAGAAACTTTATAAAAGAACAAGCTTACAGCGCCAGCTCAGTGCTGGAGAAATGGCGGTGCTAGGGTGGGCCTGGGTGCTGTGGTCGAGCTAAGGGGCATAAAACACCAAAGTAACGAGGCACAGATTGTAATTGTATTTACATTGCGCTTACTACCCCTGACGAGGCGTCAAAGTGCTTTTTGGCCAGTAGCACGCTACTACAGAACCCAAAAAGTATTAGTGGTGAATTAGTATAGGGAAATATGAAATTAATTTGAGCGGTGGACATGTGAGTCTGTTAGTTGGATTGAAAAGGATAGTGGAGGGATAGAAGAGGGAAGGGTCTAGAAAGTGTTTATTTGGAGATCATAGTAAATCTTACTCGCGTCATCAGGCATGCTGGTTCTGCCTTGATGACTCTGGGGTAAAAATCCCTAATACAAACTATCAGGAAGTGTATGATGTTGTTAAGATGACACTGAATTGTTTCTGCTGCACTGCACTGTGGAGACAAACTGTAAAAATGTGATGTGTAATGCTTGTGGCAAAGATTGTCTTGGCAGGGCTGGGCGCTTGTGAAAGAGAGGATGGAGGCAAGTTACTACAAATCCAGCAACACCCTGTGGGTGGATAATCTCCCACATGGGCACACCCAAGGTGTGCAGTACTTCTTTCACACAAACACACCCATTGTGTTTCATCCTCAGCTTTAAAAACAATGGTGCAGTTCGAATGTGCTCTTTCCTTGGTTTTGAATGTTCACAATTATTCAAAACCTGTTTGCCTCGTTACAAGTTTGGTAGTTAAATCATTCGATTTACAATAAGTGAGTAGATTAGTTGCGAAAAGGGTGGTGAATAAAGTTTGTAGCATAAGCCGACATAGCCTATTCAGGGTTAAAGTGCTAAATTCGTAGCAATTGAATACATCGAATTGTTTGTTGTGCCAACCCCATGGCTTCAAGGCTTTTTGAAGATGTTTTTGCATCAGGCATATGGTTGCCTAGACAATCCTGTCGCTTTTTCATCACAAGATGGCGTGATCATAATGGTACTCTGGATTTGGGGTTTTATTTTAAGTTATTTGCCAAAATATATGAGTGTGTTTTTCAATAAGATATTTCTTTCAGGAAATGATGCAAATACAGTTTTTACTTCTCTAAAATCAGTAACTTTTGAAATTCCCAAAAAAGCATGCAAGAGGTATTGTGTAACAAAGTCAATCAAATAATAAGAGTTGAAAAATGGAACTCAAATGTTCAAATCAAGTTGAATTCAAGAATATGGAACATTAAACTCTGCCTAGCCGTCCCAGGCGAAGGAACAAACGCCTATGGCACTTATCCTAAATTTAATTTTAAATTAACATAATTATATTGCATCAAGGGCTAATGTACAATAGTGAGGTGAACAAGGGAGTTCGGGGTAACGCATTACATGAAAGTATTAGAAAAGCATGATGTATTAGGATCATAACAAGTAAGAAAAAATGGAAGTGTATACTCACTATTGTACAACAATAATGTCAGTGAACCGAAAAGACCTCTTGTTGGCTGCGAGTCATCCAATGATTCTTTTTCACCATTTCTGTATTTTACGTTAGTCTTTGACAAAATGGCTGTCTTGCCCACAATAGAGACATTGATTGCTTATCGGTCTTTTCTCTTTTTAGTAACTGGTAAGTGGACAACAGATCTTACTAATCAGGACCGACTCCAATCCATCTACGTTAGTGATGTTTCTGGTGTGGCGGAGGTGTGGGAGATAACGGGCATCTCCCCATTTCACTTGATCAGTGATGGTCGAGTCATTACATTCAATTCAGTTGGTCTGTCTACGACGTGGAACCAGTATGTCCTTAAATTTCTATTTTAGGTTCATATAGAAGAGAGAGACTTTATGCCTCAGGCCAATCTTTCTCCACTACCAGCCACTTAAACTGAGCTACGAAACTGGGTGCTAGATTTACTAAGGGCTTGCATTGCCCTTGCATGATGCAAGTCATGGCAAGGCTATGCAAGTCCTTTAGAGGAATTTACTGAGCCACTCAAAGCCACCATGCGTGGCTCTGCGTGGTTTAGTAAATCCAAAGTAACACAAGGCAGCACATGTGGTAGCTTTGTTTTACCTTGCGGCAGGGAGGCATTCCTTGGGTGGAGTATGGGCATTCCCACCATCGACCCATGGATTTTGATGAAGTCCAAGATTTACAAAGAGTTGTAAACCCAAGAATGTGTCAAATGGTACGCCTCTCACTCGCAGGCGTAATGAGGAGAAATATCTTTATTTCTCCTCATTACTTCCTTTTTCTATGTGGATGCATTCCATGTCACACATAGACAATAGGAAAATGCCTTTTAGGATGGTTTTTGTGCAGTCAGGCCTTTCCTGCACAAAAACAATCCTGCTCGTAACGCAGGCACCCATACACCATGGTGTAAAGGTGCCTGCTTGGTGCTAGGCAGCACACAGTGCGCCAGCGCAAGGAGGAAGTAGAAATGCACCATATTTTTGTAAATATGGCGCATTTCTGATGTCTCCCTTTCACGCAATACAGGGCAGCAAGTTACCTTGCTATGCTGCTTTGCCCGATGTCGCTGCTTTTGCTGAAATATTAGTAAATCTGACCCTCAGTTTCAACAGCTAACTGGCGCAAAAATATCAGCAGTACAATATGCACCTGTCTTTGGTAACTAAAGGTACAGACCATGCTGCAAAGACCACCCATGATTTAGTGATGGCTCAGCTGAGTCTCTCTGGTAGAAGAGATTCCATTGAGGCACACTGAGCAGATTTACATCCTTCTCCTGAGTTCCATCCTCAGCACTGTGCAGACTGTCCTTTCAGGCAGTAGCTGGTGTTGAGTGACAATGATTCTATAAATGCTGCAAATGTATTTGGTAAATGGAATCTAACTTCATCAGAGGCATATTTATCCCATGCTGCCTGTACACTGCAAATTTGGTTTTTATAGCATGTTCCAATCAGAGGTTACAAATTCGATTACATTTTATATAGAAAGAGATTATGTCCTGCAGAAGACTGACAGTGAAAACATGTAATCTAGTATCTAAGGTTATGCTTTAGAAGCAATTGGGACAACTATATCCTTCAATCCTGCTTCCCATGTCTGTACTCTGAGCAGCTGCAGGGAGAACTACTAACAGTCGAACCCAAAAGACAGTTCAACTATTCTAGAAATAAAAATGGCTAACATTTAAACAGAGCTATTGTTGCTTGGCCCAGGCAGCAGGCCACACCTTTGCAGAGGTCAAAATATCATACCTCGAGAGCAAAAAATGAGGAAAAATAGGCAAAAAGGTGGATTCAATTACAAAGTCCACCCGGAGTTTGTGCGATAAGTTCTCAAAAGTCATATACTTTTCAAAGGTGCAGTTAAATGGTCATGGCTTGTCCACCTAATACTTAACTGCCTTTCTGTGCATCTCTGTTGTCTGTAAATCAAATCTGTGTGTTCCTCCATCATAACTCCAAGTGAGATCAAGTGCATGTTTTGTAAGTTGTCCAGTATGGAAGCCTATGATCTGTTTGAATGATCTGCAGACTAGCATTATGGAATAAAATCAGCTGGGTAGGCCTGTCAGATATGCAGAATAAACGACTGTAATCTGTACTTCTCACTTCAGATTTCAGTCGGTTTGACCGACTCCCTGGGATATGTGAGCAACACTGATCGGAATTGTGTACTTTTTGTTTGCCCGGCATTGATAGTGTATCGCCGTAAGCTTTTGAGACCTTTTTTCTTAAAATATCATGTGGGAACGACTTCTGAAGCCTTCTCTTAATGTGTTTCTCATCCAAATAAAATTTTCTTACTCAAGTATTTATATTTTTTAATGTTTTTTAAATTTGTATCGAATAAGTTTTGTTTTTCTTGAATAGTTTCTATTGTTTTTTATTTAGCATGTAATGAATTTTGTGCATGAGTTTTATTATTATTATTATATATCTTATAATTGTATGGCTCTTATCAATTCATGTGGATCGCGTTTGAGTTCGAAATCTTGAATTAAAAACTTAAACTTGTGAGCAACACTCACTAATTTCGAAAGTACTTCGTCATGCTAGGAACACCACATCAATTCCTGTACAGCATATAAAATACCACTAGGCTTAATACCAGCAGTGCTTATTGGCGTTTTACTTTCTGGTGCGTGCATTTTAATGAGTTGACAATTGACACAGGACAAAATGATATGTGTGCCACACCGTATGAGGGACAGCTGCTTCTTCTGCAGCAAACATACATGTCTTTTTTCGTTTTTAACATATAGGTCCGGATTACTAAAGGTGTGTGAAAGCACTCATAAGACCAGAGCACGCATATAGAGAAAGGCAGCGCAACTGGCAGACATCTACTTTCATCTGCAAAAGCTATTTTGCACCAAAAGCTATTTTGCACCAAAAGCTGACCCTCGAACAGCATCAAAACTAACTGCTTTGTGCCAATCCACTGATAATTTATGCAAAGGGCGTGTCTTTGGTGGAACAGTGCAAAATCATAGGTTTAGACACAAAGCCAGATCTACTGAAGTAGAATGATCTGCTTTACACCAAATCTAACGTCACCTGAAACCAAGCTCAAGCAAGGGGTCAGGAGGCAGATCACCTGATGTATCTAGACGTGAAGCATGCTTTATATAGCAAAACATGTATGACCCCTGTGCAGTTGTCTACAGCTAGGAATTTACACAAGAGGGTGGTTTACTTAAAGTCTTAATCCTATGCTAGGCATTTCTGGCTCGCCTGTGTGAACTGCTGCGGCAGAATAATACTTCTGGGCAATGAGGAGAACCTGAAATGTTTTAATTTTCTTTCGTCTCCACTTCAGAAGTGCCAGTGAAACTCTTGCATTTCTTTCCACTTTATTTGAAAAAGTGTGTTTTTCCAGGACCCTGGTAATGTCAGCAATGTTATCCAATATTGCTGTGTTTAGGTTTCTCAGGGAAATACCGGACTCATGGGATCTTTTACAAACGTCTTTACAAATAGACTTCAGTGTTGTCATCTTTGGAACGGAGGTACCAGACAAAAAGGATACAATATAGCAACCTTGCTAAATATATCTGGCCCTCTGTTTTAATGACTTTGGGTACACGTTTGGAGCCCCAGCTGCTGAGTACATTAACCCTTTTTCGTGATAGTATTACGTATATGCATTTTGGGTGGTATGTGTGTTTTAACTGCTTTTATGGTCATTATTGACCGAATAAATAAATACTGACTGCCTGCTGAGTTCCCAGTAAGAAAAGTAGAAAAACACTTTGTCTCAAAATCCAAACAGCAAGGGTTCTACTCAGTGTGGTAAATGGTGCCGTTGAGGGCTTTGTCAAAGTTTCGATGAAGGTCAATAATAAACTGTGGTCCGGTTATCAGTGTGCAAGCAGGACACAGTTCACTTGTAAGATACAGTCTAGTATTTAATCTTTCCATAGGAGGCAGATGTAATTGGAGATCGGCACCCACATGAGATCAGAGGGTACCTATCCGGTGGCAGGGGCGCCCACAGATCTGGGGGGCATTCACTGAAACCAGACAAAGTGCAACTACAAAAAGATATCACTGGTATCAGAAGGGCTACAGAAATGGTTCACACCGTTGTGGAATCAGAATAGTAGGTTTCAGTCAACAGAACGAGATCCACGTCAGACGTTGTGAAGGCAGTGAAGCTACAGGGCGTTCCAAAACTGGATCGGGTCAATATGCGGATCCCGAGAGATTGGATTGGAGGATAGTGCAGGCAGGGGCGCAGCTTGGTCAGTAAGATTGGGGAGGTGTGAGCTTCAGATTTCCCAACAATCACGCTGGTTAAAATACATTATAAGAGAAGCAGGGCAGAAGAAGGGCCTTAAGGAGCAGTAGGAAGGGAGAGGAGTGCGGACTGTGAGGGGTACTTACAACTCAATGTTTTGTAAAATAACAGTTCTTTAAGACCTTTGAAACGGAGACAAGAGTGTGTGTGTGTTTTGTCTACATGTCTACCTAAATATCACAAGTGAAATCCGACAACACTGCACTATACCTGACTTAAAGCACCTTTACCCAACTATTTACTACAGAATATATTTATTAAAGGGGTGTAACACCCTGAGGAACCGGAATAACCCACTTACTGGGTCTCGGCGGCGGGGGAACCGCCCAAGTCTTCCATACCCTTCATACGTAGTAAAAGGAGACACAGGAGCCTTCGTCTGCAGGAGGAACCCAGATTTATTCAAATAGCCCGGGCTATGGAACAGAGTCCCAAGCTCGTTAGAAACAAGACAGAGGAGGCTGCTGCTTTACTCCGCAGCTTACAAGCCTTTTATACTTTTTCATTCCAGTCTTTTGGCTGTTAGTCCATTGTTCAATCAGGGCAGTGTTTGCAGTTGATAACCAGGTCCAGACGATGTTTGTAGTTGGTGACCTGGTCAAGGCTTGGTACTAAAATCATTGTTCACTCAGCTTGATCAAAGCACGGTCATTCAAACCATTGTCCAATCACCCTGATCAAGGCCCAGCAGTCAGACCATTGTCCAGATAACCTGATCACGGTGTCAAGGATGTTTACCAGGCAGGGAGCAGGAGATGGAAAACAAATCATTTACACAGGGCGTGAGTGTCTCATGGCTTTCTGTCGAACTGCAAAGAACAGGGGGTTGGGTGTGCGACAGTTCCTGGGCAGAAATGCAGGCTGCAAGATGGTTTTTGTCGTGTCAGTTAGAACTTCCTCAGGCATCAGCAGAAACGACCAGGTGGGTCGTGTGGAAGGGTTTGACACAAAATGGTAATAAAAAACAATGGAGTCCCGGTACAAATGATGCCGATCAGAAGAACACTTTTCCTCAGACCCTCCTTTTGCCATTGAGTGGCAAATACTTTAAGAAATGTCAATGTTCATAAGGCCATCGGTTTCTTGTTGAAGCATCATCATCATATTAGTGTTGTGAATGTTGGAGGGTGGAGGCTTGATGGTCTGGACACACATTGTACAGAGTACTGGCAGGCACTGAAAGCACAAACAGCAGGAGACCAGGACAGTTACTCCCAAGGCAAGGAAGATGAGGACCCTCCACCCCCATTGGGAAAGGAGGCCCCAGATCCAGCCTGTGAGGGACCAGTTGCCTTCATCCAGATGAATTTCGGAAGAAAGGCGATGCAGACGTTGGATGGTATTGTACACTGTAGGTGCGTTGTCTGGGATGTACACGCAGCAGCTGGAGCCGATCAATTTACACACACCACCACGATCAGCAAGGATGACGTCTAGGACCATGCGGTTCTGAAGCGTTATAAGGCGGTCCGCCTGTAGCTCTGCAGTGATGTTGGAGAGGGCACCAGCTGTTACTGTGATGGTGGCTTCAAGGACCCTGGTCAGTCCTCGTACAGCCCGACTGTTTGCCATGGGGCCCCAGAATGGAAGGAAACCTTTAAAGAAGTCCCCGGTTTCCTGGCCTGCTGTATCCTCGGCTAATATGACGCCCCTACGTGAGCGACGCAGAGCGCCCTTCATCAACAGGTGGTAACCCCCATGGGTAGAATACGTTGGTGGAAGGCCAGATAGCAGGTACCAGACCAGTTACGGGGGAGCCAGGTGTAGGCGGCAGTGCCACAGATGAAATGGGTGTTGGGGGATGCCACCAGCTTCGGAGGAGATGTAGAGTTTAAAGATTTTGTGATATCACAAGTACTGGTACCAACTTTCTTAGTCCCTAGGCCATGGATGCAGACACGGCCTTGCATATTTACGACATTCACAGTGTCTTGTTCATCGGGCAGTATCCTTCTTGTGCGGAATCTGGAAAATGTTCGTCGAGTGGTTGAGTTGAATACTACCATCTCACCGAGTTCATCTGGTGATAGTAGCGATGTGGATGAGCTGGTCGGGCAAAAGGAGCATTGGCATGGCCAGATCTGTTCCGCCAGAAGTCATCCCGAAATGTTCCAAGGGCAGAATTGGCAGTACCATTGACAGTGTAGGCCTCCTGTATCAACATCCACCATGCAAGACAAGACCCAGAGATGGAAAAGGGGTAGGGAAAGAATGGGACAGGGTGTATCATGGAATGCGGCATCAGTCCGCAAACCCAGCAGTTGGAAGTGTTCATGATCAGCTGATGATGATGCAACATTTGGATGAAGGTGTTATTGAAGAATTCTGCACGGCGGGGTAATTCGTGGGCTGGTAGTGTGTAATACTGGTGCTCTGCAGGAGTCGGGATAGGGGTTGGTGAGGTAACAGGATGGTAGATTAGTAACAGCCAACCAAGGATAGACAGGATGAGGGAGACAAACAGCGTCACCACGGTGGCCATGAAGCATTTACTATGTCGGAGACTGACATATTGTTTCTGGATTCGAGTGTTTTGGACGGCAGCCATTGTGCTAAGCCAGGGACCTCTAGTGGCTGTCTGTGATTGGTGGTTGCTTCACTGGGCGCAGGTGCCAAGAGCCCTATGGCGTACCTTAGTCTGACACACCAGCACTACTCTCGGCCGGGGAGATCACAGCCCTACAGCCTATAGGCACTTGGCGAAGTCAAAGGGCAAGCTTTCCCTTGGGGGCGTAAGTTATATCGGTCGGAAGTAGGGACAGTATGGTCGGGAAACAATTGTTCTTGATGTTCAGCAGAGTTAAGGGAGGGTTCCACCCTTCCTTTCAGTACGCTGTCACTCTCTGCTTCTGTAGATGTAAAATGCAGTCTGGCATCGCTGAATGGGACAAATGTCGGGACTGTTTCTGTTTCTGAGTCTCCTTGTACTTCCCTCACCCACTGATCATAGGGGAGGCGCAGAGGCACACGCCTACAGTGGGACGAATGCACCCAATTCTTCCGACCTTCTACTTTCACGGCGGTGCGGGTGGCCAGCAACACCTGACGGGGCTGTGTCCAGCGGGGTTCGAGGCTCTTAGTCCGTTGAAAATTCCTTACTAAGACCCAATCACCAGGTTGGATAACGTGCCCTGGGCCCTCGCTTTTGTCAGGTATGGCCTCATGCACCTGGTGATAAAGAGTACGAAAGGTATTAGTTAGACTGTACAGATAATCAGTTAATACAGGGTATTCAACATCAGACAGTTTCTTAGGCCGCGGGACACCCCATACATTGGCAGGCCTCCCGAACACAATCTCATGGGTGGATAGCCCTATCCTGGTGTGGGCTGTCGTTCTTGTAGACAATAGGGCCAAGGGCAGAGCATCAACCCAAGTGACACCTGTCTCGGCTACTATTTTGGCCATTTTAGTTTTTATGATGCCATTGTACACCTCCACTAGACCTGCTGACTGGGGGTGGTTAGCTGCATGAAATTTTTGTTTTATGCCCAATGCTGTACAGATATATTCCATAATTTGAGCCGTAAAGTGTGTCCCGTTGTCACTCCAGACCGAGCGGGGCAAACCGAATCGTGGGAGGTACTCTTTTAATAGCATTTTGGCGGTAGTGATAGCGGTGCAGTCTTTGACGGGGTAGGCCTCCACCCATTGGCTGAAGGTACAGACCACCACTAGGACATATTTCAAATTGTTACATCGGTCCATCTGGATGTAATCCATTTGGAGGACTTCAAAAGGGAAGGTAGGAGGAGAGAATCCTCCCTTAGGAGTAACTGTGCCTTTTCCTGGGTTATACATTAGACAAATCATGCAGGATTTAACCAGTTTTTCAGCATATGCTGGTATCTTAGAGTTGTACCATGTAGGTTCCAACAGTTTGCATATCCCTTTTGCACTAATGTGAGCAGGACCATGGGCCATCGTAACTACTGGTAGCACATGACTGTCAGGTAACATCCATTGTCTTTCCATAGTCGTGCGGACCCAGCAACCATCAATTTCCTCCTTTGCTAATTGCTCCTTCCACACCCTTAGTTCCTCAGGAGTAGTATGGGACTGAATATCGATCACACTCTGTACTGTGTTTTCAACCATGCCCTCGTCTGCCACCCACCTAGCAGGACCTCCTACATACATTCCTTCCCTTTTCCTAAGAGCTGTTTGCCTGGCCGTCTGGTCAGCCAGGGCATTGCCTTTCCCAACATCATCTGTCACTTTCTTATGGGCCTTACATTTTATAATGGCCACCTTTCTGGGGAGTGTCAGGGAGTCTAACAATCGGTGAATTAGGGGGCCATGTTGAATCTTGGTCCCATGGGAAGTAAGGAAATTCCTTTCTTTCCATAACCTCCCGAAGTTGTGGGCCACCCCGAAGGAATATTGGCTGTCAGTATAAATATTTACCGTCATCCCTTTGCTTAACTCACAGGCTCTAGTGAGGGCCACTAATTCTGCTGCTTGAGCAGAGCACTGCGGAATCTGAGCTGTTTCTACTACTCGCTCTAATGTCGTGAGGGCATAGGCGGCTGAGGTGTTACCATCTGGCCCTCTGAGACATGATCCGTCCACATACAGTGTACCTTCTGGTTCTGCTATCAGGGTATCCTGTAAGTCAACCCGTCCCTTCGTCTCCTCCTCTGTCCTTAATATGCAGTCATGTGGATCTAAGCGGGCATCCGGAGTATCCAGTGGGAGTAATGTGGCGGGGTTTAGTACAGTGCATCTCTTGATGTTAATGTGGCTGGAAAAGAGTGTCAGTTCATATCCTGTGAGTCGTGCGCTAGTGAGGTACTGTGTCTTGGTGTTATTAAGGAGGGTATCTACAGAATGGGGGGCCATCAGAGTCAGGGGGGAGTTCATGACGATCCCCGCACTCTGACGGACCATGAGGGCGGCCGCAGCGGTCGCCCGTAGGCATCCTGGGAGAGCCCTTGCAACAGGATCTAAGGTGGCTGAAAAATAGGCACACGGCCGATGGTGACCTCCGAACATCTGGGTCAAGACAGCGTATGCACAGCCGTCTGTCTCATGTACAAAAAGAAAAAATTGCTTGCTATAATCAGGAGTACCGAGGACTGGAGCAGTACACAGAGCCCTCTTTAAATCTTGGAAGGCCTGCGCATGCTCTCTAGTCCATGGAAAGAAACTGTCTGATATGTCTTTAGTGGTGAGGGCAAGAAGAGGTTTGACCATGGCCGAAAAGTTGGAAATCCACTGTCTACAGTATGAGGTTAGGCCTATGAAGGCTCGCACCTGCTTTTGTGTTCGTGGGGCTGTCATAGCATTGATAATGGCTACACGATCAGCGGTGAGCTGCCTTCCCTCCTTTGAGAGGAGATGACCTAAATAGGTCACCTTCTCTTGACAAAACTGAAGCTTTTTCAAAGAGACTTTGGGGCATATTAGCAAGACCGGCGATAAAATTGCCGTTTTAGCGGCAGGAAACTGCCGCTAAAACGGCGATAATGGCTTGCTAATATGCGTTATAGAATTCCAATAGAAGCCCAGGTTAGATGTGCAGGACATCTAACCTGGGCTTCTATTGGAATTCTAGAACGCATATTAGCAAGCCCATTATCGCCGTTTTAGCGGCAGTTTCCTGCCCCTAAAACGGCGATAATTTTATCGCCGGTCTTGCTAATATGCCCCTTTGTGATTATGGAGGGCAAGGTGGCGTAACAAACAGAGAGTAGCTTCTTTACATGATGGGGCAGAATTTGCAGCAATGAGGAGGTCATCTACATATTGTAATAGTGTGGAGTTATCAGGGAGTTCCAAGGAATCTAGTTGACTTTTGAGGGCTTGACTATAGATACTGGGCTCTCGGTGAAACCTTGAGGGGCGCGGCAGAATCTAAAGCTCCGCCCACCAAGGGAGAAACCAAAAAAAATGTCTGCTGTCAGGATGTATAGGAATGCTGAAAAAAGCATTCTTCAGGTCTATGACAGAAAAGTGCGTTGCGTCAGAAGGGACCATCGTTAAGAGGGCTGTAATGTCGGGGACAACAGGATATTGGGACATTGTTATTTTGTTAAGGGCTCTCAGGTCAATCACGAATCTGTATATTTTAGGGGAGAGAGCATCTCCATTGGTCTTTTTAAGAACGGGAATAATGGGACTGTTACAGATATTGCCACGTGTTTCTTCCACTACGCCCTTGTCCATTAATTCAGATATTATTGTTAAAAGGGCCATTTCTCCTTCCGCGGGTAGTCGATACTGCCGGAGGCGGGGGAGAAGTGCACCTGGCTGGATGCGTACCACATGAGGGGATATGTTGAGACACCCTACATCAGTATCTGATGATGCCCAGAGGGAGGAAGGTAAAGACTGCGATTCTGGTGGGAGGGGACCAGACAGATACATATAGGAAGCTGCGGTGGGGGAAATTGTTAGGGATACACCTTGGGGACTACATGATATGGTCGCATACAGAGCTTTCAGTAAATCCATGCCTAACAAGTTTTCACTGCAACCTGTAGTAAGGACCAAGCGAGCGTCAACATGTGCAGGGCCAATATCGAGAGGGAGGGGTTCAGAGACAGGGCTCGTCACAGGTGTTCCTGCAAAACCCACGGAGACATTTATATTGCCAGAAAGGGGTGCCTCCGGGACTGACGGACGTGCAATAGAAGACCTGGTGGCCCCAGTATCCAAAAGAAAATCCTGATCGTTCCCCACAACTGTCATTTGAACATACGGGCCCCTTTGATCCACTGGAATTTGCACTCTGGTAATACCCCTTTCCTGGCTGTCCTATGCTTGGTAGGACCCTATCTCATCAACTTCGTCATAATCATCATTGTAATAAGTGCGTGTTGCTTCGTACCCATCAAACCTATTGGCCGGGCGCGGCTGGACGGGAACGTGATCCCTGGGCCTACGTTCTTTATCCTGTGGATGGGGCGGGCCGTGGTCCCTAGTCGGCCTTCCCTCCCTGGGAGCGCGAGGCCGAGTCTTCCCTGTTCGGATGTTTTCTGCTAACACGGGACACTCGTCTATCCAATGGCCGTACCCCTTACAATAAGCACACTGATCTGTCTGGAGGGCTCCCGTACGTTGAGGGCTGGAGGGTAGACTGGCGAGCCCTCGGAGGGTGTTGGGGCTGAGGTCTGAAATTCCCGCGGGCATCGGGACCTCGGGGAGGGTAAGCCTGCTGCAGAAGTGCCTTAGTCTTAAGATCCCTAACCGTCTTACTTTCCTTGTCTCTATCTTCATTCTCCCTATTCTCATGATATTGTGCCATAGCCAAGATACCAGTCATAGTTTGGGCAGACCACGTACTTTCAACTTTCTTAAGCCTGGTGGAAATCTCAGGAAGCAAGTTGCTGACAAACTTATCGACAAACACTGGGCCAGAACCTGGGGTCCGGGGATCCAAACCACTATGTCCCTTGTATTCTGTCTCAAAACGGGTAAAGAAGTCAGCCACATTCTCATCTTTTCGCTGCCTACAGGTGTTTATTTTATCCCAGTTAATGACAGTTTCCGGCAAAAGTGTTTTCATAAACGTTATTATTTTACCGGGCAAAGTCAGGATGGCAGCTTCTGGTTTAGTCCCTCCTACCCTTGCTTCTTCCATAGCTTCTAGGTCAGCCCATTTACCTCCCAACGCCACTTCATGATCAGTATGTCGAATCTTGTCCCAAATTTCAGTGGGGACAACCGTACCAAAAGTAAATCCATATCCTCAAGAACGAGAGTACCTGCAGATATAATCTGACCTAATTCTCTGTAAAAGGCAGCCGGATTCTTCCGGGGATCTGGTAATTGTTCTTTTAACTGCATTACTTCTGACCTTTTCCAAGGAACATGAACCCAAAGCCTGCGCCAGTGTGCCTCAACAACCCCATGGCCATTATTTTGGGCATCGGTAAGTGCGTTAACAAAGACAGGGGCCGCCTCTCTCATTGGCATAGCTGTTTCTAGAGGGGTGTTGGAAAAAGCGGTCGTATCACGGAAAGCCATTAAAGCAGATATAGCGCCAAACATCCCCTCTCCCTGAACATCGCCTCTTCTTATTTGTGACCTAAGGTCCATTAATCCAGTGGGTATCTGCATAAGCGCATTCTCGAATTTTTGCATGACCAGCGTACACATGTATTCAGCCCAGGTGGTCTGTTCCATAATTATCCACTGGGAAAAGGTGGACCATATGTCTTTAAAGGCATAAATATTCCCGTTCTTTATCCAACATTCACACTGTTGCTTCTGTAGGTCATTTTCTCGAAGGGACGAAAAGCTGACTGCAGAGCGCAAGGAGGCCAGTCGGGGGAATTCAACATTTTATATAAATCCTGCTTAACTGTAGACCACGGGGAAGTAGGAAAAGGGCGGGTAGGGGTAAAGCCGCACGGGTTGGGCGGATGGAGACTTGTTGTCATTCCTGCAGCGAGGACAGGGTTAGCGGGCGTGGTCGGTGTCATAGGAAAAATCGGGAGGGCTGGTGTGACGGGGAGAACAGTAGGAGGGGCAGTGGGGGCAGGAGTGGGCGGTGGCGGGGGGTTCTGTGGGGTGTGAGGCGTCAGGGCAGGGTACATTGGGGCATATGCAGGAGGGCTTTCTAGCATGGTATCAAGCAAGGAATCACCTTCTTCTCCCCCTTCCATATGGCCCTTTCTTTTCTCCTCACGAGCTGGATAACATTTTTGTACCCGGGCCCCATGCTCCCTATCGGCTATTTCTACCGATTTTGTCATTTGATTTTGTAAATTTTCTCTGGCGTGGTCGGCCATTGACATACGTTCCTGTTTTCTTTCTTGAGCCTTCTGCTTTCTAGCTCTCTGCTCTATCTCTTTCCTCCAAAATCGGACAGATTCAAACATAGACGGGCGCGTTTTTCTTTTCATTATTTGTTCCTCTAAGTTGGCGAGAACTTGGGAATTAAAGGAGCCATAAAGTGGCCACTGTAATTCCGCGTTACTTTGTTTTGTATATTTTACCCAGAATGAGGAAAACATTATGGCAGAAGGGCCATGTTTAACATACATCGTATGGCCAGGGGTCCCTTCTGGAGGAAGCGGACACGCCGCCTCCAGCCGGGAGTCCTGCGTACACATAAAACAACATAATTTCTTGAACTTACTACTGACTGGCATGCTTGTAAATAGATAACAGACACCGGCGTGTTTTAAAAATTCACCTCGCTTGCTTGACTTTTGCAAAGGTCAATAACAGCAGAATCATACAGACTTGGTGGGTGATCAGTCCACCCTTACCTTACAGGGGTAGTTCTCTTCTGCAGACGTAGGGCTGTGTCCTGCTCCAGAAATTATTTGCTAGGGGACTCCAGCGAGGACGCGGTCATGTGGCCCAGACCGGGTGGGGAGGAACAGCGGGCGAGTCGTTCGGCTTACCGGATTGCAAGAATCCCTCGGAGTCTCTCCGTGCACCTCCTCACAACCACCGGGCCTGACCTTTGTACTCGTGGAGTCCCTGTTCGGGCGCCATTTGAGGAACCGGAATAACCCACTTACTGGGTCTCGGCGGCGGGGGAACCGCCCAAGTCTTCCATACCCTTCATACGTAGTAAAAGGAGACACAGGAGCCTTCGTCTGCAGGAGGAACCCAGATTTATTCAAATAGCCCGGGCTATGGAACAGAGTCCCAAGCTCGTTAGAAACAAGACAGAGGAGGCTGCTGCTTTACTCCGCAGCTTACAAGCCTTTTATACTTTTCAATTCCAGTCTTTTGGCTGTTAGTCCATTGTTCAATCAGGGTAGTGTTTGCAGTTGATAACCAGGTCCAGACGATGTTTGTAGTTGGTGACCTGGTCAAGGCTTGGTACTAAAATCATTGTTCACTCAGCTTGATCAAAGCACGGTCATTCAAACCATTGTCCAATCACCCTGATCAAGGCCCAGCAGTCAGACCATTGTCCAGATAACCTGATCACGGTGTCAAGGATGTTTACCAGGCAGGGAGCAGGAGATGGAAAACAAATCATTTACACAGGGCGTGAGTGTCTCATGGCTTTCTGTCGAACTGCAAAGAACAGGGGGTTGGGTGTGCGACAGTTCCTGGGCAGAAATGCAGGCTGCAAGATGGATTTTGTCGTGTCAGTTAGAACTTCCTCAGGCATCAGCAGAAACGACCAGGTGGGTCGAAATGGTAATAAAAAACAATGGAGTCCCGGAACAAATGATGCCGATCAGAAGAACACTTTTCCTCAACCCCAAACTCCACCCCCCGAAGCTACGCCAGAGTGGAGGCTCACCAGTGAAGATGCAGGAAAGCAGCTCAACAACCCAGGTGGTTCCTGCTGCGGTATTCCTGGCCAGATGACAGCATGATTTTGCAACTACTGGCGTTCTAGGGAATTGAGTTATCCTCCATGCAGGTCCTCATTAAGATGGGCCACATGGAAATCTTTTAGTGTTCAGGGCAGTACTCCTCCCTGCATGAAGGAAAGTGCAATCCCTTTCGAAATATATATACTTAAATCAATCCTGGAGAAGTCGGTCTTCCTCATCCTTTATCTTTGGGTTTCACAAGAAGAGAATCCAAGCTCTGACCAGTTTGATCTTTTAAAGTCCAGCAGAAGTCTAGTTTTGCTTACAGACAGACAGAAATACAGGATAATATGAGGGAAGGCTTGAGACTTGTGATCTTGGACTCGGTGGATGCTGCTCCAGTGTTATAGCACTACCCTAAAGACCAGGAATGAGTGGTCTGAAGTCATCCTCAATGGGTTGAGAATTCCCTTTATGTGACTAGGTCACGGAAGCCAGGCCCTGCTGAGGAAAAGCACAGTAAAAAGGTAGAGCACCACCAATGGACTTCGCAACTGTTGTGTTCAATGAAGGAAAAACCTAGAAAATGCCAAGATAAACATACAGGGAGGACATGCGCAGAACGATACTTTACCGGCTTCCTTTATCTGAGATTCCCAGCAAGGATAATTACTCCAAAACTTCCACAAAGGCTCCATACCTCCCTTGTGTACGCATTGCCGGTGTGGGAGGGTTTTAGACTGTGACTTCCTTCGTCTGCCTTGAGACTGACACTGCAGACTTGTAGCTGATTCCATTTCCAGGGGGGGGGGGGTGCATGCATTCTATTTTGCTTCGGCTCCACCCAGATTTGGTCTGGTTGTTCTTTCTTCCACTGTCCTGAAGAGGTTCTGCAGCTTAAAGGGCCGAAATGCGTTGACACCACCATCTGGAGAAGTCTCCTTCTAATTGCATATCTCTCAAAAGATAACTCTGCAGACACACCCTAGGAAACAGAGGGCAAATTTGTCCTCCGTGGGTGTTCCCTCTATACACTACCTCCTGTATGGACTGTGCAATAATTAGGAAACACAGCCATAATATGTACCAACAACTGGAAGACTGAAGAAAGTTTCTAATTGCTAAGCAAATTGTAAAGTCAGAACTTGTACAGCATAGTATAGTTTTTCTTTGTTCATTTTGTGTAATTTGCGTATAATTGTATGTCATAAGTGTTTTATTATGTAGACTTCAGGTACCTGTACCCGGAGTGAAGATTACTATGCGTGCTAATAAATCAGAATAAATAATGTTTTGTATAATCAAGTACATCACCAGTGACTAATTGAGTTTTTCACTGTGTAAATTACCTTTGTAATAATCCATTCCCATAGAATACCATTTTCTCTAGTCTAGAAGAAAAACATACAGGGCAGGGTGTCACAGCTCTTCAAGCCATGAAGTTAACTGACTTTCTTTCGGTCACCTGTTATACACAATGCCTCTATCAATGTTGCAAAATAAGCATTTTGTATATTGGTGGAAATGCTGAGGCACAGTGTGCAAATGTCTACCTGGATCACACAGCTGGTCAAGTGGAAAAACCAAAACTAAAGACAGTGGACCACATATACTTAGATGAGGTTTCTTCTGTTTGTGATGTACAGGAATGGGGTCTCTCTAGAATGTCGAGCATGGACATAATTCCCTCTGGTTCTAATCCATTGTAGGTAATTATGGTAGATTTATCAATTTCTGAGAGCACGAAGACTAAAAGTGATGGAGAATATGGGCCGCTTTACTTCTTTTGGAGAGTGGTGAGAAAAAGCAACAAGCACTGGAAACGGGATCATGTTGGGGACAGTAAACCTACAAGCACAGGAATGATCTTCACTCTGGAGTAATGGCATGCCAGTGACATCATCTGCACTGAATTGAGGACACCCTTCAATTGGCCAGGTCACAATAAAGACCCCCTGCTTCAGTTGTTTTTTTGTTTTGTTTTTTCTTATCCCTCTTCAACTGCTGTAATGTGACTGACCTTCAACAAAGTTTAAGGGGTAAAACAATGACAGATATTATTGTACAATAGCTGTTTAATCACCATGTAATAACCCAAATTTTAATTGTGCCGATGGACACTTCTTTCTGACGAGTCCACACTTTTCTGAAAATCATACACGAGTTCCACTGTTGAAGGCTCTCGGTGGAAACAATCATGGCAGTATTCTTCTCTTTCCGCTATCATGGCTCTACAGACTCTTTTTAGAACTAGATGCTGGAATGGGATATAAGGAGTTGGCCAATGAGACGGCAGAAGTAGACACTTCAGTTTTTCAAAAATGTAAATGATTTCAAATCACTTCAATTATTACAGAAGTATAATTGCATCAACAGGCCTGGCAATAGATGTAGCTCAATCAGATAGCCGATTTGAATGAAATGGCGGGCAACAATTTGTCCTGTAGAAGAAAGCGAATTAAGAGAGTAGTACTATCAGACTTGGGTGAGTCAAACCTTGGGCTGTCCAATTGAGAATTAATAACCTTTTGTAACTCGCATAGGCAAGGCTAGATGCAATTTGACTAAAATGCTCTTTCGACAACTTATTACTTGTTTATGCAAAACCTTCTACTACATATGGTTATACACGTTCATATTCTGAATTCATGCTTTATTAATAAGGGATACATGGACACTAGTGGAGCCCCAGTGTTTATAGTGATACATAAATTGGAACAATGCTTTGCTTGGTGCAAAATCTTTGTGATCCTCCAGGTGAGATTACCTGGCTGAGTTATTATTAGCTCATCTGGTGAGGATCCGAGGTTTTTGATTTGATTCATGGAAAAATATAATTAAACATAAAATTATGAATTATTGATATGCTCATAAGTCAGGGTAATATTGCTTCAAAGCTACAGTCATGAAGGGCAGAATGGCTAAATTAACTGCCATTTTATCTTTATACTCAAAGGTGATAACCTACTTTGCAGACAGGTGGGTAATGGTTTCACATGGGAGTAGAATCTTAGATGACTGACTGATAATTATTCATCTTAAAAATAGTTTCACCACCAATACTTATACTCTGGAGGACTGATAATCCTGATATATGGAGAGGTCCACCACTCTGTTTCCACACCTAGCTTCATTGCCTAACTGTTTTGAGTTTTAGTTAACTGGGCAACAGATGCTTCAACGAGAGAAGTATAGGGTGGGGGTTTGGTTGGGTAGGGACTGTTATCCGTGCTTTTGTTAGTATTGTTCTGTTTAGCTGCAACACTGAGTACGACGTCAAAGATGCACTGCCAGGCGTCCTTCATAGCACGGCTAGACACCGCCAGATGCGCCCAGGTTCTAGGCCCTCAGATCCATTAGGTTGCCCATACCAATGGCTCCATGCACTACCACCTAGTCAGCATGGCACCGCCTCACTATGAGAGAGAACCCCTCAAAGTCCACTCCTGGATTGTTAATGGGCTCCTTGATAAAGTCAAGCGAGCTTAAATACTCACGGAGAGTCACCCCGGATGTCCTTTTGCTACAGTGATGCATCTCATGGGGAATCACTGCCCTTTTCTAGCGCGTAAGGGATTTGACAGGGTCTGGCATTCGGGGTTCTCCCAGGGATCCCGAGGAGCGGCGATCCTTCTTCGGCGTTCCCTTCCCACTAGTCCAAACAACCAATGCTCCTCAGGACCGCTTTGTGACCCTTACAGAGACCCTAGGAGATGCCACTAGCAATTTAGTATCGCTTTATATACCTCCAGCTGCCCTGGAGCCCACCCTCTGAGCCACTGTAGAGGTAATATCCTCCCTTCCCCAGGGTTTACAGTGATTAGAAGGGGCTATAAAGCGGTTTTAGAACCCACTAGGGATGCCACGGGGACACCCTCTTCCTGTAGAAATCCTGGCACTAAATGACTCGCAGTCTGGACATCCAAGTTGGGCCTCTGTGATGTCTGGCGAACTTGGAACCCCAGAGCACTCCAATACACCCACACATCTGTTGCGCACCATACCCACTCACGTATTGACTTTATCTTTATGCCCGCCCCGACTGCCGGACGGTCACCGACATCCAAATACTAGTGCGAGGCATATGGGATCACTCTCCCCTCCTCCTCCAGGTGGGGGGGGGGCCGCCCTACGGGCGCTCCACGTCCTATTTGGAGGCTTAATGCCTGGTTTCTCCAAGATCAGGAATATAAAAGGGCGATTGGAGACAAATGTAAACATTTCCACACTAATGAGGGTACAGTACAATCTCAGGGTGCACTATGGGAGGCGGGTAAAGCCACGATCCGAGGTTACGCTAAGGGATATCTCAAACACAAATGCTTGACACACGATCACCACCTTTCCCAACTGGAGGCCCAGGCCCTCTGCCTAGAGCAAAACGCTGCTGCGGCAGATGGAGAAACTGAACGCCGGCACCTTCATTTGATAAGGGAAGAAATCAGGCAGATATCGCTTGAATCCGCCAAGTTGATTTGGAGGTCCTCTGCCACCCATGTCAACGGATGTGGCGATAAAAATGGCAAGTTGCTTCACTGGGTCGCTTCCCATCCCCTGGCCAACCAGATAGTTCCGGAAGTCTAGGACACTCAAGGACACACGTTTCGCACCCCTGTCGCAATTGCACAGACCTTTGAGGATTACTACATGAAGCTCTACTCAGCAGACCAATCACAGACACCAGACTCCAGCTCCCAATTCCTACAGGGTGTCCCCCTTCCCGGGCTTTCAGAAGCGGAAGCCCAGGGCCTCGATGAGTATCACGAGAGGAGATTGGGGAGGCAATCTCACTACGCGCAACCCGTAAGACTCTCGGTCCGGACGGTCTCCCAGCGGGGTACTATGCAGCATTCCGAGAAACTCTGATCCCATGTCTGCACACTGTAAACGAGGAGGTAGTGGAGAGAGGTGCCTTCGACCTCCTGCTCAGACTACCGCCCGATCTCGCTCATAAATACTGAAATTAAAATATATACGACCGTCCTACCTACGCGTCTCAAACGGGTACTCAACAGCCTCATACACTCTGATCAATGCAGCTTCATGCCGCATCGAAGCACGAGACCCTGTCTGCGATGCCTACACGTGGCACTCGCTCATTGCCACATCCTCCCCCATATTTTGCCTCGTTACTAATTGATTTCGAAAAGGCCTTCGACACGGTTGACTGGCTGTACTTGGGAAATGTGCTGGGGAGGGCACGGTTTGGCTTGCATTTCAGGAAGCTTGTATGATTGCTCTACTCGAACCCGTCACCTAGGGTCCTCATCAAAAGGGCACTCTCAGAGATCTTCCCTATCAGGAGAGGAACCGGGCAGGGATGCCCTCTCTCTCTCCCTTCTTCTTTGCTCTAGGAATAGAGCCGTTAGCTTGTCTTATCCACGCTGACACGCATATATGGGGTTGGCACTGGCAAAGTGCCCATGAGGATCGCATTGTATGCGGATGACGTCCTGCTTGTCCTTGCCGACCCGGCACACTCAGGTCCTCGGTGCCTCCAGGTACCAGCACACTCTGGTCCTCGGTGCCTCCAGGTCCTCCGGTCATTTGGGAAAGCATCAGGTCTGTGTCTTAACCAGGCCAAATCAACCTTGGTGCTCCTTCACATTTCACGAAAATGTATAGACTGGCAAACAACTTATGATGCCTCTCCTTCAAATATCTCGCCATCTGGGTGACCCTCCACCCGGAGCTGACCTGGTCCCTCAACATCAACCCCTTACTTAAACGAACAAAAGAGGACCTCCGTAGGTGGCAATCTCTCCCCCTCCATCCCCTCAGCAAGATTGCCCTGTTCAAAATGATGGTGCTTCCCCGACTCTTCTATGTGATTCACATCCTCCCACTCCATCTCCCCCGCCCTTACCCACTGTCAGCGGGCTCCATACGACTGAGGTATGGGGATGATGAACCCATTCTTGTACTACTTGGCCACCCGTCTCCTGGTGATACACGACTGGTTTACTGGTGGATGGTCCGATCCGGCCTATCGGCAGGAACTATAGAGGCTTGGGTTTCCCAGGTCCAGGCCATGCTCTACGGGACCCCGATTCCTCAACTCTTCTGGCAATAACCCGGGCAGTCTTGCTGGCATGGCGCTCTGCACTGCGATACACTCAGTGGGATGTCAAACTCACATTACAGACGCCCCTGTGGCATGGTACCTGGCTGGGAGAGGTGGGGACACTGGAAGAGTTCCGGAAATGGGATCCGATGGGGATTATACACTTAGGGGATGTGTGGAAGGGGGGACATATGCGCTCCTTACAAGACTTACAACACACTTATTCACTGCACTCCACTCAGTTCTATAAGTATCTCCAACTATGGCATGCCATTGCCCTTCACATTCCCGAGAATACTACACTCGCTGAGTTCAACCTGCTGGAGCCAAACTCCTTATGGGTAACCTTGGAGGGGGGGGGGGGAGAGTGTATCTCAAATCTACCGTTCCCTGATAAACAACTCCCCATCTACCCTGGATTCTCTCAAAACTCGTTGGGAGCAATGGCTCGGCCCTTTAGAGGAAGAGGACTGGAGAGATGCCCTGATGGCCCCCCCAGGTACTCACCATCTCTGCCAGGCTTCGCCTAATCCAATTATACTATCTCCACAGTGCTTACCTTACCCCTGTCCGATTGCACTGAGCAGGCTTTCTTCCTACCGCTAGATGCCCGCGTTGTGCGGCGGACCCAGCAGATTTCTACCACATGGTGTAGTCTTGCACCTCCCTCACCAATCATTGGTCATCGATAGTGGCTGAATTGAGCAAAATACTAGGTTGGACGGTTCCCCTTAGTCCTCTTGCCCTTCTTGTAGAGGTGATGGAGGGGCATGATCGGTTCCCGAGCCGATAAATTGTTCCTAGGGGCGGCCATCATGGTGGCCAAAAGAGACATTGCAGCCTCCTGGAAAGACCCTACCTCCCCGACCATTGCTAAATGGCGAAAAGGAGTGGACTGGTGCGCCATGCAGGAAAAACCGGTGTACGAAGTGAAAGGTTGCCCTGCCAAGTATAGGTGCATATGGGGCAAGAGGGTTGGGTTCAGTGAACTGAAGAAACGCTGGCTGAGACTGGGCAACCTGAGGGCGCAATATGGGATCAATATGACTGTACGAACTATGGGCAATATCTGGGAAGTGCACAACTGTGTCGTATGTCACTGTGTAGTAGTGTTATTGTTTGCAAAACCAATAAAATTGACTATAATAATAATAAAAAAATAGTTTCCCACAGCCAATTTCATACCAATGTGTAGCAGTGGGTTGGAGAAAGCAGAGTTGTCCCAAATAGCAAGCGGAGTAATATTAACATATTTTAACAAGGACAGGCAGTTGTAGGAAAATACCTCTTTTGGAATGATCACCCTCATTTTCTGAACTGATGCTGCTGTTTTTTTGACTCTGCACTGGGCCTCTGCTAACCTGGCCAAATTCCATGTGCTCTAACCCCTAAAACATGTTGAAATTGGCTATACTCCTAATTGGCATATTTAACTTACCTGTAAGTCCCTGTTATATGGTACAAAGTGTACCCAGGGCAAGTAAGTTAAATGTCAATAGAGGACTGCAGCACACATTGTCCCACCACTAGAGTGACAGTGCAAACTTGGCTGCAAGCCTACTACTGTACCATGTCTGTGCAGTTTTAAAACTGCAATTTCGACCTGTCTTATAACCCCCTTTGACAAGCCTGAAGGCATACTTCTAAATATTAATAATTCACCCCTAAGTAGGCCTTAATGCCCATTAAGGCATTGTGGATGGTATTAAAAAGTAAGACATAACCGTTTAATGTAGAAAATGTCCTTACAGTGAGAAAGCCTCAAAATATATTTTCACTGTAGCAGAGTTAAGTGTCCCACAGTAAAGCATTGCAATATATTAAAATTAAAAAATGTTATCTTCTCTTAGGAACCAGCTACAAAGTTTATTCTTGAACTTTTTACAATATTTATTAAAAGCCCAATTCATTGGTGAAGTTGGATTTGAATTAAAAGTCTTACAAACGGTACTTTTAAAAAGTCACCTTTTACCCACCCAAAGCCTCTAGAAGCCCATTTACATGAGCTCCCAACTGTCACCCAAAAGCTGAATAGCCTATTTGATGAATTGTTAACTTGATCTCAGAGCAGAGAAAAAGGCCTTGGTTGTGGGGAGGTATTATATTCCTCTGACAGGATGACTGTCTGGGCAGTGCCCAGTAATTGAATAAACCTGAAAGAGGCCTACCCTGTCCCATGCAAATGTGGCTATCACTTGGCCTGCTGCATTATCCCACTGGTTACTCTGGCACCAATCCCAATGGCAGAACAGCTGAACCAGTTTTGAGTGACCATAAAGGAGGGGTTACTCATTTCCCTGGCCATACGTCTAGGATGGGCACAGAAGCTCTGCACAGGGGAAGAACTTTTCTGCCTTGTTGGAGTTATGTATCGAGGCAAAATGTGGGATTGTTTGCAGTAGGGTATTAGGCTAGGAACCGCTGCAAAAGAGTAGAAGGGTAGGAACTGCTGCAAAAGCAGTAGGATTACTTCTGGGAACGTTTTTCCTACTGGTTAGGGAGGAGGCAGTAGTCGCCCCCACCCACATGCTAGTGCCAGGCATAAAATGTGGCACCCCTGGTCACCCTGCTCAGAAACCTACTGGACCTGTTGAAGAAAGTACTACTATCACTAACAGAGTGAGAAACTTCTCACACCTTGAAGGGCTGAGAGGAACTCGCGAGGGGAGAGCACCCTCCCGTGTATTAACACTATTGCACACAAAGTACTCCCCTGATTATTACTCCGGGAAACCCGGACAACCTTAGTTACTTAAATCTGAGTCAATGCTGGTGGAATGTCCCTACATAAAGCTATGATAGATCATCACCTACGGGTGAGGAAGGAGGCAACTCCTTTTGTTTTATATTCCCTCACACACCCTAGTGGTGTCATGCTTCATCATCGGGACACCCTGACACCTAAAAGTCAGGGTGGGCTCAACCATATCTCAGGGAGCGCTTAGAAGATTTTTTTGGGCCAGAGGGGGATAAAGATTAAAACTCCTCTGTCAGATCCCGGTTTCCCTTTATTCTTGGATCTGGCAGGGATAAGGGTCCGGTGGGATATTATGGTCTTAGGACCCTACTGCCAACATGTTTCAGTCCACTGGTGCCCCGTAAAGGGTGCTGGACTTTCTTCAGGGCAAAAACTGTGACCCCCTGGAAAACAAGAGGTATGGGAATTACCCTACACTCAATGTAGTAAGGGCAGATAGCTGCTCCTTATCTAAAAAACAAATGATGCGTCGTCACTCCATCTGTAGAACGACATAAACAACAAAATTACCACCATAGTATCATGAACTCATAGTCTGCAGGATTGTGTACCATGCATTTGTGCCACAAACCTCGTGAATATCCATTCTGATGGTGACACAGTCATGGACTGTACTCTTAATTCGAGTGCGTGTTTCTTGTTCATTAAAGTGTCTCTATTTGTACACTCATGTCTGTGTTATACCCGTGTAGTGGCGGCAACTTACCGCATCCTATTCTCTTACATTGCACTAGTGAGTGTAAAATTGGGTAAAACTCTCGTGTCAACCGCTCACATGCTCTCATGCCATTAAAATATCGCCACTCCAATCACTCATCCCTTTCACTCCAATATTGCTCCTTACCCCAAATTGGAAGAGGTTCCACTTCTCGCTGGACCTCAATTTTTTGGAGTAGCCCTGTAGTCAAACCCTGAAGTAGATATAGTGCATAGGTTGCGCAGGGCATATTGTTACAACATAGGTACCATGTCACAAAATGGCACCGCAGTTAATGAAAGAACCAGGAGGACGGGAAACAAAAAGAAAAAGGACAAAAAAAACCGTGAGTAAAAGTCAGGCCGTCCCGCTATTTCAAGCGGTAACGTGCCGATCCATAACTGCATCACGCTTTTTCAGTAGGAGTTACTTACGCCATCAAGGGTCCTACCCCGTTGACCAATCTAATCGTATTAGGTCCGAGCTGCTTGGTGAACCGCTACACTGAACAACCCTGATTTTAAAGAGAACCTTATTCCCATACTTGCGTCGGTGCGTCCTCTTCCGGTACTGCGTGTTGACGTCACTACGTTTATCGGGAACTATCAAAGTGGAGTGAACACGAGATACGTGTTGCTCCCTCGCCCTAATGGTCATGGGAAATGTAGTTCCAGGTCACTTGCTGACCCCCAATAGTCATGGAATTTGTAGTTTATGAATAGAATGTCAGAATATACGAACCACTGAAAACTTTATTTAATCTGACACCAGTCAATTTCCCTCTTACTGGAGTAAAGTACGATGGCTTTTGAGATGTAAGCAAGTATGTGCCGGTGCTGTATTCATTATATTAAAGTCTGTGCCGGTGATGATCTATCATAGCTTTATGTAGGGACATTCCACCAGCATTGACTCAGAAGAAAGTACTACACCTGCTGTTGAGACTTGTGAGGAGAACCATAAGTGCTGGACCAGCTCCCAGTTGTACAAAGGACAAAAAAGTGGACTCCAAAGGATAGTTTTTTGACCTCATGGTTAACAACAGGGACACAACAAGCTGCTAGAAGACCTTTTTCTGAAGAGCCCAGCTGGCCAGTTCCAAATGGACCTATCCTTGACCCTGATGGTGGCTTCTACTCGAGCGAGTCTTGACCCCAAGTGCTGTTTCTAAGGTCCTGGGACCCTTGGCTGTATCAAAGAGTACTCCTTCTAACATCAGAGAAACCTGGCCCTAAAACGTTTTGTCTCCGTTTCATCTGTATGTCTCAGCGAATGGCTGGTGAGGAACCTTCTTTGGGTGAGAATTTGAATTTCTCCTGCTCTGAGCTTTTCCACCAAAAATAACATTTACTTCACCGAGACCTTGTCCGATAGCTATTATCTAGCCTCGGGGAGCCCTTTTCAGCCACAAACTGCTGCCTTGCCCCGCTGAGGATTTTTGACTTCCATTTCAGAGACTAAGTCAGAAGGTAAAACTTTCAAGAGGGTCGAACCTGGTTTCTGTATCCCACCCACCCTCCATTGCAGTCTAGCCTAGGTACTGGACAAGCACAACCAGATGACCACGGTTGGTGCTAGTTGAATATAAAACGTTAAAAATTCATATCTCCGGTTCCCCCTTATTAGAGGTTTGTTGTTTTGGTGTCATTTTGTTAAATTATTGTCTAGTTTTATAAAATGGAGTGTGAATTTTTTTAGTGTTGTGTTTTCAACTGTTTAACGTTTTGGTAATTCGAAATGCTTTATGCATTTTCTTAAGTCCATCTGCTCTGTGCCATAGCTACCAGGGGTTGAGCTTAGGTTTGAATTACTAAACCCTTTAGTAGACCTAACAATTGTAGTGCCATTATTACTTGTAGTGGACCGCCATCGACCACAACTAATAATTAACTTTCTTACAGCAGGTATAAGACCGGTTTACATATTGTGGAGGACACAATTCCACACAGCATTTTGCATTCCTATTCCAGTGAGGTCCTGTCTGCAGGTTCCACATATCCACCCAAAGTCTTTTTGCAGCAATATTCGAGAAGCCATTAGACAGCTGTTAACCAAATGTGATACTCTATGCCTTTCTGTATTATTTCATCATCTGGCATGAGAGCAGCTGAGCCATCAACCATCATCTTGCTGCAGGGCTTTCCATGGAGTGAAGAGAAACAAATTTTAGTCCAAATTTGTTAAGCTTTATTTAGGCAGCAACTCAATTAAAGATTAATTTTAGTCACTGGTAAACACCTAGAATCTCTTTTGCAGCAGTAAATGGACTTCAATACCCGATCCAATTTCGATCATTCGAAAAAGGCCAATTGATGTCCATTTCTCTGCAACATATATTGACATTGCCAATACTTTGCAAAAAAAACTGTACATTTGCTTTAGCTCCGGAGTTTGCCTGAAATAATACACATTTTCTATTTTTGTTTTTTCATAAAATGTGAGCTCCTTATAACAAGTAACACTATTCCAGGTTCCCAGCATATTTCTATATCACTTCCTGTGTCACTACATAGAGTTATGTCTATATGTCCATGATATCAAAAGCTACTTTCAACGTGGTTTTGTATTGTGTTTCCATTTCCAAGCTTTATTTCGATCTGGTAGACCATAAAAGCAAAGACGTAAAATACACACAGGGCTAGGTTGAGCAAATAAAAACAACAATGGCCATTACAAGATAAGCCAAGTACAGTGAGTTAAACACAATTCATAACAGTTAAAAAGATGTTAAAATTTTAAAAAGAGAATTAAACATTGATTTCATTTGTTGATAATGTCAAAACAATAGGAAATGGCAGAGGAACAATTATCATGTGCAAGGGGGAGTTAAAAACTTGCGGCGCCTGTGCCACATGGAGTTTAAAAAACGGGACACAGCGAAAACAATAGGGGTGTGAGTGTCGGTTCTCAAGACTCTGAAGGCCTCCCGTGACTGTCGGTACCCCAAGTTCCTGCATATTGGTAAGAGCCAGTGCCTCCTGGGTACATCATATTCTGGGCAAAAGAATAGAACATGAATGGGTGTCTCTTCTTGGCTATTACAGACAGGACAGCTACCAGGGGAAGCTTTTGACCAGTTCTTTGTAAATGCGTGGACCGGCAAGCAACCCAGTCTAAATTGAACATAGAGTTTCCTTGCTATAAGCGGATGTACATCATCAAGGAAGGGTTCAAATAAACACTGGTCTTTAAAACTGAGGAAGTCAGAAGTTAAGCGGCCTAGTTTTGTACTCCCTTGAATTTCAGCCAATCTGAACTGTCTATAGGTTTTGACTAGTTCAAGCCGTGATATTGTCGGTGACACTTCCTCAGGGTGGGTCCATAGGTTCGGCCAGCCTAGTCTACGTGACAAATCTTTTATGTGTGTGAACCAGGGTAGTTTACCCACCCCTGGGAGCCCCATAATAGCTTTGAGTTCCGACTGGTAGGCTATTAGCTCGGGGTCGCCCATAGCCTACGCCAAAAGACAGAGGTCGCAGTCCGATCTCCTCATCTATGGGTCTTATCCCAAGGTCCATACGTAGGGGGATGAGAGGGGTGCTTTGCGGCAAGCCCAAGAGCTGCCTCATGAACTTGTTCTCGGTTTTGGCCAATCCACCCACAGGGAGATGTCCCCAAAGTTCTGCCCCGTACATTACAGCACTCCTGATTTGGACTTTGTATATCTCAGTCACTGGGCCTGGTTGTCTAGATGTGGAGTTTCTATAAAGTTTTGCTAATCCCCCAGCCATCTGTGCTAACCTTAGGCCTGCCTTGTCTTGCTGTGGGCCCTAGCCAAAGGTTTCCGTCAGTGTGTCACCTAAGTAATCGAAGACAGCTACCCTCTCTAGCTGGATAACATTTAGGGTGGGATTGGGGCGAGATGTTTTACTAGGATTAAATACCATGTACTTGGTTTTTAGTGTGTTAACTTCTAGGCCCCTATTTTTACAAAATAGAGAGAAGCTGTCAAGAGTCCTTTGTATGCCCATGGGCGATTTAGATAGTAGCAAGGTGTCGTCCGCAAACATCATTGCTGGCACCTTGCAACGGGCAAGCTTTGGGGCATCAGTGTTGGCTACCTCGTTTAGTTGGTCCACCAGGGCATTAATAAAGAGAGAACAGAGTGGGGGGCCAAAACACACCCCTGCCTTACACCCCTGTTCACAGGGAAACGTGGGGTCAGTTCTCCATGTTTCCCGAATCTCACCTGGGCAAAGTTTCCAGTATGCAATCGCTTGATCAAAGAGAGCAAGTAGGGCGGAATGCCCAGTTGCTCTAAAACTGCCCAAAGTTTGTCATGGGGCACCAGATCAAAGGCTGATTTAAGATCAAAGGCTGATTTAAGATCAACGAAGATCAAATAGAGGCTCCCACCCTCTATGGTCACCGTCTTCCAGTATAATACTTGGAGCCTAAAAATTTGGTCGATGGTGGAAATATTTTTGCGGAAGCCTGTCTGGTACGGACTCAGAATCTCACACTCATCCACCCAGGACTGGAGACGCTCCAGGACAATCCTGGCAAACAGCTTCTGGGAAATCTCAATCAGACTGATTGGCCTGTAATTGGTGGGCAGGAGGGGAGATCCCTTCTTATACACTGGGAAGATTTCTGCCCCTAACCAGGTTTCCGGGATTTTCATGCCATTTATAATGGCGTTGAATATTACACATAAATATGGGCCCCAGATATTGGGCTGCTCCCGAAATAAGTCCCCGGGAATCTTGTCTAGTCCAGGGGCCTTTTCCAGAGGAAGCTTCCCAATTGCACCAAGGACTTCGGTCAGGGTGAACCCTAGATCAACTTCAAAGGGGTTCCCCACATCAGGTGACGAGATTTCCCCTGTGGGCTCTATAGTGTCCTGGGTGGAATACAACGATTGGAAATGGAGTTTCCAAGCGTCTACTGCAATATTCGGCTCAATGGGTGAGCTCTCTGAGGAGCCAGTTGTTCTAACCAGGGTCCAGAACCCCCTCATATCTCTGTTGGTGAGAGCCTGTTTTATTGCAACCCATCTTTCAGACTCCCACTCCATTTTGGCTAACTTTAGTGTATCCCTATATAAGGCCCGCCTTGTTTTTTTCAGAGATCTGTCATTTAATTTTATGGCATCCATGAGGGCACCTTTTGCCATTCGGCAAGATTTGTTAAACCAAGTGGTTTTAGGGGGGCCTTTAGAGTGTGTCAGGGGATTAAAGATGTTGGTCAGGCTGGAGGTCAGATCAGTGTGGATAGCCGTAAGTTGAGCAATGGTACCATTAGGGTTAGGGGTCTGTGCAGCCTGCTCCATTACCAATAAAGGTGGAATAATTAAGGAGTACAGGGCAGCAATCTTGCCTGGTGACTGCTTCAGAGTTTCCCACCTAATTCGCCTCCTGTTGTTATCTAACGATAGATTAGTACCAGTGAGGTTGCTAGTAATAGTGGGGACAATAAAGTCCCGGGAGCTTAAGATCGAGTACCAGAGCGTTATGGTCGCTGTCGTGTCTGGGCCAGACAGCGAAGTCAACGACCCATTGCCATATACTTGCTTCCACCAAAATATAGTCCAATAACGATGCTTGCCCCGGTCTATTAAAAGTGGATTTTCTGGGTTGGTCTGACTTGGTACAACCATTGCATGCCCTCAATGCATGGGTTAGTGTGACTGCATTAATCTGTAATACCAGGGGAGTCCAGGCTCTCACCGGAGGAATCAGCGGCTCAGGGATCAGCCAAAGGGAATCCTCGGCAGTAAGCGTAGGGTCAGTCGAGAGGGCTAAGGGCTCAAACTGGCAATTAAAATCACCACCCATCACCAACCTGGTATTCCGGGGAACTAGCTCGATGAATGTGGAGAGCATGTCTATGGTCTGGGATTCCTGGGCAAAAGACACTGGACGGGAATAGATGTTAATAAAAGCAATTTTAGTCCCAGCATTAAAGGTAAGGAGGGTACAAAGGATATCATCCGAGGAGGTGTTCAGCTGTTCAACAGTACAGTCCAAGTATGTGGCAACCCATATGCCTAACCCTCCCGATGGTCTGCCTCTGCCCCCCATGGTTGCTAGCATATTAAAGGTTGCAAAGCCCCTCATGACAGAGTCCTCTCTAGCCCAGGTCTCCTGGAACATACAAACATCATGATGTTGTACAAACTGCAACCAGTCAGGATTTTGAAGTTTGTTTTTGATACCGGCAATGTTCCATGACAACACCTTCAACTGGAGACCCGGATTCGAGGTGGCATCACACACGGAGGTGCCGACGGGGTTCTTGTTTTGGGTCATGTTTGGCTCGGGGTCTGGTACTCCCAATTCCACTACGGGTCTGTTCCCGTCCTTAGTTGCCATTGTCAGTTCAGAAATGAAAGAGGCTTGGTTGTTTAATACCTCTAGGGTAACGCCCACCGAGCCCTGGAGCCCCGGGTGAGATTTTTGATGTAGTTCACCTAAAGCGACTTGTGTCTCACCAACGAGGTTTGGGGAGTGTGGCCCTGAGATTTTTATATTAGCCTCTCTATTTGCCCCCCCTAGCCCCTGAGTGGAAGAGGGATCGGATGGGATCAACAGTCAATCTACCTCTTCAAGGGCCCCAAACCTATTTGCTACTGCAACATTATAATGTATTCTGGAGGATTGACCAGAAGTGAGGTGAGGTTGTGGCCAGTGTGTTGGGGCTCTATTGTAAGGGGTCCATGGTGCGGAGTAGTTACATAAATAAAAAAAAGGCCAAGGTGTGTAGTTGGATCCCTGTGGGCGGTGCTCGAGGGCTGGGGGACTGGTCAGCCAAAATTCGGACTGTCCAAGGATTACTAAAGTTAATAACTATACAGTCTCCTTTGATTGACTTAGGGTTCTTGCCAACCCATCCCACTCTCCGAACTAATAATATCTCACCCGCCCTCTCATAGGGAAACTGACCATACCTGGTAAGCCAATAAAGGCACTTGTTTCTCAGTTCCAGCTGTGTTTCTTTCTGGCCAGTTTTTATTTCAGGTGCACCGGTTAAAACTATAACATAAGGGAGAGAAGCTGGGGGTAAATCAATTGTTGGGAGGGCCGGGGGGGGGCTAGGCCTGCGTGCACATTGTCTACTGGGTTGTGCACTTCCCTACCCGTCATCTGATCAGGATGGGAACTCACTCTCTGCATACTGGGACCCCTGGTACTAGGAACATCCCACCTAGTTTGTGCCCGGTGTGTTCCGGGTTCCTCGCCAGGGGAGAAGTCGTTGCCCACAAGGGCAGCTCTGGAAGTCCCTATCTTGGGAGCACTCGTAGTGGTAGGGCATGATGGACTGGTGGGAATACCACTTCTGGGTGGTGGAGGTTGCCATACTTGGTCCGTCTGTGTACTGCAATCTTTCTTCTCCACTGGGGTCACCGCGATATTGACCAAGGGGTTGCCAGGTGCACACGGGGCGGGCGTCTGACCGCTAGTTCTATTCCCAAGATGGAGCGCTAACTCTTCCTTAACAATAGCTCTCATCTGTGCCTCTAATTCCACTATCAGGTTCCTCACCCAAGAAGGACATTCGGGGTTTTTGTGAGAGTTTAAAGGGGGTTCTACCACTCTTCCCAGTCTGGCTAGTTTGCCCTCCTTGGGACAGGTTTCTGGGCTGGGCTTATTATTTGTTCCTATCCCATTGCCTGTCTTTTGCCTCGTGGCTTTAGGCAATGTAGTGGTTGTTCTACCGTTGCGAGTTTTCAGTTTTACTGGGGAGGGATGTGTGGGTGATAAAATCTCGCTAGGTCCAGGTAAGGATTTTGATGGACTAAGGATAGAGCCCAGGCTAGATTGTACAGAGATATGTGGCCCTAGAGATTGAGGGAAGAGATCTGGGGTTAAGGATAGTCGCCTCTCAGTGAGCTCAATTTCTGTCGAGACTACCCCGATAGCTCTCTGGAGCATCCTATCGTTTGAGGGAGTGGGGCCGGTAGTAGCACCGGAGGGGTTTTTGTTTGGGTACACAACCACGCTTCCCCCATATCCAAAGCAGAAGGAAAAACAATCGTACAATTGATGCTAAAATGAAGCTAGTTGAACACAAGCCCAAGGGTCAGGTTGGCGATAACCAGTCAACTGGGTTTCAGAGTTGGTCAAGAACCAGACGAAACCTTGACCTTGGGGACACAAAGTGCAACGTGCTAATAGGTTTGGCAAAGAAAGGGCATGTAAACACAGGCCATAAGGTGCAGAGTGCTGAGACTAGCAAGATCTGGCCCCAAAGGACAAAGTGCAACGTGATGGTAAAATTGGCAGCAAAAGAACATGTAAACACGGACCATAAAGTGCAAATACTGAGGCTAGAAAAGTCTGGCCCCAAGGGACAAAAGTGCGACGTGCTTAATGTGTTTGGCAGCTGTTTTAGGCATGTAAACAGATTACAGTCAATAAAGTGCGTCGTATAATGTCCCAGTATTAGGTGTAAAACAATTGTTTCAAATGTTGCAGCTCAAGTATGTTCTAAACCAGCATAAAGGTGCGTTTGCATCTTGGATTAATTCACTGTGCAAGAAGGGTCCCCGTTGTTGGCTTAACACTATTTGGAAAAGTTTAAGAGTAATGTTGTGAATGTTTATGCGACATATTTCTCGTTGAGGAATACTACCCTTTAGGTGTATTGAGCTACTCTAAAAGTAATTAAAAAATTTGTAATTTATATGAATATTTTCACATATTCAGATTCATTTTTAAGAAACGTGTTTCAATCTTTCTGAAATATATAACTAATTATTTTATTGTAATTTAAGTACTGTAGTAGAATACTTTGCTCAGTATACTAGTAATTACACGTTATTTAGTTAATAGTAATGACTAATCCTCACCCAAGAATCCCAGGAAGACCGGACTATAAATAATAATTTGAATCTATCTATGACCATCTTCATCTGGCTTTGGTTGTTATTTATGCTTGAGAGATGCCCCACGTCAGTGTCCTCACGGACTTGTGACCTGAGACTATGAGTGAAAGGAGACTAGCGGTGGTCTACAACCTCTGGTAATTTCACAACAGCACCTTCCTCTCCTACCAGGCTCTCGATCATGGCAGTATCCCTGCTCGCAAGATATTCTCAGATAGTCCCATATACGCAGACTCCAGTCTGTGTGCATCCAAGACTCGTGAGTTAATGCAAACACCAAAAACCCTAGACATGCAGCAAAAAAATATCCAGATAGCCCTCAGCACTATGAGGCCATACCTGTGGCAGAAATACGTTATAAACATTCTTGTTACAACACGATTACATAATGGAACACCTGGTCAACTGTCATCTTAAGAAGGCTATCGGTCTGATGGAGCAAGGACTCAAAAATGAGACTTGCTTGAATGCAATCACCTCACAGTATTAATTATGTATATTTATACTAACATTGCATACATTACACGAATAGCAAGGAAGCTTGCCTATGTGTTCTAACTAACAAGTAACGCTTGTCTTGTTCTAAAATGGCCGCTAAAGTGCGGGAACTTTACTGCGCATGTCTCAACCATATCACGTGGTGTGACGTCATTCTTTGCTTGGTGGGAAATTTCCGCTTCTGCGCAGTGTGCTCTAAAATGGCTGCTTGATGTTTTCACATGCTTCAGCTTGCTCTTGTGTTATTATTAATTTGTCGTTTTCTTAACGCTACTAATGCGGGATAGATTTATAAGTAAATGGGGATAGAGTAGAAAGAGTGGGTATACAGTGAAACATTTTATTTGTGATTTTAATATTTTCTTCTTTGACTTATTAGTTCGTAAACTTGGGCCTGGGGTTGGTGATCTGAAAACTCGAGACAATGATTCTGCGCATGTGTCCTCCTTGGCTGCCAAAGAATGAAGTCAACCTGGACGTCGTCCAAGGCCATGACCTGGTGGCCGAAGCTGATGTGCTCTTGCCTTTCCTGTTGAACATTGAAACTTTGTATATGAAGAATATATAACATTTGTCGTGAGACGGGTGGGAAATAAAGCAAATGTATAAAATTGGATGGGCGGTAGTTTAAAAACAAAGGTCTTCAGAAATGTGAACCAGATTAATATGGTGTGAGGATCAACCCCCTGTCCCTGTCCAATCAGAAGTAGTGGTCCCATATTTTAGCAACATTAAGGGGAGGTACATGGGCGTAGAAGGGTATAATAGAATATAGCATTAGTTAATTAGAGAGTTCAGGGGAGAAGAGATCAGGCGTTCATGCAGAACACACAGAAGAGCTCCAGACCGCCAAGCTGATCGATTGCAGGCTGAATCCCTGTCCAGAAAGGTCCTGAGGAGGGGGCCGCGGAGTCCATTAGAAAAAAGGCACGGGAGAATCAAGGAGAAGTCGAGTATCAGAGAGGGGAACGACGCAGGCGTCGTTATAGAGAGGTCACCGGTCCTGTCCTGATCCTGGAGGAGGTCTTTGCTCTTCATCCTTCCTGGGTCATAATCTTCCCAACTCCTCGGCCAGGGGTTTGGTTCTCGCATTTAGGTAAATATAAAAGCAACCTTTAGTTGCGCTGCTGTCTTATCTTCTCCTTTCTGAGGGACCGTCATTAATCAATAATTATTATTCTCTACTTCATCTTATGATTTGCGACTAAGTACCATGTGTTTCTGTAATTTACTCTGCTAAATCTTTAGATAAACATTTTAAAACTTCCTGACTCAGTGGTTATTTCAGGATTATGTATTATAATGAATGTCACTCATTTTAAACTTCCCAATTAGCAAAGGATTCATTGGTAAGTCATTACTCTTCAGTCAGAAGGTAATTGGTAGCAGGGATTTGATAAAGCGTAACAACTGATAAACCCAGCGTAAGTATTAGTGTAGCATGAATGTATGGGCCCAAGTGAGTATCTAGTGTATGAATGCTGTTTGCTAATATCGCGCTGGATCAGTTTTCTGGTAATCAGAGGATGGTTACTCTTTGTTAATTGGGTAATGAGAATTTTATAAACTAACATCCGTGTATTCAAAGTTTGTTTTATGTTGTCCAGAATCCCCGGGGCAGGCATAGCGGTTGGTAAGTGGAAGCCATACTGCAGTGAGGTTATCTGTCAGGCAGAAATAGTACTGAAAAGTTAAGCAGGACTATCAGTAGTGGTTAGGGAATCTATGCGTGAGTAATAGCAAAAGGAGTACGCTGGTGAAAATTTGATGTTATAGCACCTAGAAAGGGTAACATTGGAGAAGTAACAGGTATTTCTGAAGCTTGCGTGAAGAGTAGACGGAAGTGTTTTTACTCGTAGTGTATGATTAGTAAACGGAAGAGATTTACTAAGTGTGAGAGAAAACTATCTTTTCTATTTTAGAGAAACTGGCACGATAGCGAATGTTTTATGTTGTTACTGAAATTTAATTAAGATTTATAGAGAAAATAAAGTTTGCGTAAGATTTTGTAAAGGGAGGGTCAGCTGCCGGAGAGGGAGCTGACGTCACAAACGCCGCGCTGGGATTGGTTGAAACAGCGGGTGTGGAACGACTCTTGTAAAGGAGTAGTCAGGAGTAGTACTGACGTCACAGGTGCCGCGCTGGGATTGGTTGAAACAGCGAGGGACAGAGAAACGCAGATTGTAAAGGAGGGGTTGACAGACGAACGTCACCGAAAGGCCGCGTTAGGATTGATTCAGAAATAAAAGTTAGCAGACACTTGATTGGTTGATATTTTAGAAGCTAAAATCTTAGTGGATAGAGATTGCATGGTAGAACACGATCCGACTTTAACAGGAACTCGTCCGGATAGGAGATTCCTGGGTTTTTCAGAATATAATTATATACATCGAGATTTACCAAAGATGTACGGAGAAAAGAGAAAATGTCCTTTCTGCAAAAGATAAAGAATTATTTTAAAAAGGATAAACCAATCAAAACTAGAGAAGGAATTATAATTCCACCAGCTAAAACGCCCGCTTCATTCATGATGATGGAGAGAGATTATCATACTTGTGTATGGATGGAGAATTGGATAGAATATACCAAAAATGATGGAATATTAGCATTTCCCGAGAATGGTACCTTCAATGGAAGAATTCTTCAAAATTTAAGATTGAGGATGAATGACTTAGGACCTAGATTAACTCAAAACAAAGCCTTAGAGGAATGGGAAATCGAGGCATTTGAACGTGACCGATCCAGGAGTAATAGGGGTTATCGAGGATTTTTCCCCAGATATCAACATGAGTCTAGGGACGGTCAGATGAAACAATGGAGAAGGGCAATGCTTACAGAAGGATTATATCCAATATTTACGGAAGAAGAAATGTTAGGGAAGAAATGCACAGAAAAAACAAAACATTTAATGAGAAATGGAGATTCTGAAGATGAATTTATAGAAGAAATATTAAGGAATCCCCCACCTTATCAGGAAGGGACAAGTGGATGTACCCCAAGTGCTCCAGTATTAAAAACTCCCTTAGTTGCACAGGTAGTGCATGATTTCACCCCCAGTAGGATACTTCACGATAAAGAGAAAGAAGCCCTAGAAAAGACCAGAGCAGAATTAATACAGAAGATAACAGATAAAAGTACATCCTGATTCTTTGACCATACCTGTAACAATTGGTCCAGTAGTTCCATTATATAGTAATCAGGGAAGTTGTCCACCACCGTTAGTTATGCCTACTCCTGTGAATATTCCTAAACCTGAAGCACCAGTATTGGTTGAGGATCATTTTAGTGATTGTGAATCTACGATATCATTAATGGATTTACCAATTCGAGATTCTGTCAATAGTACTCCCAGAAGAACTACACCTGGGTGCTCAAAAGAGGTAAACTTGATAACTTCATCAGGAGCAAAAAGTGTCACTGTAGTTAGTCCAGAAGACTTAGAAAGGTGGGCACAAGGATCAGATCAGCAGTGTACACCTCCAAATATTTTGGATATTTATAAGTTAAAGGTCGAATTAGAAGAAATAATAGCAGGAAATGTGGGGCTAGATCGCCTAAATGCTTACAATGAAGAAGAATTATTGTTCATATGTAGAAGTATCACCAGAAATGTAAAAATATTTCATGAAAAATTATCAGATTTGGCTTTGCAAATGGGAATTGAAATAGGGAGATCAAAGGTGTTGCAGAAACCCTATAGAGCAGATTTTTCAGACAAAGATTTAGAAAATATGAACGCATCTGGAAGAAAGTTACAAGTAAAGGAGTTAATGACAGTTTTGCAAAAATGGGGAGACCTAGATAAATGGAGAGTTCGATGGGCAAAGAAAAAGGAAGAGTCACGATCCAGTAGAACAGCTTCTGAATATGTGATGAAAGAAACAGGGAAGACAGATCAAATGTACCCGATGCGAGAAGTTCCCGGAGGGGGCTATGTACATGTCCCATGGAGTAGACAGGATATTTTGTCATTTACGAATGATTTCCCAAAGTTGAGAGAAAACCCAATTGAATGGTACAAGCAGGTGTTGAAAGGTTTGTGAAGGTGTCAAAGGTATTGTTGAAGGATTTAGATGGTCTGTTTGACATAGTGGTACCTGCCGATTTGTGGACAGATTGTAAAATTACAGTTGATTGGCCTAGTGAGGAGTATCCTAGAGATCCAAAAACAGGTGCCGCGTCAAATGATGTAATGAAAAAGTATCAGCAGGTGATAACTTACCTGAAAGGCAAAATACCACCGAAAGAAACAGATTGGGTGAAAATAGACCGAACCACCCAAGAAGCTAGTGAATCGGTACATGCCTATTATGAGCGTTTATTGCAGGTATTTAAGCAGTATAGTGGATTTGAGGACATTGGAGACAAGAACATGAGTCAGTTTGTGTATCGATTTGTTTATGGTCTAAAGCCAGAGATTTGTCAGATGATTAAACAGCACATGTTGTGTTGGCAGGGCAAACCCATCGACGAAATTTTGAAATATGCGAAATATTGTGGAGACGATATTGATGATAGACACAAGAAATTGCAGGAAAAAGTGATGTGGGCACAAGTGAAAATGGCTGAGAAACAGGGAATAAATTTGGAAAATCCAAGTGAAAGTCAAGGAAAGGATTCGGGAACGAATGGAGATACTGGGAATGGTGGGAAAGTGAGAGGACGAATGAGTAGAGAAGAAGCTAAAAAGAAATTTCCTTGTCATGGATGCGGAAAATTGGGGCATTGGAAGGATGAATGTAAAAAGATTCGGAATAATAATGGCCCAAATCAAAATTTAAATCCACAGACGCAGAATGACTCACTGCAGGGTGTAAATCCTGAGTCAGTTGCCACCTCCACCTATTCAGGGTAATGTAAGCAGAACAAAACACGGTACAGACGTCGGATATCAAGGAGGAAGTGGTAAGAATGATTATGTAACATCACAATTTCTTTTACAGTACGATTTCTGTCAATATAGTTCATGACGGTGCCTGGGGGAGAAGGAGTGCGTACTTGGCGCATCCTTATCGGTAGATGAGTCAGGTCCATATGTTGAAGGGAGTGTAAAAGGAAATTATATTACTTTTCTTTTGGACACTGGTGCTACCCGGTCTACTGTGAGAACAGCAGACATTCCAGACCTTCCTCTCTCTGGAGAAGCTATCCAAGTAGTGGGAGTAGCTAATAGAAAGATTAGAACACCTCTTACCGAACCAATGGAAGTTAAAATTGGAAATTTCAGAGAAATGCATCAATTTGTAGTGTGTGATTCTAGTCCAGTAAATTTATTAGGTCGTGATTTATTGTGCAAAATGAATTGTACAATTTTCTGCACACCAGATGGTGTGGCAGTTCAGACCCCAGATGAAGATCATGTATATAAGTTTATGATTGCAAAACAAGGTACAGAAGTAGATGAGATGTTTTCATTGATAACAAAAGATGAGTTGCCAGAAGAATTGAAAACTACCGTAAACCCCATAGTATGGGATTTTACAGGAAAGGAAGTAGGACTTATGGCCAAAATAGACCCAGTTAAAATTACTGTAAAGGAAGGTGCGATTTTCCCAAATACCAAACAGTACAAAATGAGTGCAGAAGTAAAGACAGGAGTCATTGAAGAAATAAATCGAATGGTAGAACGAAACATAGAGAGAAGTGATGAGTAGTCCATGTAATTCACCAATAATGGGTTTAAAGAAACCTAGCGGAAAATATAGAATTGTTCAGGACCTGCGTAAAATAAATAAGATTGTGGAACCTTGTTGTCCTATAGTGCCAAATCCTGCAGTAATACTGTATCAAATACCTTGGAGTGCAGGATGGTTCACAGTGATTGATTTATGCCAAGCTTTCTTTTCAATACCATTACATCCAGTCAGCCAGTATCTATTTTCATTTAAATTTGAGAACAAACTCTATGTATGGAATCGTGTTCCTCAGGGGTACACGGAAAGTCCTTCCATCTTCAATCAGATATTGAAAAAGTGCCTAGAGAAACTAGTGATGCCAGGAAGCTCAGTTTTAGTCCAATATATCGACGATTTACTGGTGGCATCAAACACCAGAGAGGATTGTGTTGATTCCATAGCACTGTTAAATCATTTGGCTGAAGAAGGACAAAGTCTCACCAGAAAAATTGCAGTTCTGTACAACAGCAGTTAAGTACCTAGGAAACCAAATTGAGAGGGGCAGAAGGAGAATAACATCGGAAAGAGTACAGTTGATTAAGAAAATGCAAATGCCTGTAACCCAAAGAGAAGTGAGAATGTTCCTAGGAATAGTAGGTTATTGTCGACAATGGATACTAGGATTTTCCTTGTTAGCAAAGCCCCTAATTCAAATGACAAGAAAGAAAGCAAAAGACCCAGTTGAATGGGATGATGAGAGTGTAGGAGCTTTCTGTAAAATTGAGAAATGCTTTGTGCTCAGCACCAGCCCTAGGCATGCCTGACTATAAGAGAAGCTTCGCATTGTTCTGTCATGAGAGAGAAAATTGTGCACTTTCAGTCCTAACCCAGAGACATGGTTTGGACAGACGTCCTATAGCATATTTTTCTGCTACGTTGGATCCAGTGGCAGCCGCATTGCCAGGCTGCTTAAAAGCAGTAGCGGCTACCTGTCTAAGCATTGAACAAAGTGAGTCAATTGTAATGGGACACCCAGTAAAGGTGTTTGTTCCACATGCGGTTGTGATTCTGTTGACAAGAACACGAACTCAGCATCTTACTCCTAGTCGGCTGACTAAATATGAGAGAATAATAAATGGGTGCTGAAAATGTGACCATAGTGAGGTGTACAATAGTAAATCCTGCAACCTTACTACCAGACCCATATCATGAGGAAATTAAAAATGACGAAGAAGAAGAACATGATTGATAACAAGTCACAGAATTATGCATGAAACCACGTCCTGATATTGAAGAACAGCCCCTTAGAAAGCCAGACAGGAAGCTGTTTGTTGATGGTTCATGCCAGAGGCATGAAGATGGTAAACTGACTGCAGCATATGCAGTATGTGAATTAACTGGAATAGTCGAAGCATCCTATTTACCAGGAGTAAAATCTGCACAAGTAGCTGAATTGATTGCTTTGATAAAGGCGTGCAAAATTGGGAGGAATCAAAAAGTGACTATATTTACAGATAGCCAATATGGTTACGGGGTTGTGCATGATTTTGGCCAACTATGGATGCAGAGGGATTTCATGACTTCTTCAGGATCCCCCATTAAAAATGGAAAATTTGTAAGGGAATTGCTGGAGGCAATACAATCACCAAAAGAATTGGCTGTGGTGAAATGTGCCGCACACCAGTCAGGAGATGACTGGGTGGTAGTCGGCAACAGATATGCAGATCTTGTGGCTCAACATTGTGCCAGAAATAGGTTGTCAGTTAATAAAAGGGTGGAAAGAATGGGAATCAGCTGCCAACTTATGCTGTATATGCCACCTGAAACATGGAATGAGGTTAGAAGATTACAAGATGGTGCTGATGAAAGTGAGAAGAAAACATGGATCAGTTGTTCCCAAAGGGGAGATGATGAAGTGTGGATTTGTGCTGATGGCAGACCAGTCATGCCTGACTGTCTACTGTCTCAAATGGCCAGGATGTATCATGGAGACACACACATAGGGAGAGATGCAATGATTAGGCTTTTCAGACAGAATTGGTACAATCCCAAGTTCAGGGCTGTAGCAGAGAGCCTTTGCCAGAGATGTTTGACTTGCCAGATGCATAATCCAGGAAGAAAAACAATAATTGGGTTTGGAAAAATTGGAAAGGCAGAAGGTCCATTTATAAGACTACAGTTTGACTTTATACAGTTACCACCATGCAGAGGGTTGAAATATGTACTAGTCATAGTATGTCTGTTTTCAAAGTGGGTGGAGGCTTACCCTACCAGAAGGTGTGACAGCATTACAGTCGCAAAGCTGTTACTACGAGAACTCATTCCTAGGTTTGGTTTCCCAGTAACTTTGGAATCAGATAGAGGAAAACATTTTAACATTGAAGTGATTCAAATAAGGTGGGGAGAAGCAAGATGGCGGCCGCTTGAGGCTGTTGGGAGCGGACTGCCAACTAGCACCGTGAATTAAGTCTCTGACCGAGTGGGGAGACGGTGCATACTTACATGCCTGATGTTCTTCGACGTTGACGGCTCTGGAACTGCCGCGGATACTGGCTCACGACCCGGCGGTGGCTTCGGGGAAAGACAGCCGCAGGAATATAGCACGGACCTACGGAGGCTGGTGGAGCGAGCTCTCGCGTCTGCAGGCTGTTGGCGCTGTTGGCGCTGTCAGCAAAGGACTGCTCGAATGGCTCCCAAATTGGCCAGCAACGCAAGGGGCAAGACGGGTGTGGATTCGGTCGGCTCCGAGGGGAAACGGGGCGGCCGGCAGACGCCGCGGACAACACAGCCAGCTTCTGGGAAGGAGAGAGAGAGCAGGCTCCGGCTCCAGCCAGAGGAAGGGGCGGGACCTCGTCTGGACGACGCACGCCGGGAGGTTCAGTGCTTGCAATGTTGCGCGCTTCCAGCGCTAAACAGGCTGAGGATACCATAATGTCTGCAGGCATTATCGAGGACAAAGAGGAGGCTCATTCCCATGAATTTGGACGGGGAGCGATTCAGCGACTGGAGTGGATGGCTCACCAGGGACAATAACAGTAAGTTCTGAGCCCAGGCAACACGTTAATCTATTAGAGGACATGGGGGAAAATGAATTGAGGAGTAATGGGAGGGTGCTGGAACAAAATGTGGAAAATGAGGGACAACAGATGATCAGTCAAGGGACGACCATCAAAACTATTAAGGATATCAGGCCTGAGACAGGGGCAGATATAGTAGCAGTACCAGAGAGCCCAACGATACAGTCCAACTCCCAAGTACAGAAGCCATTAAGTATAAATCCAGAAATAGAAAATGATCCCAATGATGGTTTTTTCTCTCTGTCTGACGGCCCGGAGCGGTCAGGTAACGACTCTGGATCTTCAATTATATCAAGCGAGGAGGAAAATGAAAGCGATCTGGAGAAAGCAGGAGACTCTCTCTATATGACTGCCCGTCGGGTTGGTGGTAAGAAATTTGGGCCCCGCACACAGAGGTCCGTAAACTTGAAATGGGATTATTCATTAACTGATTCAATTAATCCCACTCCAAACGCAGCACCCCCGGCTACTTCTGGTATACAGGCTCCAACATTGGAAACTGTCCTGCAGACAATAATGCAACATCGAGACGAGACACGGGATGATGCCCGTAAAGCGCAGAGTGCTGCACGGAAAGTCCAGGGCGCTGTCAGGAAGCTGACTAAAACTTGTAACAATATTGGCGAACGGCTTACCGAGCTTGAAACTAGAGTCAGTAACGTTGAAACAGAAGTAACCGAAAAACTTACCCAATCCAAGGCACAAGAAGAAAGAATTACCGATATCCAATGGAAACTGGAAGAAAGCGAAAACCGTCAGCGGCGAAATAATTTAAGGGTCCTGGGAGTTCCTGAAGGGAAGGAGGGATCAGATATCCGGGCGTATGTATTGGACCTTTTTCAACGCGCCTTCCCGGAACTCCAGGACTGGAATTGGCAACAAGAGGTTCAACGAGTACACAGGACCCCCTTTACTCTTAGAAACCCAATTAGGGAAGGCTCTAAGCCAAGAGCCATATTGGTCTTTTTCGGCAACTTTCTCTTGAGACAGGCGGTATTTGAAAAAGCTAGGCCGGAGGCTAGGAGAAGTGTCGATGATGTTTCCTTTTTTGTAAGTCCCGATTTTTGCCATGTCACAGTTGAGAGGAGGTGGCGGTTACGCCAGTTGATAAAACCCTTTCAGGATAAAGGGGCGAAAGTGTTTTTGAATAACCCTGCTTCCTTGAAGGTGGTCTGGCAAGGGTCAACAAAGTTTTTTACATCCGAAGTTAAGGCTCAAGAGTTTCTGGCTGGGCTATAGCTTTAGTGCCCCAGGATTGGGGAGAAGGATGTCGGGGGGGGACATCGAGGCTCTGTATCTAGTATATCTGAGCTTTAAGTGAAAAAGTGAAAAAGTTATTTAAAAGGTATCTTTTCCTCATGTCCTCCCTTTTTTTTCTTAAAAGATATTCCCTTTTTGATAAACCCCCAAGAAGGTAGCATGGTGCTTACAAGGATTCACGGTGTTGGCAAACCGCTCATCATCTCTGCCTACAGACCGAGGCGAGGTCTGGGCACTTCCCGAAAGATGGGAGAGAGGGAGGGAGGGGGGTAGGGTAGGGGGGGTAGGGCTGGGATCAGGGGGGGGGAGGGGGTCGGGAGGGCCTGGGGGGGTGGGGGGCTTTGGGTGGGGGGCACAAAATAGGGTGAAAAAATTCAGAGAGATACTGGGTAAAAAATATCAAACAAAATTCTAAAATAATAGGATCAGCGACTGAAATAGGAGCAATTTATTTTTATATCTGGCTAAACTTTGGGTTAAAGGAGGAAAGGGCCAAAAACAAAAAGCAAAATGGGTAAGGTGACTGTTTGTTCGGTTAACATCGGTGGATTAGGGGATAAGGGTAAGCGGAACCGGACCTTGGAAATGTTGAAATTCAACAACCCCGACATTATTGCACTTCAAGAAACACATATACCTTGGGATAAGCGGGGGCAAATTATGATTAAGGGTTATTCTTTAATGGTCAGCTCTACACAAACTTCTAATATTAGAGGGGTGGCAATTTTAGCTAAGAATCGAATAGGATCTGCTCGACGGACTTTGGGGGACGCCGGAGGAAGGTGGGCTTTGGTGGAGCTTGAATGTGGAATAACTATAGTCACGGTATATGGTTCAAATCAGGACGAGCCCAAAATATTCGAAGATTTGGAAACCGAGCTGGCGATTTGGCCCACACCAGTAATCATGTGTGGGGATTTTAACATACATTTGAATGCAGGCGATGTGACCTCTAATAGATATCAAGGGCGGAAGCCTAAGACTTTCCGAGCATTAACATCAGTGATAAAAAGCCACGGGTTAATCGATGTATGGGAATCCAAGTTTTCCTCTGATCCAGGATATACATATTTTTCTCACCCCCATCAGAAATATGTCAGGTTGGATTATTTTTTTATTTCAAAACAGATTTTAGGAGGAGTAGAGATAGAAAAACTGCCCAAGGTAATGTCTGATCATAATCCCTTGGTGTTAGGGTTAAGATTGCCACAAATCCGTACTAATCAGCCACAATGGACGTTTGATCGGAAATTGTTGGTTGATTATGAATATGTTTGCCATTTCAGAATTTGGATCAAAGAATTTTTTTACTTGAATAGATATAGTGCCTCACGTAATATGGTCTGGGATGCATTTAAGGCAGGAGTTAGGGGGAGATGGTAAGCTTTGTATCTTACCTAAGACAACAGCAAGGGAAGAAGATTAAGCAACTACATGCCAAGCTTTGTAACTTGGAGATAGAGCATTTGGGTAAGATAGTACAGGGGTTGGAGGTCGCCACAACACAGTTAGATATTACTTTGGTTAAAGCAGAGATAGGGTCGTACTATTCTCAAAAGGTGGCCGCTGGATATCAGACTTATAGGGCAGAAAGTTATGAGTATGGGGAAGCAGTCGGCAAATTACTTGCTTTAAAGACAAGACAAAAGGTAATGAAGAGCCAGATATCCTCAATAATTAGTGGGGGGTCTCATATACCGAGCCAGGGGATATTGTTAAAGTGTTCCATAAATTTTATCAAGACCTCTATATGGAGGAGAAGCCAGGCCCTCAGGGGGACGTCTTTGTGAAGGGCAGTAAAGAATATAGGACGTTGGGGGAGGGCATGAGCGAGAGGCTGGAGAACGAATTTACACTGGAGGAGATACAAACTGCTATTCAGCAGTTGGCCTCGGGCAAGGCAGCTGGCCCTGATAAGATTCCATCTGAATTTTATAAAATCTTTCAAGAAGAGCTGGCTCCCTTGCTCTGGGACCTATTTCTAGGGGTACAATACTCTGGAGATTCACCAGAGTCTTGGAAGGGCACTAACATTGTCATCTTTCCCAAGAAAGATAAACCACTGGATCAACCCACTTCTTACAGGCCCATCTCCTTAATAAACGCAGACGCAAAAATTTACTCTAAAATTTTGGCGAACCGCCTCCAGAGGGTCATAGCCAGTCTTGTGTCACCTTGGCAGCATGGCTTCGTACCAGGTCGAGATACAACTGACCATGTAAGACGAGCAGTGGCCCTATTCGATATCATGGGGGAGACTAATGGATATTTGGCTATGATCCTTTTGGATGCGGAAAAAGCATTTGATCGTGTGTCATGGGAGTATCTATGGGGTGATCTGGCTGCTAAAGGATTTGGTCCCCGGGTCATTACCGCAATTAAGGCAATGTATAGGGCTCCCTATGCTGAGGTACAGGTGATGGGTCAAGAATCTGATGTGATAAGGGTGTCACGGGGAACAAGGCAGGGATGCCCTTGCTCCCCAATTTTATTCGCCCTTTATATTGATCCATTTATCCAATCTATAATAGATAGTCAGGTAATTGTACCAGTGACGACACAGGGATTCAATACCAAAGTATTAGCATATGCGGATGATGTTGCTGTCTTAACACTAAAACCCGGGAAGCAATGAGGGAGATTGAAACTATTGCCACTATGTTCGGAAAGGAGTCGGGGTATTTATTGAATAAATCCAAGACTCAAATACTTTGCACCAAAAATGTCATCTATCTTGATAACCGATGTGTTAGCATTGCTACCTATCTTGGGGTAAAGATCACTCCGGACATTGGTCAGATCGCCAAAATAAATTTTAAACCTATGATTAGCAAAATAGCTACAGATCTGAGGCGAATGAGTTTACTTCATTTAACTATTATAGGGAGAGTCAACGTTCTAAAAATGGTAATGCTCCCTAAAGTGCTGTACTTATTCAGGGCACTTCCGGTCGAAATCGAAGGATCTATAATTAAAGCTTTAGACTCTTTATTCATACGGTTTATATGGCAATATGGTAAAGTCAGGAGATCTTTAAAGTTCCTTACATTGCCTCAAGCACGGGGAGGGTGGGCTGCTCCTAATCTTACTTTTTATTATTGGGCAGCTCTGTTACGACAAATGAATATACTATTTTTTGAAAATACTGGCAGAGCTAGCAGGGTACAGGGGGAGGATCTCCCAACAATTTATGAATTGGCACTTGGGGAAAGGGCAAGAGCACTGTTTTTACGTGAGCTGGAATCTAGCTACTATAAGAAGGTTCGATTTAAGGTTATATTGAATGCATGGAAAGTCTGGGGAAGGATACAAAAACACATGAATATCGAGAAGGTAACTAAGTATACACCCATTTGGAGATCATCTTTATTTCCCTCCGCTTCTTATGATGCTATAGCCAAACAATGGGAGCAACTCGGCCTGCGTATAGTAGGAGATATTCAGCCAAATGGCCAATTATATTTGTTCAGGGAGCTACAAAGTGAATTCGGAATTCCGGATGGACATTATCTTAAATATTTGCAAATAAAGGGAGGGTTCAAAAGACGACTGGCAATCTCTAGTGCTAAAATTGCATTGTTTGAAACTATGGGGAGATCTGTCTGTAAAATCAAACATTTATATAGCATGATGATGGAGCAAGCTCCGGATGATATGGAAAAAACTGAAAGTAAATGGGCCAGTAGATTAGAGAATGAAGATACCGATATTGATATGTCATTACGGTTAGTAAAGAAAACGCTCCTATCTGCTAATTTGAAATCACAACATTATAAAACGATATATAATCTTTATTTTACTCCAGCCAAATTATTCAAATAGGGGAAAAGAGAGGATGACAAATGCCCCAGATGTGGGGTTGGTCCAGCTGAGGAGATTCATATGTTTTATGGGTGCCCACAACTGGATCTGATAAAAACCGATTTGGTTAAGTTTTGGAAGAGGATCCTGGGTAAAACAGTGGTATTTACCCCTACGCTTATGATGACTGGATATGATAGTCATGACGATTTAGACCAAACTCAGATCAGTATCATTTTTATTTCAGTTAGTATAATTAGGTTACTCATTGCAACTAGATGGAAGGATACAATGCCCCCTTGCTTTCACGAATACCTGGCTCGTTTTATAGCTGTGTATAATATCGAACAGGCACTATACATTTGTAAGGGAAATCAGGCAAAAAAATGGGGCATTAAATTATGGGCTCCGGTTACTAAATGGTTAAAAGAAGAAGGGTAATGTATATAGAGCAAATTTGTGCCAGAGTAATGCCTTTTCCTATGTAACTATATTAATTTGGATTGTAAAATAATTAACGACATATTTTTAATTATGGATTAATTTTATATTTGATTTGTTGCTTAATGTCTCTCTATAACAATATTAATTTGGATTTAAAGATAACTCATGATAATGTATAACAAATGGATTAATTTAGTATACGATTATTTGTATAATGTCTCTCTGAATATCAATAAAAAAAAAAATTTAAAAAAAGAAGTGATTCAAATAATTTATGGAGCATTCCAAATTGAACAAAAATTGCACTGTGCATATCGCCCAGAGGCTTCTGGAGTGGCTAGAACAATTGAATGGCACGATAAAATCCAGATTGGGAAAAATGTGTGCATCAACATCATTGGAGTGGCCAGATACATTGCCACTTGTCTTAATGGGACTGAGAAGCATTCCTGATAGAAATAAAGGATTGAGCCCACACGAGATAATGATGGGAAGAGCAATGAGACGAGCACATGTTCCCATAAACAAACTGCTGAATATATCTGATGATATGGTTCTGGATTATTGCAAAGGATTGGCTTGACCTAGTAGCGTCTCTGTCTCTCATCAGGTCGGAGAAGACGCAGTTTCGAGGCAGCCTGAAACAAGAACATGATCTGAATCCTGGTGACTGGGTGGTAGTGAAGAATCACACCAGAGAGACGTGTCTATCACCTAGATGGGGAAAACCTTGTCAAGTCATACTGACTACCAATACAGCAGTGAAGTGTGCAGGATTTCCTAATTGGATTCATGTAAGCCACACCAAAAGAGTACCAGACCCTGAAGAAGAAAATCCTCAGTCAGCATCAATCACTGAGGAAGCTGAAGGTTGCCCAGCTGAAGAATCTCAGGCTCGAGATTCGAGAGAAGCTGCAGAAGAACAACTCGAGCACAAGTCAGGACTGGATACCGGTAGTAGAAATTCCTGAAGTCTACTACAGAACAAGAAGTCAAGCAAAATTGGAAGAAATTGAAGAAGATCAGATAGGTGAAGAAGAAGCAGCTCAGGGAAAAGAACAAACAATAAAAGAACCTGAGCAAGACCAGATAGGGAAAGGAAACTGGACTCAAAATAACGAAGAACCAACAAGTTTTGAGCAGGGAAAGACAGGTTTAGAAGAATCCGGTCAGGCTGCAGAAGTACAAAGTGCAATAAGCCCTGATCAGAACCAGTTAGATCTAGAAAATCACACAGAAGAAAAAGATCTCAAGAAACATGAGCATAAAGAATTAAACAATGTCAATTATTGGAAACTCACGGAGGAGCTACAGAAGAAAAACAAATAAGGCCTGAAAAAGAGCAAGAAAGAAAAACAGTAATTGCAGAAAACAAAAAGGTGTTGAACAGTGAAAATAAAGAGATTGCTGAAGACAAAAATAAAGAAACAGTGCAAACAAAGAAAACAAGAAAAGGTGATCATTGGCCTAGTGTCATTAAAAGAGTAAAATACCACATAACAACCAGAAGTGAAGATCCAGATCAAGTAAATGAAGTAACAAGCCAAACAGAACAAGAAAACAGAACTAAGAAAAGAAGAAGCAAGAGACTGAAACTTTGTGAATAACAAATTCAAGGGTCCTGATTGGACTTACATTATTCTTGAAGATTACGAGAGCTCAGAGTCAAGTGAAAGTGGTGACGAAGGAACAAGTGCAGAATTGACGATCGAGAAAGAAACAAGACCACCTTGACTACGCAAAGAGTCATAAAAGAAAAACGAAAATAGATAAGAAGAGCAATCTTCCTTGTCGAAATGTCTGATGATAGAGTTGCTGGGAGACCAAAACAGAGATGTTGTAGAAGATGCTGTGCAATATGCATATGTAGTCTAGTAATGGTGCTTATAGTATGGTTAGTTCTGATCGTAGCAGTCCCTTACCTTATGATAATGGATAGAAAGATTAATAACGAAACTAAAGGAAAGACAGCACACATAAAAGGAAATAGAGTAGAACTAATGGCAGAAAATGAACCAGAATTTCATCATGAAATAACTGATAACGACACTAGTTTAAATGTTTTCTACAAAGTTATTATTTCAATATGTAGACACCATGGAAGTTAGTAATTGTTATGTCTGTATGAAGTTACCTGAATCAGTAGCAGAAGGATTAACATATCATCACTTACCATTGACATATGGCATATCATGTAGTGTATTAGCTAGTTTATTTTATAGAACAGGGAGACTTCAATATTATTATTCAAACATAGATGTGATATTGTCTGAGGTTCCGATTCGCAAGAGTATGAACCCAGGGCTTAGTAGTCAAGACGCACAGTTAATGGGAGAATTTTTCTTAACAATGAAATCAATAGACATAACACATGCACATAGACACAATCTAACATGTTCTTTACATGAAGAAGAAAAGGTATTTTTGAATTTAGTAGAAAATAGAAGACAAGATTTTCAAAAGAAAGCTTCTGAGCAGAAGGCTCATTTGCCACCTTGGGCTGAGAAAGAAGGGAGTTACACACCTGGCAAGGCTCTAAGCTGCTATGGCTCTGGATTTTGTAAAGACGGGAAAAATTTGTCTACATAGACTAAGGACTGATTATAACAATGTTTTCATCGGGTACCAGTGAATGTGAACACAATTTCTTAATTCTTGGAGGTTGGGGAATCAAAGGAGGAACAGATTCAGTCTTTCCTGGAATTTATTATGTATGCGGGAATAAGGCTTATTTTAGGCTTCCTGCACGGTGGTATGGAAGTTGTTATTTTGGAATAGTATTTCCAAAGATATACCACGTAAAAGAAACACTAGGAGCAATGAAAACAATGGCGAATTAAAACGTAGTAAAAGAGCTTAGTTTTTCTGAAATTGTAGGTGATATATTTGGTGCATTGATACCTTCGGTGGGAATAATTCTGAACTCAAGGAAGATATGTAAATTGTCTACAGTGGTTGATCGTTTATCAACGGATACTGCTGGAGGATTTCTAATGAATTAATGCGGAAATGGTTGCGATTAGATCTATGGTAATGCAAAATCGACTTGCTCTGATATTTTATTGGCAAAAGAGGGCGGAGTCTGTAAATTACTGAAGACGAAACATTGTTGCACTTACATTCCTGATAAAAGTGCAGAAATTGGAACATATATACAGAATATAACTAAACTTGAGAAGGAACTTAAACCACTGGAAGTTGATAGTGTATGGGAAAGATTGACAAGTAGTATTGCGTCAATTGGTACCTGGTTTTCTAATGTAGGAAAAGGGCTTATAGGTCAAATATTAGTACCTTTAGCAGGGTTAGCAATAATAGTACTGACGATGATAATATGGTGCAAATGTTGTAGAAAGAATGGAACATATATCTGTGACAGGAAGAGGGAAGAAGAGAAAGATTGATGAAATTGAACTTGAGGATGTGAGAAGTGAATCATACAAGAAATTGAAAAGGGATGTTAAAAATAGAAAATGTAAAAATGAGAATGAAACTATTTGCTAGAAGTTGGCATCTGATTGAGGGTAGTATTTTGATGGCTCTTAACAGCCATCAGAGAGGGATTGATGGAGCAAGGACTCAAAATGAGACTTGCTTGAATGCAATCACCTCACAGTATTAATTTATTAATTATGTATTGTTTATACTAACGTTGCATACATTACACGAATAGCAAGGAAGCTTGCCTATGTGTTCTAACTAACAAGTAACGCTTGTCTTGTTCTAAAATGGCCGCTAAAGTGCGGGAACTTTACTGCGCATGTCTCAACCATATCATGTGGTGTGACGTCATTCTTTGCTTGGTGGGAAATTTCCGCTTCTGCGCAGTGTGCTCTAAAATGGCTGCTTGATGTTTTCACATGCTTCAGCTTGCTCTTGTGTTATTATTAATTTGTCATTTTCTTAACGCTACTAATGCGGGATAGATTTATAAGTAAATGGGGATAGAGTAGAAAGAGTGGGTATACAGTGAAACATTTTATTTGTGATTTTAATATTTTCATCTTTGACTTTTATTAGTTCGTAAACTTGGGCCTGGGGTTGGTGATCTGAAAACTCGAGACACAATGATTCTGCGCATGTGTCCTCCTTGGCTGCCAAAGAATGAAGTCAACCTGGACGTCGTCCAAGGCCATGACCTGGTGGCCGAAGCTGATGTGCTCTTGCCTTTCCTGTTGAACATTGAAACTTTGTATATGAAGAATATATAACATTTGTCGTGGAGACGGGTGGGAAATAAAGCAAATGTATAAAATTGGATGGGCGGTAGTTTAAAAACAAAGGTCTTCAGAAATGTGAACCAGATTAATATGGTGTGAGGATCAACCCCCTGTCCCTGTCCAATCAGAAGTAGTGGTCCCATATTTTAGCAACATTAAGGGGAGGTACATGGGCGTAGAAGGGTGTAATAGAATATAGCATTAGTTAATTAGAGAGTTCAGGGGAGAAGAGATCAGGCGTTCATGCAGAACACACAGAAGAGCTCCAGACCGCCAAGCTGATCGATTGCAGGCTGAATCCCTGTCCAGAAAGGTCCTGAGGAGGGGGCGGAGGAGTCCATTAGAAGAAAGGCACGGGAGAATCAAGGAGAAGTCGAGTATCAGAGAGGGGAACGACGCAGGCGTCGTTATAGAGAGGTCACCGGTCATGTCCTGATCCTGGAGGAGGTCTTTGCTCTTCATCCTTCCTGGGTCCTAATCTTCCCAACTCCTCGGCCAGGGGTTTGGTTCTCACATTTAGGTAAATATAAAAGCAACCTTTAGTTGCGCTGCTGTCTCTATCTTCTCCTTTCTGAGGGACCGTCATTAATCAATAATTATTATTCTCTACTTCATCTTATGATGTGCGACTAAGTACCATGTGTTTCTGTAATTTACTCTGCTAAATCTTTAGATAAACATTTTAAAACTTCCTGACTCAGTGGTTATTTCAGGATTATGTATTATAATGAATGTCACTCATTTTAAACTTCCCAATTAGCAAAGGATTCATTGGTAAGTCATTACTCTTCAATCAGAAGGTAATTGATAGCAGGGATTTGATAAAGAGTAACAACTGATAAACCCAGCGTAAGTATTAGTGTAGCATGAATGTATGGGCCGAAGTGAGTATCTAGTGTATGAATGCTGTTTGCTAATATCGCGCTGGATCAGGTCCATATTTTATGAACAGCAGCTAGTATTTCATGGGCTCTCCATTGATCATACATCCTTCCCATTTAACACTTGGCGTTAGTGACTTCCACAGTTGCACTGTGTCTTTCGCCACATGCTGAACAAGTGAGGCCCTTTCTGCGCAGGGCTTCACATTTTTTGCTTGCTTACGTTAAATGAAATAGCCCCATCCCAGAATGACCTCGGTGCACTGCAAGTTAAAGTAAATGTTTTTATAAAGCACTCGAGTTAGTGTATTTCGCAGTAGTTCCATTTTCAGTGATTATTGTAAGCGAGGCAAAGTGAGACTAAGGGGCATATTTACAAGCCCCCAACGACACCGGAGTGTCACTTTTTCTGACGCTCCGGTGGCGTTGCGACATTCCCCATATTTACAAGGTGTCGCTAAGCCACTTAATATGGCTTGAGGCCACCTTGTAAATATGCCCCTTTCCGCTGCAGTCTGCTGCGGAAAAGGGGCGGGCAATGGGTATTGCAGTGAGCTTTCCACCACAACACCCATTGCTTTTTGATGCTGCCCCAGATTTACAAGGCTGGCCAGTGAATACCTGGTCTTAGAATGGCGATAAGAGAAGAAATTATTAATTGCTCCTCGTTTTTTGCTCCTTGTATGTGTGCTGCATTCTGCAACACACAATGAAAGAGCAAATCCCCATTATTGATTGTTTATGTGCAGGAATGTGTCCCTTCCTGCACATAAACAATCTAGTCGCAGCCGGCATGACTCGCGGGTGGGGATTGGAGGGAGAGGGGGGGGGGGGGGTTAGGGAGGGGTTAATTTAAATAAAAAATGGAAAAAAAACTTGCCTCCGGTCCCGCATCGCGTCGCCTCCTCTCTGGACTGCTCATCGCAGGAAGCAGACAGCCTCCCTCTCCTCACTTAAGCCAATCACAATGCTGCAATGGCAGCGTTGTGATTGGCTGGGACGACGACCCTACAGCCATATATGGGGAGGCCATTTTCTCTATGTAGGCTGCATGCAGCCTACATAGAGAAAATGCAGAGTGCGCATGACTGGTTTGGTCGGCCCTGGGGCCGACCAAACAGTCAGCGCCCACAACAGTGGGCAAGCCACTCCTCCCCTGCCTGGAGCAGGACCGCCCGCCCCCAACCAAACCCTGCCTTCTGCTTTCTCGCAGTGCGAGAAGCAGAAACATAAAATGGTATTCATAATACCATTTTATGTTTCTGCCTCTCACACTGCAAGTAAGCAGTGGGGCGACGCTCCTCCGCCCACCTGGAGGTGCCTCCCCTGAAACAATCGCCCCTGCAGCGCAGGCACCCTGGCGCTAGGCAGCTTTTTTAGCGCAAGGAGAAGCGCTGGGGTGTGTCATATTTTTGTAAATACGGCACATCCGTGCGTTTTGAAAATGTTGGGGCGTGGCGTTGCCAAATTTGGCGCAACACCGTCCTCCGGCATTTTCTTGTAAATAGCAGTACAGTTTTGTCAAATAAGAAATGATGGGGCAGGGAAGCAGGTTTTCTGTTTCTGCAAACCATACCTTGGCTACTAGACACCATACCAAACCAGAAGCATATTCCACACTAGGTGCAGGACTCGTAGGTCTGGAGAAAACGGATAATCACAAAATCAATGATTAAGACTTCTTTATTAGGTCAAAAAAAACATTACGATGGCAATAACAACCACATGAGCCACTGAGGGTGGCACTGGTGCCCCCAGAAGAATGCTACTGTGGCTGTAACAATCTTGGCACCTCTGCCGAATGTGATTGTACAACGGAAAACAAACAGATTTTCATTCTAAACAGAAGCCTCAGAAAAATTATGCATTTTTTTAAAGTGCTGCTGCAGTATCAATCTTGTTAAGAGCACCTGATTAAATAATGTAGTGTCTTAGTTTTATAGCAAAACTCCATTATACCATTTCTACACTTTCGCTGTTGTAAAGAATATCCAGGACTGACTTTACGGCAAATTAATGACATGTAATGAATCTCCATCTACAATAGAATAACTTACATTCTGTTCTCACACTAAGACGTGCAGACAGTACTTTAAAACAAACAAACACTTTGCAGGAAAACTGATAACAGGGGAAGCGAACAAATTTTAAAGGTCTGAAAAATATGAAATCTTCAGTGTTAAATGCGGTCACCGTTTGCCAGAAGAAAGCGTCGTTCTCCAGTAACCTTTGGGAAGGAGGTCTGAGCTACTATGAAATGCATTAAATACTCCAGGACATGAACCAGATCCTTTTTTTTTTTAGAGATGAAATGGCATAATAACCAACTGGCACTCGCAACAGGCCTCTTCGTTTGTGATCTGTGTTTGATTCATTGCTGAGAATCAGTCATCAATATCTTCTGTAACCTGGTCTCATGTCTTTCCAAAGCTTCTAACTGGACCTATTTTCAGTAATCTCGAACTAGCTCCTTCAGTTCATTAATCTCTAAAGGGATCCTGCTTCGAGCATGCATTTATTAATCTTCAAGTGACTACATTTTTAAAAACTTTATTGATTTTTATTTCGTAACACATTACATAACTGTGCCACAGTCAGGTTTGTGCTTTTAGGATTTCCGCACAAATCTCATGGTCATGTACTCTTTTTTTCCATGAGTAGAGCGTTCACAATCAATTCACCTCTAGCATCTTCTCTCCCCACTCTCTACCACCATCGCTGTCTCTTCCATCCCATCCCTGCAGTTGTCTTCATGAAGGTTTGTCTCTTCCTGTCCCCAGCTAATCTGTTCCTCTGCATACTACATATGTTCTCTGTCCATGAACCCATATTTTGTGAAACTTCTATAAACATCCTCTCACCTCATATATCACTTTTCAGCATTCATAAACATATCCATTCCCTGCCTTCATTGCTCCAATGTGGGGTTGTGCGACTACCCCAGCGTTTTATCATGTTGTACTGGACCTACCATGAGCCGAATACCATCTTGTTAGTCCTTCCTGTCCTGGAATCACAGAATGACATCTTTTGGTGCCAGTTAGATTTCTTTGCCACCTACCCCTGACATATCTTCCCTTGCTTGTTCCCAGAAGTGTTGGATCAACCTGCCTCCCCTTACAATGTATGAGTTTGCCCTATTCCGTTTTACATGTGAGGCAGGTACCTGTTAGAGACCGACCCATCTTATGGAGTCGACTTCTATGAAAATATGCTCTATGTAATATTTTGAGGTGAATCAGTCCGATATTGGGGTGGATCCCTGCATCTCTTAGATGCCTCATTGCTTCCTCCATTTCACATCTTCTAAATCTCCTAGATCTTGCTATCTCTCCCTAAGCTTTTGTAAGCGGTCTCGAGTGTTCTTAGTAAGTATATCATAGATTTGCGAAACCACCCCCTTCCCCAGTGCTTCCCCAAAATCCCTTTTCACTTATGGGGGTCTCATTCAGAATTAATGTCCAGTTCTCATTTAATGTGCCCACTGCCTTTAAGTTGCAGCTATTGATAGTACTGAGAAGGATATAGTTTGTACTCTTCCTTGAGTTGGCTACATGTCTATATTCCCTTCAACCCTCAGATGTCTCCAAGTAGACCATTTCTGGGACCTCCACAGTCCTAGTCTCCTACCTTGTCCCCTATCCATTGTGAGATCTTCTGGTTCTCACCTTTATCCATGCAAAGGCAGCCATGGTGAGCGGCCTTACCTTTTTCCACTGCTGTGGTAGCCTGTGGACAGGGCCAGCCTTAGGTTCCTCGCTAACAATGCCTCCTTGTCACATGCAATTCACTCACCCGATATTTGACTCCATCTTCACGAACCCTCATTCGTGCTGTAATGGACCCCTCTTCTCCCCATGTTTGGGTCCTGAACATTGTGGACTTCTGACAGTTAGTTTTGTAGCCCAAGCTGGCTCGGATGTTGTTGAAAATGTCCGGCAAGGTCAGTATTGCATAGCTTGAATTAGCTTCGTAGAAGAATTTTTCTCTTTTTGACCTGAATCCCACATAAACCTCTCTGGGCTTTCCTTGATCCAACAGGCTAAGGGCTCCTCCACCAGGCCAAAGAGGAGAGATTATACGAGTCAGCCACATATGGGTCCCATTCTCACCTGTGGTCACACCTTTAACTTTTATGTCCCCCACAGGATCTGTGTAAAACAACTTGACCCATGCCTGGAACTCAGAGCCCATTCTAAATCCCTTTAGCATCTAGATGAGGTATTTACAGCTTATGGACCAAAATGCCATTTTAGCATATGGATAGAAGTACCCTACTTCCCACAACTAATTATCCATCCAGTTTTGTACCCTTCTCAGGTTGAGTCTGGAGGACTCGTTCAGGACGGTTCCGGTTTGATCTGGCTATACCAGTCTTGGCAGTAATGTAATTCTCCAGAATTCTGGCTGGTATTTTCACCTGCACATTGAACAACTGATTTTTAAGAAATTTCCTCCTTTGCCAGAGTGGATATTTGGCATGATAAATTTGAGCACGGAGTCAGTAATCATAACTAGGTAAATCTTTTAACAAGAAGAATTATTTAGTCACAGTTCTGAGCTCACAGTCTGTTGTCGCTAACCATGCACTTCTGCAAGTCAGTAACACGAGTGCAACTATTTCATCCCCGAGCTGAGTATCTGAAGTGTGAGAAGACACCATTGCCATATACCTATCAAGACACACAGGTATTGTATGAACGGTTAACCAAGTGCTTGCAAATAAACAAAAGTACAAGCTTCTTACTAAAATGTTTGTTATTGGAACTGTGCTCGACGTGAACTGCCTTGTGCAACCCAACAAAAATGTTCTATTGAAAATAGTTACCTAAATGGGGTGTATTGCATCAGCTGTCGGGTGACAACTGAAACATGTACAAATAGAGGGCATTAATGTTCAACACCTGGACTGACAAGTATCCCAAAAACGTAACTATCCAATAGTAGCCCATGGACTACTCAGGAGACTGTTATAAGTTGCCACAGTGTTTGCATTAGCTACCAATGTACTGCTATATATTTTTATTTTTTAATACAATTTATATTTGAGTATTAAATCATTACCATAATACCCAACGTCTGGGAGAGCCCACAGTGGAGGGCTAGTGTTTGTTAGTAGGAAGTAGTGCTTTATGTGCAGAAAAGGGTTAAACTTTGTCCAGCTAGTGTAACTCTACTTTTTTTAATGGGGGCAAAGGATTGAGGGCCTTGGAATGAGAACATTTGAGAAGAATCACGTAGGTGGAAACTGCCAACCTAGTCAATGGTAGGAAGATCTGGAGTTCTTGGGCTGAGGGGTTGTCCTATTCTGTGAATTAGCTGGGCCTCACAAAGAACGTGCAATATCCCGAACCTTGAAAATGGAATTCAAGTGGCTGCATGATGAAGCAATACACTCTAGCTTCAATTGGTGTATGCTCCCAAGCTCCCTGCATGCTTTCTTGTTTTCAGGAGATTGCCCAATTCAGCCTTTTGTGAGGCGAAAACAGAGAAGGCCTCATGGGACATGGGGGAAAGGATGTCCCACTTGAAGTTCAAGGCTCTACCTGATAAAAGCAAAAGTTATCCGAGATGCTTAAACAGAGCCGGACTGGGTGGGACAGAAGGGGGGTGGTTTTTGACTGGTGGGGGCTGTTTTTGTTACAGTGGGCCGGTTTTGCAGCAGTCCTACAATATCGGCCCCCTGTAACAAAAGCAGAAGCAGTGTATCCCACCAGCACCCCCCCACTCTCCAGGGGCCGGCCCAACATTATTGCCAAGGTTGGTTTGTGGTCCCAGTTCGGCCCCGTGCTTAAATATGACCCACTCTGTGACTACACCATGAAAAGAGCTATTATAGATTGTTATAACTGATGAGGTTTAGACAATGAGGACGGCCATCGACTGGACATTATCTTCTTTACTGACTGTACGTGCCCGATGATTATAGAGTAAGGGCAGATATTCTGCATTAGGGATGTAGGGCACGCTTTATTTCTGACAAATGCATATATGATCATTGGAATATAGCCCTAGCATAAGGCCATCGTACTTGCGGTTTGTATTTCAATGGCTACAGAGGACCTATCATGATTTGCCTCATATCTCATTTTCATCCTAAAACATTGGGTAGTGTATAGTGGGGTGCCCTTCACCTACTTTTGAGAACTCAGCCTCTATTCAAACAACGTTGTCCCCAGACACTGGAATGTACAAATATTAGGTTGTGTTTCAAGCTTGGCAAACTTGTAACGTACCTGTTGATTTAGTGCCTATAATAAAGTTGTTAGCATGGAGTCGGAGCCTTCTGAAACTTTGTTTCTGTTGTTAGAGTGCAAGAAATGAATAGGAAGAACAGACATCAGTCATTTCCCAAACAGCAAATCAACTTTGTGATTTGGGAAGTGAAATTCATCATCTCCTGATTCAGGACTCTTGAGTTGTGGGAGGAGGTCTGATCAAGTCTATAACGCAATATTGCAAATAAAAAGGCGTTCCTAAGGAGGTGTGTTTTTGCATGCATTCAGATATGAAAATGATACAAAGTGTGGTCCCAAACGGATTTAGATAGTGGTTCTCAAATAACAAAAAAAAAAAACATGCAACAAAACCATTGTCTTTACAGGATCTCACAATAAGAATCTCTCACCAAATTCATGTTTTACAGACACAGACATCATTCAAAAGTTACTTTCATAAAGACATCAATAGCCCTGATGATAGCCCAAAAGTTTGCACAAGCCCTTATATCCGGACGGTATTTATTCGCAAGGGCTGGACATTCTTGCCATTGGCATGGCTCTGGCCAGGGCTGAAGTACGAGCACAGTTTGCCAGGAAATTTCTCCCGGAATGTGTAGAGCCAGGACATGTCATCAGCATTGTAGAAAATGAGCAGTCCCTTGTCATAATCCAGGAACACTCCTACCTTCTCCAGCTTGCCCCGTACATTCAGCCGTGTCCAGGGCTCAGTGCAGGCACTATACTGGTTGCCATCATGCATGACTATGCAGTAAAAGCCACGGCTTGGCTGGATCTGGATGCTCCCCTTTCGACTTACAGCCTCATGTGCCAGGCCAATCATCCACTGCGTCTTCTCAGAGACCACCACCTCCCAGTAGTGGACACCGCTGTCCAAAGCTTGTGTGCCCAGGACCGAAACCTCCACATCAAAGCGTTTTGGAGAGTCTTGAAGAGGCGGAGGGTGCAGGTTTCCATAGGCCACGATGGTGCAGTCGTCCGACAGGATGAGGCGCTGATGGGCAGTTTGGGGATCAAGTGTGAGTGCAGCTGGAACTGGGGAACCAAGATATATAACAGTTTTAATACAGAAGAGAAAAACATGTCCCAATCAACCATAATTTAGCTTTTTTACGCTAGGGTGGCCATATTAAGAAAAAAAGGATGATAATCAAAATTAGATATACAGGAGTTGTTAGTTTGTGACCCTAGTATCTACTGCAATAAAAATATTAGGATGTACCTTTTCAGGCTTTGCTTGTTTTAAAAAAATATATTTTTTTTATATTTTAAATATGAAGTTCATTGCCACAGTATTGTCATAGATGGTTATATTAAATGTAGCAGTAGTTAGTACACATGGGGGGGATAGATGTGAGGACAACACTAAGAGCACGTAGCACTTTATAGAGAATGAGTAAAAACATTAGTAGGATGCTAGTAAGGTGGCAGAAGATCTAACCACCAGGGCCCACTTGGGCAACATGGAGGATAAAGACATGAATAAACTGTGCTGGCAATTTTAGAAGTGGCCGACAGTAGGGGATACCAGGTGAATAGGAGTTAACATAACACTGTGATATATATAAAACGCAACACTGGTTTGTCGATTAATTATGTGGGTGGTTACGGTGTACAATCCTATGGAGTAAATTTAACCATGGAATTAATTCCTCTAGTAAACAAAGAAAAACAGGATTTTTTTTCTAGCAATATATTTTAGCCAATCTCAAACTAGTGATTTTTGGATAAGTGTAAATCAAATTGGGCCACTGGGGCCATATTAACATGACATATTTATTGTTGGTTCTTACAATTTTTACAATTCTTACACTTTTTAACATGTAAAGTGTGTACTCTGCGAATTTTGTAGTATTTTTACACTGTCTTATCACATGGTATTGTTAATGTTTTAAACGTGGAATATGAAGAGTGTTTCGTCATCATTGAGGAAGGCTAGGAATAGCCGAAACGCGTTTGATGTCTGGTCTGGTGAAAAAACGATTCCACTCGTATGAGTTTTCATCCGTCCTTGGAGGCCTTCAAGGTGGAAGGGAAGTGATAGATATATATATATATTTCTATATATCCCATCCTTAAAAGGGCAAAAAGAAAACTAATGCAAGTCACGAGGAAAAATATATATTGCTACAGTGGTATGCAGGTTATCTACAATGGCGTTAAACAACATAGTTCACTGTTGAGGGGGCACACACAGTTCAGTATGGCCGGTGTGGTGTGGCTCCTCCGCTAAGGTGGAGGAGCATCGCCCCACTAGTTACAATGAAAAATAAAATGGTAATAAACATTGTAACTGTTTTATTTTTCATTGACTCTGCAAACCCCCGTCCCGAGTCTCAGGACGGGGGTGGGGCCGCTGCTGACTGAAAGCAGCAGAGAGGAGTGATGGGCTGGGCACTTTAAATGCAGCATTAGCACATTAGAGGGAGATACACAGGAGAAGTCACCAGCAGGAGCAGACAAAGAGGACTATAGTTGTAAAGTAGTCCCATATGCAGATGAATGAAAGCACTATAACGGAGGCAGAAGGACACACCAAAACAACCAATAACATTAAGTGAGAGAAGATTACTCCCCTGGAGTGAGCCAAGACGTAGGTTGACTAGGTCTCAAGCCAGTGGCTAAAAGAGGCTGGTCAAAGAAACGCAATGGCAGAAAGGGGGAACTTCCCCCCCCCCCCACCCCCTCCAAGCCTGCTTTGTGTATGGTTTTAGCAATAGGTGTACTGACTGAAGTGCTGTCAAAATCCAGCTTTAAAAAACACACGTGTGGGATTAGTCCATGGTGGTAACTAAGTAGGACCCCAAATGCCATTTTGTAGAATGTTCTTTTCATTACACTGTATGACTTAGTAGGACATAGAGGCCAATTTATAGAATGTCCCATTTTCTTGTACTGTGCAATATAAATCAAAGAGAAAATGAAAGAAAGGCATGGATGACTGATATATGAGTGCCATGGAGAGTGAAAGCAAGGTCAGAAACCACATATGGCTATTATAGCCTGAACTGAGAAACTGTAGAATACATCCCGAACAGCATGGTAGGCAAGCCTGGGTGGAAGTGATTAAGATAAAAAAACACTTTTTTTTCCAGAGAATCAATGAATGATAAACAGTGTGTTAGGATGACAAAGTGAGTAAAGGGAATTGCACTCATTACAACGCATGCGTTTACAACGCAAGTCGTCGTGACGACGCGTTGTTACATCGCATGCCATTACAATGCAAGTCGTTACAACGACTTGCTGTGGGAGGGGCGCTGAGTTTGGAATAGTATAATTTACTATTCCAACTTCAGTGTGTGCAACAGTAGGAAAGGTGTTGGATTGAAAGTCCAACAAATCCAACACCTTCTGCCCCCTACAGCAAGTTGTTGTAACGACTTCCGTTGTAATGGCATGCGATGTAACAACGCAACGTTTTAACTGATGTTTTCCGAGTAAAGGCAATGAAGGGCAACAGGCTATCCAGCTACTTTGCCCCCATAGATACCGACGGGAACCAACGGGCACCTGAAGAATGGGAGACCATGGCTCTTACGAAGGAGGATCTCCTTGCGACTTCAAAAAGGAGCTACGAGAGAAACTCAAGGGGGACATGGCGTCACCCCTGTAAACACTGAAGGCTCATCTCACCGAGAAATCGACGGTGCTGATAGGATGTGGATTCAGTGGGGAGCAGGGTGTTGGACATTGAGGCTAAGACGACAGAGTTGGAACGAAGATTGGAACACATGCAAGATGCCACCACCTCCCTTCAAACCCAGTTACAGGTGGCTATTTAGAAAAACGAGGATTTGGAAAACAGGTCTCGTCGAGATAACATTTGGATCCGGCCTCTGGAGGAAGGAATGGAGGGACCAGAGCTGAAGGCCTTCAGGAAGAGAGAGACACTGTCATTCCAGGGAGCCACTTGCACGCTGTTCCAAGATGTGGCTCTGGCGACACGGGCACGCCGTCAACAGTTTTGCCCGGTCAAAGACAAACTCAGACAGGAAAAGATTAAATATCGCTGGACGTATCCATTCGGCCTAGCATTTGAACTACACAACAGAGGCCATCACTTCACGGAAGTAGGAGACGCCTTGAAGGTACTGGGGTTGGCTCTCCAAGAGGATGACAACGCAGCTCACAACATCTGCATCAGACTCGCAGAAAGCTGCGGGAGGGGGCCCCTGGCTCCAACGATCCCACAAACAGAAGAGACACTGGGGAATTAAGGTAACAGATCTAACATGGGCTCAGAGACTATTGACACAATACATACCGTACAAGGGAGCCTGACACCAAAGAGTTTCTTAGCAGTTTAGGTGAGAGTGACTCTTGCAGTGATGGGTACTTTACTGTTGATAGGGCCCGGACTCCCGACACTATATCACACTTCAGCCTGAGAGGACTGCTGTGCATTACATTCTAGCTGCAGAATATGGGTCCCGTATACAATGACAATATAGACAGGGTAGCAGTTCTGGTCCGAATCGCCCCAGATGGCTTTTACCAATCGTGGTATTAAACTAGGACTGGGATCTGTTGTCCCAACCAGTTCTATTGGGAGATTTTTCTTTCTTTTTTTCCTCTTGTTTTGGTTGCAGGTGCTCGAAGTATCACTAGAACTGTGAACTTCGGGATGCTACAGATCAGGACTTGTGAAATATTGGGGGAAAGAAGGGCCCGGAGGGCAGGGGACTTGGGTTGAGGGAGGAGAGTGGTCCCTGGGAACGGGGCAGATCCAAAGGTAGGAGGGTCTTTGTTGATTAGAGCAATGGTACTCACAGCTCTCATGGAACATTAGAGAGCTTAATGCCCCGGCCAAAAGACACAAAATATGGAAATACTTATCAGACCAACACTATGATATAGTAGCCTTACAGAAGACCCATCTTAAAAGATCGGAGGATCATAGACTTAAACATAAAATGTACCTCCTGATATATAAATCCTCCGCATCCACAAAACACAACGAGGGTCACACTATTATTTTACTCATTGTTAAAATTTCAACCTGAGGGGTACAAAATAGACAAAGAAGGGAGACTGGTCATGGTGAAAGGGAAAATTAAGGGAGTCTGTGCACAATCGCAACGACTTGAATCAAGTTACCCATATCTCAACTTTGTTAACAATCCTAGGGGGCTTTGCAGAAGGAGACATAATCCTTATGGGAGACTTTAATCTCACATGGCATTCTAGTATGGATAGCACACACCCTCATAGGATAGGACACAAATGGGAAGCTTTACAAAAGGCTTAAAACATGCAATTCATGATCTGGGGCTGCTGGACGCGTGGAGGGAGCAACATCCTGAGGATAAAGATTACACATTCTTCTCACATTTGCACCACACATACTCCAGGCTAGACTATGTATTTCTAAGTCAAACTAACACACGAATCCCCCTCCCACCGAAGGACAGACGTTTTTTCCCCCAGGCCCAACTAAGGGACAAGACGTCACGAGACGAGCTCCGCAAAAACATTTTTTCCAACTGAATAAGTCACAAGACACATCCCCCTCCAACAACTGGGACTCCTTCAAGGCGGTCCTGAGAGGCCGCTGTGTTGCGCTAAACTCATCCCTCAACAAACAAAGGATCAAGGACAGTCTAGTTCTGGAGGAGGAGGAGGAGGAGGAGGAGGAGGAGGAAGAAGAATTACACTCTTTAGAGAAGGCCCATAAACAGACACCGAATCTTCAGAGGAAAGTGACAGCAGTCAGGGAGAAACACCACAATATATGCGGATAGGGCAGAGCTCACACTCCGGCTTAAACAAACATCCTACACACAGGGCAATAAGGTGGGAGCACACTTAGCAAGATAACTGAGGATACGCAGGAAAAATTTGCATATAGGAGCTCTACACCACCCTTCCGGAGAAATGGAAACCTCGGATCAGGGGAAGGCACAGGTTATGGGACAGTTCTACTCAACTTTATATACACTGGACACGGTAGATCCACAGATTCAACAAGACTACTTACACAGGATAGACTTGCCACCGGTGACAGACACAAAACGAACTGTTGGGGGAACCTATCAAAAAGGAAGAGGTTGTAGGGGCCATGAATTTGTTAAAATTAAACAAATCACTGGGCAGAGATGGCCTGACTGCCCAGTTTTACAAAACATATAGGGCAGAACTGATCCCTCATCTAACATTCCTATTCTATCATATAGCAGTAACAGGGAACAGGACACCAACAATGAGAGAGGCGGTCATTACAGTTTTACCAAAATCGGGTAAAGACTTGCGGAATTGTGGTTCATATCGCCCCATAGCACTTCTTAATCTAGATGAAAAGCTTTACTCCAAGATCTTAGCCACCCGCATAGAGGATCTGATGCCCGATTTGATCCACCCAGATCAATTGGGCTTTATTAAGGGACAGCAGACCCAAGACAATGTTAGGAGGGTAATACACTTAATTGAGAAGGTCAATAAAAAGAGTATTCCAGCAGTGCTATTAGGCCTAGACGCCGAAAAGGCATTTGAACAGGTGGACTGGTCCTTCTTATTTAGTACTCGGAGGCGATTTGGCTTTTGTTAGTCTTTCATTGCCATGATCAGGGCTAACTACATGGCACCATGCTCCAGGGTAATCGTAAACGGAGTGAGCTCGGAGGTGTTTCGACTGGGAAGGGAAACGAGACAAAGGTGCCCTCTCTCTCCACTGCTCTTTGCACTAAGTATAGAACCTCTAGAAGCAAAGATATGGGCACACCCAGAAATCAAAGGAATAAAATTCGCATCGGAGGATCACAAAATTTCACTGTTCGCCGACGATATTTTAATGACCCTGACAAACCCACAACATACATTGTCCTCACTACAAGAGGAACTTAAACTTTTTGAGGTAGCTGCGGGCTTCTGTATAAATGTATCCAAATCGTCCCTCCTCAACTTAACATTACCCAACGGGGAGATGGAGAGGCTGATGTTCTCAACACCTTTTCAGTGGGCGCAGAAGGTACAGACTTATTTTGGTATTAAATCTGACCCCCCAAGATTGTCAACTTATTGAAGGCCAATTTTCCCCCTCTTCTCCGTAAATTAGAGTGATCTTAAACGCTGGGCACCGATGTACCTCTCGTGGCTTGGCAGGATACACGCCATCAAGATGGTAGTTCTGCCAAAGTTCCTTCATCTATTCCAGAGTTTACCAATCCCCATGGAAACAGATCACCTGAAATCCCTTCGTACCATGCTGATGAGATTTATTTTGCTGAATAAAAGAGCACGCCTCCCATATAACTTGCTGCGGCACCCGAAAGATGAGGGGGGGGGTTAGTGCTTTCGGACTTCCATCTTTACTACAAAGCTGCCCAACTACGTGTCATTGTACAATGGTCTATGAGTGATGCAGACAAACACTGGCTCCACATGGACTGGGCGATAGCAGTATGGGTCATATGGTATATGTTGGGGAAACCAAAGGTAGACCGACCACCGGATACTTACATAAACTAACACACGAGAACAACCCTACAAGTCTGGGATGGGGTGGTTGGGTTGGCTGACTGGACGACATCCCCCATCCCCATTCACACCTATACACCACAACCCAGCCTTTCCACCGGCGTTGTAACAAGGGCCCTTTGATACTTGGAAGGAGGGGGAGGGGGGGGCGGGGGGTTAGTCCTATCCCACCTATTTCATAATTGGGACATACCTTCGAAAACAGCAAACGAGAATTTCAGATTACAGACACCGAACACTATCATTACTTACAACTACGACATTGAGCATTACAGCCAGAAATTAGAGCGGCAGCAACAAGGGAACTGACGCAAATAGAGCGCTTTGCCAAAGGGGTCAAAGAGAATAAAGGTACAATATCCTTTCTGTACTCTACTTTTGCACACAATGCCGTCCCCACGACCTCAGCACATGGCTTTTAGGGAACACACACTAGGACAAGAAATACAGGAGGGACAATTGAGCTCACTATGGAGGGATATAGCACGCCACAATCGCTCACTGGAATTGCGGGAAGCGCATTACAAATTGCTCTACAACTGGTACCTATACCCTGTCAAATAACACTCCGGATCTGTGCTGGAGGGGGTGTGGCATGTTGGGCGATTTTCGCCGCATTTGGTGGGACTGCCCAACGGTACGCACCCGGTGGGCTAAGATATTGGCACAAACTAAAGATATGCTAGGGTATCCACTCCCAGACACTCCAGGATATGTATTGCTGGGCATGCGAGATGCCTCCTTGAAATATCAAACCAATCATAATATGGTAGGACTCTGCTTGGGAGCAGCGAAAATGGTGATAGCTGCAGCGTGGAAAAAGAAAGAGGCCCCCACCCTGACACAATAGCATGCACGGCTATGGCAGGCAGTCAAAATGGAAAGAATGAGTGACATATTTAAAGAGGAGTTTAAAAATGTTGAATATGCGTGGGGCCCTCTTATAAGCTACCTCTCTAGGGGCCTCCCTCTCTTGGCCTGCCCCATTAGAATATGGGCACTACACCTATTTCAGTTCTGAACATTTATCTTCAAGATATATAGAAATCTCCATAAAGCATAAGGTAACGGACACCACACCAGAGCACTTTGCAAAGTGTTACTAATTTTAATTTTGGTTTTGGGGGGGGGGGAGGAAGGGGAGGACAGAGGGAGGGTATTTTGTATAGGCATTAAGGGGAGCTAAACAGGCTCAAAATGTTAGTAATGAGCATTAAATAACTTAGACGGAGAATAACCATGAGAAACAGAGAGAACACGGAACATTGAAATAACAACTAAATGCATTTTCATGGTTTTGTAATATGAACATGCCTGTTCTGTATAGATTCTTCATGTATTACAAGGAAAAATGACAATAAAAAGAACTTTGACAATGACCAGATCTAATCACAGCCACACGCTTCTGAGGAGGGTGGGCGCACGTGAATTTACAGCACTACATACTATGAACAGATGCTTACAGAGTAAGTAACATTGTCTATTTGTAGCATGTGTTGCTGTAGATACTCATGTTCTGCATGGGCTGTAAAGCAGCGCCCCTCTACAAATGGTGACTAGGGTGTGAATGATGTAGATGTCTGAAATAGTATGATGTGGACTGTTGGGCCAACCTTTGCCTGTTGTGCAGTGGCAGCCGGCGCGGGAGGCGGGTGGGCCACAAAGTAAAGAAGTAAATAAAATAAACACACACTTACCTTGCTGCCGGGTCCCACGTCTCTGCTCCTGCTCTCCTGCGTCCAACTCCAGGCACAGGAAGCACAGGCCAGGCTCCCCTGACCAATCACAGGCGCGGGGGTGTTGGGCAGCTCCATGGTCATCCGAAGAGCCAGGTCTTGAGGTCCTTCCTGAATCAGTGAAGTCGGGCTTTGTCTGATGCGGAGGGGGGAGTTAGTTCCAGGTCTTGCCCGCGTTGTAGGAGAAGGATCTGACACCCGTTCTGGCGCTGTGGATGCGGGGGGCCATGGCTAGGACTAGGTCGGTGGAGCGGAGGTTTCTCTTGGAGGCGTGGAAGGAGATTCTTTTGTTGAGGTATTGGGGTCCGGTGTTATGGAAGGCTTTGTAGGAGTGTGTGAGCAGTTTGAAGGTTATTCTTTTTTCGACGGGGAGCCAGTGGAGTTAGCGGAAGTGCGGGGTGATGTGGTCATGTCGTGGGATGCTGAGGACGAGTCGGGCCGTGGCGTTCTGGACGGTCTAGAGTTTGCGCAGGAGTGTTTTGTTGATTCCGGCGTAGAGCGCCCTTTAGGTTTTTAGCAAAGGCTATGACCGACTGCTCAGCTTTGCAAAAAAGGCTTGGTCTCGTCAATGTAGTGCATGAGAGCCTGTTTGACAGCTAGAGTGTGAAGGGCTCTTTCTGCTACAGAGTCTGACTGAAGAAAAAAAGACTGGGAGCACTATGGCTAGATTCTGGAGAAAAGGGGAAACTGCCTTAGGAAGGAACTTTAGATTAGTCTCGATTACCAATCTATTTTTATGAACCTGAATGTAGGGTTCTTGTAGTGTGAGGGTTTTAAGCTCACCAATATGTTTTAGAGATGTTATAGCCGCAAGAAAAGCTACTTCTAGTAAAGGTTCTGGAGAGGGCAAAAGTGCAAAGGCTCAAAAGGAGGTTCAATGAGTCTAGTGAGGACTATATTGAGATTCCACATCAATGTAGAAGGAACTCTGGGTGGAATGACTCTTTGGAGCCCATCCGTGAAGGCTTTAACTACTGATAGGAAGGGAGCACTGTTCCTCAGTTTGCACGTACGTGGCTATGGCTGCTAGATGAAGCCATATGGAAGTGTAGGCGAGACCTGGAGCAAGTAGCAGATAATGTCCTGAATTACAGTTTCTGTGAGAAGGGTTGCTATGGGACGCCAGAGCCAGCCACCAATGGAGTCTTGGGCGCAAATGGGAGCTTTGGCACCAACGGGAGCTTTGGTACCACCAATGGCTTCGGAGTTCAGGTTTGCCTCGCCGCTGGTGTCGAAAGGGGTCCTTGGCTTTGTTGAGTCTCGAGGCTCACAGAGGATTTTAGGGCTCGACGGCTGAGGAGGGTCGATGCCTGGGGTCATGATAGTTGTCATCTCCAATGCCTTTGATCGGTGCTGACTGGTGCCTGAAGGGGGCTGAGACACAGAAGGCTGTATCTTGGTCCGAGAGCTCAATCCCCGACCTCCACTGAGGGCCATGCTCTGATTCCCCATGAGCCCTCCTCGGAAGCTTGGCGTGTGCATCGGTGCCGACCATACAACCCTTTGCACAGGTCTTAGTTTGTGGGCCAGAGCTTGTTGAGGTGAGGGGGAATCTCGTTGTTCTTCCTCCTGTTCAGAGTTAGAGAAAAATCACCTCTGGCCTCTGCAAAGTCTGATGGGGCAAAAAACCTGAGGGGTCAGCGTCTTCATCATCCTCTATGTTGTCGGAGGGTTGCAGCTGCATCTTCTGATGCTCCCACCTTCTCTCTAGTCAATATCGGAGGGTTTTCTTTGAGCAGAAGGTAAGGCCTACCTTAAAAGGCAATGTCCTTATGGTCGGGGGAGAAACAAAGGATACAATCCTTGTGGTGGTCGACCATGGGTACTTGGTTTAGTGCTGGCGACAGCATGGGAAAGGGGCCCGTTCCATCGGCCTGAGTGCATTCTGAGAGGAGAAATTGTCAAAGACAATGGGCACACAGCCTTAAAAGGGCCCGTGGGGCTCTAAAAGTTGGGAGTCATCTGTAAGTTGGTCTACGGAGATTGTTGCCAAAAAGTTCACAGATGACGAAGACTTTTGCCCCCGCCCCCAAGTACTGGAGTTAAATTTCACTGTCTGGTTCTGAAAGAAAGGATGAAGAACGCATCGAAAATCAGAGCCTCAGCAGTTTACGTCTGAACCCAATGGCGGAAAAAGAAAATCTAACATTGAATCAGTGCCCACGTGCATTGCCAACCAATTGCACCTCAGGACTCAAGATTTTTTTTGAAAAAAAACTTCAAAACGTCCGAGCCCAACACTAGATGACGAGAGTATGCAGAGCATATGCATCTACAACAACACATGCTAAGAAGGTTTTTATCCACTGGTTGGTAAAAACACTAATGACCCACTTTTCATTACCTTTTGTAGCTTTTATTTCCAAAACATTATTTAAATGACAGCCCCACCGTTCACCAATACAATCTACTAAATAGCAGTGCTCTAGAAGATCTAATCAGCAGCCCCTTTCTGACAAAGATCATGTACTTGCTAAAAGTAGCCCGGTCTCCACCCTCCTCAGTTCACTGTCTGGGTCTCCACCCTCCAGCCACAGGAACGTGGACTATACACTTCCACCTTCTGGGGAAGCTACCCTCACCTCAGTCATGTGCCATGCCACAACCTGGGGCATCAAAAATAGACCCCACTCAGCTTTTGTAATTAATACTGCAGCCAAGCTTCTAGGGTGACCCCAAGATGACATTCGCTGCAGCAATTGCAGAATCTTCTTTTTGATTTTTGCATTATTAACCCTGTATACTTTCCAACACTGCTCTGATCATGAGGTTACTGCTGAGGGCAGTCTAAACCTCTAGATATGTCCTTATACATTTGTCCAGTCATTATTCCTATGTCCAGCCCTTATGTTGATAAGTTGTTGTTGCTTAAGTGGCAGTTTAGCAGTAACCGGTCAGGGGACAGACTGTTTATCTGACTCTAGTGCTCATCAAAAGTACCTAACATAGCACTATCTTGTATGGAAATAATTCCCCCCCGTACAGTTTTGCATCCTCAGATTGCCCTCAATCTCAAAGCCTCCTTTATATTCCCAAGAAAACTGACCTTTACTTAAAACTTCAAAGTGTTGCCTCTTCTTTTCTTTCCAATAAATCCCTTCTTGCTTTTCATCCTCTTCATGCCGGCTCTCTCTGAGCACAACCTACTCTGAGTTCCATGCAGGTTTGTCTAAATCACCATTATTGGATTGCAGCAAACAGTCCACACCTCATTTCAAAGACACATAAATCCTTATAAATCATACCCCTGCAAACCAACAGTACGTAATCTCCTGCTGCTCATCTATTAATACAGCCAACCATTTTCATGAATTCACACCCTATCTTCCATTAAAGATCACATCTAACTTCTAATAATTTAATCTAACACAGAGAAAAACTGTAGCAGATGCACAGAATGGTTTCTTTAAGAGCACAAGCCTAATCCCACTAACAAACCGTAACAAGCTAAATACACACTAGCCATGGGTTCCGGAGCAGCATGCTGCCAGGAGAAAAGCGATTCAATACCTTGTCAGGGGGTAGTAAACACGATATAAATGCAATTACAATACAATACATTACCCTCTTGGTACACATGAATACCATAATGCTCCCTGGATGGGCAGTCGATTGGGGTTCATACAGGCTGCATAATAATCCTCAAATACTTCTTGAAACATGTTAGACCAATATGCTACAGGTTACGTCAATTACCCAGTAATGTACCACCCCGTAATCCAACCATCACCAACTCAAAAGGTATAAAATAACTGAAGAGATGTGCCACATAATGCTAGCCAATCAGTGACTGTAATCTAGTCCATCACTGCAGGTCAAAACAAGCTGCATATGATGAATGCTACTTGACATCTCAACAATGATAATCAGATACATAAAGATATTAACAAAGTCCATCCCAGCAGATTTCTCCACCATAAGCCTGCTCTGGACCATAAAACAAATCTCAGAATTGACAAGCTGGTGCAGTAACCAGTCAAGTGGATTACGATCAAGAGAAATACCATAAATTATTCTACAGAGCTGTTCAAAGCTGCCAGCTTGCTGAAAAACAAGAACTGCAACCCTCTCACAATTCTTCATTCTTCGCACTGCTGAGCTCTGTGATCCGTAACAAGATAATCGCACCATGGTGGCAATCATGCATGCCATGGAAACACTCATCACATACGATCAGAACAGACAAAACACACTTCCAGTTAACCACCCTACACAGTGTAGCATGCAACCCATGTAGGCAAGCGCTTCAGAGCCCCACAAAGGCGTAGTAAGAGCTATATAAATGTTGCAGCACAATACAATATAGGTGGCAAGATGAAAATTCTTCAAAGACTTTAAACACCCTTTTGCCTACAGTAATTCTGTGCAATGTCGCAACACAGACTACTCTTACAGGGGAGGGTTCCCGACTGTCTTAAAATGGGGTAAGTCACACCCATCCCCAAGAAGCCCAATGCAGACCTAACAGATCCCAATAATTTCCAGCCGATCACCAACATCATGTCTTTAGCGAAACTGCTCGAGAAATGCGTTCACACACAGCTCTGCGACCACATCGAGAAATTTCAGCTCCTAGACCAACATCAATCAGGCTTTAGATCAGGTCATAGCACAGAAACAGCTCTAACTCACATTGTTGATGACGCCTTGAGAGCTGTTGACCAAGATACGCCCTGTCTTCTAATTTTTCTGGACTTGTCCTCTGCTTTTGACACTATCAAACATAATAACTTGATTAACCTTCTTCAATATAGGATGGGGTTATCTGGCCCTGTCCTAAATTGGTTCTCCTCTTTCCTGCATAACCGAACACAAAGAATCAAAGTCAACCAATCTTTGGCTGCCAGCACCTCGGTCTCTATTGGGGTGCCTCAAGGTTCTGCACTTTCGCCCACGCTCTTCAATCTATGCATGGAACCTCTAACTGCCATTCTGAATGACTCAAACATTCAGTACCACATGTACGCGGATGACACTCAACTGTATTTGAAGATCTCTTCTCCAGATGACATTAAAACTCTTAATGGAGCGCTTCAAAAAAATCAACAATGGCTAACACATAACCATCTGTTACTTAATTCCCTCAAAACTGAATTTCTCCTGATTACCCCCCGCAACCACGAGGCCCCCACGCAAAACTGGATCAAAAAAATCTCTGCACTCAACTGCACCCCGCATATGGTGGACTCCGCTTGCTCTTTAGGTGTCACCCTAGACAAATTTCTAAACATGCAAGGTCACATCAGTGCCACCATTAAGAGTGCCAATCATCAGCTCAACACTCTTAGGAAAATCAAACCGTTCCTACCTCCCGAGGACATCCAGTCAGCAGTCCAATCCTTAGTTATCTCACGAGTAGAATACGGATTGGTGAACCTAGCTGGGCTTCCTAAATCTAGGTTAGCTCCGCTAAGAGCTACTCTGAACGCCTCTACCAGACTAATCACAGGCGCCAGAAAGCATGATCATATTACACCTGACTTAATCCAGCTTAACTGGCTTCCCATTGAAGCAAGGATTCGCTTCAAGATAGCCTGTCTGACACAAAGTTATACATTTCAATAGCCCCGTTTACCTGGCAAAAAAACTCGAGCTCTCCGGATCCAGGCGAAACTTAAGAAGCTCCAATACCCTACTACTGAAACCACCGAAATTCAACAAAAAAAGAACTTACAATCGCACCTTCTCAGGGTTGGCTCCAAGAATTTGGAATGCCCTTCCAACGGAGATCAGAGCCAACCCCTCGACTGCTTCATTCAAAAAACAGGTCAAATGGCTACTGTTGGAAGAACTTCATCAGCAATAGCCTCTATGTCATTTGCTAGACACTTACCTTTCATGCTTGACAATTATTTTCACTTTGTGTTTGAAATATGTGCTTGACAATCATTTTTACTTGGGGTTTAAAATGTATTTCAGTCGTTCTTTGGAAGCAATTCGATGCTGAAACTGCTCGGCCCCATCAAGGTGGGCTTTTACCAGTTTGTTCACTTACTACCTCTTCTTCCCCTAGCACCCTCATTTACTTTATGCTTCAGGTTCCTCTCATGTTGCTTTATTGTATTGTACTTATACTTTCTCTGCACGGCAACGTCAGTTTTCCTCTTTGTACAGCGCTCAGATACCCGTCTGGGTCTTGTTCGCGCTTTATAAAACTTTTCAAATACTCACTTTTGAAGGGGATTCATGGAAGGCGGGGATGATTCCTATGGAGAGGCACACGGTTTATAGGCAGAATGCCCTGCAATTGGCCTAATGTCTGTACCAAAAGCACAGCGCTCACCTGTTTATATTTTGTGGCAAAGGTCAGATTTCTCAAGATCGTTTGAGCAGATTTAAAAGCCTGTGGGCCAGTAGCAAGCTCTTTTACAATTGATGTATGTGTATTAAAAAAAAAAAAAAAAAAAAAAAAAGTAGACTTTATTGTTACCAACGGTTCTTTACCCAAAGAAAGTAGTACTGCAAACGAGGCATACAGAGCATGAAGGGGCTGAACCTCGAGATGTAGACAGGATGAGTGGAATATAGGATTCCTTGCTGAAATATGTTCTCTCTCGAGTCCCTATCATCTGCAAGGCCAGTGGCGGCTCGCAGAGGGAGTGCTGCAGGGCGGTGGGGCGGGGGAGGGGCAGGGTGGGGGGCTAGTGGACTCCGACATACGGCGGAACGGAGGTAAATAAATAAAACTATTTACCTTGCGTGCGCTGCATCGCCGAGTTGGCGATGCAGCGCGCGCAAGGTAAATTGTTTTATCTATTTATTTACTTACTTAACTCCGTTCCGCCGTATGTCGGAGTCCACTACCCCCCCACCCTTCCCCCGCCGCACCGCCCTGCAGCACTCCCTCTGCGAGCCGCCACTGTGCAAGGCTACGGAATAAGACCATTTCTTCTGGGATACGTTGGTCTTATTAGAAATGCAAAGCAAAGTGCTGGCAGTGAAGGGTCAAGGGTTCTGGGCTATAATAATCCATTAGGTCTGAGCCCAAGATCAGGAATCAATTTTAGCATGGTTTGGCAGTCTAAGCAGGTTAGGTATGAAATGTTTAGAACTCCATTGGGGGGACCCAATGCAAACAAAATGAGAGCAAGTGATAAAACTGCTGAATTTTCAAGTCACTTGACAAGGCTAGTGGCTAAAGGACATCAATACGTGTCATAGCGGCTGCTAATTAATCAATATGCCTCTCTTCCTTCAACTCGGTTCCCTTCATGACTTACCAACCTTGCCCGAGCACCACGTCCAGCAGTGCATGCATCATTAGCAGTGAACATTACAGATGGAAGCAACAATATTTCATAAAAAACAAGTTACTTACCTGTACACTATGATTCTCCAGTATTGATATCTTTCATAGATTCACATGCTTGTATCTTCCCCGTCGTCATGGTGGGAGTCTCACGGTAAAGGAAATAAATAGCAGTAAAAGAAAAAACTGCAATGATACCATAGATAAGCATAATGATGGTACTGGGCTACCAAAGTCTATGTGGACCAAATGCCAGCCAATGAGACGCCAGCCCTGAGATCACAATCCCCAGCAGAGCCATCATACCTCAGATTTCCAGCCCATAGTGTGAGCCAAGGAAGTATTCAGAGATAAAAAATGGTCTACCTGAGAAACGGGGAGGCGGGCGGGCCGCATGTGAATCTATGAAAGATATCAATACTGGAGAACCATAGTGTACAGGTAAGTAACTTGTTTTTTCTCCAGTATTGAATCTTTCATAGATTCACATGCTTGTATCAGAATAGAGAGCAGTACTCATACAAGGAGCGTTTCCAGGATAGAACACTTTTTTCCTAAGGCTCTGCTTCCTCATTACGATGCCAATATAGAAGATAGAATGGATTGTGTGTCTCAGCATGTACCATATTGTAACATATTATATTTAAAAAACCAAAGACGCATTAGTGAGTACTATCCAATGTAAAATTTAAGAAAAGACATTAACAAGAAAAAACAGCATTTTTTAATGAAACAGGTGACGCAGTACGGCTTGTCCCACCGCTGAATCCGCTTTCCAAGCTGTGTCCAGACAGTAGTGCCTGGTAAACGTGTGGATATTCGTCCACGTTGCTGCTCTGCAAATATCCGGGAGCGATACTCCCGCAAACAATGCGGCCGAAGTCGCCATTTTTCTGTTTGAGTGAGCTCGAACTGTCGAGTGTAAAGGACTTCCGGCTTTCTTGTGGCATAAAGTAATGTCTGAGGTTATCCATCTGGATATGCTAGTCCTTGACAGAGCCAAACCTTTCCTGGGACCAGCAAACGCTATTAATAATTGATTTGTCTTTCTAAAGGACTTTGTTTTGTCAATATAAAATTTTAAACACCTCTTGACATCCAATGTGTGCAAAGATTTTTCCGCTGCAGAAGATGGGTCTTTAAAATAAGTGGGCAGAACAATAGGCTCATTGAGGTGAAAATCCGAAGGGACTTTCGGAATGAATTTAGGATTCGTTCTTAAGATCACCTTGTCTGTTTTGAACTTAAAAAACGGCTCCGAGATGGAAAAAGCCTGAATCTCACTGACCCTTCTGGCTGACGTTAGAGCCAGGAGTAAAGCCACCTTCCAAGATACAAACTGCAGCTCAGCTTTGTGAATTGGTTCGAAAGGTGGTTTCATGAGTTGTGCCAGGACTGTGTTAAGCTGCCACGGCACTGATGGATGTTTAATTGGAGGGAAAACTCTGAACAATCCTTTCAAGAATTCCTTTATCACTCTCTGAGACCAAAGAGATGGATGATTCGGTCTTCTGCGATATCTTGAAATGGCAGCAAGATGTACTTTGACAGATGCGTGAGAAAGGCCTGCCTTGGCAAATTGCAATAGGTAAGGAAGAACTTGTTCCGGAGAAGAGTGCAAGGGGTGAAGAGATTGTGTCGAACACCATTGGCAAAATCTTTTCCACTTCGCCACATAAGTTTTATTTGTGGAAATTGCACGAGAGTGGGAGAGGATATCTCGGCATTCTTGGGGAATATTTAAGGACTGAAATTCGTGCTCATGAAGTTCCATGCCAACAAGTTCAGCGAGGCCAACTGGGGATGAAGAACTTGCCCCTTGTTCATGGAAATTAGATTTTGAATTAGAGGAAACTGCACTCTGGGAGTCACCGATAGCTGAAGGAGCTCAGAGAACCAGAATTGTCTCGGCCATGCCGGGGCTATCAGAATTAAGTGACACGGTTCCGATCTCATTTTTCTGAGCACCTTTGGGATCAGTGGAAATGGGGGAAATGCATATGCGAACATTCCTGTCCAACGGAGCTGAAGAGCATTCCCCCAAGATCCTGGCTGCGGGAATCTGCTTGCGAACTGTTTGCATTTTTTGTTGTTTCGATTGGCAAACAGGTCCAGAGCTGGAGTACCCCATAAGTGAAATACTTGAATGAGTTGATCCTGATTCGGTTCCCATTCGTGACAAACGCTTGCTGATCTGCTTAGCGAATCTGCTCGTGTTGTGAATTCTGGGAACATGTTGAACTTGCAAAGAGATATTGTGCACCAGAAGCCATTTCCAAATTTCTTGAGCTTGCGCCGATAGGAGCTTTGATCTTGTTCCCCCTTGTTTTATTAGATAAAACATCGTTGTTGTGCTGTCTGTTCTGACTAGGACTGGCGAATCGTGAATCCTGGGGAGAAAGGCCTGGAGGCCCAAGAACACCGCTTTTAGCTCCAATAAGTTGATGTGCAATTGAGCCTCTTGTTTGCTCCAATGTCCTTGAATTTCCAGGTCTTGGAGGTGAGCTCCCCATCCTTGCAAGGAGGCGTCTGTTGTCATTATATAACTGGGAGATTGAGGCTCGAAGAGTAGACCTTCCGATAAGTTCTGTCTTATTCCCCACCATGACAATGCTTTCTTTATTTGAGGATTGATGAGGATCCGATCCTCGAAGGAACCTTGATGTTGCACCCATTGAAGGTCAAGAAGTTCTTGTAGAGGCCGCATGTGAAGCCGGCAATTCGGAACTAAGGGGATGCAGGATGACATCATCCCCAACAAGGATTTGAATATCCTTACTGAAGTGGACTTTCTTTTCCTTAGTAGTGAAGTCAGCTTCGAAATCTTCTGGATGCGTTCCTCTGAAGGGTACGCTTTTGCTTCGCTTGTTCGCAATAAGGCTCCTAGAAATTGAAGAGACTGGGACGGAATTAGAGAAGATTTGTCCATGTTTATTCGTAAACCCAGAAAGTGGAAGAGATTCATGCAACATTCCAAGGATTCTCGAGTGTCTTGGTACGATGCGCCCTTTATCAACCAATCGTCCAGATATGGATATATCCGATGACCTTGCTGCCTCAGATACGCTGCGACCGGCGCCATGCATTTCGTGAACACTCTTGGCGCGGATCGGAGACCGAAGGGTAACACTCTGAATTGGTAGTGGCGCCCTGCCACCGCGAATCTGAGATACCGTCTGTGTTTGACGTGGATTGGAATATGGAAGTATGCATCTAATAGATCTAAAGATGTCATATATTCCCCTCTGCTCAGCATCATCAGAATTTCTTGAAGAAATAGCATACGGAAAGATTGTTTCCGGATGAATTTGTTTAAGCCTCTGAGATCCATTACCTGCCTCCATTTGGTCGATTGCTTTTTCCGTATCAGGAAAAAATGTGAGCCGAATCCTTTCCCTCGCTGTTGAAGAGGGACCTCCTCTATTGCTCCTTTTACAAGAAGAGACAGAATTTCCGCTTTGAGGGCCGAGAGATGTTGCTGTTTTCTGTGAATGGGAGGTCGGTCCGGTGGTTTGTAGAGGAACTCTAGGGTGTGACCCTGATGAATTATGTCTAGCACCCATCTGTCCGATGTTATAGACAGCCATTGGTGGTAACAGGAAGAGAGGTAATGGGTCTGATGGAGGTTGCGGAATGACGAGGTGGTTGGCGCCTTGAAATTGTCACTGTCTCCGATTGGCGTCTTGTAATTTTCCTCTTGCAGATGGCTTCCGTCTGGGCTGCTGTTGATAAGAAGTATTTGAGGATCGAAATTGCTGTGTGTTTGAAAACTGTCGGTACCCTTGCTGATGGTACGGCTGGTACCAATTAGATTGATAGGAAAATCTCTGCTGATAGTGTCCTCTTGATCCTCTGCCTCGAAAGGACTGAAATCTGTTCTGCTGCAGAGAACCCAACGCCCTCGCCGTATCTGTATCTTTTTTAATGCCCTGCAGGGCATCGTCAACGTGGTTGCCGAATAAATTTTCTCCGAAGGGCATGTCGACTATCTTGGCCTGCACTTCCGGCCTGAACGAGGTAGCTTTTAGCCATCCCTGCCTGCGAAGCGCCACGGCTCCTGCCATTTGTCTGAAAGCCACTGCTGATATATCCATGGCTATGTCTATGGATTCGGAGGCTGCTCTAGTCCCGTCCTGTAGAATTAGTGTAGCCTCTTCCTTCTTGTCCTCCGGCAGATGTGATAATAGAGGAGCTATATCCGACCACATTTGCCTGTTGTAGCGGCTTTTTATGGCGAGCGCATTCGATACTTTAATAGACGCTGCTGCCATGACCGCAAAGCGTTTGCCTGCTCCATCCAGTTTTCTCCCTTCTTTGTCGGAAGGAGCTGTAAATGTAGCCGATGGATTTTTCGATCGTCTTTGTGCTGCCTGCATCACCACAGATTCTGGTCGGGGATGACCAATAAGGCATGCCGGAGATGATTCGGGAGCCCGATACTTCTTTTCTATTCTGGGTACCGAGGCTGCGACGGAGGCTGGGTTCCTCATAGTTTTCAGTCCTTCCTCCCATATATAATTTACCATGGGGATTGTTCTTATTGATTTTCTAGAAGATTCTTTGAAATCATATAGGAAACAATCTGTTTCCTTAACCGGAAGAGGAAGATCGAACCTCTTAGAAGCTTTTTTCCATGAGCTCGTGGAATCCCACGATGTCTTCTGGTGGAGAGGTCGCCGGAGAGGGTGACGGCGATGGAGAAGATGGGATAATGTATTGGTCCCATTCGTCGCCCACAGGATCGTCCTGAATCAGTTCTCCTTCCTCAGGTTGGTCTTCAACCTCGCGGTCAACTAAGTCATCCCTGATGATAAGGACCTTTGCAGTGCGCACCTTTTGCACCGGAGGCGGAGGTTGCACAATCGGAGCCTGCATGACAGGTTGCGGCTTACTTGAAGTGTCCAAGGAAGAGGCATTAGCTTCAGGGAAGCGACGATCGTAATCGGTGATCATGTGCCTGAGATCCGATACTAGTGAAAGTGGCATGGACACAGACTCTTCTCTGACACTAGGGGCGTTATCCTCTTCCTCCTCGTAGTCGTAGGATTGTTGAAAAGATTCATATCTTTTTGAACTGGATAGAGGGCGATCTTTAAAAGAGAAATCCTCCTGCACTTCTTGATATTCCTCCTAGTCTGTGTCCTGACTCTTAATTTTCAGCTGGGAGGGACTGTATGCGACCCCATATGGGCTTTCCTCTTCAGACTCCTGCATCTCAAGAAGATTTGATGGAGGAAGCGGAGAAATTTTTGTCCAGGAAGTAAATTCTGAATTGCCTGTTCTCTCCGTCGAGCAACCTCTTAGAGATTGTCGTCAGCGATCTTGAAATTGGTGATTTAAAAGTTGTCGTCGACGGAGCGCCTGTCGACGAAACCGACGACGGTGTCAAATGAATAGTCGTCGACGGCGTCGTCTCCGTACCCGTCGTCGATGGTGTCGTCAACGGCCCAACAGTCGACGGGGTCGTCTTCATGTGAAAAGCAGCGAGTCTCCTGGGATCCCCAATGCTGCCCGGCGCAAAGTCACCTTTAATCCACTTTGGATTCACTATCTAAAATAACGAGGCAGGCGCTGGAAGGCAAGAAAAAGGTTTATTACTCTTAGAGGAGACCACGTCAACTGCTGACACCAGGATGTCTTCAGGGAGGTGTTCTACTGGCAATGCTTCTGACTCTTCCTTTTATACAGTTTTACACAATGTATTTGTTTCTTTTATCATGGTTACAAGCCCGGAGTCTCCGCCCCGGGCAGGTTGTCACACAAGCCTGACATTGTTTTATCAACATGGTTACACAAGCCCAACATTAATTCTCCTCCCACCCAGGTCAAAAACAGACAATTTAATTGCAGCTGGACCTTGCTTCAGGGTCTAAAAGCGAGTGAGACCGGCCAGATCTAAGAGTCCGTTCTGTTGATAAGAACAGGTCCCATTGTTGGCAAAAAACCAGTCTTGCTGTGTGTAGTGCAATAAACCATGTTTGCAAGAGTCTGTTTGGTATTTGTAACCCGTTTGTGCAGGGATGAGAGGAAAGACGAGTTTGAGGCAGCAGGTGATGTTGATGTTTGTCGTGGAAATAGTTTATAGCCCCCAGCACACATATCAGGTTTGGTCAGAGAGTCAGAAGGCTGCTAGAGGACAGGGTGAAATGAAGGTGACCAAGAGAGTACAAAATGGCTGTGGTAAATCAGAATGACTGTAGTTTATGTGCACGTAGGAACTTTCATCAGACAAGATGGCGCAGAATGTTCATGATTGTGTTTTGTTCTTAACAGTCGCCCCTTTGAACATAACTAGCCATCTTGTCAGTCTATTTCGATCTCCATAATGTCCTGTATTTCTTGTTCATACATTACTCTCATTTTTGTTAACTGAGTGTCCATAGTCTTAGGGCGCAAGGCACTTATGCAAAGAGAACACAAAGGTGGTATACAGTGTACACCCAAACAGCAACCACATATTGCCAATACTGGGACCAAGAGAAACATTGATATTTTCCAACCCCAGTCCTTTAAGATGCCCCAAAGCCAACTTCCAATTGTCCAAGTCTCTGATCCTTGATGAATTTCTGAAGACAGTCTGTGGAGATGTTCGATTGCTTCATAGACAGAGGGTGAATTATCAGGGATGTATATGCAGCAACTGGCACCAATGATGCGACAAGCTCCTCCACGATCCGCTAGTACCACGTCCAGGACCATGCGGTTTTGTAGGGCCACCAGACGGACCGCTTGAAGCTCGGCAGTGTTGTTGGTGAGGATGCCAGCTGTGACGTTCAGGCGGTTTCTACCGCTTGAGACAGATGTCTGATGGCTCGGCTGTTTGCCATCGGACCCCATAGCGGGACGAGCCCTTTTGCTGCGTCAACGAACTGTGATGCGGCAGAGTCTGCTTGATCAGTGTCTTTAGAACGCTTTCTCGATGATGCTCTGCAGGGGCTGTGTAGGTCGGTGGCAAAACAAAGGCGATGTAGCACGTGCCCCCAGTTTCTTGGGAGCCAGGTGTAGGCTTTGGTTCCACAGACAAAGTACATATTGGGTGATGCAACAAATGCTGGAGGATTGGCAGTGTTCAAAGTCCTTACAATGTTACAAGTGCTGTGACCCACATTCTTAGTCCCACGGCCTTCCAATGCATACAAGGCCAGAGACGTTCACCACAGATAGGGCCACAGTCAGTGTTGCAGCAGTTCTTTTCTTCAGGTAGGAAAATGTGGCTCTGACAGGATTATTGAACACTTGTATTTCCACTCGTTCTTTGGAGGGGACATTCATTGGGAATGTCGTATTGGAGGTGTGAGGGCAAAAGGAGCTGCTGTTCTTCCTGTTTGGTTTAGCCAGAACTCGTTGTAGAACTGAGCGATTGTCCCATCGGAAGTGGCATTGTCTTTGTAACTTTCTTGTAGGAGCATCATCCAGGCAAGGCAAGATCCATGAACAGAAAAGGGTGAAGGGATGAAAGGGATGGAATGTTCAGTGGCATGTGGTAGCAGCCCACAGACCCAACAGTTAGTGGCATTGGTGGCAAGATTGTGCTGGTGCAGCATCTGTACGAGAGAATTATTCCAGAATTCTTTGCGTCGTTCTCGGAGATGTGGCGGTAGTGTTACCAGGTAGTGTTCTTTCTTTGTGATTGGTTGCATGGTTGGTGACAATGTTCTGTACGCAGGTGCATTCTCTTCAATGATCCAGAGTGTGACCATTAGCAGGAGGCAGGTGAGAAATGCAGCTACAAGTGCAATTGTCTTTGTACTGTGCAGTTCAAAAGTCTTGGTGTCTTTGCGGTGGCTTTGCAGGTGTTCCGTTTCTTCCATCATCTTCGAGGAGCTCACCAACTGTTAGGACCACAGACTTTTGTCTGGTGTTTTTCCTGGTAGCGTCGTTTGGCTGTGCTACCGATCTGAGACTCTGACTCAGTTAGTGGCCTGGTTGTTGGAGCTCCCCCTTTTCGTCGATCTTAGGTTGTACCCTTCCTTGGATGGCACCGTGGGGTCGGGAAATTCAGACAGTTGGAGGGTGTCTTCTTGTGGGTAGCAACTCAGAGCTGGTCGGTCTTTTGCGAGTACTTCCTCTTGCACCTCCACCTCTTCACAGGTTGCCAGCGTTGGAGGGACTTTCTTGCAGTGGTGGGCGTGCAGCCAATTTTTTTTTCTTCCACTCGGAGGGCAGTTCGAGTGGTGATCAAGACTTGCCAGGGGCCCGTCCACCTGGGCTCCAGATTCTTCGCTCTTTGGAAGTTGCGAACTAGGATGAAGTCCCCAGGCTTTATCACATGTCCTGGGCCCCTGGATATGTCAGGCAAGGCTTGCTGCACCTGTTGGTGGATAATTGTTAGCTCGTTTGTCAATTTATGCAGATAGTCTGACATTAATATGTTCGGGACATCGTTAATGGAGGTGGGTCTTGGTGCCGCCCAAATGTTCATAGGCCTGCCGAAGACCACTTCATACGGGGTCAGTCTGTGTTTGGTCAGGGTGGAGCGCATTGATAGCAATGCCAATGGAAGGGCGTCGGGCCATTTCAACCCGGTTGTGGCAACTATTTTGGCTAGCTTTAGTTTCAATGTTGCATTGTGTCTCTCTACCAGGCCCGCTGATTGGGGGTGGAAGACGGCATGGAATTTTTGTTTTACCCCCAACCCTTTCAGTATGTTCTGTATCACTTCGGCTACGAAGTGTGGGCCGTTGTCGCTCCATAAAATTCTGCAAAGGCCGTACCGGGGAAGAATTCTTTCAACAATACTTTTGCAGTGGCTATGGCAGTATTGTCGCGGGTGGGATATGCCTCCACCCATTTGCTAAAGCGCACACAACCACCAGGACATATTTTAGACCATGGCATCTCTCTAGTTGGATGTAATCCATTTGAAGGACTTCAAAGGGGTGATCAGGGACTCCAAACCCTCCCCGTGGTACTACTGTCCCTTTCCCTGGGTTGTGTTGTAGGCATACTATACATTGTTGTACTAGGCGCTTTGCAGATTCTGTTATCTTGACATTATGCCATACTCTTGTGATTAGTTCAATCATGGGGGTGGAGCCTATGTGTGCTGGTAAATGTGCCATGGTAAATATGGGGATGAGGTAGGCATTGGGTAACAGCCATTTATTTCCGTCTTTAGTTCTCCAGCAATTTTCCTCGTCTTTTAGTCCCACCTTTTCCCACTCGGTCAATTCGTCTTGTGTGCTTGTAGTCTGTATGTCCCTTACAGTGGTCCTAGCATCAGTCCATTGTTCAGCTTGTGACCTGGTCACATACATTCGTGTCATGGTTCTGTCTTCTGCTGTGGCTCGGGCAGTAACGTCTGCTAGCGCATTTCCCTGTCCAATGAGATCTGTCACTTTCCTATGTGCTTGGCATTTTATCACTGCTAGCTTTTTGGGGAGGAGGACTGCTTCCGTCAAGGCGGAGACTAAATCTCCATGCAGGATGGGTGTACCGTGTGAAGTCAGGAACCCTCTTTCTTTCCATAGAATCCCGAAATGGTGAACCACCCCGAAGGCGTATTGGCTGTCGGTGTATATGTTAACTGTCGTGCCAGCTGCTAAAATACATGCTCGTGTGAGGGCAATGAGTTCTGCTGCCTGGGCGGAACGTTGGGCAATACGGGCTGTTTCTAGAATGGTTCGGGCTGTGGTGACAGCGTATGCAGCTGAGGTGGTGCCGTCGGGAGTTTGATGCACGAACCATCCACCCATAGTTCTCCATCTGGCTCTAGAAAGGCGGTGTCTCTGAGGTCTACTCTACTTTTTGTTTGTTCATCGGTTAGTGTCACACAGTCGTGTAGTGGAGCCACGTTAGAATCGTTCTCGGGTAGGGGTAACAGTGTGGCTGGATTGAGGGTGGTGCATCGCTTTAGGGTAATGTGCGGTGCTAGCAGGGTCAACTCATATCCTGTCAGTCGGGCGCTAGTCAAGTGTTGGGTTTGGTCTGGTTCAGTAGTGTGTCGACTGCATGGGGTACTAAAACAGTGACTGGATTGGAGAGCACTATTCCTTCGCTCTGGCGTATTGATACCGCTGCAGCTGCCACAGCGCGAAGGCACGCTGGCAGTGCTCTGGCTACTGGATCGAGGGTGGCAGAAAAATATGCACAAGGGCGTTGTTTGTGACCAATTGATTGTGTTAGGACAGACAATGCACATCCCTCCCTTTCGTGTGTCTAGAGGAAGAATGGTTTGGAGTAATCTGGGGTTCCTAGGACTGGTGCTGAGCAAAGGGTATTGCGTAGTTCTTTAAAGGCTGTCTGGCATTCGGGGGTCCAGGGGAGAGGTGAGGGGATGTCCTTAGCTAGGAGGGAGAGAAGGGGTTTGACAATGAGGCTAAAGTTCGGTAACCACTGTCTGCAAAACGAGGTGAGGCCTATCAAAGAGCGGACTTGCTTCTGATTTTTGGGGACAGGGGTGTCTAGAATTGTCTGGATCCTGTCAGGCGTGAGTTTTCTCCCTTCTTTTGATAAAGGTGACCCAAATAGGTCACTTGTGATTTACAGAACTGCAGTTTCTTTCGGGAGACCTTGTGACCATTCTCAGCAAGGAAATGGAGTAGTTTGATGGTGGCTGTGACGGCTATTGGTATGGTGTCTGCTGCTAGAAGGATGTCGTCTACATATTGTATTAGTGCCACTCCATCTGGCAATTGTATGGCGTCCAACTGTCTTTTAAGCGCCTGGCTATAGATACTTGGGCTCTCAGTGTACCCCTGAGGTGCTCTACAAAATCTATACGAACGGGAATTTAGGGTAAATCCAAAAGATAGCGGCTGTCCTCGTGTATAGGTATGGAAAAGAAGGCGTTCTTGGGGTCGATCACAGTGAAGGTGGTGGCAGTGGAGGGGATTAAAGTCAAAATTGTCGTGATGTCGGAAACTACTGGGTATTGTGGTACTACGATTTTGTTTACCTCCCGCAGGTCAATGATGAAGCGGTAGGCTTTCCCATCTCCCTCTCCCTGTCTCTTTACAATCGGTAGTATGGGACTGTTACAAATGTTGCTCACTACTTCCTCTACCACCCCTGCCTCTACCAAAGAGTGTATGATCTCTGTTAGTGCTTTCTCACCCTCTGGCGATATTTTGTACTGCGGTACCTTCGGTAGGGTTGCGTCCTGTCGTATTGTTACGTGTACTGGGTCAATCATCATTCGTCCTACGTCTGAATCAGCCCTAGCCCATAAGTGTGATGGCAAAGTGTCCAGTAGGGATGTGTCAGTCTCAGAGATGGAAAACATGTGCTGAAAAGGGTTCTCTCTATGGCGTTGGGGGTTGTCATACAGGATGACACGCACTCCGTCTGGTGAGCATCTGATAGTCGCATGGAAGTGTTTCAAAAGGTCGAGGCCCATAATGGCGTCTGGGGTGTTAGATGAGAGGAGGAATGTCGTTTTGACGCCATTGCTGTCAAGATTAAAAGGGATGGGTCGGGACAAAGGGTTGGTGGAGGGCGTACCGTCAAATCCTATTGAGGTCACATGTGAGCCTGACAAGGGTGCCCTTGGAATCAGTCGTTTGGATAGTGCACTACGTGTTGCTCCTGTGTCTACCAAAAATGGCGACCTTGTGCCCAGGATCTCAGCGGTAACATAAGGGCCTTGCTGATCAACGCAGAGCTCGACTGGATCCCTCCCTTGCCCCTGGCTGTCCTATGCAAAGTCGTACGTATTGTCATAATCTGTCTGTTGGTACTGATTCTGTCTGGGATGGTCAAATGCGTTCACTCTTCCTGGCCTTTCCTCGCTTGCTTCACTCGCGTACCCTCTCCCACGTCCTCTTCCTCTCTGTCCACTTGCTATTTCCCTCGCCCCTCTGCCCCTAGCAGCTCCTAACAAAGCCGGGCATTGGGATTTCCAGTGTCCATATTTTTGCAAAATGCACATTGATCCTGTCCTAGGTCTTGGCGTCCTACATATGATGTAGATGGATTGTTCCTAGGTGGCTGTACTCTAGGGGTATTCTGCTGGTTTCCTCCCTATATTGCTCCCTCCTGTATTCGCCCCTGGAGTTGTGCTATCATTACCCTTTCCTTCAAGTCCTTCTTTTTCCTTTCTGTAGCCCTGTCATTTTCGTTTCTCTGATGCTCGTAATACTGGGCCATTTGGAGAATGGCCGTCGGTTTAGATGCTGCCCAACTACTTTCGCTGGCTTGTAGTTTCTGGGATACATCTGGCAGTAATCCTTTGACGTAGTTCTGCACAAATAAGTGGTGTCCGGTTGCGGTGGACATGTCTTGTCCACTGTAATCAGAGAACACAGTTTCAAATCTGGAGAAGTACTCTGAGACGTCCTCTTGTGGTTTCTGGCGGCATACGGTTACTATGGACCAGTCTATCTTTTTCTCTGGGATCAGCGTTTTCACTTTCTGCACTATTTTGTCAGGGAGGTCTAATATTGCTTTAACTGGTTTTTGACCAGGGTTCCGCTGTTTATCTAGTGTGTCGAGTTGTTCCCAGGTATGACCAAACAGTTCGGTATGGTTTACTTTCTTAACCTGTTTCCACACATCTGCTGGCAAACATAACCCGAAGAACAAGTCTATGTCGGCAAGTGTCATTATTGTTGATCCCAGAGCGGTACCTAGCTCGGCGTAAAGGCGGTGGGGTTCTTTCAGTAAATCCGGCAAAGATTTACGGAAGGTCAGGATGTCCTGTCTGTCCCATGGCTGATACACCCAATTGTAGACCACCCTTCCTCTAGCGTCTTGATGGTTTATATCGTCATTAGTCCCTTGTCCTCTAGGAGGTACCCAGTAAGGGGCAGCTTCTTTTATTGGCATCATGCTATCTGTTTTTCCACTGGGGGTCCTGCTACCTTAGTTGTCCTGTCCCTATCTATCTGTCCTTGTTCTATGAGGTGACGCAATACTTCTAGTGTGGATGAAAATAGTTCTGCAACATCGTTGTCGCCTTCATCTCCGATGTCTACCTTCCTGTAGAGAGCCACTAATCGCTCGGGCCCTACGTTTTGGTACTTCTCTTCATATGCAGTAAGGGTGTGGTAACAGAGACGTACAATAAAGTATCGTTTGCGGTTTTCAACATAGGAGTCGCATATGTCTGTTACGTGTTCTTCTGTTTCTTTCCTATCTATGAGGGTTTTAACTATTTTATCAATGCCTGCTCGCTCATTTTTACTTAATCGCGGGACCCTGGGCGCTCCTATTTCCTTGGTTCCTACCTCTACTACTACCTCCTTTGATGAGGCATTTGGTGTGGGTGGCTCGGTGGGAGCAGAGGTGGTGGAGACTGAGGCGATCGTGCCATCTCCAGTTATACTTTGGGGGTCCTGGCGTTGTACTACGGGATGAGTAGGGGCATAAGGGGGTGGCATGTATATCATTGGGGGACCTAACAATAAATCATCATCTACCCCCTGTTTTGCTGGTAACTCGGGGTAAAGAGTTAAGGGCGTTCTAACAGGGCATTGACCTGATATTTTTGATTCCTGTTCCTTTTTATCGATTTCCTTTTCTTTTAGTTCTTCTTCTAACTTTTTACAGGCTTGGTAAGCTGATTTTCGCGTTTCTTTATCTTGTCTAGCTTCGTCTCTTTTCTTTCGTTGAGCTGCTTCTTTTCGCCATAAACCAAAACTATCAAACATGGCTGGTCTAGCTTTCTTTTGTGGAGAGCTAATTCTAACGTTTCTATTTTAGCGGGATCGAAAGATCCCGTCAGTGGCCACTGATTTACCCGGTCCTTCCTAGTGTACTTATGCCATAGTTTGCTATAAGCTACGGTGGCTAATCCATATTTTACGTACATGTCCTTGTTAGGGGTGCCTTCCGGCGGTGCCGGATGACTGACCTCTAACAAACGGTCCGGTCCAAAACAATCAAACAATCTAGAGAAAACAGGCATGACGTATTTAGCGGTCAAAATGAATATCTCAATTAATGTTAGACAAAAGTCTGCACTACCTGTCCTTCGCTGTCTGCAAAGAGAATATTCCTATTCTACGTTGTTTGCAAGCACGGAATGTCTCAAATAACTCAAAAAGGAATACTAGTATTTCTATCAATCAATCAATTTAAGTCATGTTTTCTCACGACCTTACCCGGACCGTATGGACAGTTCTTCGTATTCCCCTTCCAGCGCCTGGTTGTCCTCTTACTCCAACAATCAATGCGGCGTTCCTGTAAGGCCCCAGTCAGGACCGCAGGTCACTCGAGAGAGGTCCGTTCGGAACCGGTGAAGTTCAGTCAATTGGCAGCCAGACGAGGGTCTCTTTCAGGCAGGTGCACTCCAATCATTTAGTCGTTCACTCCGTCGTTAGGACCTCTCTACTGGACCCACGTGTCTCTGATGGGCCCCCCGTTGCGTCGCCAATTTGTGAAAAGCAGCAAGTCTCCTGGGATCCCCAATGCTGCCCGGCGCAAAGTCACCTTTAATCCACTTTGGATTCACTATCTAAAATAACGAGGCAGGCGCTGGAAGCTGGAAGGCAAGAAAAAGGTTTATTACTCTTAGAGGAGACCACGTCAACTGCTGACACCAGGATGTCTTCAGGGAGGTGTTCTACTGGCAATGCTTCTGACTCTTCCTTTTATACAGTTTTACACAATGTATTTGTTTCTTTTATCATGGTTACAAGCCCGGAGTCTCCGCCCGGGCAGGTTGTCACACAAGCCTGACATTGTTTTATCAACATGGTTACACAAGCCCAACATTAACTCTCCTCCCACCCAGGTCAAAAACAGACAATTTAATTGCAGCTGGACCTTGCTTCAGGGTCTAAAAGCGAGTGAGACCGGCCAGATCTAAGAGTCCGTTCTGTTGATAAGAACAGGTCCCATTGTTGGCAAAAACCAGTCTTGCTGTGTGTAGTGCAATAAACCATGTTTGCAAGAGTCTGTTTGGTATTTGTAACCCGTTTGTGCAGGGATGAGAGGAAAGACGAGTTTGAGGCAGCAGGTGATGTTGAGGTTTGTCGTGGAAATAGTTTATAGCCCCCAGCACACATATCAGGTTTGGTCAGAGAGTCAGAAGGCTGCTAGAGGACAGGGTGAAATGAAGGTGACCAACAGAGTACAAAATGGCTGTGGTAAATCAGAATGACTGTAGTTTATGTGCACGTAGGAACTTTCATCAGACAAGATGGCGCAGAATGTTCATGATTGTGTTTTGTTCTTAACAGTCATAATTGCAGTCGACGAGGCTGTCGTCGTTGTAGACGCAATAGTCTTAACTTAGTCGACGGATCCGACGACGGAGCCCTCGTATCTGAGGACTTTTTGAGAAGAGTATGAGGCACTGACGAGGAAGAGGACTCCTTGTCCTTAGATTTACTGATTTTTTGTTTTTTCAAATCAGATTTTGCCTCAGAAGGCTCTCCTTTGCGTTTTGAAGAGAAGTGACCCTTAGAATCATCCTCAGAGTCAGATTCTGAAGTGGCCTTTTTCTTTTGGAGCCACAACAACAAACGTGCCTCTCTATCTTTAAGTGTCTTTGCCGAAAATGTTCTACAATGTTTGCACTCCTTAGGGACGTGCTTGGGATGGAGGCAGTATAAACAATCTTTGTGGGGGTCCTCAGAGAAGAGCCTGGCCTTCCCACAAGATCTACAAGGTCTGAACAGCCTCTTCTTAGAGCTTTCAGACATTTTGAAATAAACTGATGAAAGACAATACCTCAGTCCCAGAAGGAAATGCTGTGAAAGACAGGTCAAAAGTTCACCAAGGGAACAAACTGAGCAAAGCTGAGGGAGACTCCTTCTCACACGACGGCGGTTGGAAATCGGAGGTATGATGGCTCTGCTGGGGATTGTGATCTCAGGGCTGGCGTCTCATTGGCTGGCATTTGGTCCACATAATGATGGTACTGGGCTACCAAAGTCTATGCTTATCTATGGTATCTATGCAGTTTTTTTCTTTTACTGCCATTTATTTCCTTTACCGTGAGACTCCCACCATGACGACGGGGAAGATACAAGCATGTGAATCTATGAAAGATTCAATACTGGAGAAGCCTGGTGCCCAGCACATTCCAGATTAGATGAGTAAAAGACCAATTATGCATTTATTTGCTTTCTCAATATGAATACATCAAAAGCTCAAGTTCCTTACCAGGATGGATATCCTGGAAAAGAGACTTCCAGATTGTATACTGTAAAGGTCCTGTGTACTTGGAGGTAGGAAAGTCTTCGTAAGTCAGGTTTGTCTCGTGGATCTTCCCTTTGAGCCTGTAATGGAAACCAAATATGTTAACAAGCATACCTTAAATCTTCATGAAGCTTTTGCCAACTGGATCACAAGTTAAGAACACACCTACGCTGTAAGATACACATAGACACTGCATCAGTTGTGTAAAATAAAGAATATTTGAAACTGGGTTACTGATCAATGTCAGAGGTCCGATTACTCACCTTTCACCATAGCATACACCAGTCCCATGAACCACTGAATAACTCTTGGCACCCTACCTCACTTATTTCCCATTGTAAATGGATAAGAGTTGGGTCTGAGGGGATTAATAAGATTGCAGAAAAATGCAACAGTGGGAACCTTCAGAAGAAAAACAAATCAAACAAACTACAACAGTGGGGGGGGGGGGGAGAAGAGAACCAGACCTCTGGGAAACAGAGCAAGAACATGCAAACAAGGAAACACAGAAAATGGGTATAATTACTGTACAAAAATCGGAAAGGATTGGAATACCTTAGCTGAGCTAAATAACATGTTTAATCGCACATCTTAAGAAAAGCGAAGGCTACTCTAGATTAATAGCTGCAAAAGAACAAATACACAACAGGCTATTAACAATTTACATCACCAGCACCTACGTAAGGCAGTACCCAACCTGTGAAGTATGCGGTTCACGGAGATCCCAAGCAGCAAACCACATTTCCAAAGTACACTTAAGCTAGGCTGAGGGTCAGAAGACCTGCACGCCCACTGTGATACACCCTGCAGAGACAGCCCAAACATATATAAAACTCCATAAGAGCCTGACACCAGGCCACAAGACAGACGCATCATAAACATCCTCTATGCAGTGAACACCCTACAATAATTCCATGCTTCACTTACTTACTGGACAAAAGGCATATACACTGACATTACCCTGTGGGGCCCTGCCCCATGGGCAAGCCCGCAACCAAGATCTGTACCAAGGGAAGTACTAATTGATGAATGTGCGCTATATAAAAATCAGGTTCCATTATGTTATAAATGAAAAGAAAATTGTGACTGGGTAGATTTGGTGCACACAAATCAAATAACAATGACACAACCTACTGCCAAGACCAACTAACTGCTTTCTGGGAATTGATGCCCGTCGCGTCCAGACCAAAGGACATTTGGGGCCCGTTTGCAACTTGGCTACGGGTGGTACACCCCGATACACCTGAACACGGTGGGGAGAACGTAGATAGCTGAATTGCCTTCCTGACATAAAACACCGATCAATATACACTCATAATTTGAGACCCCGTGAGTCAGTCCCTTACATAGATTGTATGTATGTACATTATGTATTCAATATGCTGCCTTCGATAAGTGATAATTAGTTATACGGTTTGTTTATGTCACTCGATATTCGAATTGCCCTTGAATGCTAAGATCATTGTATTGCATGTCTTTTTTACTGCCAATAAAAACAATTTAAAAAAAAATAAAACAACAATGACAGTTGATACAAATTTATAAATAAACAAGAGGGTGCTCAAGGGTGAAGGAAAGCCACCAAATCTTCTTCAAAGACAAAGAGGACAATGTTCATGTAGAGAAAGGTCAATCCCTGAGCACTCCAACACAAAATTCCACTCTTATATAAACAATCTTCTTGTATTCCTTATTCATGAACTACAAACGTATCTGTGTTGCAAATTTCGCCACTTGACTGGCCAACACGTGTTTCATTCCTGCATAATATTACAGCAGACTTCCTCCGGCCGGCAAAAGAAAAGTATTCAGATCACCAACATCTGATTTCAAACACAATTGGTTGTGTATACAATATTCAAAGTGGCCAAGCAATACATAAATTTGTTTAGTATATTGAACCAAGTGGGAGGGTACTCCACAACTCCTTAGCTCCCATAAATGTATATATTGATTGGCCACTGTGACTGTTGTATACACAACCAACTGCGTTTGAAATAAAATGTTGATCTCAATACTTTTCTGTTGTCAGCCCTGAGCAAATCAGCTGGAATATAATTACGCAGAGACGAAACACATGTTGGCTAGTCTGTGGCGGGAATTGCAACACAGATATAATGTTTGTGGTTCATGAAATTAAGACTTAAAGTCTCAAATCTCACAAAAAGATATTTATAACTAACAGAATTTGGAATGGCTGAGAAGGTGAGCTGGCATTTTATTAGCCAGTTGTCTAATTATGTGTAGCTTTCTACAGATCACAGCCTAAGATGTGCTGACACCACCACCAAAATGTTTGTAAACGAGTCCAGAGATAGCCCAAAGGAAGCACCTACACTCTCAAGTGAACCTCAAAACTGCCTTTGAAATTGGACTACGGGACTGAAGTAGTCACCCTTTAGATCTAAAGATATCCATCCAATCCAGATCATGCAGTCCTATGCACGAGTATGGTGTCAAGCAAAGAAACAAGTAGCATAAGATGATCGTGGGACTAAGTTCCTGGAAGTGAATATCTTCCACAAATCGTTCATTTTTTTTTAAACATCATTTTTTTGTTAACATCAATAAGAAGACCATTATAGTTCTATTTCAAATATATAAAAACAGGGTTAAATACACTTCCAAATACAGCTCAACCAGCAAAAGGTTTGCATCCAATTCCTAATCTGTATTTGGTTTACCTTAACTTGTTTTGGCTTGCACATTAAGGCTCTTTGGAGCCAAATGATCTCACAAGTACGGAGACCAGTAAGAGCTAAACTGTAATTCTTTGACATGGACATACAAACTGAAGGGAGCTGAAAGAGATTTAGATGAGGGTTCCTTCACCTAGTTGGCCAATGCCTTATTTAAAGGGAGGTAATTAAAGTTCCTACCTCCTACCCGTTAGAAGATATTTTTTTGGGCCACTGTTTAAACACTGTTTACGTTCAATGTCCCAGCAGTTCTACAAATGAGTACTGCTTAGTGAACCTGGTCAAGAGAAACCGATCCTTCTGGATAGGAAAATACAGTGCCAATGGGCACATTAATCAGTTTGCACTTCTCAAATTAACTAAAAGCCTAGTGCTTGAATCAAGAGGTGACAAAAAAAAAAAAAAAACTCTTCTGAAGATGCAGATTCTTGCTGCATAGCATTAAAAAAAATGTAGATATCAGAATAAGAGCCAACTTGAGTGACCTTTGGAAAACTCTGAAATTATTTTTCCTTAACCAACTCTTTAGTCCTCCATTTATCAAAAGGACAACATCCTTACACCCAAAAATGATTCTTCACCTTAAGTCAATGTCACGTACTCCGAGCACACCATCTTCAAAGGAGGTTTTAACACCAACATCAGACCTGATATCACCTGTGCTTCGTGTGCAAAGGAACTAACTTCACAACTAGAGTTGCTGAAGTCGAAGAGTCAAACATCAGCACCACGTACTTCACTACCTCCTTGAGAGCCTACAAATGACTCTGAGGGAGGGGAGGCAAACATTTTTAACAGAGCATCTTTCACCTGATTGACCCAAACACCAGAAGCTGGGAAACTACCCCCGAGAATGGGCACTGGCTCCATAGAAGACTTTAGGAGTCAAGCTCTTACACGTCTCTCTTCTTCCTATGATGTTTCTTCTCTATTTTATGCCAAGGGGTGTAGCTTGGTCAGTAAGATGGGGTGGGGGGGGCGCTGAAGCTACACCCCTGCTTATGCCTCTGGTGGCTTCGCTCACGTTCGCCTCATCCTCAAACTAGATCTGTTCTTAAATCTGGAGTGGCAACATCCTTGAGATTTTTAGAGAAGGTCAACATCGGTTTAGACTGTCTCTCCCTAAATGCTTTTAGATGCATCCTTTGGCAGTGGTCAAACCATGAAGGGGCATCATCCTGATCAAGACAACACAAATACAAAGGGTGTGGTTCAGTCACAGACATTTGTTTCCTAGATGTCGTGCAAGAATTAAATCCTGAAGAATTTGGAAATGGCAGTGCAAAAGAATTCACCAAAACCAGCATAAAAAGGTGACAACAATATATGGCTCTGGATCCATCTCTGTTGCTGAAAAACAGAACCAAAGTTACCAGCACATATGATGCCGTATCTGGTATTTGGTCACTTCTAGTGGAGGTGCAAGACACCGATGAGAACACTGTACTGAATCCAGCAGCACGGATGATGGGAAAGCGCTGTGGAGAATTTTACTGAGGGAGAGGGTTCAAGTAAACTATGCACAGGAGTTGACATCCATTATAAGCTTGGTTCCCTCAGGCAGAGGGGGAAAAGCAGATAGAAGCATTTGGCTGCAGGCAAGATTGTAGGGAAGGACTCCCTGAGGAAGCTCCTTTGAAGATGTACTAAAGTGATGGAGCAGAAGTTCTTCTTCAAGCTGCCGCAAATGAAAAAAAAAATGGGTCAAAAGGCAGGTCTTCCTCTGTCAATCATAGAGAAGAGAAAAAGAATTCAATGTGACACTCACAGAGGGTAAGATGGTGAGACAAAATCTCTCTATAGGAGAAATGATCTTCAACTTGTATAGTTTATAACATTGTTTACATTACATTTTGTATTCTTCATTGGGTACATCTTTCGATTCTTTCTTTAGAACATTTATATAAAATCTCCAAACATGCTCCAAAGAAGGGAGTACAGAATGTGTCATTTAGCTTATTTACAGGATACGAGAGAAATATAGAGTGAGAATATTTTAGAGAGTAAATACCAGATGAGCAAATATCCTTTGGCATGCCTTAAAGAGTTGAGGATGCAGTGTATAAGACATTCCTTTAATAGGCTCCAAGGAGAAAGATGTGAGGAAGAGAGATTTTCTTAAGGAAGCTTTTGAAAAAAGATTGCTGGGAACATGTTCCCGAGACAGCTGCCTACAAGAAAGTGAGAATGTGATACCAGACCAGTTAAAAGAGTTGGAGCAGTTCCTGCAGGTCAAAAAAGTAGAACAGGCGAGTTGCCCTTCAGGACTGTGGTATAGAAGCACTCGAAAAAAAGGACAATGACTATTCTGCCCGCAGGAAAAAAAGAAAATGGATGAACATTTTAGTTGCATACAAAGATAAAGACAAGGGGGAATGAACCCCTCCGACCGTCCCAGGCGGGAGAGTGAGAGAAAGGTAGAAATCTCTGGAGCAGCCCAAAAGAGTAAAGGCTGAAAAGGGTGATAAACAATATCAATGGTAGGTGGTACAGGAGGAATACATGCAGTACCATTCTGAGACAAACTGTTGTGGGCAGAGTGGCCAGTAACTACCATAAGAGAAGGAGTTCAGGGAAAAAAGATTACTGGTTGACGTCCAGGCATGGTGGGGCAAGTGACAATGTATCTATGGGAGACCCACAAGGGGAAAGCAGGAAGAGGATAGGAAGTGGGTAGAGGTGTTTTCGAGTAAGCACTAGCATAACAAGCATTGACAAAGCCAACAGGTCTCGCCTGCGAGAGGCATTGGCTTTGGCAATGCGTTTTAGTCATGTTGTACACCAGTGCCGCTGCTGTTCAGCATGGCTATAAATTAGTGGTTGAGGTGGGGTAGATTGGGGTGAGGTAGACTGCAGCAGGGTAGACTGGGGCAAATTGAGTGGGGCAGCTTGGAGTGGGGTAGATTGTTGTGAAGTGGATTGGAGTGGGGTAGTGTGAGATACAGGGGGTTAGATTGGAGTGTGGTGTATTGGAATAGGGTAGACTGTAGTGGGGTAGACCGAGGTATATCTGGTGGGGTAGACTGGGGTGCAGAAGATAGGAATGGGGCAGATTGGAGCAAATTGGAGGGGTGTAAATTGGAGAGGGCTAGACTGGGGTAAGTTGTGTAGATTGGGGCAGATTGAAGTGGGGGGGGGGGGGAGTAGGGTTGATTGAAGTAGCGTGGAGGGCGATGCAATAAAGAAGGGGGAGCAGTAAATTGGAGTGGTGTAGATTGGATTGGTGTAGATTGGAGTGGGCTAGATTGCAGTGGGCATTAATGCGATGAAGATCACTTTCCTCTCTATTATCAATAGCTGTGTAGGCAATTTGTTTTGAAGAGTTAAAAAAAAAACAACCACAACTTTTCTGGCATAGGACACATTTATCCCATTGCAGGTACACAGAGAAAAACCCAACTATCCAGTTTCAAATGCTTGGCAGAGGTTTTAAATTAAGGTATTTTGTTGATAAAACATTCATTTATGTGTAATTGTTTTTCCGCATAGAATTTGCGTTGCTCTAGGCGAACAACTGCAATATTGACAAATTCTGTTTCACTGCATATCGGCTTAATTTCTTACTAGTCTGTAACTGCTATGTTGAGAAAGCTGTTCCAGGGTTCACATACTTGTTCATAATGCCATGGGCTTTAATTGACTGTTTAAGCTGCTTCATCCTTTTGAATTGCCTTTAAGCTACACCAGCAATATGTTTGAAAGTTGCCAGTAGACAAGAAAAAGTTGCAGTGCTCCCTTGTTCTCAAAGTCACGTCTCACTTTAAAATATTTTCAGATTAGGGCTTTATATACTGTTCTGTATGATTTTTCTGTAACTCACAGTCTGCCTAGAAAATATTACAGCTTCTCCCGCTTCCAAGTGCGAAGAGGGAGCAACAGCAGCTATTGAGATGGGGCGGGCATCAACATGGAATACTGAGTCAGTGGCATTTGCTTGTTTGCTTTTGTAAAAGAAATAGAAACTCAACCCCAGTAGCAAGCACTCATATGGCGTGCTTAGGGCGGGGGATGTAAACAGGGAAAAAACAGACAGGAGCAGAGTGAAGCAAAATGAATGGGTAAAGGAGCAAGTAAAAACAAGCACTAGTATAACCCGTAAAAACGGGAGCAGTGGATGGACAGAAGTACTTGGTCCATGCTCTAGGAGAGGGCCAAACACAAGAAGAGGCATGACACATGCAGGCCATGGCCAACTGCAATGAAGGATATGAGAGCGACGTTGCAGCTAACAAATGCTTAGCCTTTGGGTGGGATGTAGCACAATAACTGTCTAGTCCAGACCTAAACATGAGGAGGTATAGGTGGTGACATACTTCTCAGATAAGGATGGGATGCCTCCCAGGAATGAATGACGGTCCATCTCCCCCAGCTTCTCCTGGAGGATCTGTATGCCCTCTTGCAGTTGGCGCAGCTGTTGACTGTAGCGCTGCATCTTCTGCTCGATGTCGGTCAGGGTCCGTGCTGTATCTGCCTCCAGCTCCTCCAGCATGGACTTCTGACGTTCACGTAGAAGACGGTGCAGGCGCTCAAATGCCTCGCCAATTGTGGACCGCAGACCCTTTGCCGATACCTGTGTAGCACAATGGGAAAAATAACAGAAAGACACCACAATTTAGACGAATTGGACATGCCTGTACCCAGAAAAGACCAACACAACATGTTAAAATGCCAGACAACATTGGACTAAACCTGGTAATTCCATGGTTTGTTAAGTGATGTGCAGTAATGTGGCAAACAAGAAGTTTAAACTGTATATACATCTGATGTGGTGTTGGGATAATAACGTCTCCGGTATCATTTACTTGCCATTTGTTTTTTTCTGTAAACCTAGACCATCCTTCCTTCTACAAAATGTCCCCTAAGTTCTTTTCTGTACTGTTACACCCAGCTTGAGGGCAACAAGCCAACTAACAAGACAAACTAGCTGTCCCTCCTTCCTTTGCCTAAATTCTCTTCTGAATTAACTCAAGTTCTCTTTTTTGCTCCTTCTCAGAGATTTGGATTCTACTAACACTTGATATATTTTCCACTGCCTGTTCCCAGCCTTTCTTCTTAATCTCCAATAAATGATCCATGCTCAGTCTCTCATGCTAGCACCATCTCTCCCTTCTGCAGATAGCTTCCTGCTTTTTCTTCCTACTTGCAAGCACTCTTTCCATCATTTCCCAATAATCCTTCCTTCCTTCCCTCCCTCCCTCTTAGGTCAAGGGATTAAAATATGCAGAGGTGCTGTTACAGCTTGGCCAAGCTAATGCCAAAACACAAGAACATCCAGTCATAAAGCCTACCCAGTTTCTCCCTGCACTTTAGTTAGCCAGAATATCATTTATGGTCTTTGATGTAAAGGAAAACACTTACTACGTTATTCCATGCTCATCAAATGAAAGTCATGAGTAGCCAGATTAATAGCACATTAATTCTCACTGCTGTAAGGCTCATGGGAAGTAACACCCATGGCAATTAGGGGGAAGAGGCTCTCTTCCCCCATCTCAGATACAAAATGTGTGATTACTGCTATCGGTGCACATACAATGCTTGCCTCCCATGGTGCAAAATGTTGGAGTAGTGCCATAAATGTAGTGCAAATATGCATCTGAGCCCATTGCTAATCTACCAAATCTAAAAGATTGGCTACCTTCTGTGAGAAATTAGGTTCTTGGTTGATTGGGGTGTGAGCAATGGTCAAGTAGCAACCGCAATCCTTGTGAGGGTAAAGCAGAAGCCAGCCCTAAATTAACCTGTGCTCAACCCTCTGGTAGCTTGGCACAGAGCAGTCAGGCTTAACTTAGAGGCAATGTGTAAAGTATTTGTGCAAAACTTCAAACAGTAATAAAGTGAAAACACCACACAAAGGATCACACACAAGACCAAAACGACAAAATTTCAATCAGTAGAACCGGGTGTAGGAAAGTGCTCCTTTTGGCATGGTTACTCCCACTTTCTGCCCAACTCTGAATGCAATTTTGACTGAATGTGCAGTGGGTCCCTGCTAATCAGATTCCCAGTGTCCGAGTTCTTTCCCAAAACTGTACCTTTGTTTCTATATTGGCACATCTCTGGTTCACATACAAGTCCCTTGTAAAAGGTACCAGTGGTACCAAGGGCACTGTGACCAGAGAGGGTCTCGAAAGGCTGCAGCTTGTATTATTCCACCCTGAGAGACCCCTCACCAAACACATGCACACTGCCACTGCAGCCTGTGTGTTTTGGTGCAACTAAAAGTGATGAGTCGACTTGGATCTGCCAGTGTAGGAGAGTAGGATCTGCTTCACATGGGTACCCCCACTTTTTGCTGATGCTTCACTGTTTTTCGACAGTCTGGCTGGGGCCCTGCTAATCAGAACCCCAGCCTAGCTGCTTCCTCTCTAAAATGGTTTCCATGTGCCTTAGGCACATCTCTGATTGGGATCTGGAGTGCCCTTATAAGTCCCTAGTATATGGTATACTATGTACCAAGGGCATAGGTACCTCAGAGGCCTGCCAGGGGCTGCAGCATGTATTATGCCACCCCTGGAAGGCCATCCAAACTGACACCACAGGTCTGCTACTGCAGCCTGGGTAAGGTGGTGCATGCACCCCTTACTGTGATATAGGTTACCTATATCACTAAATACATACACACATATAAACCTATAAGTCACTCCTAAGGCAGGCCTTATCAATCCTAAAGGCAGAGTGCATGGTTCCTATGTGAGAGGGTGCCCCTGCATGAGCAGGGCCCCTCTGCAGCGTTCGGAGACCCTCTCTGATGCGGTTTGTAGTGCAGCCTGACCATATACTCTTAAGCGCATTATATCCTCGCGGTAAAATGCTAACTTTGGAATGGCTGCACCTAAACATGTCGTGTTTGGTGTCAAACATCTTGGAATACTACCCCCCCGCCAATCCTGGCGGCGGGAGTAGCATTCCACCCTTCTAGAGGGAAAGACATGTTAACTCTGACGAGTCCGGTAACTTCTTTCCAGAGCCCTGGCATCACAAAATGGATGCTGCTGCCACAGACACGAGTCTGGCCTCCTGCTGCTGGACGAAACTCCGGCAGGGGAGGCCTGGACAATAGGTTTCCTGTCCCAGGGAGGTGTGACCACCTACCCAGACAGGATAATGTGTATTGGGGCTGGGCGGGAGCACTTTCGGGTGCTTTGAAGTCCTGCACTGGGGGCACATTTGGTGTCCCTGTGCATACCCCAGTTCAAACCGGATCAGGGGCTTGCAGCCCCTGCTTTGGCGCGAACTGGACAAAGGGAAAGGGGTGTAGCCACCCCTCTGCCCTGACCCACCCATAGGTGGGGCCACAGAGTAGTCCAACCCCTATTTTTAGAATAAAGGTAGGAACCCAGTCCTTAGGACTTTAGATATACCTGGACGAAACTCTGAAACTGAATCCTGGACCTTCGACGCTCTACTCACGATTAGAGGACTGAAGAATCTCCCTTGGGGTTAAGGAGTGACTCCCCTGCTTGGCAGGCACCAAAGAAGCATCTGTCCGGTTCGCATTTCTGAAGCTCCCGTCGGACGCCGAAGTCATCGCATCACCAGAGGTGGATTCTCAGACTTCCCGAGGCTACCCTGAGTCCCCAGCAAAGCTGAGGCCCGTGGCTATCGTGGGTGACTTGAGACCGTGACCCCTGGACACCGAGCACATTTGCAAGTGCATCATCTTCTGGGTCTCCCAAGAAGTCGTGCTTTGGGCTCCGAGTAGCCCTAGCCTCCAGCACCACCTGCACCGAAGATCACTGGCCCCCACTCCACGAGTGTCCTGTAAGCCAGCTCCACGTGCGGCGTCACGAGGCTCCTTCGCGGTCGCTAGCCCGTTGGCTAGTAGCCCTTAACGAAGGCCAATCCTTTTCTTACTTGGCATCCTGGTTGCTCCAGGCCTGCCCTCACTTACCCTTGCTGGGTGAGTTCCACAGACCTTGCTGGTCTGCACCATCGACGATCTACATCTTACTCGAGACTTGCCGTTGCCAAGGCTTGTTGGGTCCAATCCGGTCGCCGACACCTCAGCACTCGACAGACATCGAGCACCAGCCCAAATCCTGCTCCTGGTCGCCGACAACGCCTCCCGGACCTCGTGGCTGAAGAGTCAAGACGACCGTCAACGCACCTGAAGCACTCGACATCGGTGGGCATCTGTCCATCGCCTTCCTGGTCACTGGCTAGTGACCCAGACTCTGTCCCCTCTGCTTTCAGGTTCACCAGAACTCCGATCCACTCTTGGATCCACCCGGACACTTTTCTCTTGGCCGCCAGCAGCACTTTGCAGCAGATCGCCATTCGAATCGACGACGAAACCCGACCCCGAAAGGCACCTATGCACCCGGCTTCCCTGGGTGAGGTAACACGAGTACTCCGGTGCTCCCGTGGGTAGAGACTCTTCAAAGTCCTAGATCTCAAAGGGTTTTGTCCTAGTCCTCTTTTAAGTGTCCCTTTCCTCTATTTTCCCGATCCCGACTTTCTCCATAGAAGTTAACGGCGTATCGCGGTTGTGTATTTACACTGCACGCGTCCCCCGTGGGTCCCCTGTGTCACTACCTTGGGTGGTTCCTTGTGGTCCAAGCACTTCTAGAGGCTCTAGGCCTAGTGTCTAGTTCAGTCGTGGTTCGCATACCACTTTATTGGTATATGGTTTGGTACGCCCCTAGGGCCCAAACGTGTATTTGTGCTATTACTGTGATTTAATATCTTATAACTTATGTACTTGAACTCTAGCCTCATAAAGAGACTAGAGGGGTGTGTTTAGCAATAAATACATATATTTTGAATATATACCTGGTGTGGTGCTCTTTCATTTGGTCACTCAAGAGATTATAGACTGGTAAAACAAGCTGCTTTACATTCCTTCAAGACTTAGCCTGAAGGCTGCTCTCCATAGCTACCACTAGGATAGCTTTCAATAAAGGTTGTCTTTAACCTATCTCCAATAAGGGGTTGTTTGGACTGGTGCAAGGTGCCCACTATAATTAGTGGACAGCATATACCAGGCCAACTTCTCACATTGGTGTGCAGCGTGTGGGATTCCAGCTTGCTATTGTTTTACCAGATAATCTCAATTGAATTGATCAACTGAAAACCACTAAAGGTACCTAAGGTACATATAATTTAAGCTTAGAATAACAGTAAGTTCTACTGAACTTAGAGTTGTGTGTTAAGGGATAGCACAACCCTTTCTACAACTCAAGAGAGTTTAGTAGGCCACACTAGAGTAGGTAGTGCATACACCACACCACACTAGTAATGTCTTTAAGGGCAGGATCCAAAGAATCCTTGCAGGAAGCCATTGAGCTTCCACCCTCCAAGTATGATACACTCCCATTCTTGGAATTGAGAGCTTTATGTAACTTGAGAAAAATAAGGACAGGCCAAAGCCCCACCACCCAACACCTCAAGGAGTTGTTGGTGGCTTATGACCTTAGTAAGCCTGTAGGGACTGAAGGGGTAGGAGCTGAGGGTGGGGCAGAAGATGAGGAAGGGACCAGGGGTACCAATACCCCCAGCCCCCCTCTGAAACTGGCCAGGAGGGTGACAATGACCCTGACCTGGAAAATCCAACCCATCCTGGGGAGGAGGAAGAGGAGGATCAGAATGATGCACCCTTTGTCCCCCAGGAAGGATTATGAGTGTGACCAGGAGGTCTAGGTCTCCTTCTCAGGAGTCCAACCACTCTGGCACCTCAATAGGGAGCTCTGTCTCATCTCATAGGAGGGAATCCTCTCATGAGAGAAGAAAGAGGCTGATTCAATACGAGGAAGCTCAGCTTGAACTCAGAAGGAAGCAAGTAGCCTTAGACAGGGAGTCCCTTGATCTCTTTAGAGAGAAAAGAAAGTTGGGACTAGAGTCCCATGGTGGCAGCCATGTCCCTAGAGACAGGGAAAGGTCCTATGACCATAGGAACCTGAGCAAGATTGTCCCTCCCTACCAGAGTGGGGATGATATCCACAAATGGATAACTGCTTTAGAGAGGGCCTGTAAAGTACAGAAGGTCCCTCAGGAGCAGTGGGCAGCAATCTTGTGGCTCTCCTTTGCTGACAAAGGTAGAGATAAGCTCCTCACTGTTAGAGAGGAGGATGCTGATAATTACAAGGTCTTGAAGAGTGCTCTTATTGATGGGTTTGGCCTAACCACTGAACAGTACAGGTTGAAGTTCAGAGACACCCAAAAAGCACAGACTCAAGACTGGGTAGACTATGTGGATTGTTCTGCCAAGGCTCTGGAAGGCTGGTTGATGGGCAGTAAGGTGTGTGACTTCTCAGGATTGTACAATCTGATAATGAGGGAGCAGATTCTTAATAACTGTCAAAATCAGCTGTTGCATCAATACCTGGTTGACTCTGATCTGACCTCTCCCCAAGAATTGGGAAAGAAGGCAGACAAATGGGTCAGAACCAGGGTGAAGCAGAAGGTACAGAACCAAGGTGGGGAAACCAAGAAGCAAGAAGCTAAGAACTCTGACAAGGGTGGGGAGAAGGGTAAAGATCAAAAGTCTTCATCAGGCCCCCAAAAATCTTCTTCTGGTGGGGATTCCCAGTCTACCAAGGGTAAAGGCCAAAGAAAACCATGGTGCAAGGTCTGTAAGCAAAAGACCCACTGGACCAGTGATTGCACCAAGTCCAAAGACTCCAGTCCAGCACCCACCAATGCCCCTAAGGCACCTGTTCCCCCTAGTACAGTTGGTGGAAGTGCTCCAGCAAAGGGTTTAGTAGGGTTCACCCTGGGAACTGAGTTGGGCTCTGACTTAGTCAGGGAACTGACTCAGGCTGTGTTAGTCTGTGATGGAGGCATGGATGTGACCTCCACTGTGAGTCCCAGTAATCTGGGCAAGTACAGACAACCGCCTTTAATTAATGGACGTGAGGCTTTGGCATTTAGGGACACAGGGGCAAGTGTCACAATGGTGACACAAGACCTTGTGCTACCTGGGCAAGTTATGCTTGGTGAGATGTACCAAGTGACCAATGCTAGCAATGTCAGAACAGACCATACTCTGGCAGTTGTTAACTTCTCCTGGGGAGGGGTAACTGGCCTTAAGAAGGTTGTGGTAAGTGCAAACCTACCAGTCGAATGCTTGCTTGGCAATGACTTAGAGACTTCTGCTTGGGCAGAAGTGGAGCTCAGGACCCATGCAGAAATGCTGGGGATCCCTGCAGATGTGTTTGCTGTGACCAGGTCACAAGCCAAAATGTCTAGCACTGAACAGGCCTTGGATTCTGGAAGAATGGACCAAGTGCCTTCCAAGAGGAGGAGTAGTAGGGTTAAGGCAGTGCCTTCCCCTTGGCTCAGGAGGAAGATCAGTCCCTTGAGGGGATGATCTCAGCCCTGAAGAAGGAACTGTCCCAGAGGAACTTGAACCTGACCAGGTTGAGTTCTTGGGGACAGGGGGACCTTCTAGGGCAGATCTGAGCCAGGAGCAGCAGAGCTGCCCCTCCCTTGAACCCCTCAGACAGCAAGCTGCTGCTGAGGCTGCTGGGAAAGCTAGTGGTCCCCATACAGTGTATTGGGATGATGGACTCCTGTACTCAGAGAGTAGAGACCCCAAGCCTGGTGCTACCAGGAGGTTGGTAATACCTTTGAAGTTCACGGGCTTCCTATTGACCCTAGCCCATGATATTCCCTTAGCAGGTCACCTGGGCCAGAACAAGACTTGGGACAGAATTGTTCCTCACTTTCACTGGCCCCACATGTCTGAAGACAGTAAGGAGTTTTGTCGCTCCTGTGTAACCTGCCAAGCCAGTGGCAAAGCAGGTGGCACTACAAAGGCCCCCTGATACCACTACCTGTGGTGGGGGTGCCCTTTGAAAGGGTAGGGATTGACATTGTTGGTCCCATGGATCCCCAAACAGCCTCTGGGCACAGGTTTATCCTGGTGGTAGTGGATCATGCCACCAGGTACCCAGAAGCTATTCCCCTCAGGACCACTACAGCACCTGTGGTGGCAAGGGCCCTCCTGGGAATCTTCTCAAGAGTGGGCTTTCCTAAGGAGGTAGTATCAGACAGGGGTGCTAACTTCATGTCTGGGTACTTAAAAGCAATGTGGAAGGAGTGTGGAGTTACTTATAAGTTCACCACACCCTATCACCCACAATGCAATGGTTTAGTTGAGAGATTCAACAAAACCTTGAAGGGCATGATTAAAGGGCTCCCAGAAAAGCTTAGGCGTAGATGGGACATACTCTTGCCCTGCCTTTTATTCGCATATAGGGAGGTGCCTCAGAAGGGGGTTGGTTACAGCCCTTTTGAACTTCTGTTTGGCCACCCTGTGAGGGGTCCACTGTGCTTGGTGAAGGAAGGATGGGAGTTACCTCTCAAGCCCCAAAGCAAGATATAGTGGACTATGTACTTGGTCTCCGCTCCAGGATGGCTGAGTACATGAAAAGGCAACCAAAAACCTTGAGGCTAGCCAGGAACTTCAGAAGGCCTGGCATGACCAAAAGGCTGTTCTGACTGTTTACCAGCCAGGACAGAAGGTGTGGGTGTTGGAGCCAGTGGCCCCAGCAGCTATCCAAGATAAATGGAGTGGACCCCACACTATTGTTGAGCAGAAGGGTGAGGTCACTTATTTAGTGGACCTAGGAACACCCAGGAGTCCCCACAGGGTTCTCCATGTCAACAGGTTAAAACCATATGTGGACAGGGCAGACATGGGCTTGCTCATGGCTACTGATGAAGGGCAGGAGGAAGAGAGTGACCCACTCCCTGACCTGCTCACACAGAACCCCGACGATGGGTCAGTTGATGGTGTAGCCTTGGCAGGCAGCCTCACTACCCAGCAACAAACTGATTGCAGGCAAGTCCTCAATCAGTTTAGACATATGTTTTCACTGACACCCAGTCAGACCACCTGGTGCACTCATGAAGTGGACACTGGGGACAGTCTGCCTATTAAAAACAAGATTTATAGGCAACCTGACCATGTCAGGGACTGTATCAGGACTGAAGTCCAGAAAATGTTGGAGTTGGGAGTAATTGAACCCTCAGATAGCCCTTGGGCTAGTCCAGTAGTCCTGGTACCGAAACCTCACACCAGTGGTGGGAAAAGAGAGATGAGGTTTTGTGTGGACTACAGGGGTCTCAATGCAGTCACTAGGACTGATGCCCATCCAATACCCAGGGCAGATGAGCTCATAGATACTTTGGCCTCTGCCAAATATCTCAGCACATTTGACCTAACAGCTGGCTACTGGCAGATCAGACTAGCTGATACTGCAAAGCCCAAAACTGCATTTTCAACCCCTAGTGGGCATTATCAATTTGTGGTGATGCCCTTTGGTCTGAAGAATGCACCTGCCACTTTCCAGAGGTTGGTGAATACAGTTCTCACAGGACTGGAAGCCTATAGTGCAGCATATCTAGATGATATTGTTGTCTTTAGCTCCACCTGGGAGGATCACCTGGTCCACCTCAGGAATGTTTTACAGGCCCTGCAAAAGGCAGGCCTGACTATCAAGGCCACTAAGTGCCAGATAGGGCAGAGTCAGGTTGTGTACCTGGGCCACCTTGTGGGTGGAGGCCAGGTTCAACCTTTGCAGAGCAAGATCCAGACCATCATGGACTGGACTGCTCCCACTACCCAGACTCAGGTGAGAGTTTTCTTAGGCCTGACTGGGTACTATAGGAGATTTGTCAAGGGGTATGGATCAATAGTGACACCCTTGAATGACTTAACTTCTAAGAAAATGCCCAAAAGTTTCAGTGGACAGTTAGCTGTCAAAAGGCATTTGATGACCTCAAGCAGGCCATGTGCACTGCTCCAATTCTGCAGAGTCCTGATTACTCCAAGAAGTTCATTGTTCAAACTGATGCATCTGAATTGGGAGTAGGGGCTGTACTGTCACAATTGAATGAAGAAGGTCAGGATCAGCCAGTAGCTTTTATTAGCAGAAGGCTGACCCCTAGAGAGAAACGTTGGTCAGCCATAGAGAGGGAGGCCTTTGCTGTGGTCTGGGCTCTGAAGAAGTTGAGGCCATACTTGTTTGGTACACACTTCCTGGTTCAGACAGACCATAAGCCCCTCTTATGGCTAAAACAAATGAAGGGTGAAAACCCCAAACTGCTTAGGTGGTCCATTTCCCTACAGGGGATGGACTTTACAGTGGAACATAGGCCTGGGAGTAACCATGCGAATGCAGATGGACTCTCTAGGTATTTCCACTTAGAACATGAAGACTTAACTGGGCAAGGTTAGTTTAATGTCCCTACGTTTGGGGGGTTGTGTAGGAGTAGGATCTGCTTCACATGGGTACCCCCACTTTTGCTGATGCTTCACTGTTTTTCGACATTAGTCTGGCTGGGGCCCTGCTAATCAGAACCCCAGCCTAGCTGCTTCCTCTCTAAAATGGTTTCCATGTGCCTTAGGCACATCACTGATTGGGATCTGGAGTGCCCTTATAAGTCCCTAGTATATGGTATACTATGTACCAAGGGCATAGGTACCTCAGAGGCCTGCCAGGGGCTGCAGCATGTATTATGCAACCCCTGGAAGGCCATCCAAACTGACACCACAGGTCTGCTACTGCAGCCTGGGTAAGGTGGTGCATGCACCACTTACTGTGATATAGGTTACCTATATCACTAAATACATACACACATATAAACCTATAAGTCACTCCTAAGGCAGGCCTTATCAATCCTAAAGGCAGAGTGCATGGTTCCTATGTGAGAGGGTGCCCTGCATGAGCAGGGCCCCTCTGCAGCGTTCGGAGACCATCTCTGATGCTGTTTGTAGTGCAGCCTGACCATATATTCTTAAGCGCATTATATCCTCGCGGTAAAATGCTAACTTTGGAATGGCTGCACCTAAACATGTCGTGTTTGGTGTCAAACATCTTGGAATACTACCCCCCGCCAATCCCGGCGGCGGGGGTAGCATTCCACCCTTCTAGAGGGAAAGACATGTTAACTCTGACGAGTCCGGTAACTTCTTTCCAGAGCCCTGGCATCACAAAATGGATGCTGCTGCCACAGACACGAGTCTGGCCTCCTGCTGCTGGACGAAACTCCGGCAGGGGAGGCCTGGACAATAGGTTTCCTGTCCCAGGGAGGTGTGACCACCTCCCCAGACAGGATAATGTGTATTGGGGCTGGGCGGGAGCACTTTCGGGTGCTTTGAAGTCCTGCACTGGGGGCACATTTGGTGTCCCTGTGCATACCCCAGTTCAAACCGGATCAGGGGCTTGCAGCCCCTGCTTTGGCGCGAACTGGACAAAGGGAAAGGGTGTCGCCACCCCTCTGCCCTGACCCACCCATAGGTGGGGCCACAGAGTAGTCCAACCCCTATTTTTAGAATAAAGGTAGGAACCCAGTCCTTAGGACTTTAGATATACCTGGACGAAACTCTGAAACTGAATCCTGGACCTTCGACGCTCTACTCACGATTAGAGGACTGAAGAATCTCCCTTGGGGTCAAGGAGTGACTCCCCTGCTTGGCAGGCACCAAAGAAGCATCAGTCCGGTTCGCATTTCTGAAGCTCCCGTCGGACGCCGAAGTCATCGCATCACCAGAGGTGGATTCTCAAAGTTCCCCGAGGCTACCCTGAGTCCCCAGCAAAGCTGAGGCCCGTGGCTATCGTGGGTGACTTGAGACCGTGACCCCTGGACACCGAGCACATTTGCAAGTGCATCATCTTCTGGGTCTCCCAAGAAGTCGTGCTTTGGGCTCCGAGTAGCCCTAGCCTCCAGCACCACCTGCACCGAAGATCACTGGCCCCCACTCCACGAGTGTCCTGTAAGCCAGCTCCACGTGCGGCGTCACGAGGCTCCTTCGCGGTCGCTAGCCCGTTGGCTAGTAGCCCTTAACGAAGGCCAATCCATTTCTTACTTGGCATCCTGGTTGCTCCAGGCCTGCCCTCACTTACCCTTGCTGGGTGAGTTCCACAGACCTTGCTGGTCTGCACCATCGACGATCTACATCTTACTCGAGACTTGCCGTTGCCAAGGCTTGTTGGGTCCAATCCGGTCACCGACACCTCAGCACTCGACAGACATCGAGCACCAGCCCGAATCCTGCTCCTGGTCGCCGACAACGCCTCCCGGACCTCGTGGCTGAAGAGTCAAGACGACCGTCAACGCACCTGAAGCACTCGACATCGGTGGGCATCTGTCCCATCGCCTTCCTGGTCACTGGCTAGTGACCCAGACTCTGTCCCCTCTGCTTTCAGGTTCACCAGAACTCCGATCCACTCTTGGATCCACCCGGACACTTTTCTCTTGGCCGCCAGCAGCACTTTGCAGCAGATCGCCATTCGAATCGACGACGAAACCCGACCCGAAAGGCACCTATGCACCCGGCTTCCCTGGGTGAGGTAACACGAGTACTCCGGTGCTCCCGTGGGTAGAGACTCTTCAAAGTCCTAGATCTCAAAGGGTTTTGTCCTAGTCCTCTTTTAAGTGTCCCTTTCCTCTATTTTCCCGATCCCGACTTTCTCCATAGAAGTTAACGGCGTATCGCGGTTGTGTATTTACACTGCACGCGTCTCCCGTGGGTCCCCTGTGTCACTACCTTGGGTGGTTCCTTGTGGTCCAAGCACTTCTAGAGGCTCTAGGCCTAGTGTCTAGTTCAGTCGTGGTTCGCATACCACTTTATTGGTATATGGTTTGGTACGCCCCTAGGGCCCAAACGTGTATTTGTGCTATTACTGTGATTTAATATCTTATAACTTATGTACTTCGAACTCTAGCCTCATAAAGAGACTAGAGGGGTGTGTTTAGCAATAAATACATATATTTTGAATATATACCTGGTGTGGTGCTCTTTCATTTGGTCACTCAAGAGATTATAGAATGGTAAAACAAGCTGCTTTACATTCCTTCAAGACTTACCCTGAAGGCTGCTCTCCATAGCTACCACTAGGATAGCTTTCAATAAAGGTTGTCTTTAACCTATCTCCAATAAGGGGTTGTTTGGACTGGTGCAAGGTGCCCACTATAATTAGTGGACAGCATATACCAGGCCAACTTCTCACAGCCAGCACTGCCAAAAGCATACGTAATTCACCCGTACAGAAGGCCTTACAGCCCTGAGGCAGGGTGCACTATACCTCTGGTGAGGGCATAACTGTATGAGCAGATATGCCCCTATAGTGTCATACCGAGTACATGGCCTGGGAGCTTGTCAATACGAGTTCCACAGCTCCATGATGGCTTCACCCAATCCCAAGATATTTGGTACCAAACATCTCAGATTAATGAGCCCTCACGGATGCCAGTGCTGGATTCATTAGTAAATGCACTAAGAGGGCACCTCAGAGGTGCCCCCTGAAAACCTACCCAACTGCTAGTGTGTAGCTGTCTGGTCTGCACCAGCCTGCCGCTTTCAGACATATTTCTGACCCCCACCGTCCCCCAGGTGGGAGCCTTGTGCTGTAGTGGGTCAGAAACAAAGCCTATTCTGTCTGGGTGGAAGTGCTTCACACCTACCCCCAAGCAAGAACAGCATTCAGGGGCGGTGAGCCTCAAAGGTTTTCTTCCCTTTGTTATGCTAGCCAGGGCCTCGCCAGCTAGTGGAGATGCCCGTCACCCTGACCAAGTCCCACTTTTGGCGACAAAGTCAGCGGGAAAACAAGTAAACAGTAGAGGTGTGTCCCCTCTCAGCCAGGACCACCCCCCTTAAGGGGTCCTGAGCTGAAGTGACCTTTGAAAATCCTCCATATTGGTTGTGAGGATTTTAGCCAACAGGATTAGGGATATGCCCCTCCCCAAACAGAGGGGACATACAAAGGATGTAGTCACCCTAAAGGTAAGTAGCCCACTGACTACTACCTGCAACACCCCTAAATCGAGTATTTAGGGGCACCCCGAACCTTGATCCTCAGATTCCTGGTGACCTAAAGGACCGAAGAGCTGTGCAGCAGTGAAGGCGCCAGACGACAACAGACTTCGCGCTAGCCCTACCGGGTTGTCTGCAACCCTCAAAGAACATTGCTCCAAAAAGCGACTCGTCCTGCAGGCCCAGCTACCTCCACAATCCTGGGAGGACTGCCTGCCTTCCCCAAAGACCAATCACTCACAAGAACAGCGGTCCTGTCCACAAAAACAAACAAAAAGAACTCCAGTGCCCTGAAGAACTGCGCAACCAGACCTACCTCTGCACCGGATGTCTCCGGCCCGAGTCCAAGCGGCCCACCGGTCCCAAAAAGGTTCCCCAGCAGTCCTGAGCTTGAGTCTCTTAGAGTGACCTCCCCCGGAGTCCAGGACGATACCTGCAGCCTCAACACGAAGGGTTGCACAACCGAGACCGGCTCTGGTAAGACTTTGCCCACGTACAAAGACACCTATGCTCTAGCACCCTCCCCCGGCCTTGGGCAGCTCAACCGACTGTGTCCCTGAGTTCTTCAGCACCCCAACTTACCTCCAGAGCCATCGGTTCCCTACGTCCAGCCTCCTGGTCCGAGCCTGCAGCCTTTGTTCAAAATATTCAGTCTCCATTACTTTGCATTGAACGGCCAATGCTGTGCTGGGCGCGCTGTGCCGCTGAGGGTGTCTGTTTGGTGCTGCTTCGTGGACCCCCCCCCTGGGCTGGTCCTAACCCCTGGAGATTGACTCTCCCCCCCACACTCAGATTTTACTTACCGGCACCTCTTTGCATACCCCCAGTCTCCACCGACTACCATTGGGCCCCAGTGACCGAATTTGACCTCTGCTCTTGGCCGCCACAGTGCCACTAGTGGTGCAGTCTCTACATTTACCGGAACCTTACCCAGTGGTGGTCCTAAAACCCGTAAACTGGATTTGTAAGTCGTGAACTTACCTGTGAAATTGCATGATTGTTTTCCTTCCATTGGTTAAAATTGAACGGTTTGAAAAATGCACTTAGTGTCCAACTTTTTATACTTAAAAACTGATTTTACAAAACGTATTTTACTTCATGAAAGTATCTTTGGTTCTAAGTAATAAACATACAAAAAGTAATATTTTTAAAAACAATTGGTCTTGGATGAAGTCATGGAGTGTGTGTAATCATTTCTTGCGCGAGTGTGTTAAAAAAAATTCTTAAAACAGCGCTCTGATAAGCCTAACTGCGCGACCAAAAAAGAGAGCATTTAGTATTATCTACTTTAGTCTCTGTAAAGCCTCTGGAGATCCACTGGACTCTGTGCACACTATACCTTACTTTGCTATAGTATATACAGAACCAGCTTCCTACACTGGAGTTATTTAATTTTAAAGATTTTAGTGAAAATGGAGCCTAAAAAGCTGGAATTGCCAACTGTGGATATCTGGTCGAGCCGGACTGGGACAAAGTCACACGTTCAGGCTGACTGCAATGGAGCGCAGGCCAACTACAGGGACCCAGGTAGACCAGCTGAACAAAGTACCTTAAATCCTGGTTTGCAAACCATTGAGAGGATCCGCATTGAAGATGTGTCACGTAGCCAAAGTGATGCGTCGATTCTGAGGTGTAGCGCGGCTGCGATAGAAGGGCCTACGTCATCGTCAAGGAGCCAGTCGGCAGGGCTTGTGATGCGAATTCCGGGGTCTAGGATGTAGCATAAAGCTTGGCGATGCGTTGGTTCCCAAGAGCTGCGAGCTTGCAATGTGGAGTCTGGCATCGTCGAGGCTGCCGTCGATGAGGGATGCTGGCCCTGCTCCGGGCATGTGTCGCACAGCGGCAGTTTCGATGTGCTGTGATGCAGGTATTTGCAGCAGGTCCAACCCACATAGCAGCGGCGATACGTCGGTTCTGCTTGGTTTTGCACCTGCGCAGCTGAGGCGCTGCATCGGGTCCGCTAGATCCACAGACTGGCAGAACACCTTAAGCTCACTTCCAAGGGTCCAGTACTGGGTTGGCACCATTTGGCATGGTAGACTCCGAGATGGCAAAATCCAGGTGCAGATGCAAGGCTGATTAGAGTCTAGAGGGAGGTCTGTGCCTGGTGATCAATTCCAGTAACATGGATAATAATTTCCAAGATCCAAAGTTCTTTTTGTGCTTTTTAAGTAAAATGTGCAGTTTTAATTATTTATTCCAACAGTACAATTACACAGAGAACAGATGCAAGGTTGTTGGAAGCCTGTTGGACCCAGAGGTTTCAGAGGAAGAGCCCAGCCAACTAGTGCTTGAAATCACTCTGGGTTTAAGAGATGCAGGTCCAGTCCTTCTCACCCAGACAGGAAGGCAGCAGTCTTTCAGAGCAGCAGTCGTTCTTCCTGTCAGAGTATCCACAGGTCCAGAAGTGTACTGAAGAGTTGGTGTCTGAGGTCCAGTTTATATACTCAGTTGTGCATTTGAAGTCAGATGAAGCTTCTAGAGGCATGCCTTTAAAGTGCACAGGTGCCCGGACGCCCTGGCTCCAGACTAACTAAAGGGGGTATGCAAACTTTGTGTGGAGACAGGACACAGCCTATTCAAGTGAGGGTGGGGCTGGGTCCAGCTCCTCCCTCTCATCCTGCCATTGATGGACCATCCAGTCACACCTAAGCTCCCCATTGTGTGTGGCTGTCTAAGAGGAATACACAAAGCCCAACCTTCAACTACACCCAGTCAGGCACCAAATAGCTAAAGCAGGAAAATGCCAACTTTCTAAAAGTGCCATTTTCAAAATGGTAGTTTAAAATTCGACTTTAGCATTAGTTAGGATTTTAAATTCCAATTCCAGAGACAATGAAACATGAACTGGTTATCTGTTCCCATTTGGAAATTACATTAAAAAAATATAATAAGTTAACTCCAATGTTATTCTATGGGAGTGCCTTGCAGTAGTAAAAAACAACTTACGTTTTACATGCCCTGGTACTGGAAAAAACCTAAAGTACATGTCCAACCTCTTAAATACATTGCACCCTGCCCTCTCGGCTATCTAGGGACTATCCTCAGGGTGACATATGTATTAAAAAGGAAGGTTTATGCCTGGCAAAAGGTTCATTTGGCCAGGTCGAATTGTCAGTTTAAAACTAAACGTCTGGGGGGCGTGGCCAAGATGGCGACCTGGTAGGACGTGTCCTCGGGTCTCTCCGCTCCCGCCTGGCATAGCCCAGTTTATTTAGAGATGGAAGGGGGCCTCGGAGACTGGCGACCCCTCCCTGGGGTTACGCTGCTAACAGGGGTGTTCCCAGTGCGTGAATTTCTGGGACCGGTGCTGTGGCGTGGCGGCTGCTCGGAGCGGCCCTGCAGAGGACAGCAGCTGGCCTGAGGACGCCCTTCGCGAGCTGGAGAAGTGCGAGCGGAGGCATCCCGATCGGACCCCCCACCCGAGCCTGGGGTGCGGGTTTGCCTGAAGGGGCCAGACACCAGGCGATGACACCGGCGGTGCCCGGGAGCAGGGCTTCGCCGGCCGGGCTCGGAGGTAGGAGGAGACACCCTCGTGAGTCCACGCGAGGCCCCGACTGCAGGAGGGTTTACAGGCCCCACGGGCGCGCGGACTCAGCGGTCTGATGCCGTGCTGAGGAGACCCGGGGCCGCGCTCAAGGAGAGAGGAGGGCGACTGGCCCGCGTAGACGAGAGGATCGCAGCTGCAGCGGTCCATGCTGCCACTACCTCGGTGAGTGCGAGGCGCCCCAAGCGACCCAAACACTTGGGGCAGTAAGGACCCATCAGAGGCGCGAGGGCTTTACCCCTCCCAGCTAAATTCGGGCTGGTGCCACGCCCTTGCCCATCCACATTCAGAGCGCGGACAAGGGGAGTAATGCTGACGGAGCAGGCCTGGGCGATCTGCATGGGGCCTGAGCCCCAGGGGACTGCGTAGGCTCGGCGGGCCTGGGCCCCTCGCCGTCTGCCACCGTGCTGTGAGGAGATGACTTTGAGAAGGCCCGGAGCCGGCACCGAAGAGAGCAGCTGAGGCAGCAGGGCCCACAATACCTGCAGAATCAGCAGCTGCAGTGTGGTTGGTTGCCTGGCTCGAAGCTGCGGGGGCGCTCTGGGCGGCCTATACGAGGCCAGGCCAAGAGAGGAGAGTCCAGGGTGCGCAGACCGCGGCCCCTGACCACGTGGTCGATTGTTCAGACTAGAGCCTTAACCCAGTGGCTAACTCTGCATAGAGCGGAGGACTAAAATGGACTGGGGGGGCGGCCTCTCACTCTGTGCTACCATATCGGGGGACTCATCTTTCATAGGACCAGCAACGCGGTCGAGGCCAGAGGCGGGGTGACCACCACGGCGTGAGAGGCCCTAACACAACTATCCCCCCCCAGCGGACTTCTGGGAGTCTGGGATCGACTCACTACAGCAACGGATCGGGCCTAGGCCCAGGGACTGGGGCTAAGGGTCCAAGGTCATCTGTCTGCTTAGGGACACACTCTAAGGGGCACAAAGTGACTCTGCCAGCAACAGGCCCAACCAGACAGGAGAGCTCAACAGGGCCAGGCGAACGCCTCAAGAGGAGACTACGGCTCACCGCGAAGGAGGGGGTGGGGGGGGGGGGGCGATTTGTGAGCCACCTGGACAGCACTCTCCTGCGCCCGGGACTTCAAAGCAAAGTTTGCAACGCTCACATAAGAACAAGGGCAGCAACATATGGCAATGGCGGCCTCCGAGGCCCGAAAGGACAGAACAGTGATGGAAATGTTGCTTAAGTCAACCAATTCACAGTCCGATGGCCAGATCGCAGCGAAGTCCACGGAGGAGGCCGAGGGAGCGGAGGCCCCAGTCAGCCGATCCTTCTAGAAATCTCCATTCTCTTCCCTCCGCGAAGACCTGTCCGCCATGAAAGAAGACCTCTCGGCTGACCTGCGGGAGGTGCGTCGTGATGTGGACTCTTTGGGGGAAAGGGTCAACACCCTAGAGGAACGCGAAGCCGGGCGCGATGAGGAACTAGAGAGTCTCCAACAATAAGTTCCTGGCTACAGGAACAGAATCTCAACCTCCAAGCCCACACGGAGGACTTAGAAAACAGGTCCCGGTGGAATAACATCTGCATCCGAGGCATGGCATATGGAGAGGAGGACAGTAACATCGAAGCGCTAGTGGTGGACCTTTTCCGCTCACTTCTGGGCGAACTCCAGGACTTCCTGATCAAACTGGATCGCACCCATACAGTGGGCCCTAGGAGGGCGGCCCCGGCCCCCCCCTGCAGATATTCTGACCTGTGTGCACGATTACCAGCTCAAAGAGCACATACTTCGAGCGGTCAGGGGCAACTCCGATTTCCAATATAAAGGTCAAAAACCCACACTGTACCAAGACCTAGCAGCCTCTACCTTGGTCAAGCGCAAGTCATTTCGCTCAATAATTCCGCACCTTCGGGAAGCTGGCATCGCGTACTCCTGGGGACACCCTTTTGACTGATTTTCACCTTCAAGGGGGAGCTCAGGCAAACACGCTTTCTCTCAGCGGCCTACAAGCTCCTGAACATTGAGGAACCTATAGCTGTGAATACGCAACGGAGCAGCTCAAGTAACAGACGCCGAGGTGGCCACGGATGGACCACTATCAAGCCGCCTAGCCCATCGTCACGACCCGACTTGGACACCATGGCCAAGGAGCGGCAGGCGGTCCTGGCGTCCCTGACCGGAGCATCCTCGGAATAGACTTTGAGAGGCAGTGAAAAGAATCAGCGAACAGCTGCTTACCCCCCTTGCCCGTCACCAGAACCACTTGAGCATGAGCATGGGGCTGTGTTCGGAAGGGGGCGGAGAGAGGCCGGCCACTGGTACCACGCAATTTCCTCCCCAGGAGTTGTAAGCTCCGGACACTTGATTGTTAAATGACATTCTCTTATATTCGTACAGTTGTTTTGTTGGGGTTTTTCTTTCTTTTTTGGTGGATCTCCTCCCTCATCCTTTTGCACTCCCGGCTCTGCATAACTGCACTTGTCCCATGCTGGCCCCGGTCCCTGATCTCATGCGCTCACCTACATGAAGAGATTCGTGACGCATGCAGATGCCTTATTCTAGCAGTATATCCTAATTCCGGCCCACATGCCAGCAAGCATTAAGATTCTAGCCCTGAATGTAAAGGGACCCCATTAAGAGAAGGGCCATCTTGTCATACATGGAGAACTCAAGCGCGCATATTTGCTTACTTCAGGAGACTCATCTCCTCCCCAGCGACACCCACAGACTCCGCTCTAAGGCTTATCCACAGCAATATTTCTCTTCACTCCCCACCAAAAAGGCTGAAGTAGCCATCCTTATCTCTCGCAATTTCAAGGGGGTGGTGGGGGCAAGGGTATCGGAGATTAAAGGGCGGTTCTTGGCCTTCTCTATATCTATAGGCAAGCACATGTTCACACTAGCTACTATTTTCGCACCCCACGCGGGCCAGGAGGCGTTTCTCCGCAGAGCGGTTGCAGACCTAGCGGCCTCCCCGGACCAGCAGATACTTATAGGGGGCGACTTAAATACAGTGTTTAACAGCCAACTTGACCACTCAGCCCAGAGGCAGGGACAGACAGGGGCTTTGTCCGAAAGCCGGAAAGAACGGCTGCAGGATATGGGGTTAGTCGATATCTAGCGCTCCCTCCATCCCCACACAACTGACTACACATTCTATTCCCCCCCCCCACCCCCGTAGCCAGTCCACCATATTCCTTGCGGCTGCGGGATACCCTTCTCCAGCGCCCAGAGGTGGTACTGCGCATGACCAAGACACTGGAGTACTTCTTATCTTTCAATGACACTCCGGATACTTCCATAGTGTCCCTATGGGAAACACTCAAGCTAGTCGCAAGGGGAGAGTTCATCGCTACGTCCTCGGCGGACAACAAGATTTGCAGAGAAAAGAGGAACGAGCTCTCCAAACAAATGCTAAAATTTGAAGGAATACACAAGCGGACCGAGGCACCTCAGGTGTGGAGGCAGTTAGAGGCTGTGTGTTCCCAGCTAGCTAGTCTTGATCTCGATAGGGCAGAATACGCTGCCCTACGTTTGGAAGCACTTGTTCTACACCAGGGGGGTGATAAATGCAGGCACCTGCTGGCCCACAAACAGCGCGCTCAGTGCCAGGCGGCTACGTTCCAAAAGGTCTGTGACGCACAGGGCTCCGAGCATACTCGAGACGCGGACATCTCCCGCGCGTTTAGAGAAGTCTATGCTGAGCTGTACACCGCTCAGCAGCTGCCAGAGCGGGATACCCTAAATTATCTCCAGGGAATAACTCATTCCGACTGACCCCTGATCAGGCCTCCACCTTAGATAACCCAATCCGCAGCCAGGAGATGATCTCAGCCATAGCTCGACTCAAACTCCTTAAATCTCCGGGCCCAGATGGGTTCACTGCTATTTTCTACAAACCTTTTGCACCATCCTAGCCCCGATACTAACTGGACTCTTTAACGCAAATCGGGGACACCTCTGATATCCCACCCACGATGCTCCTTGCCTCGGTTGTTGTCCTCCATAAGGCCGGTAAGGACAGCCGGTATTGCGCTTTCTACCGGCCAATATCCCTGTTGAACATCGATCTAAAGTTATTTACAGGAATCCTGGCTGCTAGATTGGGACCACTGATGCCGGGCTTGATAGACCCGGATCAAGCCGTGTTCGTGGCGACCAGACACTGTGGCGACAATACACGGAGACTACTCCACCTCCGAGACAAAGCCCACCACCAGTCAGAGGAGTGGATGATGTGGTCTGTCGACTCTGAAAAGGCGTTTGACAGGGTGCACTGGCCATTCCTGGAGGCCACTCTGGAGCGGTTTGGGCTAGGGAATCGCTTCCGCAAATGGGTGTTTAGTAGCTATAGCCGCCCCTCAGCCACAGTCTGGGTAAATGGATTCACCTCAGAACCCTTCCCGATAGCACGGGGAACGAGACCGGGCTGCCCGCTCTGTCCGTTGCTATTTGCCCTGTATATGGAGCCTTTCGCTCAGAGAGTGCAGGAGAACCAACAGATCATCGGGGTCCGGTTTGGGGGAGAATGCCACACTATTAGCTTATATGTGGACGATGTCATTGCTACACTTGAGGCCCCCCCATGACGTCAATTCCCGCCTTTCTCGCAGAACTAGAGATGTTCGCCGCTGCCTCGGGCTTCCGGGTCAATGTGTCCAAGTCACAAGCCCTGGGTTTCTCTTTACTGCCGCCTACTATGGACGCTCTTAGGCAGATATGTCCAATTCAGTGGGACCAGAAATCCATACCGTTCTTGGGTATAAAGCTGGCGACCTCCATCCAAGATACAGTCACTTTAAATTACACCCATCTTTTGACACGGACCCGGCGGGATCTACATCGCTGGCGACCATTTGGCCTCTCTTGGTTGGGCAGGGTGGCGGCACTCAAAATGTGTGCTTCCGAAAATACTATATCTCTTCCAAACACTGCCTGTGGAGCCCCCACTGGCACATTGAAGCAACTCCAAAAAGAGTTCCTCTCTTTCGTCTGGGCAGATAAAACACCCAGGATGAACAAGGACTTGAGCTATAGAACCCCGGGGGAGGGCGGCCTGGGGATTCCCAATATAGATCGTTATTTTAGGGCCACCCAGCTGCGGGCTCTGTTGGAGTGGTTCCAGAGCAAGTCCGAAAAGCATTGGCTATTCATGGAACAAGTCGTGGCGGGTCAGTCCCTGTGGAAGATCCCTTTTATTCGTAAACCCCACCGCCACCCCCTGGGCTTTACAGGTCACCGATCACTCGTGCAACCCTAAAGGCCTGGGACGCGACAGCCACACGAAGCGGCCTTACCACTTTGCCGTCGCCACTCACGCCCATAACTAATAGCCCCGACTTTACTCGGGGTCTCGACCTGGTAGCCTTCAAACACTGGGACGGAGAGGGGCACAGATCGATTGGCCACTTCTTCGATGTGGAGGGTCCCTTGTCCTTTGAGGATTTCCGCTCAGACTTTGCACTGCCGGAAACGGAGCGATATCACTACCAGCAGATACGCCACTGGGTGATGCAGCCCTCGACGCGCTAAGGGGCGGAGAGACTGCTCACCCCTTACGAGAAATGGTTACTCACCAAACATTCAAACAAACGTCTCATCACGGAGCTTTATCATCTCTTGCGGCCCCCGGAACAGTTGACTAAATCCGCAGGCCAGAGGCGCTGGGAGGCAGAGCTGGGTCGGCCACTATCACCGAAGGAATGGGGGGACATTTTTTACCGGGCTAGACACTCGGCGAGCAACATCTCCAGCATAGAAACTGCCACCAGGATAGCAACATATTGGTATCTTACTCCCCCCAGACTTCACAAGGGCGATCCTTGTCGCTCCCCAGGGTGCTGGAGAGGCTGCGGGTCAGAGGGCACACTACCCACCTGCTGTGGGAATGTCCAACACTTACATCATACTGGGAACAAATCCTCTTTGAGGTTTATAAACACTTTAACGCACAAATACTACGCTTCCCGGCATATGTTCTCCTAGGCCTGCCTGATGGGCTTACATTTCCCCTTATGTCACGCAGGGGTAGGCAGATGGGAATTGCCCCGGGCGCGGCCCTGCAGAATATATTGTCCCACTGGGGCACAGACAGGACTGCCACGCTTCAGGGGTGGTTACACAGGTTGTGGTATGTGCTGGGCATGGAACGCATTTCCCTTTCACTTCAGGGAGACGGGGCTTCCTTTGCGGATCTGTGGCACCCTTTCATAGCACTGCTGAACTCAGATTTTCGGGAGCTCACTTGCCCCAGATACTTGCGTATATTGCGACTCCCCGCGCTGTTACAGGACCCAGCCCAACCCCCAGCAACGCGAGGCACCCCGCGACAACCCTGGTCTTTCCCTCTGGTAGCTCGCGGGGCGATGGAGAGGAGGGGCACGAAATAGCATGGGGGGCAGGGGGAGTTGGGATTTTGTTTTCCTTTTCATGTTACGCCTCATTACCTTGCATACTCACTTGGCTCCTAGCAAAGGGGCACTGTATTATTTATTGCATCTTGTCTTTATTAAATAAACAGATTTAAACCTAAAACTAAACGTCTCAGGATTGCCATTGCAGCCTGTGTGTGTGCAAAGTGCTACTTAAGTGAGTGGGACAACCAGTGCTGCAGGCCCACTTGTAGCATTTAATTTCCAGGCTCTGGGCACAAACAGTGCCACTTTACTAGGGACTTACAAGTAAATTTAATATGCCAATTGGGTATAAGCCAATCTAACATGCTTCAAGGAGAGAACACAAGCACTTTAGCACTGGTTAGCAGTGGCAAAGTGTGCAGAGGACGAAAGCCAGCAAAAACGTAGTCAGCAAAAGAAGAGGTCTGAAGGTAAAATGTTAGGGAGGAAAGCCACGCTGAGGATGCCAGGTCTAACACATTCTCTTGGATGAACTGTTATTAACAGGGGTATGTGGTTTAAGAATGAATCCACCCTTTTGGTAACCTAAACCTTCTCTCACATTCTTGCCTTTTCCCATTCTTAACTTTGTGGCGAGATCCTAAAGAAGTTGAGAATGCAACAGAAGGCAGGGTCTAGTAACTTAAAGCTAGGCCAATGTGTAGAACTGCCTGCTAAAACTCATCCTGAAGAAAACCTTGAGAGGAAACTATGAGCAATCAGCAAAATGAGCATGGTGTGTGTCAAAATAGAATCCCAGCAAATGTCTGAGTGGTACATACTTGCAGAATGCAACAACTGTGGCATAGCACTGGTGGAGAGTTACTTAACACCATACTGAGTGTCATGCAATAGGTAATACATGACATAATAAATCGGACAATTGTGGCCACAGTAGTCACTCAACTGACAACATTGACTATAAGATGCCGTAGGCAGCTGATCGAAGAAGGCAGTTTCCTAGTTCTGGCTAGGGCGTTCGACCTCGGACCTGGGGAACTGGGTTCAAGTCTCGGTAATGACGCTGAACATCCTGTGATTCTGGGCAAATCACTTAATCTCCCCGTGCCTAACAAAAATGAATGCGTGTCCTCATGTAACGTAACTGGTGCTATGTAAAGCGCTCTGATACCCGATTCGGTTGCGGGTCAAGTTCGCGCTGTATAAAACTCTGCAAAAAAAAAAAAAAAAAAGGTAACAGCTGTATGTGAGCCTCACATACAGTTGTGAAGAGTCTAGACAGCCTAGTAGTTATGCAAAGAGTGTTAAAAGAACAAAATCCTTCAGAGTTTCAACAGTGTCTTTGAAACAAAGGCAGGATAACCTTGTACTGAAGGAATAGCACAAGTGATACATAAAAGGCATGAAGTTTGTTTATATTCCTAGGCAATGTTATGGCAACATTAAAGAAGTCTTCCGTGAAGGAGGCTTCACATCTCATTAGGCAAACAGGTGAAAGTGCTTATGAATCAGGTAAGCTAGGATCCAAGTCAAGGTGGTAATCGACTGTCAGGTGCCTCTTCGGAAGAACATATCAGACCTGTTAGTTGTAGAGATGTACTCCCTGGTCTGTTCCAATAAGTCTCAGTGGCTACTAGTAATACAGGTGTTTAGTTCCACACATTCCATCCAGGTGACACAAAAATCCATAACATCAGCAACTGAGCAGGTTGATACTGTGCGCTAGCAGCCACCAGGATGCGCAGGTTTTTTTCCCTGAGAGGCTCTCACATACAAAGGCAACGTCCTCATGAAGCATGCAATAAAGATGAGCGATGGCAGGAAGAGGTGCAGCTTTAATGGACAGGAGATCGCTCTTCTGTAGGAGGTGGAAGTGGTCCTTCTGAAACATATGGAGCAGGTCAACAAACCAGCCTTGGTATGCCAAGTAGAAGCAAATTAAACTATCAAACATTCTGGGTTAGGCCTGATCTTCTGAGAAACTCTCAGGATCACAACATTCATATTAAAGACATATGGATCTTCCAATTCAATCCAACATGATGCTGTTGCCCGGGGATCAGGACCCCCAACACATTCAGCAGGGGAGCCAATTGCCACTCACTTTATTATCCAATTCAAAAGCATCTCTGGTTAGATGGTTTGATTACTTCATGAACAATTTCCCATGCATGTGGGAGAGTGGAGTCCCTTGTTCTCTTGTCGAGCCTTTTTAGTGAGAGAGTAGCAGAAATAAGGAGTGCTTAAAAGCCCATTCACGCAGATCCAACACCAGCTGGCAGAGCTGCATAGTGGGTACTGTGAGAAGTTGGCCTGGTATATACTGTCCACTAGTTAAAGTGGGCACCTTGCACCAGTCCAAACGACCCTTATTGATGATTAGGTTAAAGACAACCTTTATAGAAAGCTATCCTAGTGGTAGTTGTGGAGAGCAGCCTTCAGGCTAAGTCTTGAAGGAATGTAAAGCAGCTTGTTTTACCAGTATATAACCTCTTGAATGACCAAATGAAAGGAGACCCACACAAGGTATATATAAAATATATGTATTTATTACTAAACACTCTCTACTAACCTCTTTATGAGATTAGAGAACAAGGCACACAATATTACAGTACTAGAACGACAGTAAATAGCACAATACACAGTGGGCTCCAGGGGGAGACCAAACCATATATTAAAAAAGTGGTATAACAACCACGACTTGACTAGACAGTGCCTAGAGCACGTAGAATCGCTGGGACCCCAAGGAACCACCCAAGGTAGTGACACAGGGGACCCACGAAGGACGGGTGCAGTGTGGGAACACAGACGCGAGCTCCGTACAACTCTATAGGAAAGTCTCGGTTGGAATTTTAGAGTTTAAGGACACTTCGGAGAGGACTTCAAGCAAACCCAGTTAAACTTAGAAGGTTCTAAGGCCAGCACCCTTGTGAGTACCGAGGTACCCGTGTTACCTAGCCCAGGGAAGACGGGTGCATAGGGGTCAAGTGGTGTCGGAAACCCTCGTCGTTTTCAATGGCGTGATGCGAAGAAGTGCTGCTGCCGTAGAGAAGAAAAGTGTCCGGTGTGACCCAAGCCTGGATCGGAGATGAGAAGAACCTGAAAGCAGAGGGGACAAAGTCTGGGTCACTTCACGTGACCAGGAGTGGAGCAATCGAATGCCCACCGAAGTCGGGTGCTTCAGGTGCGAAGAGGTGAAGCTTGACTCTGCAGGCACGGGGACCAGGAGACGTCGACGACGACCAGATTCCGCAGGAGAGCTGTCCCACGAAGGATGTCGAGTGCTGAGGGGTCAGTTTCCGGATTGGAGACCAACAAGCCTTGGCAACTGCAACCCACGCGGTCAGAGAAAAGCTGCTTCTTTGAGGACCAGCAAGGTCCTGGGGACTCCCCAAGCGATGGAGAGTCGGGGCACGTCTGGATCAACCAGGAAAGCCCACTGAAAGTTAAAGTTGCCTTCTCAGGGACCCACAGGTCAACGGACCAGGGATCACGAAGGGACCTCGAGAGGAATCACACAATACCAGCCCACGGAACAATCGTGGAGTGTAGGCCAGTAATCTTCGGTGGAAACACTGCTCGGGGCATGGACTACAAGTAGCCCAAAGCACAGCCTCAGGGATCGCCTAGAAGCATATGCTGCTGCAAATGTGCACGGTGTCCAGGGGTTCGGGTTGCACGGTCCCCACGAGGGCTGCGGGTCTCAGGTTTGCTGGAGAGCACTAGTCGGCCTCGGGAAGCTTGGAAACCCACCTCCTGTGTTGCAAAATCTTCGGAGTCCGTCAGGAGCTGCGTAGATGCAAACCGGTCAGATGCGTTGAGGTGCCTGCCTTGCAGGGGAGTAACTCCTTTACTCCAAGGGAGATTCTTCAGTCGTCCAGCAAAGCGTAGATCGTCGAAGGTTACTTGGTTTCTGTAGCAGAGTTTAGTCCAGGTAATATCTAAAGCCCTGTAGTCAGGATTCCTACTTTATACCCAAGGAAGGGGTGGGACAAACTCTGGGGACCCACCTATGGGAGGGTCAGGACAGAGAGGTGGCTACACCCATGTCCTTTGTCCAGTTTCGCGCCAGAGCAGGGGCCAATAGCCCCTGCAACCGGTTTGAGCTGGACTATGCACAGGGACACCAAATGTGCCCCCAGTGCAGACATAAAAGCACTCTGAGAGTGCACCCACCCAGCCCCAATACACTAAAGCCTGTCTGGGAGGTGGTCACACCTCCCTGTGACAGGAAACCTATTGTCCAGCCTCCCCTGCATGAGTTTCGTCCAGCAGCAGGAGGGCAGACTCGTGTCTGTGGCTGGCAGCATCCATTTTGTGATGCCAGGGCTCTGTGAAGCTGGTACCGGGTGTACCGGTGCTGTCATATTTCTCCCTCTAGGAGGGAGGAATCATACCTCCCACACCAGTTACTGGTGTGGAGGTATGATTCCAAGGTGTTTGACACCAAACACGACATAATTCCTTGCAGCCGTTTTAAAGTTAGCATTTACCGCGAGGTTATAATGCACTTAAGAGTATATGGTTGGCTGCATCACAGACAACCCCGGAATAGTGGTTCTGAAGGCTGCAGAGGGGCTCTGCTCAGGCATGGGCACCCTCTCACATAAAACCCAGCACCCTGCCTTCAGGATTGATAAGGCCTGCCATAGGGGTGACTGATAGGCGTATATGTGCAGTGATTAGGATAGATATAGTGAACCTATATCTAAGTAAAGGGTGCATGCACCACCTTACACAGGCTGCAGTAGCAGACCTGTTGTGTCATTTTGCATGGCCTCTCAGGGGTGGCATAATACATGCTGCAGCCCCTGGGAGGCCTCTGGGGTACCTATGCCCTTGGTACATAGTATACCATATACTAGGGACTTATAAGGGTACCCCAGAATCCACTCTGGAGTGTACCTAAAGTACATGCAATCAATTTAGAGGAGAAAGCAGCTAGACTGGGGTCCTGAATAGCAGGATCCCAGTAAGACTAAGTCGAAAACAGTGAAACATCAGCAAAAAGTGGGGGTAACTATAAGAAGCAGATCCTACTCTCCTACACAACCCCCCCCCCCCAAACGTCAGGACATTAAACTAACCTTGACCAGTTGAGTCTTCATGTTCTAAGTGGAAATATCTGGAGAGTCCATCTGCATTGGCATGGTTACTCCCAGGTCTATGTTCCACTGTATAGTCCATCCCCTGTAGGGAAATGGACCACCTAAAAAGTTTGGGGTTTTCACCCTTCATCTGTTTTAGCCATAAGAGGGGCTTATGGTCTGTCTGAACAATGAAGTGAGTGCCAAACAAATATGGCCTCAGCTTCTTCAGAACCCAAACCACATCAAAGGCTTCCCTCTCAATGGCTGACCAATGTTTCTCTCTGGTGGTCAGCCTTCTGCTAATAAAAGCTACTGGCTGATCCTGACCCTCATCATTCAATTGTGATAACACAGCCCCTACCCCCAACTCAGATGCATCTGTTTGGACAATGAATTGTTTGGAGTAGTCAGGACTTTGCAGAATGGGAGCAGTGCACATGGCCTGCTTCAGGTCATCAAATGCCTTTTGACAGTGGACTGTCCACTGAACTTTCTTTGGCATTCTCTTGGAAGTTAAGTCATTCAAAGGGGTCACTATGGATCCATATCCTTTGACAAACCTCCTATAGTACCCAGTCAGGCCCAAGAAAGCTCTGAACTGAGTCTGGGTGGTTAGAGCAACCCAGTCCATGATGGTCTGGATTTTGCTCTGCAATGGTTGAACCTGGCCTCCACCCACAAGGTGGCCCAGGTATACAACTTGACTCTGCCCTATCTGGCACTTGGTGGCCTTGATAGTGAGGCCTGCTTTCTGCAGGGCCTCCAAAACATTTCGCAGGTGGACCAGGTGATCCTCCCAGGTGGAGCTAAAGACAGCACTATCATCTAGATATGCTGCACTATAGGCTTCCAGGCCTGTAAGGACTTTGTTCACCAACCTTTGAAAAGTGGCAGGTGCATTTTTCAAACCAAAGGGCATCACCACAAATTCGAAGTGCTCACTAGGGGTAGAAAATACTGTTTTGGCTTTTGCATCCTCAGCTAGTCTGATCTGCCAGTAGCCAGCTGTCAGGTCAAATGTGCTGAGAAACTTGGCTGAGGCCAAAGTGTCTATGAGCTCATCTGCCCTTGGTATGGGATGGGCATCAGTCCTAGTTACTGCATTGAGACCTCTGTAGTCTACACAAAACCTCATCTCTCTTACCACCCTGGGTGTGAGGTTTAGGCACGAAGACTACTGGACTAGCCCAAGGGCTATCGGAGGGTTCAATCACACCCAAATCCAACATCTTCTGGACTTCAGTCCTGATGCGGTCCCTGACATGGTCAGGTTGCCTGTAAATCTTATTTTTAACAGGCAGACTGTCCCCAGTGTCCACTTCATGAGTGCACCAGGTAGTCTGACTTGGAGTCAGAGAGAACATATGCCTGAACTGATTGAGAACGTTTCTGCAATCAGTTTGCTGCTGGTCAGTGAGGCTGCCTGCCAAGGCTACACCATCTACTGATCCATCATCAGGGTTCTGAGAGAGCAGGCCAGGGAGTGGATCACTCTCTTCCTCCTGTCCCTCATCAGTAGCCATGAGCAAGCCCATGTCTGCCCTATCAACATATGGTTTCAGTCTGTTGACATGGAGCACCCTGTGGGGGCTCCTGGGAGTTCCAAGGTCTACCAGATAGGTAACCTCTCCCTTCTGTTCAACAATGGTATTGGGGCCACTCCACTTATCTTGCAGGGCTGCTGGGGGCCACAGGCTCCAACACCCATACTTTCTGTCCTGGCTGATAAACAGTCAACACAGCCTTTTGGTCATGCCAGGCCTTTTGCAATTCCTTGCTAGCCTCAAAGTTTTTAGTTGCCTTCTTCATGTACTCAGCCATCCTGGAGCGGAGACCAAGTACATAGTCCACAATATCCTGTTTAGTTTGAAAGGTAACTCCCATCCCTCCTTCACTAGACACAATGGACCCCTAACTGGATGTCCAAACAGAAGCTCAAATGGGCTGTAACCAACCCCCTTCTGTGGAACCTCTCTGTAGGCAAAGAGAAGGCAGGGCAAAAGTATGTCCCATCTGCGCCTAAGCTTTTCTGGGAGACCTTTAATCATGCCCTTTAAGGTTTTGTTGAACCTTTCAACTAAACCATTGCATTGTGGGTGATAAGGGGTGGTAAATTTATAATTTACACCACACTCCTTCCACATAGCAGTTAAGTAACTAGACATGAAGTTTGCACCTCTGTCTGATACTACCTCCTTAGGAAAACCCACCCTGGAAAAGATTCCCAGGAGGGCCCTTGCCACCACAGGAGCTGTGGTAGATCTAAGGGGAATTGCCTCTGGATACCTAGTGGCATGGTCCACCACCACCAGTATAAATCTGTGCCCAGATGCAGTTTGAGGATCTAGGGGACCAACAATGTCAATCCCTACCCTCTCAAAGGGAACCCCCACCACAGGTAGTGGTATCAGGGGGGCCTTTGTAGTGCTTCCTGCCTTACCACTGGCTTGACAGGTGACCCAGGAGCGACAAAACTCCTTGGTGTCTTCAGACATATGAGGCCAATGAAAGTGAGGGACAATTCTGTCCCAAGTCTTGTTTTGGCCTAGGTGACCTGCCAATGGGATATCATGTGCTAGTGTCAATAGGAAGCTCCTAAACTTCAGAGGTATAACCAACCTCCTGGTGGCTCCAGGCTTGGGGTCTCTACACTCTGAGTAAAGGAGTCCATCATCCCAGTAGATCCTATGGGACCCACTAGCACTCCCAGCAGCCTCAGCAGCAGCTTGCTGTCTGAGGGGTTCAAGAGAGGGGCAGCTCAGCTGCTCCTGGCTCAGATCTGCCCTGGAAGGGCCCCCTGTCCCCAAGAACTCAACCTGATCAGGCTCAAGCTCATCTGGGACAGTTCCTTCTTCAGGACTAAGATCAGCTCCCTCAAGAGACTGATCTGGATTCTGAGGCAGGGGGGGAAGACACTGCCTTAACCCTACTGCTCCTTCTCTTGGAAGGTGCCTGGTCCATTTTTCCAGGATCCAGGACCTGTTCAGTGTTAAACATTTTTGCCTGTGACCTCGTCATAGCAAACACATCTGCAGGGATACCCAACATTTCTGCAGGAGTCCTGAGTTCCACTTCAGCCCAAGCTGAAGTTTCTAAATCATTGCCCAACAAGCATTCAACAGGGAGGTCTGCGCTTACCACAACCTTCTTAGGGCCAGTTACCCCTCCCCAGGAGAAATTAACAACTGCCAAGGAATGGTCTGTCCTGACATTGCTAGCATTGGTCACTTGGTACATCTCACCAAGTATGATTTGCTCAGGAGCCACAAGATCTTTTGTCACCATTGTGACACTTGCTCCTGTGTCCCTGAATGCAAAGGCCTCTTTTCCATTTATTATAGGCTGTTGTCTGTATTTGCCCAGATTACTGGGGCTTACAAATAAGGAGGCCATATCCATGCCTCCATCACAGATCAACATAGCCTGAGTTGGAACTCTGACTAGGCCAGAGTCAATCTCAGATCCCAGGGTTAACCCTACTACACCCTTATTTGGAACACCACCACCTGGAGCTGAACTAGGGGGAACAGTTGCCTTGGGGGCAGTGGTGGTTGGAGTTGAGTCCTTGGACTTGGTACAATCACTTGTCCAATGGGTCTTCTGTTTACAGATTTTACACCATGGTTTCTTCTTGCCTTTTCCCTTGTTGGATTGTGACTCCCCCTCAGATGCAGATTTTTGGGGCCCTCGAGAAGACTTCTGGTCTTTACCCTTCTCCCCACCCTTATCAGAGTTTTTAGAATCTTGCTTCTTGGAGTCACCACCTTGGTTCTGAACATTCTGCCTCACCCTGGTTCTGGCCCACTTGTCTGCCTTCTGGCCCAATTCTTGGGGAGAGGTCAGATCAGAGTCCACCAGGTACTGATGCAACAGTTGATTTTGACAGTTGTTAAGGATCTGCTCTCTCATGATTAAATTATACAATCCTTTGAAATCACACACCTTACTGCCAAGTAACCAGCCTTCCAGAGCCTTAGTAGCACAATCAACAAAGTCAACCCAGTCCTGAGTCTGTGCCTTTTGGGTATCTCTGAACTTTAACCTGTATTGTTCAGTGGTTAGGCCAAACCCATCAATCAGAGCACTCTTCAGGACTTTGTAATTATCAGCATCCTCTTCTCTAACAGTGAGGAGCTTGTCTCTACCTTTGTCTGCAAAGGAGAGCCACAAGATTGCTGCCCACTGCTCCTGAGGGACCCTCTGTACCTTACAGGCCCTCTCCAGTGCAGTTATCCATTTGTGGATGTCATCCCCACTCTGGTAGGGGAGGGACAATCTTGTTCAGGTTCCTATGGTCATGAGTATGATCTCTACCTCTAGGGACACTGTGGCTGCCACCATGGGGCTCTAGCCCCAACTTCTGAGAAGCTCTCTGAAGCTCCAGGGATTCCCTATCTAAGGCCAATTGCTCTCTCTTGATTCTGAGCTTAGCTCTCTCAAACTCAAGCAGTTGCCATTTCTTCTCATAAGAGGACTCCCTTTTATGAGAAACAGAGCTCCCTACAGATGTACCAGAATGATTAGATTCCTGAGAAGGAGATCTGGATCTTCTTGGTAAACGGTTAACCCTTCCAGGTGGGGTAAAGAGAGGCCCACTGGGGACTCCTTCCTCACCTTCAGAAAGGATTGGAGTTTCCAGGTTAGAATCATTTTGATCCTCCTGGCCAGCATCAGAGTCCAGGTCATTGAGGTTTTCACTCCCTGGCCTTTCCTCTTCTGCTGTCCCACCCCCTTTGCCTGCCTCATCAGACCCTGGGGTCTTTCTGAGGTCATCCAAAAGCAAAGTCACTATGAGTCTTTGGGTGTTTGGGTTTTTCCCTGTCTTCAGTTTCCTTGATGTACACATGTTTCTCAATTCTTGGAATGTGAGATTGTCATACCTAGTTGGCAAGGAGTCACTGACTTCAGGCCTTGAAGACATTCTAGTGTGGTGTGGTGTATGCACCTACCTACTCTAGTGAGAACTGAGACTCTCTTGAGTTGGAGAAAGGGTGTGCTAGACCCTTGACTTACACAACTCTAAGTTCAGTAGAACTTACTTTATTCTAGACTTGATTTATATGTACCTAAGTACCTTTAGTGGTTTTCAGTTAGTCACTCACTGAGATTATCTGGTAAAACAATAGCAAGCTTGAATCCCAACCGCTGCACACCATTGTGAGAAGTTGGCCTGGTATATGCTGTCCACTAATTAAAGTGGGCACCTTGCACCAGTCCAAATGACCCTTATTGATGATTAGGTTAAAGACAACCTTTATAGAAAGCTATCCTAGTGGTAGCTGTGGAGAGCAGCCTTCAGGCTAAGTCTTGAAGGAATGTAAAGCAGCTTGTTTTACCAGTATATAACCTCTTGAATGACCAAATTAAAGGAGAACCACACAAGGTATATATAAAATATATGTATTTATTACTAAACACTCTCTACTAACCTCTTTATGAGATTAGAGAACAAGGCACACAATATTACAGTACTAGAACGACAGTAAATAGCACAATACACAGTGGGCTCCAGGGGGAGACCAAACCATATATTAAGAAAGTGGTATAACAACCACGACTTGACAAGACACAGTGCCTAGAGCACGTAGAATCGCTGGGACCCCAAGGAACCACCCAAGGTAGTGACACAGGGGACCCACGGAGGACGAGTGCAGTGTGGGAACACAGACGCGAGCTCCGTACAACTCTATGGGAAAGTCGCGGTTGGAATTTTAGAGTTTAAGGACACTTCGGAGAGGACTTCAAGCAAACCCAGTTAAACTTAGAAGGTTCTAAGGCCAGCACCCTTGTGAGTACCGAGGTACCCGTGTTACCTAGCCCAGGGATGTTACCTAGCCCAGGGAAGCCGGGTGCATAGGGGTCAAGTGGTGTCGGAAACCCTCGTCGTTTTCAATGGCGTGATGCGAAGAAGTGCTGCTGCCGTGGAGAAGAAAAGTGTCCGGTGTGACCAAAGCCTGGATCAGAGATGAGAAGAACCTGAAAGCAGAGGGGACAAAGTCTGGGTCACTTCACGTGACCAGGAGTGGAGCAATCGAATACCCACTGAAGTCGGGTGCTTCAGGTGCGAAGAGGTGAAGCTTGACTCTGCAGGCACGGGGACCAGGAGACGTCGACGACGACCAGATTCCGCAGGCAAGCTGTCCCACGAAGGATGTCGAGTGCTGAGGGGTCAGTTTCCGGATTGGAGACCAACAAGCCTTGGCAACTACAACCCACGCGGTCAGAGAAAAGATGCTTCGGTGAGGACCAGCAAGGTCCTGGGGACTCCCCAAGCGATGGAGAGTCAGGGCACGTCTGGAGCAACCAGGAAAGCCCACTGAAAGTTAAAGTTGCCTTCTCAGGGACCCACAGGTCAACGGACCAGGGATCGCGAAGGGACCTCGAGAGGCATCACACAATACCAGCCCACGGAATACTCGTGGAGTGTAGGCCAGTAGTCTTCAGTGGAAACACTGCTCGGGGCTTGGACTACAAGTAGCCCAAAGCACAGCCTCAGGGATCACCTAGAAGCATATGCTGCTGCAAATGTGCACAGTGTCCAGGGGTTCAGGTTGCACGGTCCCCACGAGGGCTGCGGGTCTCAGGTTTGCGGAGAGCACTAGTCGGCCTCGGGGAAGCTTGGAAACCCACCTCCTGTGTTGCAAAATCTTCGGAGTCCGTCAGGAGCTGCATAGATGCAAACCGGTCAGATGCGTTGAGGTGCCTGCCTTGCAGGGGAGTAACTCCTTTACTCCAAGGGAGATTCTTCAGTCGTCCAGCAAAGCGTAGATCGTCGAATGTTACTTGGTTTCTGTAGCAGAGTTTAGTCCAGGTAATATCTAAAGTCCTGTAGTCAGGGTTCCTACTTTATACCCAAGGAAGGGGTGGGACAAACTCTGGGGAACCACCTATGGGAGGGTCAGGACAGAGGGGTGGCTACACCCATGTCCTTTGTCCAGTTTCGCACAGAGCAGGGGCTGATAGCCCCTGCAACCGGTTTGAGCTGGACTATGCACAGGGACACCAAATGTGCCCCCAGTGCAGACATAAAAGCACTCTGAGAGTGCACCCACCCAGCCCCAATACACTAAAGCCTGTCTGGGAGGTGGTCACACCTCCCTGTGACAGGAAACCTATTGTCCAGCCTCCCCTGCCGGAGTTTCGTCCAGCAGCAGGAGGGCAGACTTGTGTCTGTGGCTGGCAGCATCCATTTTGTGATGCCAGGGCTCTGTGAAGCTGATACCGGGTGTACCGGTGCTGTCATATTTCTCCCTCTAGGAGGGAGGAATCATACCTCCCACACCAGTTACTGGTGTGGAGGTATGATTCCAAGGTGTTTGACACCAAACACAACATAATTCCTTGCAGCCGTTTTAAAGTTAGCATTTACCGCGAGGTTATAATGCACTTAAGAGTATATGGTTGGCTGCATCACAGACAACCCCGGAATAGTGGTTCCGAAGGCTGCAGAGGGGCTCTGCTCATGCATGGGCACCCTCTCACATAAAACCCAGCACCCTGCCTTCAGGATTGATAAGGCCTGCCATAGGGGTGACTGATAGGCTTATATGTGCAGTGATTAGGATAGATATAGTGAACCTATATCTAAGTAAGGGGTGCATGCACCACCTTACACTGGCTGCAGTAGCAGACCTGTGTCATTTTGCATGGCCTCTCAGGGGTGGCATAATACATGCTGCAGCCCCTGGAAGGCCTCTGGGGTACCTATGCCCTTGGTACATACCATATACTAGGGACTAATAAGGGTATCCCAGAATCCACTCTGGAGTGTACCTAAAGTACATGCAACCAATTTAGAGGAGAAAGCAGCTAGACTGGGGTCCTGAATAGCAGGATCCCAGTCAGACCAAGTCGAAAACAGTGAAACATCAGCAAAAAGTGGGGGTAACTATAAGAAGCAGATCCTACTCTCCTACAGGTACCCTCTTGCTTCTACATGTTACAAATAGCCATGGTATTGTCTTTGTGCATCACTAACATTTTTTATTTCATTCACTGGAAGAAAGCCAGAAAACTGCTTTCAGCTTCAACACACATCTTGAGGTACAAATTCGATTTGTCTCAAAAGGTAGTCAGTGAAGGATTCCCTGCAATAAGCCCCTCCCCCCACCCTCCATATCAAACATACTCTGATGTGTCACTAGTGACAGTGTGCTGTGGACAAGACAGGGCATGCTGAAGGGGCATCCCAACAAAACGGTGGCAACATGAGTAAACCATGTCAACAACAGCACCAAGGACTGCAGAACTGGGATCGACTTAGACTTGTCACCAACAGCTGGCAGCAGTGGAGCTCGTCACCGAGTACCAGCACTAAGCAAAGCTCTTCTAGTCCCAGAAGCTTCTGGAACCACCAGAGGGAACCAGTCTTGTTGCTCATAAAGTTATCAGCTGTCTGTTTGTGACCAATTACCCTTTTTAGAGGAGGAAGAAAGGACTTCATCAGGCTGATATTAGGATCCAATATATGGCAAAACAAAACAGCAAAGGAGAACGCAAATACAAAAGTAGAAGATGAATGATGCCATTAACATGAGATGGCTGAATGCTGTAAGATTCGCTTTGTGTTGGGCACGTTTATGTTGTCAGGCACACTAATGGAAACAGTAGTCCTAGGAGAAGGTGACTAAATGAAAGAGGTTTATGATGCATTATAAACAAAATGTATTCTGCTTTAACAGATTTGTTGATTTGGCATAAAACAAAAAGGTTATCAAAATGTTAACAGATGTACAAATGGTTACATGGCTACTACTAAAGTAGGGGGTGAATACCTCCTGAACTGCAATAAATGTTGAATATGCAAATGCAGTAAGATTAAGAATAATTCTTTGGACTGGATGTACTTTACTCCGAACCTTTCCTAAGACGACTGTGTAACCCAATTTAGCCTTTTCTAACCCTTACCTTGGTCTCTGCAAGCTGGCGCTTTAGGAGCTGCATTGCCTCAGTGTGTCCACGTTCGCTGTCCTGTAAGGCGCGGAGCTGTTCCTTGAGTTCCCGCTGAAATAAATGAAGACAGTGGGTTATGTCCCTAAGCTGTAGAGACCGATGCACACTTTAGGCAGGCAGGGCAGTCAGGGCTTAATGTGGGGGTTGATTCCATGTTCACCCACAGGCACAGTGTGGTCCAGACCTGTGATCTTATTTCTGAAGTACAAGTGCTCAACACCCTAGAACAGTATGCATCAAAAAACAACAAAGTAATAGTGAGGTGCCCACAAGGAGCTTTTAACAGGTAAACAGAATGTCAGGACAGAAAAGGTAATTTTAAAGACATCGTTTATAATGTTGGTTAATGGCGTTGCATAGAATTTAATCTAATCCGTTCACTTTTGTAACAGTCCCTCAGGATAAAACCTTATGCATTCTACAAACCTCTAAACGTTCAACACCCAAAGCTGCAGTGGGGAACAGAATGGATTATTAACCCCTGTAGTGGAGGCATTGGGATCCAAGCCCGCCTTTTCCTCACTACCCACCTATGTCATGGTACTAAACAGAGGATCAAGACACAAAAGATCAGAGGTTCATATAGGGTTTACTGTAGAACACTGAATTACAAGTGAGTGAATGAAATATGTGTCAAGGACTATAAAGATTGGTATGGGAGCAGCTAGGTAACACCTACGCAGTCCGCCAACAAAAAGTATCCTGTCCAGAAAGAACTAGAATATAGGGTATGGGCACAGTTCTCAATCAGAGGAGTAATGGTATGCTTCAACCACTATTGGGAGCAATACCTCTTTGTATAGTAACCCTCACATACTCTAACAGTGTCATACTTCATCATCGGGTTCACCCTGGCTCCTAAAGGCCAGGGTGGGCTCAACCGTATTTCAGGGAGCTCTTTGGAGAAAAGGCCAGGGGGGGGGTTAAAGATTAAAAACCCACCATACACTCCAGGTATCCCTTTAATATGGAGATATGGTGGATATTAAAATAAACAGGAGTAGGGTGTTCCAAGGATATAATGATCCTATGACCCTAGAAATATGCTAACATGTTTCAGCCAGTGAACGGCCCTATGGGACCACGGCTTTCTTCCAGGCAAAACTTTGTAATAAATCCCTCCCTGGAATTATTAATATAGTGTCATACTTTTAAATTAAAAATGTTTTACCACACAACGCGCCCTCTGGATATACTTCTCCTTATTATGGCGTCTATGTTCTCAGGTCCGTCCAACCCAAATTCGGTGGACCAACTACGTCTCACGAGTGCAGATTTAACGGGGCAGTCCTTTAGTCAAACAGTCGTCAAGGATCCTAACCCCGTAGAATAACCTACTTGGTTCTGCATCTCCCGGCTTTGTGAGTCTCAAAGCCGGGAGATGCAGAACCAAGTAGGTTATTCTTTTCTCCAAAGAGCTCCCTGAAATACGGTTGAGCCCACCCTGGCCTTTAGGAGCCAGGGTGAACCCAATGATGAAGCATGACACTATTGGAGTGTGTGAGGGTTACTATACAAAGAGGTATTGCTCCCAATAGTGGTTGAAACATACCATTACTCCTCTGATTGAGAACTGTGCCCATACCCTATATTCTAGTTCTTTCTGGACAGGATACTTTTTATTAGCGGATATCATTTGGGAGGTTGTATCCTTTCCCACTTCCCGTGTGTGGAAGCTCCTCTCTACCCTTTAGGCCTCACGGCCAATTTTGTACACAACACCTACGCAGTGCCATTTCCTGCACCTAAAGAAAATACAAAGCTGTTCTATGCATGCACAAGGAACTAGGGCAGGCTACAAGGAGTATGAACATTTCTGCTAGCTGGAAACCTGGTTTCATATAATCACAACAAAGCCCAGTCATAACTGGTTCCTTGTCTAGATCTTCCTCCATGCTATGCCTCTTCCCAGCAGCACAAGAAGCTCTAATGCAGGGATAGCACAGGAAGTGCACTTGGGCAGGAAATGGGATAATTACATCAATGCTTGATTCCTGGAATTACACAGTCGAAAGACTGTTTACAGGGGCCATCGAAAACTGAGTGGGTTATCAGCATCCTGAAAAGTCTTCACATGTTATCACACATTAAGGAGTCTGTTGAGGTTAACCGACTAGGGCTTATTGTTGTTACAACATCATTAACCTAAAATATTTAAAGAAGAGCTCCATAAGCCAACAATTACAAAACACTCTACAAACCTCTGGCTTTTCATTGCCTTCATCGGGCATAAATGTTAATCAGTACTTGCCCAATCTTTGCAACTCGGTCCTATGATGTTCAACCACCTTACTTTCAACTGGTCCTTTGCCTTTCTCCAAACAAACCAGAGAAAGTCAGACAATCTGGAACAATGCATTCGGACTCACATCTTCAGTCCCTAACTCCGATATAGCTACTCATATTTTGCGAATTATTGGCATATAATAAAGCCATACACATCAACACTCATTTTGTGGCTGTTCCTGAGTCAACCGCTGCCCAAACACGATGTTCCTAGAGAGCCCCCCCTCCCAAAAAAACAGAATACGACGACACTAGGAGATAAACCTTCTCCTTTGACATCATCCCTTTGACATTATCTTCTGTCTCCAACTGAGACAGGTCCCCATCACTCACCAACTACAGGCAAGAACTCTAAACTCATCTTCTGATCCACTTTTTTATTTCTGGACCCCTTCTCGCCTACATTTGTCGAGCTCTTTTGCTCTACTATTACTCCACTCATGTATTAATGGGTCTCTAGTTTGCTACAGTCTTTTCAAACAAACATCTTTATTACACGCTTGCGTCTTTAATACACAGGCACTTATGCAATAGTTACATGCACATGTCACCATAATTTTACTGGCCTGTATAAACGGTTTATATACTCCTAAAAGCTAGGTTCACACTATATAAACAGTCCAAATAAAAATATAATGATGCTACAATTTGTAAAATTATAAACAATACAATTTGACTTACAGATTAGCGTACTCATGTCTGATCTAGCTTGCTCCTGGACATGGTGTACATAGTCTTACCACAGTTATCTTATTCCAGCTCGCCTTTAATCCAGGTTTGGTTTTAATCCGACACCCAGTCTTGTGAGAATTTACCATTACCTGCAATCATAAATCTACCCATGTCCCCACGTCTAGGCCTCATTTCAAGTGTCATAGTTTGATCTTTTTTTTATCTGTGCTACAAGATTTTATGGCAATGTTGGTTGGACATTGTATCACGCTATTCAGTCCAAGATCCTGCCATTGTGTGGAAAGACACTGTGGATACCTACCGTGCTACAGCATCTATGTGAACATTGAACAGTCATCGTACTTATCTGTACTGCAAATTCTAAATACACATATCCTATCCAGATTGCATAGGTAAGATACCAATCAAAAAGAGCAGACACACACATTAATAGGACAACGCCAACATAAATGTAGAGACATCATGATCCTAAATACCCAAGGGAATCATTCACCAGCATCCCTGAAAGGTACATTATCCACCTTTGTATTAGCTGCAAGTATCACAAGCTAGGTGGTTCCAAACCGTACTGCCACAAAAGCGGGATTCTTGATTCCAAGAATATCATGCTCATTAATTATTTTGTTCAGGTCAACCTACAGCCTGGGCTTATCTTGTGGTTACAACGATGTGCACTTTATACGTTTGCTTTCACGTCATTTCGTTCTAGCGATTGGCAACGTCAGACCAAGGTATGTAGAAACCTGCAGTTAGTAAATGGCGGATTATCGGATATTAAACTGAACAATTAATAAGAGTAGAGGGTTATTCCAGAAGTCAATGGGCAAGGGAAGGTTGTGGGATTCTAGTGCTCAGGTAGTCAGCTGAGGTACCAAAAAGGGGCTTTTGGCACTGTAGTTCTTCCCATGGCGAGGCAAGAAGCCTCCAAGGATTCTCAGAGCCTTCTCAGTGCAAAGGGCTGTTCACAGCAAGGTGCAAACCATCTAACTCAGTAAAATTAATGTAGCAGGAATTGGGTGTGCGCCTCAAAGCGAACAGTTGTCAATGATGGTACAGAAGCCTTTCTTTAACTTCCAACCTCCATCCCTTTAATCGGCTTCCCTCTCTTTCGCAGACACCCCACGGATCTGCCGAACCAACAGTGGCGGATGCCCCTTCTCGCACTTGGTGGCCAAGGCATGGAACAACCTTCCCCTGCACCTCAGGAGTGCTCCATCGCTCCAGCAATTCAGGAAAGAACTTAAGACCAGGTAGTTCGAATGAACTACCCACCACACAGTGTGATTGCAAATACTGGCATCAATCAATCAAACATTATAAAGCACAGCAATGTACTGGCATTGTGACCTTAAGGAACAGAGGTCACCATCCCACACAAAGTGGCACAAAGTGGATCGGGCATCATAGAGAGGAAGAAAGGTTTTGTGAGACTGCCGTCTTCTCCTTTCACTGTCCGCAGACTGCACATTCACAGTGTAAGCTGTCAGATATTGACAGCGTACAGTTTGTGAATGGTTACCGCCTGTCCTTGTCAGCTGGCAACCATGCCATTTTGAGCAGCGAAAGGTGGGGAATCCACACTAAACTTCCCTTTCGATTTAAAAAAGTATGTGGTAATGTGTATGTAGTATTAGAAATGACAATTACAAATCAGTGTACTTTAGTATATTATAAATACTTTGCATACACACCACCACATCCTCTGGGGTTTAAGGATGCCAAGTCGTTTTGAGCACAAACCCCAAAAACTCTAACCTCGATTCTTCCAGCGAGCTAACTCCTGTAATCCTTTCTCCTTGTGGCAGTGCTGCCTTAACTGCAAAAATTGTGAGCATTTAGAAACACGGTAACCCAAGATTTAAATGCCATTTCATGCTATAAAGTGGCAGGTAATCACACCTCCGAGGCTTTCATGCCACATTCTGTCAATGCCGGTTCAGTTAGTGACCTGAAGGGATCTGGGCTTCTACGCAGATCTCTTGAAAGCACTACTGCCTCAACAAATGTGCCTTTTTGGCCAGCAATTATGTTATGGCAATGGCCTTCTTCGCCAATGCAAAATAATCAGAATTGCATTCAAGAGAGACGGTGCAGGAGAACACATCACAAGAGAAGTAACAAAATATTTACTCGTAAGGCAAGTTCTCCCACCCTGATCGGTGTCCTCTATGGAAGGACCCAATCCACAACCATCTACCTAATCTGGAGGAAAAAGCGGTCTATTTATCTCCATTAAAAAGTAGAAACAAGGGTCAGCCATGCAGTGTAACTTGTGGTGCAAGATCTGGAGATCATGGGCCTGTCTTTTTTCAAGTGGGTCAGATGTCCTGCTAAAGCAGGTCATTCAGTGAGAATGGAGAGCCATCGAGAATATCCATTGTGCTGAGAAATAACACTACTCCGTTACTACATGTGCAGTTCACTTGCATATTAGTGCTGAGTACAGCCCTATTTTTCTACTTGGAAGATTTTACAAAAGGGTTTCAAGCTAGCCTGTGCCCTTCAGCAAATTGCATATACCAGCCACAACCTGTCTTAATCCTCATGAAAACAAGAATCACTCTGGTTCAGCAGCATTCTTTCGATCACACCACTAAAAGAGGATTCCATGGAGGCGAGGTTATGTAGAGGCATTCTCAGGCATTAGTTTGCACTCTAGGATTTGGACATGTTCAACATATATCCAGATTGTTTAAAACAGTGACTCCTAAGCGCCGTTTGTAAATAATGTACTATAACCAGGTACTGCGGAGTCACAATGCTGCATACAATATTTCGTATCAGAATAATATTTTATCCACTACATAGACATACCATTCCATTTCCAAGCTTTATTTCGATCTTTGTAGACCATAAAAGCAAAAAATAAAATACATCACTGAATTTGAGCAATAAAAACATCAATAAACATTACAGAGTATAACCATGTACAGTAAACTGAACAAATTTCATGGCAGTTAAAAAAATATTAAAATTTAAAAATGCGAATGAAACAAAGATTGCATATATTAGTAAGATCAAAACAGTAGGAAATGGGAAAGGAACATTTATCATGTGCGAGGGAAGGTTAAAAACTTGCGGCGCCTATGCCACATAGAATTAAGAAAACGGGACACAGCAAAAACAATCGGGGGATGAGTATCAGTTCTCAAAACTCTAAAGGCCTCCTGTGACTGCTTACCCCAGGTTCCTGCATATTGGCAAGAGCCAATACCTCCTGGGTATATTGTATCCTGGACAAAAGAAGAAAACATGAATAGGTGTCTCTTCTTGGCTATTGCAGGCAGGACATCCAATAGGGGAAGTTTTTGACCATTTATTTATAAATGCATGGACCGGCAAGCAGCCCAATCTAAACTGGACATAGAGTTTCCTTGCCATAAACGGATGAACTTCATCAAGGAAGACCTCAAATAAATACTGATCTTTAAAATTGAGGAAGTCCGAGGTTAAACGGCCTGATTTTATACTCCCTTGAATTTCAGCCAGTCTAAACTGTCTAAGTTTTGATTAGATCAAGCCGTGATATTGTCGGGGACACTTCCTCAGGGTGGGTCCATAGGTTCGGCCGGCCTAGTCTAATGCACAGGTCTTTTATGTATGCGAACCAAGATAGTTTTCCCACCCCTGGGAGCCCCAAGATCGCCTTGAGTTCCGACTGGTAGGCTATTAGCTCGGGAGTCGCCCATAGTCTACGCCAGAAAGTCAAGGGTCGCAGTCCGATCTCCTCATCTATGGGTCTAATCCCGAGGTCCATACGAAGGGGATAAGAGGAGTGCTTTGTGGTAGGCCCAAGAGCTGTCTCATAAACTTGTTCTCGGTTTTAACCAGTCCACCTACTGGGAGGTGTCCCCATAGTTCTGCCCCATATATTATAGCACTCCTGATTTGAACTTTATATATCTCAGTCAACGGACCCGGTTGTCTAGATGTTGAGTTCCTGTATAATTTTGCTATTCCCCCGGCCATCTGTGCTAACCTTAAACCTGCCTTGTTTTGCTGTGGGCCCCACCCAAAGGTTTCCGTCAGCGTAACACCCAGATAGTCAAAGACAGCTACCCTCTCTAGCTGGATACCATTTAAGGTAGGATTATGGCGAGATGTTTTACTAGGATTAAATACCATGTACTTGGTTTTTAGTGTGTTAATCTCTAAGCCCCTATTTTTGCAAAATAAAGAGAAGCTGTCAAGGGTCCTTTGGATGCCCATGGGCGATTTAGATAGTAACAAGGTGTCGTCCGCAAACATCATTGCTGGCACCTTGCCACGGGCGAGCTTTGGAGCATCAATGTTGACTACCTCATTTAATTGGTCCACCAGGGCATTAATAAAAAGACAGAACAGTGTGGGGGCCAGAACACACCCCTGCCTTACACCCCTATTCACTGGGAAGCGTGGGGTCAATTCCCCAAATTTCCCATATCTCACCTGGGCAAAATTTCCAGTGTGCAAACGCTTGATCAAAGATAGCAAATAGGGCGGAATGCCCAGTTGCTCTAAAACTGCCCAAAGTTTGACACGAGGCACCAAATCAAAGGCTGTTTTTAAATCAACGAAGATCAAATAGAGGCTCCCACCCTCTATAGTCACCGTCTTCCAATATAGTAATTGGAGCCTAAAGATTTGGTCAATGGTAGAAATATTTTTACGGAAGCCTGCCTGGTACGCACTCAGAATCTCCCGCTCGTCCACCCAGGACTGAAGGCGCTCCAAGACAATCCTGGCAAACAACTTCTGAGTTACGTCAATCAGGCTTATTGGCCTGTAATTAGTGGGCAGGAGGGGAGAACCCTTCTTGTATACTGGGAAGATTTCTGCCCCTAACCAAGTATCCGGGATTTTCATGCCATTTAATATGGCATTAAATATTACACATAAATAAGGACCACAAATATTGGGCTGATCCCGAAAAGATCCCCGGGAATCTTATCTAATCCAGGGGCCTTTCCAAGGGGAAGCTTCCCAATTGCACTCAGCACTTCAGTCAGAGTAAACCCTACATCGTCTTCGAGGGGATCCCCACAACAGTTGGCACAATTCCCCCTATGGGCTCTATAATGTCCTGTGTAGAATACAACGATTGGAAATGAAGTTTCCAAGCGTCAGCAGCAATGTTCGGCTCAATAGGTGAGCTCTCTGAGGAACTTACTGTTCGAACCAAGGTCCAAAACGCCCTCATGTCTCTATTAGTGAGAGCCTGTTTAATTGCATCCCATCTTTCAGACTCCCACTCCGTTTTGGCTAACTTTAGACTATCACTGTACAAGGCCCTCCTAGTTTTTATCAGTGATCTGTCTTTTAATTTTATGGCGTCAATGAGGGCACCCTTTGCCATTCGGCAGGAGTTGTTAAACCAAGTGGACATACCACTACATTGTAATGTTAAGCATACATGTACTATACTTAATTCCACTTATAATTACCTCCCACAGTAAATGTGGGCCGGGTAAGAAATGGTAAACATATAAATACCTAGCAATAGAGTGGAAGTCGATGCAGTGGAAGTCATTCTTATAGGTCGATAGAAATGACCTTGATAGTGTCGCACAACTGCAGGGGGTGCAGCCAGTGAGGATGGAGCGATGGTGGCATATTTCAGTGGTATCAGACTGCTTACATAGATTATTTTTTTTTTTTTTAAGGATTAAAGCAATGTAGTTCGTCCTCAACTTGTGTAAAAAAAAAATTTTTTAAAGGGTAGGTTTCTTAGGAGCCTGTTGCTAAACGCTAAGGTTGCTGAAAACTAAGTCCGTCTAGTCTAGATTCCCCTCATGCCTCTTTCTTCCACCATCCTACAATTTTTCCCAGACATGCAAGTACTTTTTCATTCCTTCCTTCTGTCCTGCCCTACCTGGGAAATTCTATTTGGATTTCCTAAAGATGCGGTATACATGGTGGACTGGGCAATGTATAGTTTAGGTCTAGAAGGCAAAAGATGCAATTTGCACCTCCTTCCAATGGATGGGTACATTGACTTTGGACCACATTTCCCATGCCTTTCAGAAATCTTCGTTTTTGGGGTTGGGAATAGCAGTTTGCTTTTAGGCAGTGGGTTTTGGCCAAAATCTCAGTAGTCTGGCCTAGAACACTCTGTGCATACCTTTCTTGCAACTAAAATAGAAGTCAAGTGGATCATAGCCCTCTGGATATGCTGCAACATTTTTTCAGGCACAAACATTCATTGAGAAACAAAGTCCATATTTAAAGTACAAAAAACAGGAACCAAGGATTTTTGAAGACTGCTCAGTACTTGGGATCTTGGTCCCATAGACCTTAATGTTATTGTAGTGCTTGTCCGTCACCTTGGAAGTGCTATAAAACTATGTGGAGTTCATATCTCGACCTCAGTCTATGTTACAACATTCTGTTTTTCTTTGTTAATCATAGTTTTAACTTTCCTGTTTTACCAATTTATAAATCCATACTTCTTTGTATTATATTGAGATCGATTTGTAATAGATTTTATACTCGACCCACCCCCGCCCCCCTCTTCACAATGCCCACTTTCTCTGAATTTGTTTTGGTTCCCTGTCCGCATTTTCACTCAGTCCAAGAAGGTGCTGCACTCAGGCAAACAACATTAGTTAATGCCTGCATAACAAACTTTCCGATTGTCTTAGCCAACCTCAGCTTCCAATAGACTTCACTGGAAAGCACACACATGAGAACATATGGCATCTCAAAGAAAGCACTGAACTGGATGATGTACAATAAAGAAAATAAGGGGCCCAGCCTCTATTATTACCCAGGTTTTCACGTTCCCGAAATGAGTACATTTCTCACCATGCCTTAAAGGCCAAGAAGGTGCCATTTGTTAGAGCAGGTTTTTAATTAATACATAAAGAGTATTTAGTGATATAAATGATTTGCAATCAAAATGAATTTGTTCCACTTTACAGGACTGTGTTTTTGTTGGCCACACCATCTTGCACCAGGTTTTAATTTTTCTTTGACTACACACGCAGCAAAGTGTGCACTGAAATATGGATTGTAAAAGGGTTTGTAATGCTGCCTGCTCTTTATGAATCGAAATAGTGTTCTGTGTAAGCTCTAGGGGATGCTTTCCTCTTAAATGTTGCGGTTTCTTCTGTTCTTCCTATCTAATCTCAGTGGGCCTATTCAATTCATAGTCTATCATTGTATTATGTGTAACTAGATTCGTATTGCCACATCCAATGACATTATGGAAAACAAGCATTTGCAATGCAATAGGTCTCGCATTTACGCGAGTTTGAGCTATTAACATTGCAAATAACAATGCCTTTTATTTTTGTCACATTTTTTGTCACTTTTGTCACACCCCCCCCCCTTTATGTTGTTGAAAGAATCTCAAAAATCACTCACCCATTTTATGTTGTTGAAAGAATCTCAAAAAAGAGTATTGCAATCGGCTATGCATTGGTTGTCCAAGGAGCAGTGATTTATTACATAGGTAGGTCTAAGGAGTACAGAAAGGCATACAGTTGTTTGTATATTTTGGAAACTGAATTGTTTGTCTGCAAGATCAGCTTTGTGAGATGGATTGTTTAACAAATTCAAACAGGTTTGAGGAACATCATTAATTTCATGTCACATGCACGATACCTAACTCCCCTGGAACTAATGTAGCAATGATAACCCATAGGTAGGACATTCCCCTACATGATAATTGTAAAGCAGCTGTTTGAAGCTAGATGCGAGCATGTAGGGAATTAGCGAGAATGAGGGCTGACGGCTTGAGTATGTACACTATTTGATTCTCATAGTGCAAAGCCAGGTAGGAATTTAACAGTTCCTTAGCTTTCCCTTTTGCAGGGTTTATTTCTTCTTCTTTTCCTTCTGGATTGACCGGCGTCGTCTCTTCTTCTAGCTCCACAATTTCGGGAGTGCCTCAAAGAGAAGAGAGACCGGGGTGAATGGCCTTTTCTTTGCCTGAGGTTATAGCAGTGGTAAGGGGTTGTGAAGGGATAACTACACCTTAACAAAATTGACCTTCACCAATGTGCCCACACGGTTTTGTCACTTGCGAGTCTCCCTTGATTGCGTCCCCTGATCTTTTCGTTTTAGGTGCCCAGCCCGCAGTCAGGCCCTTTAAACGATTTCTTACCTGTGTGAGCCACGCTCCTCCTGGAACGTGGCTGGCCTGTACGTAGTGTTGTTGGCTTCCCTGGTCTCCTCTTCTTTCTCCAGTCGTGGACCGTTGCGTCTCTAGACTTGGCTCGGGAAGCGAAGGCTTTCGGGTCCCGCCCTCGACGATACAAGAAGCGATTCCTCTCTACACGCTGGTCTGCTCCTCGAACACGAAACTCTCCGCTGTCTTCTCCGTAACCTCTCGAGAGTGTAGCTCTTTCGTGGTTCCGTAGTTTAAGCTTCACGTCGCCCGCTCCTGGGCTGTGGTTGGGCTGATAGCTGTGGTGACGTAGTCCTGGTGGAAGGGCATATGCTCCAGGAAGTCCTGATCCTTAAATGTACCGATTCTGTACTCATCATGCAAGAAGGACGCCGTGTTCTGTTGATACGGCTGAATGTAAAAGACAGGTACAGCATAAGGGGAATTGGTCTTCCATTTCGCCAGAGAAGAGACGGCGTGGAGCGTGCGAAAGTGAAAGTGAGGCGGGAGCTTGCGAGACGCCGTGAGCGTGCACATCTGCTGTCCGGCTGCAAGCTGACATCGCCAGACAAGAGACGGCGTGAGCGTGCACATCGGCTGTCTGGGCAAGTGCACATCTCCTGTCCCCCTTCGGCAACCAAGTCGACGACAATAGATCTCGCATAGCGAGCAGCGCTTTGCGCTGCGTCGCTAGGCGAGACCTAAAAAGGACTCATTCATTTAGGGGATGGTGTTCGGTATTGTTGCACTTCATTCTGTATCTTGATTTGCAGAGCCTATGTAACATTTTGCTCACTGTTGTATTCTTAGTTATGATGTCATTTGAGAGAACATGTAATTCCTTGTATTCTTTTATGCAAGTGCATCTTCCAAGTGTCGTTCCACGTTCTGTGCTCCTGCAAGAATAAATGTTGCTCGTTAGGCGGTGGAGCAGGATCGCAGAGCTGGAAGGATGCTGGTGGGTGGGTTCCACTCTTCAGCTTGTTAACCAATACATTTTCTTCATACAACTTCGAGGAGTTGCTTGAATTATTGGAAGGAGCTTACCCACAACATAGTAACGAAGAGATGGCAAAGGCTAGTTCTGGAGCATTTGGGAGCCCATCAGCAGTGGTAAATGCGACGGAGATGCGATTGCCGACATGAATTGCAATTTTTAGGCACAGGACGTGCCAGGAAACAAGCTACTCCGTTCAAATTGCTCGGGTGAAGCCACCAATCACCACTGAGCTGGTCAGCGGTGGAGTAGGATCGCAGAGCTGGAAGGATGCTGGTGGATGGGCTCAACTGTTCAGCTTGTTAACCAATACATCTTCATATAACTTCTGGGACATGCTTGAATTATTGGAAGGAGCTTACCCACAATATTCACCCAAATGCCGACTGAGTTTTACTGTCTATTTTCCTAATAAATGGGTTTATTTTGAAGATGAGCTGGAATTGCTTTCCTGATTATTAAAGAACAGAATCACACTGCTTTATTGCATGCTCTGGACTTACACAAATATACACTTCTGTTAAGGGGGGCGTGGGGTGCTCCAAGTCAGACCTCATGCAGCATTACTGATTTTAGCTATTTATTTTACCCTTATGCTAATTCCTTATATATGTATTAATATAAACTTTTACTGATTTTGAGAAGAACCATATTTTGCCTTCTGTAATTAACTTATTTAATAAATATTCATGGCTTCTACCTTATACTTGGTTTCAAGAAGGCTTATTGAATTGCTTATGCGATTTGATTTGCTGACAATCGAAGCTATGGTGGGGAGCCTTTCCTCATATGTGCTTGAGGACAACATCACCCCAATCCGGTGTAGGCACTTTACCTTTGGATTATCTGATAAAATAGCGTCAACACATTCACATGATCTGAAGCCTTGACAAATCATCTTCTATCCAACATAAAGTATTGAATCTGTGCTTAATCTTTACTCGGGCCAAAGTTTCCCCATTCAAATAAACTCAATGATCAAGTGTACTCATTTCCAGCTGTCCATGCTCCGAAATAATATCTTCTCTTAACAACCAGCCTCTATCAGAGCACAGCAGATCCCTAGTAATGGAAAAGTAGGATACATAGGCTAACCTGCATATGTATGTCCAAAAAGCTAACTGACATTTTCCAACAAGACCAAAAACAAAACGGATACATTGACGGATGTCATTATGATAATAAGAAAAAACACACACATACATCTGAGTGTTAAAACCTCTTCCTTGGCCCACGGGAGCACAGGATAAAATCCTCTGCACCATGCATAGGACCTTCAAAAGTGAGGTAACAGGATTCCTGGGAATGTTGACCTTCCAACATACACCAATAATGAACCTGTGTGACATTACAGCAGCCACGTTTTCAGCAGCAAAAACAAGGCATCAAGTCCCTCTAAATAGAGCTACAAACTGTGGAGAATTCATCTTCATTGAAAGCACAAAGCAATAATTTGCTATCCTGCCAATTCCTGAAATCCAAAATGTAGAAAGGAGCCTTCATCTTAACTGGCACATCAGTATTCTACTACCAAGTACTGCCAATTTTGGACAGAAGTCTTCTAGTCACAGACGGATCTCAGCTACAGAGCCATGGCATATCACTAACATTCGCTTCACTCCATGCTTCAAATAGAAGACCGCCGATAAGGGCACCCACTCTAGTGATCACACACACTACAAAATATTTCCTCATAGGCCCCTCTACAAATGCACACTCTACAATCAAACAATAGCAGCTATAGGCATAAATCACTCGCTCGGACTTCCCTGCGCTACACACTTAGGCAGTCTTATGTCGTTTGTGACTGCACTTCTTTGGTTATCACTCAACACACGTACATCACACAATAAACCCACACTCTTCCAATTAAGCACAGGTAATGGAGCAGCAGGTTACCAGTCCACCAAATTGTGCTTGTGAGGACTTGTCAGGGATTATGAGGTGCAATAAAAAGGCAACTCATTTACTGCACTATGGGTCAAAACTAAATCATGAAATAGGAACTACTGACCTAACTATAAAGAAACCCCATTAACCTACATATTTTGCACCGACTTACCCAGATCAATTATTTACCACAAAACGCTCTAGGCTGCAAGATGATCCATTTGACACTAAAGAGAAAACAATTGCGTCAAGTATATATGTTGCTAGTTTTTTAATTAGAACTATACCCATTTTATATTTCCACCTATTAGCGGGTTGTCAGCAAACAAGAATTTCCAAGAGGAAACGTTTGGTTTAGTTTTTTTATTTATTTATTTATTTTTATAAAGAGTTTTTATATAGCGCGAACTCGACCCGAAGAGATCAGGTATCAGAGCGCTTTACATGAGCACCAGTTTTGTTACAGATGGACACATTCATTTTTGTTAGGCGCGGGGAGATTACGTGATTTGCCCAGAATCACAGGATGTTGAGCGTCCCTGCCGAGACTCAAACTCGGTTCTCCAGCTTCGAGGTCGATCGCTGTAGCCGTAAGGCTACATCCTCTCCCCTATTTCTGTTTTGAAAACTCATAGGAGAAAATTTAGCTTGTAGGCACCAATCAAATATAAAACAAGCATTGGTCTTGCAAGAAGGGGACTTAAAATAAACAAATAAATAAACAACAAGCACAATGACTGGCCCGTGTCATTTTGTGGGTCGTGCATGCGTTGGAAACGCATGCACGCGCCTACAAAATGACGCAGTCCAGCAACCACTTCATGGCTTTTTTTTCATTTCAAAACGTTCATTTGGGTCCGGGTAATGGGTCGGGTAGGGTGGGGGGCACCTAAATGGGGAGGGGGAAAAGCACAAGAATGAAGGATAGCGACATGGAGGTGAGCCAGAGAGCAAGGAAGCATACGGACTAACAAGAGCAACATGGGAGGGATGGGAAAGAAGCACGCCGATGAACGAGAGCAACAAGGGGGGCACAGAAGCACATGGGTGAAAAGGGACAATATGAGCACGGATGGGAGCTAGAAGCACAACAGTTTGAGAGCAACACAGAGTGGGGATATGGGGGTAGAGAAGAACATGACGGAGACAGCTCGAAAACACATGCACTCATGGAGTACTACAACAAAAAGAAGAAAGTTGTTTCCAAAACGGGAGAAGTGGAAGGACACAAGTACTTCAGCCACGCTCCAGGGGAGGACCAAACACAAGTCGACGAATTGAAGCTAGCACAAGATAACGAATGAGAAGCATGGAAATGAATGTGACCATGAAGCCAACCAATGGTAAACAATGGGCAGGCTCTTACCCCACTTTAAGCTAACAAAATGTCTTGCAAATGACTGCATATCTGGGGAGCTCCTTTTTCCCAGTTTCTGAATTCTGCTGTTGTTGCCGCCGCCATTTGCAGCCATTCCCGGTCCCGCGAGGGAGGCCAGTAGAGGACCACAAGCCCCAGCAGCCTTAGCGGCGCACACGCCGCCAACACCACAAGAAAGCGCCAGGAGGCGCTTAAAAAGACGACAGGGCTCCCGTCTGTGCCCGTCAGAGGCCGAAGGAGGCCGGGCTGGGCCATATTATTGACATTTGAAGGTCAAGGGGACTTTTTCGTGAAAAGACTAACAAGGTACAAGGGAAAAAGGCATCAGTTATATATTTTGGTCTGTGTAGAGGGGCCTTAAACCATGAGCAAACGCAAATCATTAACTGGGCAGGGAGTGGCTGGAACATTAGATGCTTTCCTCATAAGGGCCGAGTCTGCCTTGATTCACGAAATTCAGCTTACTGAGCGCAGGCTATCATTGGAGCCCCAACTCCCCCATAGCCGCTTAGTAACGACCATTCCTGTAGTAAACAGCAATCAGGTTTCTAATTAATCTGCAACAGACTCTTTGCAGCCCTGTGTAACCGATATGGAAATTAACGATGCCCCTGAGGTTACGGAGGATACTAATAAATTGACCGGATCGACTGTAACCACTAGGGGCCAGAAAGCGAAATCTAATGAAGGCAGCAGTCTCGCTCCTCCACCTAAGAAGAGAAAGGGGCAGGGTCTTAACAAACAAAGTCACTCCTCAAAAGGCCTGGGACGTAAATCCAAAACTGTGGAGAGAGAACCCATACAGGAGTATAATACAATCCCAAAGGATATTGGGCATATAAGTTCACTCCCAGTGCAGGAGCAGGAGGAATTTTGGAAAAAATTAGAGTCTACTGTTTTAGCTCTCCTGAACCCACTAAGGCATACACTTACTCAAATAGAAGGGAGGTTATCCAATTTGGAAAGATCTGTAAAAACTGCGCCCTTAGGCCCGCCCGATTCCTGTCAATGTAGATCGCAAGCCGTACTTTCAAACTCGAGTAGGGTTCCATTACCTAATCAATCTAATGGCAATTGTGCGAGCGGGAGTGTACCACTGCAACAAGCACTTCCCACTTCGGAAATATCAAACAACTCGGCTAGGTCCGGGTTGCTGGGAGTAAGCGCACTTCAACCCTCCTTAAATCAAGCAGAGCCATTATACTCAAAACAGGGTACACTTACAGGGAAAGATCAGTTGGTAAACGACCCAAAGCGGGTCCCTTTAGCTAGGGAAGCCCATATCCTGGGTAATGGGGGTCAGAGCTTAAGTAACCTAGGACGTTCAATTACGACTCGGGAAATTTGTCAGGCATGAGGAACCTGCATCTTCCCCCGGAAGCCACGCCATACATAGTTGTTTTGGCCAATGTTCCTCCTTTGCAATTGGGCAAAGAAGAGCATTGGTCAACACTGAGGAACAAGTCTTTGCATTTTTTAAGTGCAAAGACAGGTATAACTAATAAATTGTTCACAGAGTTTAAGATGGCTAGGCGAATCAGCTGGGTCGGGAGTTCTAATAAGTCATTACCAGGTGATTGTATAGTGTTAACATTTAGGTCACCTGGCATGGTTCAAACCATATTAGACAGGGTTGGAATTTGGCCCGTCGGAACCAAGGGGATAAACATTCTACCTCTGGGTTTCTTTTATCAACCGCATAGGCTTACACAGTATCCCCCAGAGGGAGAGAACTTCTTTGGGTTAGGACATCAAAGGTACGCAGTTCCGATTAGTAACCAATTTGATGTCTTTAATACCTTAGAAGATATTGATTGACTGGTTCCCCCGACCCAGTACTTAAACCGGGATGATGGGTCAGTTGGGAGTAGTGTAGTGGGAACTCTAGTACAGGAGAGTAGTTCAGAACAAATGGACACAGAGACTAGATTAATCGTGCACTGCTGTGAAGGGGAAGTACCGGCGAGGGGAGACACTACAGGGAGTGCGGCCCTTCTGCCTGCACCCTGTAATCATCTTGCACAACAATCAGTGTCAACCCGCGTCGTTAACTTTAATAGCTCTAGGCTTGTTCCATCCTGCCCCCCTCCCAACCTTGACTGGCTTCCCTGTAACGTCATTTCCTAGAATATTTCAGGACTGCATTCAAAGATAAATAATCCAGTCTGGTGTGATTACATTCTGAGTTGTGACATACTATGTTTGCAGGAAACCTGGGCCAGAGAACCAACCCACATCAACGGCTTTAAAACCTTTGATACCCAAGCAGTGAAGGGCTTAGGGGTCAGACCAAAGGGCTGTCTTTGCACGTATATCTCTAATAAGCTGGAAATAAACAAAATAGAGTCATATTTGGGGGATAGATATTATCAGATAGTCAAACTGTCTTTTGGTGCTAATAATTGTATGGTAGTGGCTAGCTTCTATAACAATGTTGCACCAGGTGAACTATGCCAGGTGTTAAAAAAACCTAGGTGGCGATCTGAACTCCATTTGGAATGATAGCCTAAAAGATGTTATGATAATTCTGGTTGGAGATTTTAACTGTGCAATGTGCCCTTTCGAGGATAGCAGAATCTGCGGTCTTATGTATGAAGAAGGTTTGTGCAATACCCATTTTTGTCACTCAATGGCGGGGGAGTTGTTTAACGAGTTGCTTGTTAGCACTGAACTGGGTTTTGCGAATGAATTATTGTCAACACCTGTTCTGATGCCTCACACTTTTAATGGAAGGGGTTTAGCCTCAACTATAGATTACATCTTAGCTTCATGCAACCACGCATCTAGATTGTTTTCCTTCAAGGTTGGAGATAATTCCCTGAGTGACCATTTCCCTCTATGTCTAACGGTTGAAATGCCACTGTATAGGCCAAAAAGGACTAATAATGTCACGCAGGTCATAGGTGAGATTAAACTTGACAAGACTAATGGATATACCCTAAAATGGTCGAAAGTGGATCCTGTGGCAGTGACAAAACGATTAGTGACAAATTGTAAAGCTGCCATTGATACTTGCCTGTGTGAATTAGCCTCCCACAATAGTATTTTAGTGTCTTTTATTGAAATATCTGACGAGGTCTGGAAAATATTATCTGCCCAACAACGTAACAAAGCCAAAGATCCGGGCAGGTTTAATACAAGGTGTACGCGAGCATATTCTAATTTGAAGCTTGAGTTACATAGGCAACCTAGAATCCTGAACAATGTCAGACTGGCGAGACTGGAGTACAGGCATGCTATTAAAGAAAGAAAGAGTGCCATGAGAGATGAAGCCTGGGAATCCCTTCACTCAGCAGCACAATTGAAAGACAGTGCTGCATTCTGGAGAGCAGTGAAGGCCCCTTTTTTAACTCCTGGAGATGGCCCCTCGATAGAAGTTGCTAACTCCGAAGAGGTTTGGATCAAGCATTTCTCAAAGGTATACAACAGCCCAGGTAACTCTACATTGTCAGGTAGTGATATAGTGTAGTGAGAACTCATGATAATGTAGATATGAAGTTCACCTTAGAGGAAGTGAACAGAGCCCTTGCATTAAGCCAGGTTGGTAAGGCCCCCGGTCCAGACGGTGTCCCAGTGGACCTGTTTAAGTCCAACATCACTCTCTGGGGGCCCATCATAACCCAGGTTATTAATGCTAGTTGCCAAGCCCGAATACCTAAGACGTGGGCGGAGTCTATTATCGTCCCAATTTTAAAAAAAGGGGACAGTCAAGACCCCGGTTGTTATAGACCAATTTCATTACTTGATTCCATGGTAAAAGTGGCCGGGCGTGTGATCTTGGAGCGTCTGCAAGATTGGGCAGAAGATACCCAGGTCTTATCAGACCTGCAGTATGGTTTCCGCGAGGGGCTGGGTACAACGGAGCAATGTTTAAATTTGGCTATTCTAGTAGGGAAATACACAAGGGAGAAAAAGGGCAGATTGTACCTGGTATTCGTGGACCTCACTGCGGCTTTCGATTCCGTTAGGCATGATAGATTATGGGAGGTCCTAAAGGCTTTGAGGGTTGACCCATATATTACCGCTTTTCTTAGGCGCCTTTATAGTGGCGCTTCAGCCAGTGTGCGTTTTGGCATAGGTGGGGAGCGTACAGCTGCATTTCCTATTAGGAGGGGGGGTTAGGCAAGGTTGCGTGCTGGCCCCCTTTCTTTTTAACCTTTATATTAATGGATTGGGCAAAGTATTACTTAGGAGTGGACAAGATTTTCCTCAAGTTGCTGGCCGATTCATACCTGCTCTCCTTTATGCGGATGACACAGTTTTAATGGCACGAACGCAAATTGGTCTCCAGAGGGTCCTTGACAGTTTTTTTGTCTTTATGAAGGACCTTGGTGTTAGTATTAACATATCAGACTTATGTAATGAGATGTGGCCAAGGGAGTCAGAGGTCAAAAGACATATTTGTGGATGGTCAGAAGCTAGCCTCGACTAAGAGCTTCTCATACCTTGGTGTATTATTTAACCACAAAGATTCATGGGCCCAAACAATATCCACTAAAAAACTGGCGTTCGTTCGGTCATCCACTGCCCTTGCAACCTTTTCAAAGAAATTAGGCAGGAAACCCCCACTGGAGCTCCTACAAATCTATAAAGCCAATTGCATTACCTCTGCTATGTACGGAGCTGGGGTGTGGGGTTTTGTTAACACTCTCTCGCTTCAACTTGTTGAAAACTCCTTTTTAAGATATATTTTATCCGTCCCACCCAGCACATCCTCCTATATTTGTCATGAGGAGTTGGGTCTCCCTTTTATCTCTGATCTTATTAAAATGGAACAGATACTATTGTGGCCTAGTATCTGGTCAAAGGAGCAGACCCAGCTAAACAGGGAGATTTTGCAGGATAGTCTTAAATTGGACGGGGCTCTAAAGATTCCTTGGGTTGGGTTTGTTCGTGATTTTATGAATGACTTAGGTCATTTAGAATATTTCACCGACCCAAGGTCCATGCAGGCGATCCCTAGAAAGGTCCTAAAAAAGGAGGGTCTTCGGTTGCTGGACACAGTAAGATCGGCAGGGGAACTTTTAAAGCCCAGGTTAACCAACACCAGTTAATATTAACTACCATAGGAATGGAGCCATACCGGACATTTGTACCTGGCGTTTTTGATAGATTGCTATTGACCAGGTTTAGGCTCAATATTGTCCATAGACTCGTGACCTTTCCTAATATGAATGACTGGTCTCGATTGCTGCAACTGTGTCCTTGTGACAATCATTCTGCCCAATCCACTATTCATTTACTTTTTTTCTGAAAATTTTATTCAGAACTAAGGAAAGTGTGGTTAATTCCACTTTTAAAGTCTCAGGGGTTGAGGCAATGTCGCCCAGCACTAATCACACTTCAGTCCCTGGAGAACGAACACATAGCATGGAGGCTAGCTATGTTTTTGAAGAGTACTCCACCTAAGGAAAAGTTTTATTATTGATGAACTTTTTTGTATGGGAACCTCCCCTTCTTTTTAGATGGTTTTTATTATAGTCATGAATTTTTATCTTTAAATTTCAAAATTGTTTTTGTTTACTGTTTTTAACTTATGAAATTCAATGTAAAAATGGTCTATTTTATGTGCTTTTATGATTGTTAAAAAACAGTAGAATAAAGCTTTCTTTGACTTTGACTGCATATCTGTGCCAGGCGAGACCTAAAAAATGGTTTACACAAACAGCAGAAGTAACAACAACAAAAAAACTATGAAACAGTACATGCAAAGGGGGTCTTTAGGTTTTCGTGCTTGACTTTCACTCGTTAACTGTAAATTCTAAGGGCAGACGAGCCAAGAATTTATAGTGACTGAAGAAGATAGACTGTCTGTATTACTGTGCAGTAAATACCTCTCAATTGACCGTGGAGTGTGGCTTTGAAATTACGATCTTTGATGTGGTAATTGTAGCACTTAACCTGTCTGAGCGTCAAATGGAAAGCTGTCTTACAAGCTGGGGTATTATTTCTCTACTAGCAAGAGCAGAATCACAAAAAAACAATAGTAAAGGAGTGCTGGTGCCGAATTACTGTAATAACCGCCATGAGATGAAACACATAGCTATGGAGCATGCGGAATCAAGAGGTGGCCAATTTAGCCTCATGTGATGTTTGTCTGGAGAGAAGCCTTTCAAAAAAAATCTGAGGATAAAAAAAACACCCCTGGAAGTAGAAATACGACGAGGCTACAATTATGCAGCCACCCACTCGCTGCTAAAGCAAGCATCTCCACATATCAAAAAATCCTAGGCATGTGCAGTTTTCACATCCCACAAGGACAATACAAAGAAGCCTTAGAGACTGGAGAACAGATGCATTTGGAGGACATGCTCCGAAGTATACACACTGTTACAGTGCATAACCCTCTCGGAGGCTGCAAATGAAAAGGACTTGGAGGGAAATGGCAGATTAAAAGAGACAAAAGACTAGAAAGGATAGTATGGTGAAGGGTAGAGAGGAGTGCTAACCATGGTCCTAAAGGATACACTATGGTAGATAGACTAACGAGGGAAGGATATAGCAGGACTGTACCAAAACGTCTGTAAAATAGGTGAAGATAAACGCTTTTAAGAATCCATGCAGTCAAACTTCAGCCATGATTTTAAAAGTACTCCCTAGGATTGAGATCAGCAAGAGCTCAGTATTAAACTACGGCGGAGTACAGTCTATTCTGTAGAATAATAATAAAGCACTAGCAAAGCCAAAACATTTCGGATTAATGTGCTAGCACATGCAGCATTAGCACATTAGAAGGAGATACACAGGAGAAGTCACCAGAAGGAGCAGACACAGAGGGCTATAGTTGTAAAGTAGTCCCATATGCAGATGAATTAAAGCACTATAATGGAGGCAGAAGGACACACCAAAACAACCAATAACATGAAGTGAGAGAAGATTACTCCCCTGGAGTGAGCCAAGACATGGTTGACTAGGTCTCAAGCCAGTGGCTAAAAGAGGCTGGTCAAAGAAACGCAATGGTCGAAAGGGGAAACCATAAAGCCCACTTTATGTTGATTTTTAGCAATAGGTCTACTGACAGATGTGCTGTCAAAATCCAGCTTTAAAAACCATACATGTGTGGGATTAGGCCATAGTGGTAACTAAGTAGGACCCCAAATGCCATTTTTTTAGAATGTTCTTTTTATTACACTGTATGACTTAGTAGGACCTAGGTGCCATTTTATAGAATGTTCCATTTTCTTGCACTATAAAATATAAATCAAAGATAAAATGAAAGAAAGGCATGGATGACTGATATGTGAGTTCCATGGAGCGTCAAAGCAAGGTCAGAAACCACATATGGCAATTATAGCCTGAACTGAGAAACTGTAGAATTGCATCCCAAACAGCATGGTAGGCAAGCCTGGGTGGAAGTTATGAAGATCAAAAAACAGTTTTTCAGAGAATCAATTAATGATAAACAGTGTGGTCGGATGACAAAGTGAGTAAAGGCAATGAAGAAGAACGAAGACCAGAGCTATGGATTAGAGAAAATGGCTGCTAATACCTTTGATGGCCAGATTGAATAAAGAATGAAAGACCTTCCAGAATTCTGAAGAACCAGGTAGCAGGGAGAACTGGGCCAGAGAGGCTACACAAACTCAGCACACAATATGAAATTTCTGAAAATGCTGGCTAATACACAAAAACGTGGCAATGTAAAAAAAAAAAAAAAAATCATGTTCTAAAGCAGCTAAAAATACATATAAAAATCATTCCTAGGACCAAAGTCACCACCTTTGACCAAGAATAAAACAAAGTGATGAACAGCCGAAAGAAACTATTTAACAGTTAACAAAAGCACTGAACGACCTCAAAAGGCCATTATGGGCAAATCTAAAATGAAATACAAAAACACATCTGCCGAGTTCTTCTGTAACAAGACACAAAAGAACATAATGGTGATTTCCAAGAATTCACTGAAGTTAGGTCTAAAGCGGAGTGCATGAGACTTCTCTGAAAGTATCTCAGCCAACACCATAGAAGCTTCCCTAATAACCTGTGCCCTTTGTCTCACAACCAAAGCGACACATCTCCGCTCATTGGGTCAATATCATAAACTTCTCCCGGTAATAGAGAATGGTTTAGGACAGCCTAAACAAGCACTGGCAAAGCCAATAGGACGTGATTTATAATGAGTGCTGAGCTGTGGGTTTAACCTATGTTTGTGTATATTGTTTTTTTGTGTTTTGTTTTAAGTAAAATTAAAAAAAAATAACTACTAGAGTGAAGGTTAACACATTTTATGGTATCTTCAAACTATACACTGAATTCACAGTTTCAAACTCTATAAATGGCTGCTTTATTTTTCAAATATTTTTCACTCCAGAAACTGAATACAATTTAAAAAGAATAAGTGTCAGAATGTAAGAGGAAACACTTGTCAAGGCCTAATTTAATTTACACAGGACTCCGCCATTTGCTCCTCTGCAGTAGCCCAGACAGTAGTTTTAATGGCTTCCAGAAGCGCATGGTTAGGTACACCATTGGCTCCGATGCCAGCAGAGTGCAGCAGATGGCCCTTTCCACAGAGCCTTAAAAAGCCTTTGTATTCCAAACTTGTCCTTTCATGCAATATGTGAAATGCAGGATAGAACACTAAAATAACCCTTAAAATCTACTCTTCAGCCACACCCCACCAAAATATCCCTGTTGGTGTACATTTACAGACAAGTTGTGAGGGGTGTGGAACAACATAGCGAGGTGAGGGATTTGAAGGGTGAAGCAGCACAAAAGGGAGAGAGCCTTAGAAAAAACATGACTCATGGGAGGCTTAATAAAAAAGAAAAAGTAGTTCCTTAAATGTGAGCAGTGGAAGGATAGTCAATCAAAAGGATCATAAACAGGCAATGCTCCAGGGGAGGGACAAACACAAGAAGTGGAAAACAAACCATCAAATAAGATGCAAGTAATTGAAAGTAACAAAACCAACCTTTGGTAAACAATGGGCAAGCTGGAAACCTGCTGGAAGCTCACAATAGGTCTTTCACAACCGGACAATTTGCACAGTCTGGTAGGTTCGATCTAAAAAGGACAAATCAAACCACCATTTAAAAAGACTTGTGCTTCAACTATTGCCGACAGGTGACTACTTACTTGGCTACCTATTCTGGGTCAAACAATAGAGATTTCGGTCATAAAAGAACACATTAAATATAAGAGCCTACTAGATACAAACCAGACGAACTTCAGAGATGGGTGTAGCACTGAAATACCAATTTTACCAGTTATCAAGATGCAGTAAAGATACTAGACAAAGGACAGCGCTGCCTCATCGTTCTCATCAACCTCAAACCAGCTTTTGACACGATCAACCACAAGATCCCGTTCAATATACTGAAGAAAAAAAAGTGGATAACAGACATTACTGTTCATAAATGGATAACGCCTTACGTGAAAGAGAGAACCCACAAAGATGGGAAAATGCTCCTCTGGCCCTTCATCTGCTGCAACTGAAATACCAAAAGGCTTAGTTAGCCCTACATCTGTAGAACCCCCTGAACGAAAATAGTCAGATAACTAAGCCCAAATTGCAACAACACACTGAATATACTAATTTCATTCTAAAAGTTAGTTTTGAAAAAGATGCTATTAATATAAGACAGGATTCAGACACAGCAATAAACTCGGTTTCATTTTAATCTTTTCAATAACATTAATTTTGCCCTCAAATTGATTCTAGTCTCGAAATCATTAGGAATCAAATCTAATTTTGTAAATCAAGGCAGGTCCTTTGGCTTCGTAACTGAGAGACTCTCACTAGATGGACACAGACTAAACTGTTCAATGGCAACTGTGCACAGTTCACAACATAAAATACATGGCATCTAAACAAAGTAAGCAAATAACAATTCATTCCTTAGTTATCTCCATATTGAAGAATAGAACGGCCTTAGTTACTGGCCAGCCAAAATCAAGTCCTATGCTACACCCCCGCCACTCCGCATCCCCGATTCGCCCCGATGGCTGCCGGAATTAACATCCACAGGATTGACTGGCACCTTTTGAACCAATCAATGACAGCCAAGGGCCCGTGCCAGTCAAACGGCCAAAAGGAAAGGCTTCGGTTCAGGAGAGGAACCAAAATGAAGGACGATGGGTGTCCCTAAGTGACTGCGCAGGCAGAGGGGCAGCAGCTGGGACTGTGGGATAAACCTGTAAAATGCGGGACAGCTGGCACCCCAATTTGTGCCAATAGAACACTAGGGGGGGGGGGGGGTTGGACTAGGCTGCGAGTGTGACAGCCGAAGGTGAACACAAATCTCGATTTAGAGGCCGAGTCGTGAGAAAAATTGTAAAAATGAATAAGCAAGCGAGGTGGGAGGATGTTTTTATATTGGGCTCCTGCCTCCGAGCAACTCATTGCAGCACATACCATTCGTGTGAGCCGTACACCCATTCAGCGGTACTCTTTCCAGAGCAGGACGGCACAGAAAAACAAATGAGGTTTCAAAGCCCTCAGGGAAGGAGACCGTAGTCGGGGTTTGCAGCAGCCGGTGCTGCCGTTCCAGATGGCCGCCTCGAAAGTACTCGCCGCCTATCGTTCCCAGAGGAGGGCTGGCAACAGTGCCCGCCCAAAGCACCTTGAAGCCTCATGGCAATCACGAAGCCTAAATAAAAGAAAAATGTGTGGCCTGGAAAATAAGAGCTGGCAGCTGCCGCCATATTTAATGGCACCTAAATGACACGGTCAGGATGGCTCATTGAGCAAGTCTTTTGTTTTCATTATATTCATCGCAGAAAAGCAAGGGGTTGGGAGTGTCTACTACCGGCTGACTTGCGCAATTCACGTTTGTAGAACGCTTTATATCTAGGGTGGCCAACTGGCATGGGCGCAAATTCAGGACGGTGAGTGTAAAAATTCAGGACAAAGGCTCAAAATTCAGGGCAAAAATTCAGGACAGGAGGTTAAAATTCAGGACAAAAATTCGGGACAAAAGGTATGCTTTGCAGACACATTAGTGGATGTCATGCAATAGTATATAAATAAATAGGCAAAGAACATAAGTACAAGTCACTTTCTCCTGCCCCGTCACTTTCTCCTGCCCCGTCACTTTCTCCTGCCCCGTCACTTTCTCCTGCCCCGTTCACTCTCAGTGAACAGCATTAGCAAATTACACAAGGCCGGAAGTTCCCCACAGTACTCTGTTTGGGGAAAGCTCCTCTGTAATCACTAACTACGATCTATTGGCTCCAAGTGAGTCACTGGCCTCCAAGGCACTCACTCACACATGATATGCTAAAGGCAGAGGGCACATTGTCATTCGAAAGGGGATAATCAGCCTCAGTCAGAATGACAAGGGGTCTGTCCACAGTCTGTGCGAGCTCAGTGAGGGGCTGCTGCAGCCTCTGGAGTTCAACAGAGAAGTGCGAGATGTCCCCTGAGAACTTTTAATCTCTTGGGGCTTCTCGCAGGGGAACAGCACAGCTCGCTGTAATTAATCTCCAAAATTACAGACAAAAGGCGTCCGTAAAAGCAATGATTATGGACAATGGACATCACACCAAAATTATGGACGGTACGTGAAATTTACGGATGGTTGGTCACCCTATTTATATCACCTAGACTTAAATGGGCGTGTCCTGGTGGCAGGAATACACAGGCAACGCGGCTCTACCAAGCACAAGCCATCCTGTTACTTCAAATGGAGCAATGTTAGATGAAACAGCAACACTAAGATTAGATTCATACGTACACCAAACTACTGAGTCTACACGGATCTGATGGGTTTGTCATTGAAGTCTATGGAGGTGAACGAGAATTTGTTGTACTGCCAGTAAAGTATGCAGGATGGGAGACCCCCATTGAAGCGAGCTGGGTCATTTAGCTTTACTCCATATATGCGGGGAGATCATTTGCCACCCTTATGGTCTGTCTTAACAACATGTCGCCAAACAAGACTACTACATTGTAGGGGGACTGTTCCTTTGAGCATCCCACCCTTCAAAAAGTCCCAAACTGGCAGAAATGCATTCTCTCTTCAGACGGGCACACTCTTAGCACTCTATCCCTGCATGAATAAGAACAAAAAATATATATATAGTCCGGCGGCCGAAACGCAACATTTGGACCTTGTGATGTTGAAATAAACAATTTACTTATCTAATTGGAGTCTGTGCCAGTGTGTTCCTCCAGTGCGGCTGAACCTTGGGTTTTGCTTTGGATATATATATTACATACACACACACACACACACACATCTATCTATCTATAAAACTGGTTCAGTCCATCCACACAATCACAAGTTGCACAAAACTTTATATTTTGGAAAGTAGGTGTGCACGACGACATCGATTGTCACACTCTGCAACACCCTATGGTTATACGCAGCACTTAAGTATAAGACCTCATATTTGAAGTAGGTATTTGAACGTCACACTGCATCGCTCATAGAGGACAGACTATATTCAAATCTCCTTCCATACCTTAGACTAAGGTGGCTCAGCGGCAATAATAATGTTAGACCCAAGTGCAGATTTTGATATGGTATTGCACTCCACGCTCATCCAGAGGATGATGGAAGTTGGCATTCCTGGGGACGACATCAAGTGGCTGGAAGCCTTCCTGGGAAGTAGGAGCTTCCAAGTGTGCGTAGGTCCATTTTTTTTACATCTATTCACCCTCTGCAGTGTGGAATCCCACAAGGCTACTCACTGAGCCCCACACTTTTTAATTTGTATGTACTCCCCCTAGCAGACATTGTACGGTCTCATGGTCTTGCATTAGTGTTGTATGCAGACAATACTCATATGATCATGGCCCTCACACCTAATGTTAGCCGAACCTCCACCCAAATTAATTCATGTTTTAGGGAGGTCATAGACTATGTCTGCAAGCAGTCTGAAACTTAACAGTGACAAAACAGAGGTACTTGTGGTAGTTAACAATAGCTCAAGGTGGCTGGAATTATCCTGGCCAGAACAACTAGGCGAGCTACCACAGCCAGCAAAAGCAGTAAAAAGTCTAGGCGTCTGGATAGACAAAAAGCTCACGATGGAGACTGTGGCCAAAAGAAATGTCCGGTTTTGGTTTTGACATCCTGAGATCTCTCATGAAAAGTTTTACAGAGGTTACCAGCATCCACAATGAGGGTAGTGGTACAGAGTCTAATAAATTCACGTCTAGACTATGATAACTCCCTTTATTTAGGGAGTCCTAAATACGTGATAAAAAGGCTCCAAGTGGTACAGAATGCCACTGCAAGAAACCTGCTCAAAATACCCAAGCACCAAACAGCAACACCAGCCCTACATTGGCTGCCAGTCCAAAGGAGAATTCGCTTTAAGGCTCTGTGCACCACGCATCGGGCCATCCACGGAAAAAGCCCCCTCATAATCTGTAACTTACTTACCCGCATGTTCCAGGGAGGTCTCTGCGATGTAGCAATCAGGGACTCCTGTCGGTGCCCAATATTAAAAGTGCGAGAAGCGGAGGCCGCTCATTGTGTACCTTGTATCCGTGCTTTGAAAGGCCCTTCCAGCCTCCCTTAGAAGTAAGCAGTTGGAAGTATGTTTCAGAAAATCTTTAAAAACACACCTTTTCTGAAGAGTGGATTTCAGTAAATTGGTTTATCATGGTAGCTCGGTGAGGGTGTTGCAACTAGCGCCGAGAGGCCCGGTCATGTAGCCATGCGCTATATAAAACAACTGAATTGAATCATACACACTCCAAAAGGGCGCCAGGAACCGCTGTTAAAATTGGAGCACTTCATGACCTCCTCAGGGGTAGGATTCTGAAATGTAGTACAACCCAATGCATGCTGGGAGATGCCATCCTGGACCAACTCAATTAAACAATTTGGACTGAAATCCTTATCCACAGGTGTGTGTGAACTACAACCAAGTGGACCGGAAATGGTGCCCCGGAGTTATCTGGTCACACTAAGGAGGATGGACAGGATTTCAACGTGGGTGAAGAATGACAAATTATGGCTGCCGAGAGGGGTGTGCATATATTGTTATAAAGAGGACACAATGGTACTTAATGCAAGACTCAGTCTTTGCCGGACATTTGGTTACCTCAGTATAGAAATACATTTTTGAAAAATTACATAAAGACTGCCAGAACTGTTTAACCTTCCATTCTTCCATCAACTCCACACAATATTCCGTAGTGTCAAGAATTCAACTGCTTACACATACCTATTGCTCTATGATTGCATGGTCTGCTTGAAATGGTTAGCATTTTTCCTCTAACGTCGAGGTGATGTTTTCCAATGCATAAAATATGTTATTCTTATTAACGTGCGATTTGAACTCTCACTTGTTGCACCAGTCCTTCCACAATGCATCATGGTCGATGCAGTTCACATTATCTACTACCGATTGTATTGTTGTACTGTCACTTAATGTAGCGTTTTTATGAACTAAATTAGCTATTAACCTGTTGTCTGGGCACACCTGGGGGTCCATGACGCATACTCATGGGTCAGTGACTGCTCTGAAAATCAAATATTAATAGATTACCAAAGTCTATATAAACAAACAAACAAAATGTAAAATGTAAAAACGTTCTGTAAATGTGCAGGAATTTGAAATTTGAGGCTCCAAAATTAAGTTGATATCCTCAGATGGATTCATCGGAGAAGTGCAAGTGCATCAAATAGAGTATAATACGGGGAGGAGGGAAATGACACTAATAATGGTTGTATAGACACATGCTGATTGGGCGTTATGTGGGATTCAATTGATAATGGCAAAGCTGCGTTTCATTTACCGAAGCCGCTCCTGTTTGGTGGCCTGGTTTTTTTTCACTGTACTATTTGATGGAAAATAAATACAATTATTATTATTAATAATAATACTAATACTAATACTAATAATACTAATACTAATAATATGGACCCGTGGCCTCAACTGAATTTATAAAAGCTCCAACCTTCCCCATTAAATTAAAACTCGTTTTTTTTATATTTGTCTGTTAATTAAATACAATAATTCATCATTTGTGTATTCGTTGTATGAATGCTTGTGTCTATATTTGTGTATTGATTTGCAGTTCAAATTATCGAAATTACTTTGGCTGAGGTCCCCTGGATTCCAGTAATAACTCAGTGGGGGTCGCTTAATTCCATTTGATTCAGTGGGGTCCCAGAATTCCAGTAATGATTAAATGGGGCCCCACAGAAGTCAAAAGGTTAAGAGTCACTGAGCTAAATAATAATGCAAAATAAACTGAAACGTTATCGCTGCCCACCGCTGGCTGGTATTTATATGCCCCATCAGGCTTTTTATTGATTTATTTTACAAAACAGTATACACAGAAAGGACCCAGCACAGTGGCATGGTGAAGTTACTAATCGAGGTACCTATATTTGAAAGACCTTCACTCAGCAACTCTCTAACAAGTTCTCTGGCACCCACATGCACAAACACATTTGCAGCGAAAGGTTTAAGATCGTGTCCAAAATAGGTCTAGATCCATAAAATATATTTTCAGAGTATCAACTTACTAGGTAAATATTTTCCATTTGGAGCCTCTAGATGCAAGCCTTTTTATGTGGACATCTTAAAAATAAGGCATCAATCTGGCCCCTCCTGAAACTGCGTTCAATACCTTTGAACATGTCCCTCAAATAAACTAAGCAAGATACTACTATCTAGTACACTTAATTTAGGAAAATGCATTTGGTGTATTGGATCCAAAAAGAACAAAATCTATATTCTTCATAAACTCACTCTATAGTCTAGATTTGCGTTATTCCTTTCAATGTCTGCGTATCTTAGCTCTTTCTCTTGCTTCTTCTAGGAGTTCACTCGAAGTACCCGTCAGGACGCGCTCACTCATACTCACGTTCTCTTGTGAGACCCACTGAGCATCTAGTGTACAGTGGCTCCATTCTCTTTGTTACTTCTTGGGCACCATCTTTGCTATCCACGCTCCAAGTTTGTTCACTGCACATAATAGTTGGCTGAACGCTCGCTTTCTTACACTACGGACACCCCGTCTACTTCTCTCTATTCTTTCCTTGTCATCTTGTACATCTTTGTGAAAGCATTGGAGACTTCATAAACATACATTGTCTATTTATTAACGAGACCCGAGTGCTGGACAGGGAGGTACAGCCAACTGCCTGAGCTTTGAATGCCGGGCTAATCAAACAAACATTGGAAACGCCAATAGGTCTTGCCTATGTGAGCTATTGGCTATGTCAGTGTGTTTTAGCCATGTTGAATGGCTGCATGGCTGAAAGTACACACAAAAAACGCTATGACGTGGTGACCATTAGTCGAGTCATAGCGCTTCTTGTGCTTTAATTTCAACCATCCTGCACATAGCTAACATAGCTAAACAAAACATTAACAAAGCAAATGGCGCTTGCACAGGTGAAACCCATCGGCTTTGCCAATGCTTATGTAAAAAAAAACATGGAAGAAGCTCTGGATGAGTCAGGCTAGTGTGGCCGGTGCAAACGGGCACTCTATTCACAGTTGTCCAATGCCTCCCCACACTATGTGATCCTCTGCAAATCAGATTTCTCGGACTTCAATTCCCTGCCTATCATCATTTGAAGTGCATACGAAAAACATCACACCCCTACCACTAGGAGTTTTTTAACTGCAGGACAGAAGGGTAGGAGGGTGCAAGCAGCAACAAAATTAGGGGTGAGCGGATGCAAGCAACAACAAACGGATCAATGGCAGAGTGCAAGTAGCAACACCACGGAGAGATTAGAGTGTGCAAGCAGCAACACCACTGAGGGAAGGAAGAGTGCAAGCAGCAACACCACTGGGTGGGGTGGCGAGAGGAGGATCGGCTAAGGCAACACATGGGGGTGCAGGGGGCAAGGCAAAATAACAGAGGGAGGGGCAGTGTTTAATGGACGATAGTGCACACTAAACGACCATGCAGAGTTGTCATGAATTACTTTCGTGGCCCCACTCAAAACAGTAGGGGACACATTGAAAGTATACCATCTTCTTATAATAACCCAGCAGTTTTGTTCACGTGCACAGATTCATTTTAAAATCCACTTTCAGCTAGTGACACTGGTCAAATGCTGCAGTGCCAGGAGAACTGACGTAATCTTGGCTGCACAATGTAGCATTGTGTGTCCTTGTGCAATTCTGCTTATCACCTGTGGCCCGTTCCTATATCTGACCATATCAGAGTAGCCCAGAGGTGATTCTGTGGTAGATTTGCGCTGTTCAAACAAATTCATAAATAAAGGGACGAGTGAAGGCACACAACACACAGGGGCGGAAGAGTGGGAGGGACTACGCAACAACATGGATGGACGGGATGGTGCAAGCAGCAACATCACGGGGTGGAGGAGGGAGAGATGGGAAGGTTCAAATAACACGCAGCGAGGGTGGGAAGGAGGGAGGGTGGCAAACGCAACACAGAGGAAGGGAGGTGGGGGGAGGCAACAAACATAGCTGCCAAGGTTTCAGATACCTACGTGTGACATTTTCATAATTTCAGTGTAATTATGAGGGAAAGTTCAACGACTACGAGTAACACTTTCTTGTGAGCAAAATCAAGCAAATTAGACGAGGGAAACATAAATATCAGAAATTACACCCATTTGAGCAACTAGAATCTCCAAGATCTTCAAAGTTTTGCAAAGCACCAAAAATCATTGTCAGCCTTTGGACACCTCCCTTCCGGCAATCAATCAGGAAAGCATCAGGATTCCAGGGCCTCTCTCTCTGTCCACGTGACCTGGGAGCCCCGGCCCAACAGGAAGGATGTGTGAGGCCCCAACATGAACAAGACAATTTATACACGGATCCAGGCATCTTAGCTGCCTAAGTGTCACACAGTCTCAGCTGACTCGCACGTGGAAAGGCTGAGCACCATTTTGCAATATCTCACAGACCAAGTCCTGCGTAGTAATCTCCCATACAACATAGCCGAGACTGTTAGAAACCTGTCAAAATTACTCACGGCGGTTTTGAGAAATAAACCACAAATTAAGGTGGCCAGAAACACAACCAATGATCGGTCAGAGCCCGAGCCGCGGCTGCCAGCCTCGTCTGCAGCCATGCCAGAGGGCAATGTAGAACTTCTGAGCTTCAGAAGCTGATGTTTGGAGAAAAACAGCTGAAATGTCAAAATATATTCAAAGCAAAAAATCTGAGTGATAAATAACGAGGGGTTGGAATACATTACTCTTAATATCACATTTTTACATTACTGTTGGCAACCGAGTCTAGTGCACTACAGCGATCACTGCTGGCAATCGCCCATATGGTAGTCGCTAATGTCTTACTGTATAATGCGGTCATTATTAAAACACTTATAATAGTAGCAGCTCAGGATGATTTTCATTGAACATAAGCAGCTCTCATTACAGAAAAGGTGTCAGGTGCTTGTCATTCTCAATGTGGTAGGTGAAACAGCCCCTACAAAGATCACAAGGAGGGTAAGAGTGCCCCAGCCCTAGGGAATACTTTTTGCGAGTTCTAAATTGAGAACATAAATCATGCGAGTCTAGGAGGTGTTTAGCTAAAGGATTTTTTTTGATAAATTATTTTACTTCTTTTTTTTGTCTGCTACTCGTACTGTGTGGCCGCAATATACATTCACGTCCTTTTTCCATAAAACTGGTGCCTAATTTACTTCTAAACCTCCCGTTTTCTATTCTACATTGTGCCCTCTACTGCTAGCATTATACTAATGAAAAAATAAAGCTTTCCATACTATGCCAATCTTTTAGTAATTGCAACCCATTAATACCGGGATGCATGCCCAAACACTAACTAAACAAACCCAAATGACTGCTCACTTCAATCACCCATCACTTCCAAACTGTCAGGCATGCTAAGATTTGCTATCCTTTATACAATAATCTTCAGGGGATATTGAAGTCCTCCGCACAATCATATAGTATTCCCCGTGCATGATCAGGTGTGTCACCCATCCCTTGGTAATCTCTCCTGGCATCAGCCAGTGGCTCTAGTGAGGGAGAATGACAGGGTGAGGGGAGAGGCAGTAACTGATGTCATCCTGCCCCATGGCACGTCCACCAGGATTTTCTTTTGCTCACAGTTCTTCATATTTTCAATTTGACCATTGGCCAAACATGGAAACTGACGTATTCAATCACCTATGTGCAAAGGGGATTGAGTGAGCATTGCCATTCCACTCCTTTCTCAAGCCCAAACTGTAGTACATTTACCGAAGCTCTACATAGTAGTTGTACATGAAGGCTTCATTCATCTATCAATCTGTGATTCTCTTTGTGTTGGTCTGTGTTCATGTAGCTATATGGCTGTGCACATGAATGACTACATGCCTAATGAATGGTCTGTGTGGAAGGATGCCTGCATGTTTGTGTATATGTTGCCTGTAGGTAGGTCTTCCCATGTGTGGATGGACGTCTGTGTGTGCTGCTCTGCCTATGCACGTGTGTGTACAAACACATATTTGTGGTCTATGTAGAAGTGTGTCTGGGCGCAGGCACAGTGCAAAAGTCAAACATTTTGGTTTTGTTAATGTATGACCTATTTAAGTACTTCTCCATTAATAATAGAGTACCAGAATGGCAACTTCTCAAAACTTCAACTAACTTCTTGATTTCATATGGATTGTACATAAACTATCTGCTTTCTTGACAAGCTATCAATATGTTTGCTCATGCACAAACTGTGAAAGAGCGGAAGGAAATCTTTTTTGGTGACTGAAGTTAATGTTTGTACACACGGATCTTACTTTTAATTTACTTGCCAATTAGTAGAGCTCTTCTTTGTCTGGCAAATATATCCCATCTACAACTTGCTTTCTCAGGCATTCTCAGAAAAATAGGTCTTAAAATCTCGGAGAGAAGCCATTTTAAAAAGAAAGTCGAAATATTAACTAAATTATTCGAAGCATTCAGATCGAATTTTTATCCAAAAGTGAAAAATATTAGCATCACCTGCATCAATCAGCCATTTTGCACTTGTTTAGGAGCAGATTACTCCTTGTGACGTGAAGCTGTGCCATCCAGTGCTCCTGGGACGTCCACTCACATTCGATCATGGCCATCTGTCCTTCCTCGGCAGGTATTCTTCACTGCAGCACATGTTCCATTAGGGTCGTAGAGCCAAAGTACAGTTATTCCCCTATACGCTGCCATTATGGCAGCCCTATCACTAATGTCATTAACTTCTCTTTCACTGAAGCAACATCATAATTTTAACTTTTCTTTTGTCACAGTAATTCCTTACTAGCAGCACCTTAATAATCCGCACTCCATCTAACACGGTCTTTATTTCCCAGTTTGGCAGTACCTGAATGAAACTCACCCATCCACCATTCAATGTGTTGTGGCCATCTACCTTGCGAATAGAAGCAGATCCCGGACGGATCTGGAGCCTTGTACACATCACATCAAAGACTAGTCAGATGAGGAGTCTGGGGTCAGAAGGCCACAAAATCTGGATAGCAACAAGGAGAAGGTGCTCCTCTAGGATCCTCTGGAATTGGAGGAAGCCCGAAGACGTTTAAAAAATGCATTACTCTGGTTGACCATGGCGTCCATCTTAGACAACAAGAGGGATAAAGTACTGGACCGCCTCAAACAGTATTGGTTTTGTTCTTGGTCATCTGGTCACCAAAGAGGCCTGCACACCAGTGAAAGACTAACACTACTAGAAGAGGAGCGGAATCGCAGCTTCAGTTAGCACAGCATGTGGAAGTGGACCACTTTAGCACTTCCCAAATTTAGAGATAGTGCATGGTGACACAGCATACATAATTGTTTTCTTAGATAGGAAACGGGCAGCACTTGATACTGGTTCCTTAAAAGTGTGCGCAACGGAGTGGGGGGTTCGGTTTTAAACAGTATGTGCTGACACAGGTTTTCCTGCACAACCGTGTTGATTAGTATGTGTGTGGTGCATGAGGTTGTGGATTGAGCATGCAGGGAATACCAAATTATTACGGTTGCCTTAACTCCAAAAAATTTAGTATTACAATTCCCCATACTGGAATCTTGAGTCTAGAAGATTAACCTCAACACATGTGGCATGAAGCGGGTTTAAGCATACTCAAGCGAGCTCCTTAGTAAGCATGGAATTTAGAGTTGGACCACTTTGGCATTTTTTTTTCAATTTAGAGATAGTGCAGGGTGACATGGCATAGGATATTCGTGATCTTGGATAGGATACTGGCAGCACTTGATGCCGGCTTCTCAATAGCGTGCGCAATGAGGTGAGGTTTGGTTTTAAACGGTCCGAGGTGACAGGTTTTCTTTCACCACTGTGTTGTTTGTGATGTGTGGAATGCATTAGGTATACTGATAATCATTGTGACTTTTTTTTTTACTCAACAAGTTTGCTAAAATGTCGTATTCTTCCCCCTTGCTGACAGATTCTGCTCAGATATTCAGAGCGTTGATTTGTAAATGGAGTAATGTGGATACAACAGTGGCTTCTGTTTAATTTAAGGTGCGTTTTAGTTGATACCTCCTTGTTTTTATATGGCTACAAACGCTAGAAATTCTTTACTTACAGTGATAAGGGTGACCTTCTCCAAATATAATACCTCACAATAACGTATGTAATATGCACGATGAACTCTTGCTTTGGTGTATTATACCATAGGATAATTTATTGACGACAATTACCAGTATACTCTCAATATGAAATTTCACTCATTGCTTGAACATTCGAAGAACTCCGAGTTATGGATGACTGCATCTTTGATCTGTTCCTATGAATGTTCACTGGAGGACCTTAGGCATCAATTCCATATCTGGAATGTTCCCTTTTTTCTTTTTTTGGTGATGGTCTATTTTTTTTTTTTTTTTTTAATATTGACAGGTGCCTTGCTTATGGCATCAATTTTGTGTATATTTTCTAGCCCTGGGGAGTCTAAGCGGTGATGCTGGACAAAACATGTGTAGGCTGGAAGTTTTGATGAAAGAAGCAGAATAAAGAACGCCTGTTGGAATATCATGTCTTTTGTGTGCTTGCAAGGATTTATTCTTATATTTCAGGTTCATCATGAGCTTGTGGAGCAACAGTGAGGCTGCCCTTCTCACTTGTTTTATAGCACCTATAGAACTTCTCAAATAATCACTTAGCCTCACTTTGCTAGCTAGTTTGTACTGACAAAGACTCTGACCACCTGTGGTATATTGTGAACAGAGTCCCCCACCAAACAACATGTCGCTATTGACTTTACACCGGAACTATGAAGGTGCGACAGTGACATTGACGAATGTGGTGCTGTTTGGGTGATCGATTTTGTTGGAATTCACATTTTAAAACTGTGACACTTTTTATTCTTGCCTTGGGACCAATGTGGTACCCAAAGTTGGCCCGTTATCCTGACTCTTAAGGAGAAAAGCCATTTTAAAGACCGAAGGTCGAGCCTTCCCGGAACTCTCAATGGGGACCCAAAAACCAGCCCTTACGTATAACACTGACTGCAGGGTCAATGTTATCAGAAATGAAGAGCACAGCGCTAACATGCTAATAACCTACGAGATTGTATCTCAGCTCCAAAAGGTACTAGCAACTTCTGTTTGTCTGTATCTTACTTTTAGTCTTTTTTTAAAAAAAATCTTCCCGTTGAATACATTCCTTTTCTTTTCCGAAAATAAAGCACTGCCCGGCAGTGGTGTTAATGCATGGCATTTGTTTCTCACTGGATTGGAGATTCTAACCTACTCTGGTTTCTGAAGTAACCCCTTGACCACTCGTCTTCACTATCCTGTGAGAGACAAGTGACCAAAAAGAGTACCTCTGTGATCTAATTGGAGTGCATTAGTTGTGTGGCCTTGGCACATCTGTGGTAAAGGACACGAGCCACACAGAATACTGCCCAATAACCATGGCCCGAAGACAAGGCCTCATTATTATAGAAACGCTTTTGAGAATTCTAGGAGTTCAGTGAATAGGCACTAGTCCTGGATGGAATGAAAGGATGGTCCTCTTTGACATTGAATCTTTTTTTCTAGCCACGATTGCTTTCAAGTGAACTTTGTACCTTCCTTTTCAATCACCTCGCTTCCCGTCCTTTGTTAAATCACATTCTTATCTTATACATAAGTGAACCGTGGTTCCTGCACTTGTTTCATCGGCTTTCCCTTGTGGTTCTGGCACGTAGCCACTTGTGTGAAGCAGAGTTATCAAAGGGGGCAGATAACGCACGCCGCCTGGCAATGCACAACAATGTGCCACTAACTGCGTGGGAGGTCATGCACTGAGAGATGAATAGTTTAATCAGAGAGTACATAAGCAAAGCACTCGGACACCTCCATGAATTATGTTCGTTTACACAATGATGAAGATAGTATTTTATTCTGTTTAAGGCATATACAAGCAATCTCCTGATATCGAATAACATATTTAATATGACCCACAACGTCACTCTCCTCATAATGTTTACTTAAACAAAATGTTTAACTTATGTTCATAGAAGCAATTTCCATTCCCTGCCAACACAAAAATTTCCCACTCGCCAACCAAATAAATTCACCAGTCCCAGCTGGCGACCAGTCCTGCTGCATCGCTGCTCTTCTGTCTCCACTGCAGGTATAGGCTCCCAGACTGCCCAGAGGCCAATACAAACGCTGCTCTCACAGCATGACAGCAGCGTCAGGATTGGCCTGAGCACCCTCGATTTGTGCTCCCCGGGAGCCTGGAAGCCAGGCCTGCTGTCTCCAACCCGGCAACGCAGCTCGAGTTGGAGACAGCGTCAATGCGCATGACTGTTTAGCCATCCTGAGACGGCCGGCCAAACCCACAAGTGCACTGACAACCGTGTACCTACCGCTCCCCCTCGTGCCTGTTATCCCCATGGCCCACCCCCTAAACTCCATGGTAGGAGAAAAATAAAAACGATAATAAACAGGCTTTCTTATTGTTATAATTTTCAAGGTTTGCAGCTGCTGCTGCTGGCCAGGGGACGATGCTCCTCCGCCACAGTATCAGCACTCCAATCCACCAAAAAAAATATACTATTTACCTCCGGTACAAACTATATTTGATTTGCTGCCCGAATAGTGTACTAATCTGTAATGACATTTGTTTTTTAGAAAGTCGAGTGTCAGTACGACTCGGTGGACCATTTACATTCTTTCTGTGATTCTTCCAATTATGACAACTGAACATGGCAGAATTAGCTATGAGTAATGGTACTACTAGTCAGTTTCCATCCTATTTATTGAATAACCTCTATTAAAGGCCCATCATAAACGTGGAGCTTATAATGCAATGCATGTTTGCAATACATACATGATGTCATAACTATCTTGCAATAAGGTTATTATTACAGGTTTTAAATACATATTGTAGTCCTGAAGGTATGCTGAACAGAATGCAATGCCAGTAATTGTACGTGATATTATATCATACAGCCAGATTACGAGGCTGCATGCAGACTCCAGATGATATTAAGGAACTCAAATGTATTTTAGCATAATCTACTTCGGTACAGTCACTGGTAGTTCATCTCTATCTAAAACCAGATTCATACATGTGCAATTACACACACATTGAAACAAACAGTTCACTCACTATAGACTGTTCCTCTTAGAAAAATAGCACCAGCAAAGCCAATAGGTCAATATATATTGGCTTTGCCAATGTGTTTTAGCCATGTTGTGCACCAGCGTGGGTGCTGTTCAGCATGGCTAAAAGTTAGTGGCACAGGGTGGAGTGGTGTAGAGAGAGTTGTGGAGAGTGTCAGAGTGGAGTAGAGCAGTGCTTAATTTGAGCCGATGATTTCCGGTGCTCAGCACTGCGAGTCAATTGTCAACACCAGCATTTATGACAGTCTGCCACATGGTGGCGTGGTTTGTCAAATTTACAGAAAAGCACAAAAACAGTTGTTTATTAATATAATATACATTAAAATGACTAATGTGCATCCCAAACTATTACTATAGCTTTGGAGGCCTGGAATAGTCTGACTTGACACACTTGTAGGAAGGAGTGTGATTGTTAGTAGTTGTGTTGGTGTTGTCATTGACAGTGATGTCAGGGGTGTATGGGTGGTGCCAGCTACAGTGGCCTCCTGCCACTTTTTTTTTTTTTACAAATTCGGCACTGGAGTAGAGTGTCAGAGTGGAGTGGCATAGATTTGAGTAGAGTGTTGAAGAGTGGAGTACAGTTACATGGAGATGCGTGGCATAGATGGTCGTAGAGAGGAGAAAAATGTCGCACAGTGGAATGGAGTGTTGTGGAGTGTCGTTGAGTGGATTGGTGCATCATAGATAGGAGTGGAGTATCATAGGGTAGTGTGGAGTGAGGTAGAGTGGAGTGAGGTAGAGAGAGTGGCACATAATGCATGGTGTAGAATGGAGTGGTATAGAGTGGGGTGGCATAAAGGGGAGGGCTGGAGAGTCGCAGATTGGCATAGAGTGGAGTGGCACAGAGTGGAGTGGAGTAGGGTGGCATAGAGTGGAGTGGCTTAGAGCGGGCATAGAGGGGTGTGAGTGGAGTAAAGCGACGTAGAGTAGAGTGGCGTAGAGAAGAGTAGAGTGGCATTCAGTATAGAGGAGTAAAGTGTCGTACAGGGGTGTAGAGTGGAGTAAGCATGGTGTGGTAGTGCACTGCCATTACAGACAACACATTTTCAATTGAAACAATTACATTTGCAAAGACATACCATTTTACTGACAAAACTATACAGCACACAAACCATAATGTGTGGAAATGGCATCACCTAGTGTATTGATCGTATTCAAATATTTTTTTCCAGCACACTTCAGAATGTAACAACAAAATGCTTAATTTGTGGTTTCCGAATGGATATATTCTGAAATATTTGCACAGGTCATTTAGACATTTAAATGTTGTTGTGTGGTAGAAAAGAGCCTTTTCCTTCATACCCCTAGATTGTCAGATAAATCCTCTCACTTTGAAGTCAGAGAAAGAAAAGTAAACACCAAGCCCCCACATAAGACAGATGTAATAACTTGAAATGAAGAAAAGAATTCACAGCAGGTAAGTAGAAAGCTTCTTTATTCTGATCATCCGCTCTCCTCAACTGACAATGCCAACATTCTATTGTAAGCTCTAGTGGAACGTTCCAAGAAGGGGAAGGAGGGAGGGGGAGGGAAGGAGAGGAAGAAACCATGGAGAGGAAAGAGTATGTAAGCTTATAACTGAGTAGATTACAACACATCTCCTTACATAGGGGAGAAGGAAAATTTAAGCTATGTCAACAAGTCTATCACCACTCCATGTCTGTCCATTTTCCAGGCGGACCACGTTCCTGCTTGCCTTTGCCACTCGTTGGGGAAGTTGGTATTTACTCAGTCCCATTTGTACGCGAGTGGGTTTCCTTACTATTACAGGAGTGTTAACCTTGAAGTTATGATCTTTAACCCCATGTTTCTGGTCATACCAACTCTTATATCTCCTTTGTGTTGTTGGATTTTCATTTGACTCTTCCCTTGATCGGGCGAAACCCTCTTACCACCCTCCAACCACTGGGGATTCATCTTAGTGCTGGGTTCCCTCCCTCTTAGGGTCACAAAGGGTGAGATCCCTGTGATAAGATTGGGTGTAGTATGGTATGCCCAAATGCATTCTTTCAGCGAGTCTTCGATTTTATGGCCATTGGTGATGGCCAGTAGGATGTGTTCTTTTACCATGCGATTTGCTCTCTCCACCAGTCCATTGGCTTTTGGACAATAGAGTGCAGTTTTCTCATGTTTGATATTTAATTCCTCTAGAAATTCTCTCATCTCCTCAGACGTGAACTGCACCCCATTATCCGTCACTAAAATCGCTGGTATGCCTTCGTAGAAAAATATGTTTTTTAGGAAAGAGACAAGGTTACTTGTTGTGGTGGAAGGTGTAAATTTGAAATTGATCCAGTCTATGAGGACTGGGGCCCCAAGACTTCCATGGGTCCAATTATGTCAATGGCTAGTTTAGTCCATGGCACCCCCGGAACTTCGACTGGAGATAGGGGGAACCTTCCGTAAGATTTTGCTTTTGGCGCTTTTGGCACAGCTGGTGCATTCTTTAACCATCAGCTCTACCATCGAGTCCATCTTGGGAAACCAAAAGCAACTTCTGACCTTGTTTTTTGTGAGGCGCCTGCCTAAGTGCCCTTCATGGGCCAGATCAATTATTTTATTTCTGAGGTCCATGGGTGGAACGATTTTCCCATTGCGATATACTCTATCTGCCATGAGAGTCAGTTCATATCTTACTTCCCAAAAGTCTTTGATGGCTTCAGGGACTTCATAGCGGTTCTCTGGCCAGCCACTGACAATCAACTCTTTGAGAACATTCATGTCGCTGTCTTTTCTCATGCTCTCTTCCCATTCTTCCTTGGTAAGGGATGGAAGATGTACGGCTAAGATGGGAACATCTAATTGGTCTTCACTAGGACTGATGTTGAGAGGAGACCTCGACAAGTAATCAGCCACCACATTCTCTGGTCCCGGTAAGTATTCTACCATGAAGCAATAGTTCTCCAATCCCAGCACCCATTTGGTTATGCGTGGAGAATGGTTTTGAATGTTTTTGGACGAGAACATGAAGGTCAATGGCTTGTGATCTGTGCGTATAATTAATTTAATTCCCCATAGGAAAAACTTGAAATGATTCACGGCCCAGAAGCATGCTAACGCTTCTCTCTCGATGACCGAGTAGTTGCGTTCCGAGGGACTAAGGGACCAGGAAGCAAAAGCTATTATGGTTTCCCCATTCTCACCTCTTTGAGATAACGTCGCTCCTAGCCCTTTATTGGGTCTGTGGTTAGCATAGTTTTCCTTTTGGGGTCAAAAGATCCTAAAGCTGGCGATTCAAGGATTTCTTTCTTCACCGTGTCTACCATTTTGTTGTGTTTCTCTTCCCACACAAATTCCTTGGTTTTATTTTTTAGGAGATCACGTAGGCCATCACACAATTCAGAAAAATTCTTTACAAACTTGCCCATGTACTCAACCAAACCTAAAAACGACTTGAGTTCTTCTTTGTTGGTTGGGTATGGAGCATCCTTGACAGCTTGCATCAAACTGTACTTAGGTCTGAAACCTTCTTGGGAAATAGTGTGCCCCAGGTAGTCTACCGAGCTTACCCTGATCTTACACTTATCTAATTTCACTGTTAACCCTGCATCAGTGAGTCTCTGGCACACTGAGTTAAGGATGTTATCATGTTCTTCAACGGATGACCCATACTTAAGTATATCATCCTGAAAGCATAGGGCGTTTGTGATGCCACTGAGGATTTGTTGCATTATCTTTTGAAAAATTGCCGCCGCAGAGGCAAGACCGAACGGCATCCTGACAAACATGTATGCTCCAAATGGCGAAGTAAATGCTGTCAACGGTCTAGACTCCGGGTACAACTCCACCTGGTGATAAGCCATCGACAGGTCGATGACCAAAAAGAACTTGGCCCTCCCCATAGTGCTCAACATCTCATTTATATTGGGAAGGGGGAACCTCTCTACCCATATATTTTCGTTGAGGCTGCGTAGGTCCACACAGAGGCGGATACCTTGTCCATTAGCTTTGGACGCTATGACTAAAGGCGCCAACCACTCTGAGGAATCTATGGGTTGGATGACCCCCATCTCACATAATTTATCTAATTCCATCTTGAGGGGCTCTCTCAAAAGGAGAGGGACTGGGCGGGTTCTGTGAACAACAGGTTTGGCTCCCTGTCTGACTTTAATCTTGTGTTGAAAGCCCCTCAACCTTCCTAACTTGTCTGCAAAAAGATCAGGAAAGGCATCACGTAGAAGACTGTTGCTGTTGGGAGTTTCCACCAAAATGACTTGGTCTTTGTTGTTAGGGTCAAGTATAATACCCAACTCTTTCTGGTGTTGCCAGCCCAGGAGATTTGCACCACTCTCTACTACATACACCTTACCCACCGTAGATCTACCCTTGAAACCTATGTGTGCCTTTACCATGCCTACAAGGGGAATGGGGTCTTTGGTGTACCCTTCAGGTGAAATATCAGGTTTGCTTAGCTCTAACTTTGTACCTCTCAGGGATTTCTCAAAGTCCATAAGATTAATTAGCGTGAATGGGGAGCAGGAGTCAGCATACATCTCTACTGGCTTATTGTCAATATGAACTATACATTTGGGATAGTTAGGTTTGGAAGACCCATAATCGTTTATTTGGAAAACAAATTTTGCAGATTGATCATTTTCCACATTGACCATTTTTACGGTAGTGTTTTCTCTATCTCTACAAACTCTGGCTAAGTGTCCTCTTCTGTTACACCTCTTACATGTAACACCCCGCGCAGAACAAAAGGGACTGTTGGCTAAATGATTACTACTGCCACACCTAAAACATTAAGACCTTGCCCTTCTCTGGTAGCTTTAGTGACAGGTACATCTTTTGTAACTTCTTTATTTCTTACTGTGAGCTCTTCACTGTTTGAAACCTCTACTTGGACAGAAGCAACTACTTCTTCCGTAACTTTAATTTCTTTTATGCACTTAGCTGTATGTTCAATGGACTGCGCTAAAGAAATTGCCTCTCTCAGTGTGGGGTTTTTTGCAAGTAATTTTTCCTGTATTCTGGTACTGTTCGTGCACCTGACTAGTTGATCCCTTATGAGGGAATCATTGAGATCACCGAACTCGCATAATTGAGTGAGCCCTCTTAAAGCCGCAATGTAGTTGTTGATAGACTCATTTTTTCCTTGCAATCTGCTAAAAAACTTGTGGCGTTCAAGGACTACATTAACTTTGTCCCCAAAGTGTGTCTCAAGTTTCATGAGAGTGATATCATATACATCTGAGTCATCATTTTCTTCCAAATCTGGTTCCGGTAGTGTTTCATACACTTTGCGACCATGGACTCCTAAATTATGCAACAGGATGTGTTTGCGCATTGCTGAAAATTTCTCTCCCCCCATGGCAATTAGATATGATTCAAATAATTTGGTCCAATCCTTCCAGTGAATTTCAGGGTCTCCACTATCATTTAGAAAGGATGGTGGTTGACTTATACCCGGGGTGCCCATGGTGTGAGGGCAGGGGAGAGGTAAGTAACAACGGAGTAAGCACTAGATAGAGAGGAAATGCAGATGAGATGGTGAGATATCACCGTAGGAGGCGGACACACACACACTAACTGTGTGAAAAAATTTGACGCTGTGAGGTGTGTGTGTGTGTGTCACCGTAGATAGAAATAAAAGTGGCAAGGTGAATTGGCGTGTATATCACCGTGGGAGGCTGACACTAATAAGTGCAGGAATTTAGACGCTGCGAGGTGTCACCGTTGATAGCAAGAAGATATTAGAGGAAGATGGTGTGTGTATCACCGCTGTAGGAGGTTGACACACGGACTATAATGCAGATGAAGGCCGAAGGTGAGTTTGTCACCGATGACTAACTGACGTTCCTAGCAAAACCAAAGGGGATGATGGACGGAGTGTTGAACATTGCAAGCACTCACCCCCAGTCAACTGATCTGGGTTTAATCCATAATCATTCTTTAGCTCACTCAGCCACCCCAGTTCAGACATGGCCATATGCAAATCAGTCTGACCCTGTGCCTCATGGGAACAGTCCAGCCCGAACTGCCAAGCCATGTCTTCCCTGGACCGGAAACAAGCATCCTGGGACCGGTTTCTGGCTTACAGCCGTCATCAGCCAGGCTAGCTTGAATCCAGTGGCAAAGTGAGCAAGGGACCCACGTCTGGGCATACCCTGCCAACTTAGGGCGAACATAGCAAAACCAAAGGGGATGATGGACGGAGTGTTGAACATTGCAAGCACTCACCCCCAGTCAACTGATCTGGGTTTAATCAATAATCATTCTTTAGCTCACTCCGCCACCCCAGTTCAGACATGGCCATATGCAAATCAGTCTGACCCTGTGCCTCATGGGTTCCTAACCACAAAACCGGTAATTGCAGGAAAGTATGCAGTAAAAGGAATAAAACTCTTACTGGGCGGCTTGAATGCTGAAGAGGATGCCGGTAAGAAACAAACCTTCCCTCAAATGGAAATGGCAGTATAATCTGAGGAGATTGGTGCCACAGTGAGAACGCTCCGTTGTGAGGAGAAAATAACAGGACCGGCTTGAGCGCTGAAGACTAATTAGACCGCTGGTACACTGAAGAGAAAAGCGTCGTCACAGGAACCGGCTCATGAGAGGCTGGTGTTCCCAACCTTTAACCCCGAGGCGCTGGTGCGCTGACTGGAACTGAAACGCTGCTGTGAGGAGACAAGGAGACGTCGCTGGCACGCCGATGCGAAGCAGCGCAGTCACCAGAACCGGCTCAAGGGAGGCTGACGCGCCGGACCTTGAACCTCACAGGCGCTGGAGCTCTGACTGGAAGGAGGCGTCGCGCTGAGGAGACTGGAGCGCAGTTAAGGGAACAGCATGACAGAAGGAAACAGCACGAAAACTTGAACACAAAAAAGCCGGAGGGCAGCACTCGCAAGGGATACAGTTCAGCCTTGACACCGTCTGTGTGACCAGGGTACCGCAGGCAAGGGCAGCACTCGCTTTTGGCACAGCTCCGCCTTGGCATAGTCTGTGTGACCGGAGGCGCCGTAGGCAAGGGGCTGAGAGCTGCACTCTCAAGAATAGCCCAGCCTTGGCCAGTCCATGTGGATCCGTAGCTTCACAGGGATGCGGGCTGACGGCGGAGCACAGGCACAGCCAGCAGGCACTGACTCGAAGGAAAGAAGTCCGGAGCTCAAGGATGAGGAAACACACAGGACACCCAAGTCCAAAGGTGTGCAAGGCAGGACTCAGACTTGTACACCCATAAGTTTATCCAGTGCCTTAGTGAAGAAGAACCTAGGACGAAGGCGGTGTCAGCGCAACATAGAAAAGGCAAAGTCTCTTGATGAATCTAGTTGGAGAGAGTACTGAAAGGGGAGATGATCAGCTGCCCCCTACGCAGAATCGTCACCAGTGTAATAACTTGAAATGAAGAAGAAGAATTCACAGCAGGTAAGTAGAAAGCTTCTTTATTCTGATCATCCGCTCTCCTCAACTGACAATGCCAACATTCTATTGTAAGCTCTAGTGGAACGTTCCAAGAAGGGGAAGGAGGGAGGGAAGGAGAGGAAGAAACCATGGAGAGGAAAGAGTATGTAAGCTTATAACTGAGTAGATTACAACAGAGCCTGTCATTTGACCACAGTCTTTGAATGCACAGCAAATGTGACAAGATGAGAACAAAATTTAAAGGCCTGTTTACAGAAAGCGAGCACTCATGGAAGAATACAGTAAACAGGCAATGCTCAACATGAGGGACAAAGACGCACTGCCAGCATGAAACCAATAAAGCCAGCAAATGTGAGTTACAAATCACAAAGCCAAAGATAAGCAATGGGCGGAATGCATTCTTAAGTCAGCTTTCAGAATGTTCCCAAGAAGTCTTTGGCAAACCAGACAGCTGTGCTGTCGCATGGCTTCAACCTAAACAAGGCATTTTAAATCACAAAGCAGTGCATCTAATAAATCATTTGTGGAAAGTGTGTGGTTGATATGTAGCGCCCACAAACCTCTTCTGAAATGTCCATTTGTTTAGAGCATGCGATGCGAGTCTGCTCTTGCTGAATTTACATAGCTCGTGTGTACCCTTCAGTTGAAAAAGAACACTCAGACATTGAACTGCCAGAGGGTTATGTAGCCTAATAGAGTATTCCAATGTCAGTTGTACGGTTGATGACCAGGAAGAAAATTCTCCATCCCATCCCTTAATACCACGCCCTCTCCACCCCTTCCTTTTCCCCCCTCTTATACCCATCCCTCTTTCTCTTTTTCCTCCTTTTTTTAAACCCCTCTCACTTTAGGACTCCCATCTTTATTCAGTGGGACAACTTGTACTATAAATGTCAGACCCCTGAGCGGATGGATGGGTCTGTCTCTCTTGGACACGGTTTTTGTTCAGCTCTATGACTATATCGTTTTCAACTGTTCCTTGTGTTGAAGGGACACTGATGTCTGTGAAATGACGTGTTTGCTGCAATGTAACTTTTCCTTTATGATAATGAAATATTGCTCTGCTGCCACTTATGGCAGGACGCACTGTGCAAATTATCCTGCTGAAGATGGCTATAAGAGAAATGGGTCATCTATCTAGAGATGAGAAGTTCATGTCGTTGGAGCAATTTTGCTCTAGGGATAATGCCAACACGCTTGATGTTTTTATATACACACCCGGTCGCGTAAGACCACAAAGGATTCTTTACTGGATTTTCCAAACAAGCCAGCTGATTTTTCCCCCGTAACGAAATTCATAACCTCTGCCAACGCCACCAGATGGATTTCAAGACTCTATGCCCATGTATCACAATGGAGAGGGGGAAGGCCTGGCTTGGGAGGCAGAGCTGGGCGAGTCCCTCACCGGGGCTGAATGGAAATATTGTTGTACACAAACTGGTATAAGTTCTATGAATTATAGGCACATATCTATTGCATTATTAATATCTCCACCAGGCATATAGTACCCCATTGCGACAGCACAGGATAGATCTGTCTCACTCCCACAGATGTCACTGATGCAGATAAGACAACGATTGGTTTCTCGACCTCGCGTGGGAATGTCCTCCTATTTATAAATACTGGCAGGAGGTTTTCCAGGTTGTGGAAGACATGACACTGAATTCTGTGGAACCCGACCCACGTGTGACATTACTGGGCTATGTTAAGTGCATTTCACAGGGCATGCGCCGGTTAACTGCAATGTCCCTCCTGTTATCCAAGCGCAGAGTGGCTGTGACTTGGAGGAGGACTAGAGTACCCACCTGCACCGACTGGTTGCGCGATATGACGATTTGTAATAATTGCATAGCCTCCCAAATCCAGACCTCAGGACATTTGGGGGTCCTATAGGTCTTATGTCCCCCGTGATGAGGGGACAGTCCCGAGGACTATGCTGAGGAAGCAATTAAATAGATACTCCACTTATATATTGATTTCAGCGCATTGGTCCCGATTTAAGCCCGTTTGCCTTTTACTATATGATTTTGTTTCTGTGTTCATCAACAGTCCTGTTCTTTTCACTCTATCTTTTGTTTTCACAGTCAGTATGCACCACTGTGTTAATCTGCTCCAATTTGGGCTATACTCTTGCACTGTCATGTACCTATGATCACTTATGATGTACAGTGCTTACCTTTTGTTTGTTGGAATGTATCTGTGCCACTTAAAAACAAAAAAAACAAAAAAAAAACAAAAACACATGGTCGCTAGTACTGTTTCTATATGATTGTACTAGCTCTGTTAATTCTGAAACAAACAAAAAAAATTGCAAAAAAAAGATACAAAAAAGGCGTTGTACTGTTTTATAACGATGGTACTCTTCAGAATGGATAACAAGGATTACAGAACACATGCACTGTTATAACGTTATGGTCATACATTTTTGTTACAGTTAAAACAAGCATTGGCATAGCCAATAGGTCTCGCCTTTGGGACCTTATAAGTGTTTAGTCAGAGCTATTGGCTTTGCCAGTGTATTTATGCTATATTGTAGAGTAGTGTGGCTGTTGTGCAGCATGTTGCAAAGTTATAATAAAAAGCGTTATAAGCATTTGTTACCTTATATATAATAAGATATTGTGAATAACTCAATGACCCTATCAAAAAAAAATTAACATAAAAGTGTTTTTGAAGATATACGAGTAAAGGTGATTATTGTTTTAAAGTAACTAAGGCCAAAATGCGACTTCACAAGCAAAATAAATTTGTATACAGCGGAATACCGCAAACAGTTTCATATTATCCAATCAGTGATGGGAATTAATAAACCTGCCATGGTTATGTTTTCCTTGAGGTTAGAGAAGCTCTGTGCCTTTTAATCAAGAAGGACCCTAGCGCATGACAACCCTGCGTCTCTGCCTAAGGTGTTAATTGGCCAAGAAGAGCCTGTAGCGTCTCCTGTGAAGCAGCGGGCTGAGGAATGTCCGCATTTTACAGCCCCTTTAATAAAAGCTGTGGGGGCAGAGTGAAGGGGAGAAGGCTTTTTTTCTGAACTGCCTGGCACCCAAAAATTGTGAGCACTTTCAAACAAAGGCGATGTTTTTTTTGCGAAAGAAAGTAGAAACGTCCTATATTTGGTAACAAAAACCAACTTATGCAACTACTTTGAAACAAAATAAACACAAACGCCTTTTAAATGTATAAGGGCGGGGTGGGTGGATGCATGCTTGTATTGTACTGAGGTCTCCTTCCAGTGTGCACAGTGGTGAAGGAAGGGTTATTAGTTGTAGAAACGCAAATAAATTGTTTACTTGTTTAATAAGCCACTGGGCCTCAAATGAAGTGCATATTTGAAAATAAACCGCTTGTAACAGAGCCCCCACTAACACATTTTTTGCTTTTTTAAACTTAAATTTAGAGACTGGGAACTGCCCATGTTAATATTAATGTTTTAAATATTAACTGTATGCTGCCATTTGATATGAACATTGCACAACAAAAAACATTAGTGGTGTGGGGGAAGCTGGATTTGTTGGCGCTTGGGCCCCAACCAGAATGAAGGCCCTTATAATACTGTTTAGTGCGTAGTCTGTAAATGTTTACTTTGTACATTACCCAGAAATACAGTAGTAGTGCCAAATTAATTCAGATGAATAATACACAATGGCTAAAAATATTGCACAGGGATGTGCCCTGCTTTACCGTGCGCTGCAAATACATCAGAGGAGCAATGTTTCTAGTGCATGTCTTCCTGTAATGTGAGGTCCCCTCCCCCAACCCCCCACTTCTGCTAGATAAATAAATAACTTGGCCACCACGAGTAACTTTGCCACAACATAAAAAATGTAGCGCCCTGCTAAAAATATAGAAATACTGTTTACACATTTGTTACAAATAAGATAAACTGCTAGCTAAAGCTTATTTATTATAAATAAAGCGTGTGTGTTGGTGAAAAACATATAGCGGCCAGCCCAAAAAAAAGCACAGATATTGTCCCTACGTTTTTTAGGTCTCGCCTGAGCCAGCGCACATGCGCTGCTCTGGCGAGACTTTTAGTAAGCGGGTTTTGGAAGTGCAAACAGTGGCTTTTGCTGGCGACTAGCCTGCGTTCACGCGAGCGTGCACGCGGGATCAGGCGCCATATGGCTTCCCTCGCCATCTGGACGCTCGCATGAACGCACGCTGGTCGCCAGCAAAAGCCACTGTTTGCACTTCGAAAACCCTCTTCCTCGCGATTACTTTCACGGCCGCGCGGCCGTGTCAATTTCACAGCCGCGCGGCCAATGCTTGTTATTCTTTCATTGAGGGTAAAATGGAGCATTGCATGGAATCGCATTAGTACCAGTTTTCTTTTGATGTTCTGTCAGGTTGGATGTGAGGTTAAATCTCGCTTGTTACAGAGGTTCAGATCAGGAGTGTGTCAAAGTTTCCTCAAAGCGTTTCTTTGAAATATCAGCTTGATTTTTTTTTTGTATTCAGTTTCTTTTGTTCTAAAAGCCCATTTTGCACACGCTTTGATCGCGCTCCTGAGCTGCTCTGGTTCCTGAGGTTTTATCGCCTCAGAGGCTGAAGTGTTCCTTTCGGGTCCGTGTTAATTGGATAATATATCTATCAGTTGAGACACAGACTAACAAACTGGATGAAAACGCACTTTCTCAGATAACAATTAATTGTCCGTCTGTTGTCAACAATTCATCCAGGGAACAAAGCTGCTCACCATATGTTATCGTCGTAACAACAAGCGCTGCGAAACGAAAACCGAGGAAAGAGCACTTTCTGCTTGAAGGATTTGCTGAGACAGAGCATGTGTTTTTCTGTCGTGTGTGTTGAAACGTGAAGAGGGGAAAGAAAGCTCGGATTGAGACACCGTGTTTTTGTGATTTTTTAATTCTATTATTCAAACAGATCCTTGAACACAATTATACACTTTTGTCTGTACAATGGCAGGATTGCCTTACAATACTTTGGTAGATAAATGTTTTCGAGTGACGTTTGAGGACACGATGCAAAGCCATTGTTTTAAGTAAATTAAAAGATTCTATCAGTTAAAGTGTTGCACGTGACATCGGGCAGAATGCGGACTGTCTTGGTGGGTTATGTGACCGACGATAGGCACGGACGTACAATTCATTCCTTTTGGTGTAGGGGCCCTTCAGCACACCAATAAGAAATTCACTGCTATGATGTTAAGTGGGGGATTAAATTGCACAAATTGTGCAGCCCAGAGCTTTGAGTGGGATGAAAAACTCTCAAAGGGGCGTGGCCGATGTAATTAAGGGCGTGGCTTAAAACATGAAAGCTAAAAATCTGTGCTTAGCTGCGTAGTGTGCCGCCCGACTGATATTTTGTTTTTTCTGTCATTGTATCCAGATATATAATGCAGCAAGTAACATCATACCTACAACAAGCCAGGACTATTGGCTTTGTCAATGGATGTAATGCACAGGAAAAAGTAACAACCACGGCTTTGTGGTATATAATATTGAAAATGCTTCAGTTCTGAAATGATGAGACTGAAATAACTAAAAAGAGTCTCTGTGAAGTTAAATCAAAAGCAGTGAAGTGGTGATACTGCTGCACATCAAGATTTATTTTTCACCCTGAGGGTGAGGGCAAAAATGGAGAGCCAGATAGGGACCCGTCTCAGCAGCTGCTTTTTAGAACTGTCGGTGCTGGGCATCGGCAAGACCCGGCACACTTAAAGCCCTGGTGCAGCTCAATGTTTCACATTTTGTCACTGTGTAAAAAGATTATTTCCTTGCTATACGCCATGGCTCACTGCGCATCATAGTAAAAATAACAGTGGTGCCTATGGGGACAAGTTGTTATTTTTTGTCAAATCTGTGTATTGAGATTTTCAAACATCAAAACAGCAGAGATCACACTCCAAATGTCAGTGGTGCAATTGTTCTGCTGCAAAGGAGGTGAGCAGTACACCCAGAGTGTAAGTGATGTTTGGTGGGAGGCTTTACAGCTGCGGTGCCTGCACTACTGAAAATGTGCAAGTGAAATCAAAACAAACTACATTTCCCAGAGTGCCAGCCATCTTGATCTATTAAGTATAAGTTCCTCATGGTTCAGAGCGTTCCTTGCTAGGTAGTATTTTGACATTCAGTTGTTGCACCCAGAAACTTGTTACCAGGAGATTGGAATTCACTGTAATTTCATGAACGGTTGCCAAGGACCTATTCTGGATACACATTAGAGACCAAGGATTTAGGCTTTGATTTGCACTTTAGTATTGGAGTCAACCTTTCTGGGATAACATACTCTACTGCATCTATTCACAGGAGGGGCTAGTGAATCCTCTCTATATTGTATAGACTTGGTTTATATCGCTTGAATCACACGTGGTAATGTATTGCCAGTGGTGGGGCAGTGAACACAATGCTAATGTTATGTTACAGCAAATTTATAACGCGCACATACACCAAAAAGGTTACATGGTGCAGAGAGCAAAGGGGCATGGGAGACTCGCATCCCAACCGTATGCCTGTCTGAATAATAGAACAAGCATTGGCATAGCCAATAGGTCTCGCCTTTGGGACCTTATAAGTGTTTAGCCATGCAACACTTGATGTTGTTGCACCAAGGATATTGTGCTGGATAACTAAACACTTATAAGGTCCCAAAGGCGAGACCTATTGGCTATGCCAATGCTTGTTTTTAAAGGTAATAAGTGTGTGTTCCTATAATTTACACACAGCATCAAATTTAATATTATTACAGCGTGTGTAGTAATTTTAAAAGCATCTGGTTTTGGGATAAAAAAAGACAGAAGGAAATATATTGAATGGAAATAATTATGCTGCTGCCACAATTAAAGAAAATATTTTATTAAGGCACATTCTGCTGCTCCTTCACATGGCTCACAACATCTGCTTTTCACAACAAAGTAATAAAAGGACAAGCATCACTGCATAGTGTTAAAAGCTGTCTGCCTTTTCCGTGGGAAGAGATTTTATCTTTTAGCTTTACAGCCCCAGAACTATCGACAGGAATGTGGCTTAAACAGTGTAAATAGCCCAAGATCACCATATGTTATGGCGGAGCCAAGACTAAAATGAGAACTTCAGTAACAATGTTACACATTTACCCCTTTTTCGGTAGATACGTGGAGAGAAAACAGATTTTGTTAGAATAACGTGTTAAACAGAGGCCGTGATTCTACCCTTGTTTCCTGTGTACTGCATTACATTGCAATGCGTTTTCCTTTGAAGCACTAGAGTTAAAGCATTAATGCTCCAGCAGAGACTGAGCCAGAGCCTAGGAAGGACGCAGCAGAGTCCGGGGAGGAGGAGGAAGAGGCTGGGAGGCCTGGTGTCGAAAAAAGACATACCCAGGCTCGGGTGAAAAATCACAGTATTTTGTTTACAACACACTGGATACTGTGTAGCAACAAGGAGCGTGGGAACTGCATGAAGCTCTTCCAAGTGCAGTTAAAAAACAAGCATTGGCATAGCCAATAGGTCTCGCCTTTGGGACCTTATAAGTGTTTAGTTATCCAGCACAGTATCCTTGGTGCAACATCAAGTGTTGCATGGCTAAACACTTATAAGGTCCCAAAGGCGAGACCTATTGGCTATGCCAATACTTGTTTAAAATGTTTTGTTCCCTCCGCCTCACCACCCCCGTTCCCTGCCAGCCACCACTGACCCTTGCTGGAGGCCATCACATGGACTAAGTCCTGTTAGGGTCAGAAGACCACCATGTCTGAACACCTTTCAATACAGTAAGCTTTTTTTTAATGTAGCCCATTTTCCTTAAAGGAAGTGAGGCTATGTTTAATAAGAAAAGCTTATTAATTAAAAAGAACATTTGAGAGTTTGCAGTTGTCACCTGGACCACTGCCTATGCCCCAACATTTTTACTTTCTCAAGAGGAAAGTGGTCACCTTCCCTTTTGTAAATGAGTTAACATCTCCTTTGAGTTGACAGTAACTTTTCAAGGGTTTTAATGGTTTACGACCAGACACATCTGATACCAAAGCAGAATTTGGAGTGATGCCCTAAATACACCCATTCCAAATTGCGATTTGGTACCCATTTCTAAACCCATTTTGCTTTTCGATGAGGCTTTACTGAATTGCAAAATGGGTTTAGTGAATACAGAAAGGCCATCACAAGAGTTGGAATAGCAAAATGGTTTAGTACATTTAGCCTCAAATCCCTTACATTTTCCATGAATGGATGGGCCAAGATTCCGCAATCAAGGTCCCAGGCAGTGGTTGAAGCGGATGGGTTTGTTGGGAATGACGTTCCCATACTCTTTTAGTTGGGGTAGTGTTCCTATAATTTTTTTAAATAAAAATGTGTCCTAGGAGGGCATGTTCGAAATCAGTTTCCTAATGTAAACAAAGCATCAATGGGTACACATGGCAGCCATCCAGCTTTGTACTAAGCCGTCTTCACAAGGTTCAGCTGGAGAATGACTGGTGACATCATCAGGGAGTGCAGATAGTTGTGTCTGGTGGGAGCGGCGTAGCCGAGTTGACAGCATACGGGGCAAGGCAAGTATTGCGCCCCCTAGCCCATGGACTGTTAGCACTTCCTGGCGCAAAATTTTAAAAGAACAAAAATTTGTAGTATTTTTTTCTTTTAGAATTCTGCACACCCTAGGAACTTTGCGCCCGCTGCAACTGCCCCTCTGGCCCCGCCCATGCTACGCCACTGTCTAGGGGTTCCCACAGCATTTTATACAAGTTGAAGCTGTCCACCTTGACACGATATTCCAGAACAGGATGGTCACGGAACAGGAGGCACAGCAAGGTCACTGGAGCAGGCAAGTGGTGCCCTTTTCTTTTTAGTACAGTAGAGACAACTGCACGGTGGGGGAAAGGGCCTGGGACAGACAGAGAGAAAGAGAAAGAAAGAAAGAGAGAGGAAGAAGGAGCAGAGAGTATAGGGGTAAAGATCGGGGACAAAAGAAATTAGCAAGAGATTATGAAGCAATGATGTTACAGTTCCCGTGTGTGGCTGGCAGTTAATTTAATCTTTTTCTGGCTTGCTGGTTCCATCAATTGGCTGGCTGCGACTGTGAAGGCAGTGAAATCAGACTGTTGATTCTGTCGTGTTGGAATGAATATGAAATGTATGTTGCAGTGAGATATTTCTGATGATGCACAGGAACATGGGAGCAGGTGTTTATAAACGGTTCCTAAAAACAACACAACACAACATTGATCTGATCCAGTGGCGTAGCTAGTTCTACGGGCGCTCGTGGCAGTCTCTGCATTTGCCGCCCCGCGGCGGCCGCACTGAAGAGCGCGGGGGGTGCTGGCGAGCATTTACACCACTTGCTGCAGCGCGGCAAACACATTGAGGAGCGGGGGGTGGGGGGGAAGCTTGCTATTGCCGCCCAGAGACGGAAGGTGATAGCGGGGGGAGGCCGCCGCCCCAAAATCTCATGCCGTCGGGGGCGGACTGCCACCCTAGCTACGCCACTGATCTGATCCTTAGAAAATATTGGAAGCGTTTTAAACAAGCATTGGCCGCGTGGCCGTGAAACTGACACGGCCGCGCGGCCGTGAAAGTGAAAGTAATCGTGAGTAAGCGGGTTTTGGAAGTGCAAACAGTGGCTTTTGCTGGCGACCAGCTTGCGTTCACGCGAGCGTCCAGATGGCGAGGGAAGCCATATGGCGCCTGATCGTGGGTGCACCCTCGCGTCAACGCAAGCTGGTCGCCAGCAAAAGCCACTGTTTGCACTTCCAAAACCCGCTTACTAAAACTCTCGCCAGAGCAACGCATGCGCTGGCTCAGGAGAGACCTAACAAGCATACAAAGTAGATAAATGAAACAATTAAACAAGATAACGTAATGTAAATAAATGAAACAATTAATAAAATAAGTAAACGTGATGCTGTTTTTACTTTCATGAGTTGAACAAAAAGAAACAGCATTGCTCGAAAGAAGTTGAACTGACCTGCAGCCGAGATTGGTGGGGTCCTTTTCAGTCTCTCACCGGATGTAGCGCACCTGGCCGTGTATTTTTGAAAATGACTACCTACGACATTCCGGGGGGGAGGGGATCTAGGGAAGAGATGAAAAAAGTGGATCCTAATAAAACTGACTTCGGGATGGAAGGCTGGTTCTGCCTCCAGTTGTGAATAAGTGCAGCGAAGACTTGAGGGCGAGACAGAGGCTTGAGGTACACGGGGCAGCAGCATTTACATATGTGGCAGCGGGGCTGCCTGTAACCCTCCATTCATTCAGTGAGCAGAGGAGATTGCAGGCCTGAGCCCGTGGCAGAGAAGGGAGCTGCAAAGAGAAACAGTGCATGATTGAGCAAGATTGAAAAACACATGAGACGGAGGTGAAAAAGGAGCTGCCTGAAAGTGTTAGTGCTGCTGCAGAGCCGGGAGCCCAAGCCCAGGAAGGACGCAGCAGGAACGTGTCCTGGGAGAAGGAAGAGGCTGGGAGGGCTGGTGGGGGAAAAATACAGACCCCACGTCGGGAAAAAACCTCAGCACAGTTTGGCTCCTGCAGCCTCAGTAACGGCGCTGCTATCATGTTACACAGAGCAGCCGATAACTTTGCGGTCCATTAAATAAAGATGTAACAAACGCGTTTGACTTGGTGAAATATTTTTTTTAAAGTGGCGGGCGGAAGCAGGGATGCCAGAAAGCAAACAGGGAAAGACTATGTGTGTTTGTGTGGGACGGCAAAGCAACAGGCTAAACAAGACCCACAACGGTACCTTTCTGTGCACTACCGCCGCCATGTACATTTGTAGCCACATCATTGACACGGCAACCATCTCTCGGTCTGGTCAGCAACAGGAAATGCATCAGAGAGCACGAACGTTAAATAAAACAAGCATTGGCCGCGCGCGAAAGTGAAAGCAGCGCGACGCGGCAGGGGATGGGCGTGAAAGCAATCAAGTGAGAGGAAAGACAGATGGCGCCTGATCGGGCGCTGAAAGCTGGCGGTTGCGCGCGTGCACGCTCGCGTGAACGCAAGCTGGTCGCCAGCAAAAGCCACTGCTGTTTGCACTTCCAAAACCCGCTTACTAAAACTCTCACCGAGAGCAACGCTAAGCGCTGGCTCAGGCGAGACCTAAAAAGCAACAACTAACACTCTTTCTGGCATTAAAGATCCATAAAACATGTTTGAGGATCCTAGCTAGGTACCTAGGGGGTCATTACGATGACGGGCGGATCGCCACCGCCCGTATGGCGGTGGCGATCCGCCCGCCATTCCCTCCGCCCGCATGCCATTTCCCCCGCCACATTACGATGGCGAGGAGCCCGGCGGACGGAAAGACCGTCCGCCGAGCTTTCTGCCGGTCCAACAGGGGACCGGGCGGAAAGGGCACACATGGTGGCGGTGCCTGCAAGACACCGCCATCCATATTAGGATGGTGGCGGAGAGCAGCATTTCCATGGCGGCAACGCCACCATGGAAAGGTATACAGTCTCCGCAGTTGGGGGCCCGTAGCAGGCCCCCAGGATGTTGGGGGGTGCACATGGGGGGTACCTATGGTACCCCCTGCATTGGCATGGACAAGGTGCCTGTCACCTTGTGCATGCCAATGCACGACGTGCATTCCCAGCATTGTGGCAGGCGGTGCTGTGAACACCGCCAGCCACAATGTTGGGAATAGGGGATGCCACCGCCACCGTTGCGGTGGCATCCTAATACTCGCGGTGGGACCGCCGCTCCTATGGCGGACGGTCCCATTCACCGCTACGGTGGCGGGCGGACTTTGTCCGCCCGTCATCGTAATGACCCCCCCCTAGTGTGTACCTAGACTTGTACACATTAAGCAACATATGCAGTCACTGAAGAAAAACGGTCCAGGACTGGACAAGAAAACCCACACAAGTTTGAATATATTACAGAATAGTAGACATGACACTTCCAATACGGACTCCCATAACGTTCCTTAAAAATGCATTTACTTTACACCAGTCACTCCCTAAAACCTTCCACCAAGCTGCTGGCCCTCTCTCATCTGATGCCCCCAAACCTGGCATTCTGGGACACAGCCTCGACCTTTTGTCCTACCACCACAGCCCGAAAAAGCAGCATCGATAGCCAAGAATCTTTCAAAATAGAAGCACGTTCTCACATCACTGTTCTCTTTAGACAGTATCACTAAGAAATTTACTCACCTCAAAATAGGGAATTCTGACCTTAAATGGGGAATTGTGCCTGGTTAGTGATAAGCCTACAGCAAACACCTAGAATGTTTATACCTACGATTTATCCACTGATGCACTATAAACCTCCCTGGAAGCAGCCACAATTTCTAGTTAAATACTAGGTAGAAGTGGCATGTTCCATGCAAAGTGTAGGCACCTCCATTCTGTTTGCAGAGAAGTACACTAAAAGTACACTAAAAAGCTTTCTGGCTGCCATACTAAGAGAGTTTACCTGCCTCTGCAGCATCAGAGCAAAATGAGAAATGTAACTACAGTTCTCTGGATGCGAAAACCTAAACCAACTTGAGGTTACACATACACACTCGCTGCCCCTTGGAGTCAGTCACACACACACACACACACACACACACTACCCACACACCTCTCCGACCACTCTATCCCAAGCAATGGTAGCTCAATCCTCCCTGAAGAGGGGGGAGATTCCAGAAGCATTTTACCTACTCTCTGGATTGTGGCTCTAAACACCGAGGTGAAGCAACAGCTATTCTTCTATGTAGGTGTTTAAATGTTTCCCTTCAATGTCCTTCTCGTGCTCACCTATTAACTCCTTAGCTGCCAATTGTAGTGGGTTTGTATTTAGTAGAATTGTTTTGATGCTGTGTTCCGTTTTGTACCGTGCTTGGAGTGTGTGCTGTTGGGGGTTCGATCAGCAGCTGCGAGTTGCAGATCGAACTTCGGATGGTGTGCTGCTCCTTGTCATGGCTGAAGTTTACTCTGAATAAACTTACCTGTTCTTAACAGAAGAACGTCTTCTTCGTGGGATTATTTCATTTACCACATTTGGCGACGATTGGGAATTTGCTGCTTCAGCCACCGGAACTCCACGCGGTGGGGCCAACTCGTCGATTACAGTTCGCTGGCTTCTAGGATCTTCTTGTTGACGATCGGAGCTTGGTCGTTCTGAAAAGTGCCAATTTGCTGCCTGGTAGGATCCATTTTTCTTCATTTTCGCCAGTTTTGCGGCAATTTCATTTGGTTGGCCGTTGGGTGTTTGCGCTGTCCTGGAGATTCTATGAATGACGCGCGCTTGGAATTGACTGCTTAGCGCGTAAGCATACGCCAGGCACACTGCCAAACACGCGCACGCTGCGTGAGGACGTACGGCGGCCATCTTAGTTCTGGTTTCTGGCTGCTCATAAGCTCATTCCTCGGCTGTTTGTGGATCAGCTGAGTGCGCGTCTCTGTGATACGCACACCCTTCAATCAAAGTCAATTTTCTTCAACAGTGTGTCAGCTGATCACGCGCATCTCGGTGATGCGCACACCTTTCTTTGGCAATTTCGCTCAACTGTGTGTCAGCTAATTGTGCGCATCTCGGTGATGCGCACACCTTTTGGTCATCTTCAATTTCAATAAGCAGTGTACCATCTAATCGCGCATCTCGGTGATGCGCACACCTGCCCGATATACTTATTCTAATGCAACCAAACAGCGGTGCGGTGACACGCACACCTTTTTCTATTTCCTCGGTGCCTCACACATCTTCATAGAAGCACCAACTTTGATCTTCAAAACTTGCGGTATTTCATTTGATTTTGTGTGGTGGGGGGGGGGGTGATTTAAAAGTAATTTAAGACATTCTTTCCGTTTAACCATGGCTACCCCGCAACAAATTACACAACCTCCTTCATTTCTTGGAAAACCGGGTAAGCCATCCATGTTGTGGTCGGAGTGGTTTCGGCTATTTGAGAATCACCTGGTTGCTATTGATGCCACGAAGTACTCCCCTGCTCGCAAATTTGCATTACTTTTTGGCAGTTTAGGTCAGGCAGCGCAACGCATTTTTGACAGTTTGCCTCCAATTCCTCCTCCAGGTCAATCTGGTGACAGGCACTGGAACATTTATTTAGAAGCAATCGCTAGACTTAAAAAACAATTTTCAGAAGCGCCGAATATAATGCTGGAAAGACACAATTTTTATAAACGCAAGCAGGGTGAAGCAGAAAAAGTGGAAGAATACATCTCAGCTTTAAGGGTCCTGGCTACTACTTGTCGGTTTGGACCTTTATTGGACGATTCATCAGGGATCAATTTGTTTTTAATTGCGCTTCTCACAAGATTAAAGAAAGGATCCTAAGCTGTAAGAATCCTCCCCTGTCTGAAGCGATAGACTTAGCATTGAGAGGTCTATGATTTCAACTAAAGTCATGCAAGCGGGTTCTTCATTTAAAGTTAACCTGGTTTCTGACCAAGAGGAGTCCTCTGAAGAAGGTTTGCTTGCTGTGGGGGTAAAAGATAAGATTACGTAAATTTGTTCAAAAGAAAGTACAATCTTTTTGTTACAGGTGTGGTTCGAAATTCCATATTGGTAACTTCCCTGGCTGTCCTGCGGTGGGTAAGTGCTGTTCTATTTGTAAGAAAATTAGACTTTTCAAAAAGTTTGCAAGAGTCAGAGGAAACCTGTTCAAGTGGGCAGTGTGAACGTTGAAATGGACTGATGCGCAGAGTCCTTTAACAATTTACTTTTGACTTTGGATTATAAAGACGATCTATTGGAGGTTAAAGGCCCCTTATGTTATGCTTTATTTGACAGAATGGAAACCAAGGTTATAGCAGACTCTGGATCACCAATAACAATCCTCCGTGATTCTTATTTCTATGAGAACTGGGGCAAAAAGGTTACTTTGTCACATACGGATGTAAACCCAAAGGCCTTCGGAGAGAAGGACATGGACATGTTTTTTTTTTTTTATGTCTAATGTAGAAATTTTGGGTCGCAATATTTTTACAAAAGCGTACGTGGCTGTAAAGGGAAAGAACATTGTGGGCTGGAAGGATCTTGCTCGTATGGGTTTGTATTTAGTACCAGGTGAAGACAATCCTGTTAGGGTCAGGGAAATCTCTGTGAGTAGTGTGGGTGAGTCAGGGTTGATCTTACGAGTCTGTTGGCTGAATTGAAACCAGTGTTCAATGACCACGTCGGTTGTGTGAAGGGAAAGGAACACAAAATCAGATTATTACCTAATGCTCAACCAGTGATACACAAGGTCAGACCTTTACCCTTGAGTGCTAGAGAGGAATTAAGATCTATGCTTGAGGGGTTGTGTTCTCAGGGTATTATTCAACCCACTGAATCCTCGCAATGTGTGGCCCCCATTGTCGTTGCCCGCAAAAAGACTAGCGAGATTAGGCCCTGTGCGGACTTGAGGGGTCTAAATAAGATTATGGTTGACTGCCATCCCCTCCCCAAAATTCATGAGCTTTTAGCAAATTTGGGGGGGGGAGCTATATAGTTCTCATTAATCGATCTAAAGTCTGCCTACCATCAGATTCCTTTGGCTAGGGAGTCTCAGGAGCGGACCACGTTTGTTACACCTTTCGGCGCTTATAAGTTCCTGAGGCTTCCCTTTGGTCTGGCATCTGCTGCTAGCGTTTTTCAGAGGGTGATGGATACACTTTTTAAGGCCATGAAAGGTGTACAAGCCTATTTGGATGATATCCTGATCTTTTCAAAAAGTTCGAATGATCATTATGATTTATTGAAGAAGGTGTTATCGGCTCCTGGCGAACATGGCATGACTGTAAGGGCAGATAAATGTAAGTTTGGGGTGAGAGCTGGAATATCTGGGTCATACTGTATCTAGTGAAGGTATCAAGCCAAAATGTTCTGTTATCAGGGCTCTCAAAGAAGCTAGACCTCCCTGTGATAAGGATACACTCCGTTCCTTTCTAGGGCTTGCTGAGTATTACGCTAGATTGGTTGCCAACTATGCTCAAATTGTCGAGCCTCTACGAGTTTTACTTAAGAAAGGTCAGAAATTTGTGTGGTCACAGGAACTGGATGGAGTATTTGCAAAAGTGAAAGATTTAATTATTTCTGCCCAAGCACTTCATGCTTTTCGGGATGATTGTGCTTCTAGGATTACGGTTGATGCAAGCATGAATGGTCTGGGTGCAGTTCTCAGTCAAAGAGTGAATGGCAAGGAACAAACTGTAGCGTTCATGTCGAGATCGCTCAAACATTTTGAGCGAAATTACAGTACCATAAAACGGGAGGCGCTGGCTTGTGTTTGGGCGGCTCAAAAATTCAAAATGTACATTTGGGGTCGCAGATTTGAAATCTTTATGGATCATAAGCCTCTGACTTTTATTTTCAGCAAAGTTACAAGTAATAACATGTCTGCCAGGTTGACTAGATTAGTTTCATAATTACAGGAGTACAACTTTGATATGAAACACATACAAGGGGGTAAAGATTTTCGGGCTGATTGCTTATCTAGGATGTTGATGGAGTGTGATGATGAGGATTTGGAGGAGGTGGAGTGTGTTGCTGTTCTGGATGCAGTCGAGAATTGTAGTACAATTATTTCTGAGGCGGAATGGAAGGTTGCTTGCATGAAAGATCCTATTCTGTCCAAGGTGTTGGAATACTCTACTAGTAAATGGCCGGAGGTAAGAAGTTTAACTGGGGAATTGAGGAATTTTGCTTTAGTAGCAGATGAACGGTCTGTGAAAGATGGATTTGTATTGAGAGGGGATAAATTTGTTCCCCCGGTTAGTTTAAGAAGTTCCATTATTAGGGTCGCTCACGAAGGACATTTGGGTGTAACGAAAACTTCCATGAAAATTAAACAGCATTACTGATGGCCTGCTTTAGATGCTCATGTTAGGAGTCTAGTGGATGGTTGTGCAGAATGTTTGCTTTCGGACGAGCACAGGAAACTTACACGGTTACCTTTGCATCCAACTTAATTTCCTGGGAAACCTTGGGATAAAGTTGGTTTGGATTTTTCTGGGCCTTATAATGTTTTGGCGAATGATATGAGGTATTTAATTTTGGCTGTGGACTACTTTTCGAAGTGGATGTATTACAAATTTGTGGATTCACCAGATACTGATAACACCATTGGTTTTCTGAAGAAGATGTTTTTGTTAGAGGGGGCTCCTAGGTCTTTGGTGACGGATAATGGGACACTCTTTGTGTCGGAAAGGATCTGTAAATTTTTGGAGACACAGGATATTAAGCATTTTAAGGTGGCTCTGTATTCGCCTACTTCCAATGGACTGGTGGAACGGGGTAATAAAGTCTTGAAAGAAGGAATCCAAACAGCACTGGCTTCTGGCCTGGACGTTGGAAGGTTTTTGAAGGAAAAGGTGTGGAATTACAATACTTCGCCACACTGTACCACTGAAGCTACTCCTTTTGAGTTACTGAGGGGTAGAAAGGCAAATTCTACTTTGTTTCCTTCTTGGCTGGATAGTATAAAATCTGTTGTTGAAGGCTCTGGTTTTAGAAGTGTGGCAGATGTTGTCAAGGGGGAAACAGTTGGACATGAAAAACAGGTTTGACAGAAGGGGCCATCTGTGTGATTTAGAGATTTCTGTTGGTGATTGGGTTTTGTTTAAAAAACCCTACAAAGTGAGAAAGGGAGAGTCGGTGTTCTCTGATCCGGTTCAGGTTTGTAAGGTAAGCAAGGGTGCAGGTATTTTGGATGGTAAGGGTTGGTGGAACAAGAGGCAGTTGGTGAAGGTGACACAGGATCAAGCGGAGTTAATTAGAGGCAGGAAAGCTCCATTGTTGGAAAATGATCAAGAGTGGACGCATTGGTTGCGTGATTGTGATGAGTCTACTTCCAGGTGTGAGAATGTAAGTTCATCGGTTGGTGGTCCTACTGGTATTTCCTTGGATGGGAGTTTGGATGGTTCTGTTCGTGGGAGTCGTATTAGAAGACCTCCTTCTAGGTTCAAGGATTTTTTTTAGATATTAATCTTTGGAGATTCTTTTGGGGTTTATCTTGTTTTATGTAAAGGGGGGAGGTGATGTAGTGGGTTTGTATTTAGTAGAATTGTTTTGATGCGGTGTTCTGTTTTGTCCCGTGCTTGGAGTGTGCGCTGTTGGGGGTTCGATCGGCAGCTGTGAGTTGCAGATCGAACTTCGGATGGTGTGCTGTTCCTTGTCGTGGCTGAAGTTTACTCTGAATAAACTTACCTGTTCTTAAAAGAAGAACGCCTTCTTCGTGGGATTATTTCACTTACCACACCAATATTCCTTACTAACCCAGGCTTCCCCCAGAACCCAGTAACTTGGCAACATGATGGTTGCCCGTAAACATTACCACTTTCTGCTCACTAATGAACTGAGGGTCCTGCACTCTTTCCCAACCTCTGCGCCACGGTCCCTCGCTCAAGGGTCTTGCTCTGCCACACATGCTGGGCTTTAAGGGCAGAGGCCACGCAGGGCTGCACATGCAGCAGCCACACCCAAGCTAACTCAGTCTCGGACACCAGCTCTTGCATTCAACTGTTTTCTGCTCCTTGAAGGTCCCGCTCAAAGCTGGTCACAAAATGTGACGATCACACTTTCCCTGCAATTCTAGAACTCATTACCCCAGCAGCTCTTGCACTACCCATTCTTCCATGAAGAAATACATTGTTAGCTTCCATCCTGGTCACCAAAAGCATCGGACGGATGGAAGCACACGCACGCACCATAATCCAGAAACAGTATATGATATCCAACAGATGAATGATGCCATCGCTCTTTTAAAGTAAATAACAAAGGGTTCTTTTACCCGAGAAAGCAGCGGATTATTAACAAAGGCTCCTTTCAAGGAGCAACTAATGCCAGTTACCAGTTGGGCTTAATGTAAGAATGACTGGGTCTGTGTCACTCATTTTCAGGTGATCCCGACTAGGGTAAACACTGCACCACACTCACCACAAACGTTTCCAATGTTCCTATTAGTCAGACCCTTTGACCAGGCTACACCTGAAACAAGCATTGGCATAGCCAATAGGTCTCGCCTTTGGGACCTTATAAGTGTTTAGCCATGCAACAATTGCATAACTAAATACTTATAAGGTCCCAAAAGCGAGACCTATTGGCTACACCATGATAATCGCAGCACCTGCGCTTTACTTTTAACATTAAAAGTAAAGCGCTTTAACATTAAAAGTAAAGCGCGGGTGCCGCGATTATAGCAAAAGTAAAGAAATAGAAAAATAATCTATTTCTTCAAAGCCGTGAAAGTGCATCGCAATCGCGATGCACTTAATGACCCGTAACGCGCGTGCACGTTCACGTGAACGCAAGCTGGTCGCCAGCAAACTGCTGTTTGCACTTCCAAAACCCGCTTACTAAAACTCTCGCCAGAGCAGCGCATGCGCTGGCTCACGCGAGACCTAAAAAGCGCTTTAACATCTAAGCGTCTTAATGTTAGACGGGATAGTTAACATCCCACTGCTTATACCCATAGTTCAGTTTCCTAAACATTTAGTAAAAAAAAAATAATAATAATAAAATAAAAAAATCTAATTTTGGCCCAAATCAAATTGGAAATTAGAGATGCCATCCAGTGGCTTTCCTAGAATGTGGCATTTTGGGTGGGCTGCTTTCAGTTATCAAACTCCTTTCCTCTGACATCTCGCAAACAGTGCACAGTTTAGCAGAGACGGGAGGACTGAGAGAAATGATACAGAGATATGGAGGGATTTTCGATTTTGTATTTATTTGCCAGAAGATTAAATGAGTCTTGTCTAAACTGCCGGCTTAATGTAGAAATATAACTGCAAAACTTAAAATAACTAAGATTCCCACGCTCACGTTTCTAACGAATATATCTGTTTGAAGAGAGATTTTTTTTTAATCTTTGGATGGGCAGGAACGGAATGAAGAGCACAGATAAATAAAATAAGAAGAAAAATAACCAATCGCATGGTCTGAACTAAAATCTAAAGTACACAATTTAAGTTCATGGAAGGTATGCAGCGGCATGCACTGAAACCTTGTATGAAATGTTGATCTGTCTCATCCTTGCTTTGAAATTTCTGTATGAAGATGGCAACACGTGAGAATAGGCTATGTAGCTTAAGTTTCATGCTAAGTGTGTACTGTTGAAATTACTATACTTACAGACCGTGTACCAACTACTCTTTTTGAATTTGCTAATCTTGAAGGGCAAGAGTAGAGTTATAGTAATATTCACCATTCTTTGCCAAATATCCAGATTCATTTATTTTTCACAATTCTAGCACTGCATGCACTTATTGGATCATTCACGTTTGTGGATGAGATGATTGTCCAATGAGCTCGATCAAATGCTAAAGATTTTAGCATTTGAATGAGATAAGCAAACTGCAATCTCTAGATATTCTCTCTGGATAAGGCTTCCAACATATATTTAGTTATTGTTGTCAAGCTGTCCCACTTTCATATGCCTGCCCCTACAAAATGCCCTTTCAGTCCAGATCTAGGCCCGATATTTTTTTCAATCTAGGACTTCCGTTTTCAATACAACAGCCCAGTACACAATTTTTTGCTTCAAGTACCAGTGTTTTATTACTTTTAACTCATCAGTAGATTCTTTAGATTGTTTCCTATGGCTGCCCCTATTTATTGCATGCCTGTGAGTTGTTCACCTTTTGCTCTTGGATGGAACCTAAACAGCATTTACTCTGGAATCAGGGCTGGTGGTCTCTTTACCATGGCTGTCTGTATCCATCACATGCATGTTGCTCAACTGTTGCTCACTGGGGGACCAAATAGATCATATGCCATGACTGCCTGTGTCCCATGCATACCGGGGTCTGCTCCAAAGTGGGTTCCTCAGAGGCCCTTCGCACAGGCATAGCAATAAGCATAACGCTTTCTGCATTCCATTCGTGTCTTCTTTTCCCCTCGTTACATGCTTAAGCACAGCAACCCTTGCCAGGATAATAGCCCACTATGGTCAGTCATGCAGGGCATCAATATGCTTGCCACCTTGTAATGCAACACTTTTCCAGGTAAGCACACCCCAATAGTGTAGCATGCTACTCATGTGCCAATGCATTTTGGCACCTTTACAGTGTATGAAGCGCTAACTAAATGCTTTTACAATATAATGCTGGTACTATATTATGACAACTGCATTGACTCTGTTAATATTTATATTGCGAGTTAAGCTAGCATTGGAGACTAGTGGTACGGCAAGAATAATCAAAGTTTTTTATCAGCAGTGGCTGCCGGGAGCTAGAGGCAATGTTGTCATGCGACACCATAAGTGAGATATCTTAATTTCACAATGTAAACCTCAAAGAATACACTTATTTCATTTATATACTATTAAATACTACCTTGAGTCATGAAAGATTACATGATGGTTATGGGATGGAGCTCTATGAACCCGTGAAGTTTAGATAAAAAATTAAATACACTGAGGTCAGGTCATATTTTCTGGCTTCCCAATAGGCATGTGCACATATGCTGTCATGACTACAATTTATTTTACAATCTAAAGTAGAGAATATAATGCCAGATAGCAAAAGTTCGGAAGTACCTTTTTTTTCTAAACAGAAACAAGGATGGTTTCACAGAACAGAGAACCTTTTTTTGTACACTGGGTGGAAAGAAGTTGACCCCCTACCAGGGTCACCAGCCTACACCTGAGAAAGCTCCTTAACAAAACGTGTCTGTGGACATAGACTGGGCAAAGTCCGTTTCTCAGACTGCAAACCAGAGGAATAATGGGAAACTTATTCAAGGTTTTTACTGCACCTCTTAAATTTCCAAACTGTCATTCTTAAAAGGACATTGTGCGCCTCTATCTGTAGTGCTTTACCCCATATTGCTTTTAAATATTTCTAAAGTTACAGTATTTATCTAGTCCAAGAGTAACTCATTGTATACGGATTGTGTTTTTCCAAAGATTGTAAACAAGAGATGGGCTCTTTCAGCAGGTTACATTCGCTACACACTCAGGCTGCAATTCCTTCTGGCATGAAAATATCCAATCTGGCACAAACTCATGTTTACACCCAAGTCAGTAGCAAATTGCTCAGGCCAGGGATTTTGCAACGCCCGTTTCAGCCAAGTGAAATCTGACACAGAACGGCTAAGCATATACAGCAAATGCGCGATTTGCAAAATTCGGAATGGAGAAATACGTACAGTATTCAGTGGTCGAAGTGGGCGGGATCGGCAGGGCACGGCGTGCCCCTACTTCTTGTATTCAATAGATTCTGTTCCCCTACTTTTTGATTTTAAACATGCGTCCCGTGATGGCAGAAATAACCAAGGCCTACAAGTAAAGCTCGGCGTTCGTGGCTGTTCGGGGACGAGCGGGTGGACAGAGAAGGAAAAGGACTCCGTCTCCTCCTTCCTGCCCAAAAAAGACAAAGACCGTGTCCACTTCTGCTCTGCCGCTGGCAGCTGCCCGCCCCCCCCCCCCTTTTGCTGGAAATGTCTTTTTCTGACATTTTCCTATTCCAAAGTGCAGTCTACATAATAAAGACAGAGTGGTTGCAAAGTGGCCAGATTGATTTTATTCACACCCAAACACATTAGCGCCGCTTTACAGAGTTTGCCAGTGAAACGCTACTTTTGTTTTCTCATCCTTCTTTGAACAACATTGTTTTCCTTGGGTGGGGAAGCGCACCATTCCAGGAGGTACTGTAATACCTGGTTAATGGGTGGATTGGAAAACAAAATGTGTACCACGGCTCTGTGTTTATGGATGTGGTCTTTTTAAACCATACTGCTTACGTTTTGTAAGGATATAAGTAATGGACATTGAAGCGGGTCCTTTGTGGGCCCTGTAGTCCTGTCCTTAACTTTTCAGGCAAAAGCACTCACTGATTTCTGAATAGTGAGTGTAAAAGTGTTAAGGTAACCATGTTGTTCCTGCTTACCTTTTACATGCTTTACTTAATCTTGCATTCCCCAGGACTGTTTGCTTTTTCCAGCATGCTGTTACTTTTTTTTTTTTTCAGGCAACATATTACTCGTCCGTAGTTGGAATTGAGTCAATTCCAGATTTTTATAGTGGGGCACAATTGGGTTGTAGCTGAAGACAGCGCAAGTTGCTCTAAGTGGGGCAGTATGGTGTTCAGTGGGGGAGAGGATGTGGCTCTATGGTCACAGCTGCCGAATTTGGTACTGGGGAACCGGGTTCAGCCTTCATGACCAGTCCCCCATACCACTCTCCTGAGGGAGCACATTCCCATGCTAGACCTAAGAAGGTCCCGCAAGACCTTAGAAGCCCTGGTGTCTTAGCACCAGCAGGTGGACCTTAGCGGTGGCAAGTGTGGGTTAACCTTGAAGGCCTGTCTACTACAATCTATACTGAAGTTCACCTCCAGTCTTGCGGGCAGGCCTATGAAGCAGCACATGCTAGAGCAACAGTGACTGTCACTGAGGTTACAGGACCCTTGAGCAGGTTAGGATGGTGCGAACGGTGTGACCGCACCAGGCGCTGATATCGGGTGGCGGCGTAGTGTTTGCAAGTATATTATGGTTTTAAAAGCACTTGCTGCCTCCTTCCTGGCCTCCAGCAACAATAAAAATGTCATGATAACTCCAGTGATTTAAGTTCTTCCTAGAGAGAGAGAGAGAGAGAGAGATCGGAGTTTTGTCTAGTGGAAGGGTTGACTCCTGGAAAGGTAGCGCAGAGGGTTAATGTGCCTGGTGCAAAGAACATGTACCATGCAGATCACAAAGTGCACACAATGTAACTAGGTCAGTGGGTTACTGCTTTTGTCAGAGAGATCCTGTTTGTTACTTGCAATTTATAAGTTAAAATCCTAACACAGAACAGTGAGCTATTAACTGTCATCAAAGAGCTACATGGAAACTGCAAGGTATAAATTAGAGCATAATGTTTTTTTCTCCCAGTCTTTGATTATCCTAATGTTGCAAAAAGTGTTAATTTAGATAGAAATAAATTCTGATTATTAAAGAGAACCCCCAATCATGGCATTACGTTTTAAATTGTGAGTGTGTGTTTCTCCAGACCAATGACTATTAAACTATACTACCTAGTAATATGTTTGTCAGGTGACTCCTACACCTTGTAGTCCTTTGTCTTATGTAACATTTTCTATACAGTGATTTACACACCTATGATTGATTGTCTCTGTATAATGTGTGTGATGTAAAGTGCTCTGACACCCTACACTGGTATGAGTGGAGCTGTAGATCAAATTAAATGCAACTGACTGAGAGAGAGTGTGGTTATGGAGACTTGACGGGCAGAGTTTAAGGTTGGTAGTGAGGGAGTCCGTGGCAGAGGTGGTCATTGAGGGGCACCAACCAACATTGTTGTACAGGGCGCCACCAGCGCTAAAGCCTGCCCTGCCCTTGAGGCCAGTCCGTCTCATCCATTGGTACCTCCATTGGCCTCGTTTCAGCAGTAGTAGCTGCAACTCATCAGGGATCGACGATTTGCACGCACACCAAACTAAGTTTGCAAACTTCACGGTCTCTCTGCTTCATGCACAAGCACTTTTAACATGCGCTGCCTGCTGTGGGGCCACTGGAATTATGCAGCAATGGGGGTCAAAATTATACCGCAGTGTTGACTAAATTATGCCAGAAAAAAGGCTGCAGCATAATGCAATATATTTTCTGATTCTTTATTATTTTGACATTTTTACACATGCCAACAGTCTCTGCAAAGATTTTGCCTCATTAGTACCAGTGTAACATACAAATGCAAAAGACACACAATTGATGGACGGAATGCAGAACAAGTCAAAACATTAACCCCCAGTCAAGAGATCTGGGTTAAATCCATCATTCTTTTGCTCACCATGCCACCCCAGTTTAGACCTGGCCATATGTAAATCAGTCTTGACCCTGTGCCTCATGGGAACAGTCCAGCCCGAACTGCCAAGCCAGGTCCTCCCTGGACCGGAAACAAGCATCCTAGGACCGGTTTCGGGGTTTCACCCCTCATCAGCCAGGATAGCTTGATTCCAGTGGCACAGTGAGCCACGATGGATTTAGGCCCAGATCTCTGTAATGGGGTGAATGTATGACATTGTTCTGCATTCTGTCCATCAATTGTTCTTTTTGCATTTGTCACCCCGAGTGGGACGGGTATGCCCAGACGTGGGTCCCGTGCTCTCCATGCCACTGGAGTCAAGCTATCCTGGCTGATGAGGGCTGAAAGCCTGAAACCGGTCCTAGGATGCTGGTTTCCAGTCCAGGGAGGACCTGGCCTGGCAGTTCGGGCTGGACTGTTCCCATTGGGCGCAGGGTCAAGACTGATTTGCATATGGCTGGGTCCAAACTGGAATGGCATGGTGAGCAAAAAAACGATGGATTTAGGCCCAGATCTCTGTACTGGGGTGAATGTATGACATTGTTCTGCATTCTGTCCATCAATTGTTCTTTTTGCATTTAACATACAAATGCAGAAGTGAGAAAGGTGATCAGTCAACCTTTGCAAAGGGCCATCCACTTTGCAGCAACACAAGTCACATTTCTTAGTAACCTTTTATCTGTTTGAGCTACAAACAATGTATTAGTTAAAACTGTAAGATTATGCAGTGGATGATGTATTATGTGGCAAATATGGCAGAGCCATAATTATATAGAAAACATTTGAAAACTAGGATATTTTGTCATTCATGTTTAAACTGCTCTTGTGGATAAAAGGAGGAGAAGTGCTAATGATAGAGACTGCATGGCTCCGAGACAAATGGCTTGTGATTCCACTTTTAAGCATATTTGAGACATTCTATTTTTGGAAACATTATCCCCTTTGTGAATGTATTTAGATGTCAATAACTCATATTAAACCCTAAATCATGTCTATCCACTGGTTGAATTAAATAACATAATAAGCTGTAACTGGTCACTGAAATGCCAAACAAATACAAAAAATTGGCATGTTTTGCACATTCTGCAACACCTCTGACTCCGCCCACTGATCCAATCTTTGGGTTATTCCCGCCCTCTGATTCTCCGCCCACAGTTCCCCTACTTTTTTTTCCCCACTTCGACCACTGACAGTATTAGTGTTTTATTCCCCATCCCGACTTGTAAAAAGCATAACAAGATGCAAATTGCACCCCGTTAAATACCAAGCCCCGTGCAAACGGATTTTACGGCTGCATAATTTGCACCCAAGAGGTGCAGTTTGCAGCTGCTTTGGTATGGGACATCAGCACTCCTCACTTTTCCGAGATTGCTACATGAGAGTAACCCATGCAATCTACAGACAGATGGGAGACACCTTCAACAACCCCATCAATGCCCAAAGCAGGAAGTATGTTGTGCACCAGCAATTGTGCCCTAAACAGTCTCCAGCTCTTACCCAATTCTACATCCAACCATGGCGTGCACAATACAGGATTCTGCACTCAATACATAAAGTCACCGCTAAATCAAGTACATAGTTCCCAAACTGTTGCATCTTACCTGGAGCTCCTCGAAGGCTTCGTCAATGTTGGTCACCTGGTGCTGCTCATGGAGGGACGGCTCGTCACAGAAGAAGCAGACCACGGTCCGATCAGTCAGGCAGAAGAGCTTGACCTTTTCGTGGTCCTTACACGGAAAGGAGTTCCTCTGAGCATTGAGGATGGCATCAAGAGGGAAGGCCGCGTACCGCTCGACAATGTTGGAAAGCTTCAGACTGGGTGAGAGAGTGGGTTCAGCAAACGTCCTGCGGCACTCGGGGCAATCCCGGGCGACTTGGTGCTCCTGCCGGCTCCAGTGCTCCGTGATGCACTTGCGGCAGAAGTAGTGCTCGCAGCCGAAGCTCACAGGGTCTTGGTAGAGGCTCAGGCAGATGGAGCAAAGTAGTTCATCCTTTAAGCAACACGCCATCATCGAGGCGAAAGTTTGACCCGAATAAGACACTAACCGCAGCTAGCAAAAAATACCTGGTCCCAAAAGTAGCTTCCTTAACCTACAGTGATGAAAATGAACTACTATTTGCATAAATATTAAATAAAACTATCAACTAAGTCTGTTGTGCAAACTGGGAAAACTAAATCCCTGCTGTTCACATCGCAATGAACATCCGGTTATGTCTAAGGCCTCTCTGATCATCAATAAGGTTGTGTCTTTATGTTTCCAGCTTGACTTCACCCATAGACGTCACATTCACATACTATATTTTCTTACTAGAAAAGTAATATCTGTCACAGTTTATGAAGAATTGGTTCTGGAGGTCTACGTTAGCTTAAAAATTGCCTACTCTAACAAAGCAATGTTCTTGCTAGGCTGCTGCAGCTCAAACGAAATTATGTTACTAATAGCCCGTTTTATTAGAAAATAAAACTGCAACATACTTCGAAAATATCTTAAGCTCGATTTGATGACACAAGTCTTGCATGCGCAATGTGGGAATCATCTGTATGGTTGATTGATTCAACCCTTCCTTAATTTCTACTCTGTAAACATCACAGATATAGTTATATTACGTTGCCTAGCAATTTAACGTATGTGCAAGACGTGCGCAGTGCTAATCGCTGGTGATGCCCAAGCCAGTGACGGCTGATAACGGAATCGCAGGGAAGCAAGCTGATTAAATGGATGGAAAACAAAACGCCAGCTGTGGGAACATTAAAAAAGGCGAATCTAACACCACTATAGCAAACACTAAGCTCTTACAGTTCTATCTGCCCGACAGTCTTGTCTAATCAATGGATGTTATTTAAACTGCACTCAAATAGGGACAACCTCCGAAGGCTTCCTCACTGCTACTTAAACCACAGCTCAGCCATCACTGCCACATCATCTCTAATCACAGCTCCCCTAATGCACCCCTTGCTTTTATAATATTTCCAAGCACTCCCCGATCCTTCACAATCATCGAGAACTACTCATTGACATTAGCTCCAGTGTACCCCTGTTTAACACGTCGCATCCCTACACATTTAGAGACCATCTGTCCGCTGCTTATCAGGATCGTCCGCGAATTCAGTCGTAAATCCGTAATTCATCTTTTAGCGGATGACATTAGTCTGTAATTTCAGTACTTCCGGGTCGCATGGCAGCCAATTCCAAGACACAATATATTCTAGGAGTAGAGGGACTACTAGTGTGCAAAATGACCTAGGATTGGAGCACTGACTACATCTCAGCCAATCCTAGCGCGCTGCACAGCTTCCGAAATCGCTATTGGTTGTGGCGCCCGCACGTGCCTCTCAGGTGTGTAAACTCTGTCCCAGGGTCAGCAGCCTGCCTTGCAATGCTTTAGTTGGTGGAGTTTGGAAGGGTTTCGCTTGGCTGGCGGCGTACTGTCACTCATTCACGGACAGGGGAATAAAGTTGAGCCGGTCTGCAGAAGTTGGTCTCGCCAGAGACGTTTTAAGGCGTGGGCAAAGTGGGCTCTGGCCCAGGGCCCCAGTTTTTTAGGGGCCCCCTGATACAGCCACCTCTGTTCTGTACAGCGTTCCCTGATGACCTTGAATACTCTTTAAACAGATTGTTTTAAACACCGTTTTCCTTTGATTTCATTTTAATGTGTGTGATGTGTAAGGAGTCTATAACAGACACTTTGCATAGAAAAGTTTGTTTTTCAATACAAGGAACATCCATAAAAAAAGTTTCTTTTAGATCAAAACAGGACCTCAGAAATGAGAAATGGATAGGGGTTACAAAGATTATTTGCAATAACATTAGTGAGCTGCTGCTGTATTTTACAATATTGAAAACAGGTCACTATTTTTGAGTATTACATGCAAATACATTTAGCATATGGACCAGTGTGCCTGTGCACTTCCAGTGACCTGGCCAAAGAGGGCACGAAAGAGCTGAAATTAGATCATAAATCTAAAGCTGTTCCGAACAGGGCCCCCCAAATTACATTTGGCCCAGCACCCCGAAACCCTTAAGATGTCCCTGGGTCTCGCCCAGGCGGGTCTTCCTGCTTCCATGCCCAATTTAGAATGGGACGGAGTCAGCTGGCAGTTTGGAACAGAGCTGACCCCCAGTGGCGGAGTGGATTCGCAGTACTAAAATCAGGCCTGGCTCTAGATTCTTGCTCTGGGAGGGCCATAAACAAGGATGGGTGGGTCACAAAGATAAACGGGTAGTAGTACATAGTGATGGAGCAAGGACTCACAAATGAGACTTGCTCGGATGCAATCTTCTCAAAAATATTAATGTATTAAACTTGTATTGTTCATATTAACAACTGCATACACAATATGAGTAGCAAGGAAGCTTGCTTATGTGTTTTTAACTAACAAGTAACGCTTGTCTATTCTAAAATGGCCGCTAAAGCGCGGGAACTTTACTGCGCATGTCTCAACCATATCACGTGGTGTGACGTCTTTCTTTGCTTGGTGGGAAACTCTTGCTTCTGCGCAGTGTACATTAAAATGGCTGCTACATGTTTTCACGTGCTACAGCTTGCTCTTGTGTTGCAATTAAACTGTGGTATTCTAACGCTACTAATGCGGGATAGAGTTTATAAATAAATGGGAATAGAGTAGAAAGAGTGGGTATACAGTGAAACATATTATTTGTGATTTTAATATTCTCTTCTTTGACTTTTATTAGTGCGTAAATTGGGCCTGGGGTTGGTGAACTGAAAACTCATGTGACCATGGTTCTGCGCATGCTCCCTGAAGGCTGCCCAGAGAGAGAAAAGGATGAAGTCAACCTGGACGTCGTCCAAGGCCATGACCTGATGGCCAATATTGCTGTACATATAAATGTTCTCACTAATGTGCAACAATGTACATGAAGAATGAATACACTTTGTCATGAGACGGGTGGGAAATAAAGCAAATGTATTAAAATTGATGGGCGGTATTTTAAAACAAAGGGCTTAAGAAAAATGAATTAAATCAATATGGTGTGAGGATCAACCCCCTGTCCCTGTCCAATCAGAAATAGTGGTCCCATAATTCTGCAACATTTAGGGAAGGTACATGGGCGTAGAAGGGTATAACAGATATAGAATTAGCTAGCATTTGGCGTTGGCATTCGCTTTAGCACAAGACGAGACTAGACGCTGTCAGGTATAGGCTCCAGACGTACAAGCTGATCGGTTGCAGACTGAACCGCTGTCCAGAGAGGTCCTGAGGAGGGGGCGGCGGAGTCCATTAGAAGGAAGTGTCGGGAGAATTCGAGGAGAAGCAAAGTACCAGAGAGGGGAACGACGCAGGCGTCGTTGATAGAGAGGTCACCGGTCCTGTCCTGATCCGGGAGGAGGTCTTGGCTCTTCATCCTTCCAGGGTTCTATCTTATCCAACTCCTTGGCCAAGGGGTTTGGTTCTCACACTTTAGGTAAATGTATGCAACCTTTAGTTGCGCTGCTGTCTCTAGCTTCTCCTTTCTGAGGGACCGTCATTAATCGATAATTGAGTTCTTGTGCTTCACCCTTGATATGCGATTAAGTATCAGGTGGTTCTGTATTTTACTCTGCTAAAACTTTAGATGAATATTTTAAAACTTCTTGACTCAGTGATTATTTCAGAAATTATGAATTGTATAGAACGTCACTCATTTTAAACTTCCCAATTAGTAAATGATTCATTGGTAAGTCATTACTCTTCAATCGGAAAAGTAATTGGTAGCAGGGATTTTGATAAAGAGTACCAACTGACCCACCAGCGGAAATTGCTAGCGTAGTATGAATGTATAGGGCCCAAGTGAGAATTTTGTGTATGAATGCTTGTTGCTAGTAACCCGCTGGATCAGTTTTCTGGTTATCAGAGGATGGTTTCACTTTGTTAATTGGGTAATGAGAATTTTATTTTTATAAACTAACATCCATTATTGTTTAAAGTTTGTTTTATGTTGTCCAGAAATACCCGGGGAAAATTGAATAGCGGATGGTAAGTGGAAGCCATACTGCAGTGAGGTTATCTGTCAGGCAGAAATAGTACTGAAAAGTTAAGTAGGGCTATCAGTACTTGTTAGGGACTCTATGCGTGTGAGTAATAGCAAAGGAATATGCTGGTAAAAATTTGATGTTATATCACCTAGAAAGGGTAACATTGAAGAAGTAGCAGGTATTTCTGAAACTTGTGTGAAGAGTAGACGGAAGGGTTTTACTCGTAGTGTATGTATAGTAAACGGAAAGGTTTTACTAAGGGTGAGAGAAACTATCTTTTTCAAAATTAGAGAAACTGGCACGATAGCGAATGTTTCATGTTGTTACTGAATTTTGATAAGAAGCATAGAGAAAATAAAGTTTTGCGTTCGATTTGTAAAGGGAGGGTCAGCTACCGGAGAGGAAGCTGACGTCACAAAACGCTGCGCTGGGAGTGGTCGAAACCCCGGGCATAGAACGACTCTTGTAAAGGAGGGTCAGTAGTCAGGAGCACTACTGACGTCACAGGTGTCGCGCTAGGATTGGTCGAAACAGCGAAGGACAGAGAAGCGCAGATTGTAAAGGAGGGGTTGGCAGATAAACGTCACAAAAAGGCCGCGCTAGGATTGGTCCAAAGACAAAAGTTAGCTGGAATTTGATTGGTAGTTACCATAGAAGCTGAAATCTTAGTGGACAGTGGAGATTGTATGTTAAAACTTGATCCGACTTTAATAGGAGTTCGTCCGGATAGGAGATTCCTAGGCTTTGCCGAATATAATTTCATACATCGAGATTTACCCAAAATGTACGGAGAAAAGAGGAAAATGTCAGTCCTACAAAAGATTAAGAATTATTTTAAAAAGGATAAACCAATCAAAACTAGGGAAGGAATTATCATTCCACCAGCAAAGACGCCCGCTTCATTCATGATGATGGAGAGAGGTTATCATACTTGTGTATGGATAGAGAATTGGATGGAATATACCAAAAATGATGGAATATTAGCTTTTCCCGATAATGGTACTTTCAATGGGAGGATTCTTCAAAATTTGAGATTAAGAATGAATGACTTAGAACCCAGACCTAGATTAACTCAATACGAAGCCTTAGAGGAATGGGAAACCGAGGCATTTGAACGTGATCGATCCAGAAGTAATAGGGGTTATCGGGGATTTTTCCCTAGATACCAAAATGAGTCGAGGGACGGTCAGATGAAACAGTGGAGAAGAGCAATGCTTACAGAGGGTTTGTATCCGATATTAATGGCAGAAGAATCATTAGGGAGTAAATGCACAGAAAAGAAAAAAATTTGACTAGATTTGGAGATTCTGAAGATGAATTTATGGAGGATATATTAAAGAATCCGCCACCATATCAGAAAGGGACAAGTGGATGCACCCCAAGTGCACCCTTGTTAAGGACACCATTGGTACCACAAGTATTGCATGACTCCCCAGTTAGTAGAGTACTTCACGATAAAGAAAAGGAAGCAAGAGATAAAAACAGAGCAGAATTAATTCAGAAAGTAACACAATTGAGTATTCATCCTGATTCATTGACCATACCTGTAACAATTGGTCCAGTGGTTCCCTTATATGGTGACAAAGTAACTTATCCCAAACCTCTAGTTATGCCTACACCTGTGAACGTTACTAAACCTGAAGCGGTAACAATGGTTGAGGATCACTTTAGTGATTGCGAGTCTATGATTTCATTAATGGACTTACCCATTCGAGATTCTGTAAATAGTACTCCAAGAAGAGTAACACCTGGTTGCTCCAAAGAGGTAAACATAATAACATCATCAGGAACGAAAAGTGCCACAGTAGTTACACCAGAAGACTTAGAAAGATGGGCACAAGGAACAGACAAACAGAATTCACCCCCAAAGATCATGGACATTTATAAATTAAAAGTTGAGTTAGAAGAAATGATAGCAGGAAATATAGGAGTGGATCGCCTAAATACTTACGATGAAGAAGAATTATTGTTCGTATGCAGAAGCATCACAAGAAATGCAAAAATATTTCATGAGAAATTATCAGATTTAGCACAACAGATGGGGATTGAAATAGGGAAGTCAAAAGTATTACAAAAACCCTATAGAGCAGATTTTTCAGATAAAGATTTGGAAAACATGAATGCATCTGGAAGAAAATTACAAGTAAAAGAATTAATGACAGTTTTGCAGAAATGGGGAGAGCTAGATAAATGGAAAGTTAGGTGGACAAAGAAAAAGGAAGAGGCATGATACAGTAGAACAACTTCTGAATATTTGATGAAGGAAACAGGGAAAGGAGATCAAATGTACCCGATGCGAGAAGTTCCAGGAGGGGGATATGTACATGTCCCATGGAGCAGACAGGATATTTTGTCATTTACGAATGACTTTCCAAAGTTGAGAGAAAAACCAATTGAATGGTACAAGCAGGTTGAGAGGTTTGTGAAGGTGTCAAAGGTATTGTTGAAAGACTTGGATGGTTTGTTCGACATAGTGGTACCTGCCGATGTGTGGACAGATTGTAAAATCACAGTTGATTGGCCCAGTGAAGAGTATCCTAGAGATCCAAAGACAGGTGCCCCGTCAAATGATGTAATGAAAAAGTATCAACAGGTGATAACTTACCTGAAAGGGAAAATACCGCCAAAAGAAACAGACTGGGTGAAAATAGACAGAACTACCCAAGAAGAAAGTGAATCGGTACATGCCTACTATGAACGTTTTTTGCAGGTATTTAAGCAGTATAGTGGATTTGAGGACATTGGAGATAAAAACATGAGTCAGTTTGTTTACCGATTTGTTTACGGTCTGAAATCAGAGATTTGTCAGATGATTAAACAGCACATGTTGTGCTGGCAAGGGAAACCGATTGACGAGATTCTGAAATATGCGAAATATTGTGGAGATGACATTGAGGATAGGCACAAGAAATTGCAAGAAAAAGTGATGTGGGCTCAGGTAAAGATGGCTGAGAAATAGGGAATTAATTTGGATAATCCAAGTGATAATCAGGGAAAAGATTCTGGAACGAATGGTGACACTGGGAATGGAGGAAAAGTGAGAGGACGAATGAGCAGGGAAGAGGCTAAAAAGAAGTTTCCTTGTCATGGGTGCGGAAAATTGGGGCATTGGAAGGATGAATGTAAAAAGATTCGGAATAATAATGGCCCAAATCAAAATTTAAATCCACAGACGCAGAATGACTCACAGCAGGGTGTAAATCCTCAGAGTCAGTTGCCACCTGCACCTATACAGGGTAATGTAAGCAGAGCAAAGCATGGTACAGACGTCGGATATCAAGGAGGAAGTGGTAAGAATGATTATGTAACATCACAATTTCTTTTACAGGACGACTTCTGTCCCTATAGTTCATGACGGTGCCTGGGAGAGGGGGAGGAGTAGTGCATACTTGGTGCGTCCTTACCGGTAGATCAGTCAGGTCCATATGTTGAAGGGAATGTGAAAGGTAATGAGATTACTTTTCTTTTGGACACTGGTGCTACTAGGTCTACTGTGAGAACAGCAGACATCCCAGACCTTCCTCTCTCTGGAGAAGCTATCCAAGTTGTGGGGGTGGCTAATCAGAAGATTAGAACACCTCTTACCGAACCAATGGAAGTAAAAATCGGAAATTTTAGAGAAATGCATCAATTTGTAGTGTGTGATTCCAGCCCAGTAAATTTATTGGGCCGGGATTTGCTATGCAAAATGAATTGTACAATTTTCTGCACGCCGGATGGTGTGGCAGTTCAGACCCCAGATGAAGACCATGTATATAAATTGCAAAGCAGGGTACAGAAGTAGATGAGATGTTTTCATTGATAACCCAAGATGAGTTACCAGAAGAACTGAAAACTACAGTGAATTCCATGGTATGGGATTTCACGGGAAAAGAAGTAGGACTTATGGCCAAAATAGACCCAGTTAAGATTATTGTAAAAGAAGGTGCGATTTTCCCAAATACCCGACAGTATAAAATGAGTACAGAAGTAAAAGCAGGAGTCATTGAAGAAATTAACAGAATGGAAAAACAAGGAATATTAAAAGAAGTAATGAGTAGCCCTTGTAACTCACCAATCATGGGTCTAAAGAAACCTAGTGGAAAATATAGGATTGTTCAGGACTTACGCAAAATAAATAAGATTGTGGAACCCTGTTGTCCTATAGTACCAAATCCTGCAGTAATTCTGTATCAGATTCCTTGGAGTGCAGGCTGGTTTACTGTGATTGATTTATGCCAAGCATTCTTTTCCATACCATTGCATCCAGATAGCCAGTATCTATTTTCATTTAAATTTGAAAACAAGGTCTTTGTATGGAATCGTGTTCCTCAGGGGTACACGGAAAGTCCTTCCATCTTTAATCAGATATTGAAAAAATGCCTAGAGAAACTAGTGATGCCAGGAAGCTCAGTTTTAGTGCAGTATATAGATGACTTACTGGTGGCATCTAACACCAGAGAGGACTGTGTTGTTGACACCATTGCATTATTAAATCATTTAGCTGAAGAAGGGCATAAAGTTTCACCTGAAAAATTGCAGTTTTGTACTACAGCAGTGAAGTATCTAGGACACCAGATCGAGAGGGGTAAAAGGAGAATAACAACTGAGAGAATAAAATTAATAAAGAAAATGCAAATGCTTGTCTCTCAACGAGAAGTAAGAATGTTTCTTGGAATAGTAGGGTATTGTCGACAATGGATATTAGGATTCTCACTGTTAGCAAAGCCATTAATACAAATGACGAAAAAGAAGGCAAAGGACCCAGTTGAGTGGGATGATGAAGGCGTAGGAGCTTTTGTAAAATTAAGAAATGCTTTATGTGCAGCACCTGCACTAGGCATGCCTGATTATAAAAGAAAATTCGCATTATTTTGCCACGAGAGAGAAAATTGTGCCCTTTCAGTCTTAACCCAGAGACATGGTTTAGACAGACGTCCTATAGCATATTTTTCTGCTACATTGGACCCAGTGGCAGCCGCATTGCCAGGCTGCTTAAAAGCAGTAGCGGCTACCTGTTTGAGCATTGAACAAAGTGAGTCAATTGTAATGGGACACCCTGTAAAAGTGTTTGTACCACATGCAGTTGTGATTCTATTGACAAGAACACAAACTCAGCATCTTACTCCTAGTCGGCTGACTAAATATGAAAGAATAATACTGGGTGCTGAAAATGTGACCATTGTAAGGTGCACAATAGTAAATCCAGCTACCTTATTACCAGACCCATATCTTGAAGAAGTTAAAGATGACGAAGAGGAACATGATTGTTTACAAGTCACAGAGTTGTGTACGAAACCACGTTCTGATATTCAGGAACTACCCCTCAGGAACCCAGACAGGGAGCTGTTTGTTGATGGATCATGCCAAAGGCATGAAGCTGGAAAACTAACTGCAGCATATGCAGTATGTGAACTAAATGGAATAGTCGAAGCATCCTATTTACCGGGAGTCAAATCTGCACAAATAGCTGAATTGATCGCATTAATAAAAGCTTGCAAAATTGGGAGGAATCAAAGAGTAACTATATTTACAGATAGCCAATATGGTTACGGCGTTGTGCATGATTTTGGCCAACTATGGATGCAGAGGGATTTCATGACTTCTTCAGGATCCCCCATTAAAAATGGACAGTTCGTAAAAGAACTACTGGAGGCAATACAATCACCAAAAGAATTGGCTGTGGTGAAATGTGCCGCACACCAGTCAGGAGATGACTGGGTGGTAGTCGGCAACAGATACGCAGATCTTGTGGCTCAACATTGTGCCAAAAACAGATTGTCAGTAAATAAAAGGGTGGAAAGAATGGGAATCAGCTGCCAACTTATGCTGTATGCACCTCCTGAAACATGGGATGATGTGAAACGATTGCAAGATGATGCTGATGAGAGTGAAAGAAGTACATGGATTAAAATGGGATGTTCTCAAAAGGCAGATGATGATGTATGGATTTGTGCCGACGGCAGACCAGTCATGCCTGACTGTCTGCTTTCACAAATGGCTAGGATGTATCATGGAGACACACATGTAGGGAGAGATGCAATGATTAGGCTTTTTAGACAAAATTGGTACAATCCAAGGTTTAGGGCAGTAGCAGAGAGTCTTGCCAGAGATGTTTAACTTGCCAAATGCATAACCCAGGAAGAAAAACAGTAATTGGGTTTGGGAAAATTGGAAAGGTGGAGGGTCCCTTTATGAGATTGCAACTTGATTTCATACAGTTACCACCATGTGGAGGGCTGAAATATGTACTAGTCATAGTATGTCTGTTTTCAAAGTGGGTAGAGGCATATCCTACCAGGAGGAATGACAGTATTACGTCCCAAAGTTGTTGCTAGGCGAACTCATTCCGAGATTTGGTTTTCCAGTAACTTTGGAATCAGATAGAGGAAAGCATTTTAACAGTGAAGTGATTAAGATAATCTGTGAAGCATTCCAAATTGAGCAAAAACTGCACTGTGCATATCGTCCAGAGGCTTCTGGAGTGGTAGAACAAATGAATGGCACAATAAAATCCAGACTGGGAAAAATGTGTGCATCAACATCATTAGATTGGCAAGATGCATTGCCAATTGTTTTAATGGGACTCAGAAGCATTCCTGATAGGAACACCGGATTGAGTCCGCATGAAATAATGATGGGAAGAGCAATGAGACAAGCACATGTTCCCACAAATAAACTGCTGAATATATCTGATGATATGGTTCTGGATTATTGCAAAGGATTGGCTGACCTAGTGCGTTCTGTCTCTCACCAGGTTGGAGAAGACGCAGTTTCCAGGCAGCCTGAACAAGAACATGATCTGAGTCCCGGAGACAGGGTGGTAGTGAAGAATCACACCAGAGAAACGTGTCTATCACCTAGGTGGGGCGAACCTTGTCAGGTCATACTGGTTACAAACACAGCAGTGAAGTGTGCCGGATTTCCTAATTGGATTCATGTAAGCCCCACCAAAAGAGTACCAGACCCTGAAGAAGAAAATCCTCAGACAGCATCAATAACTGAGGAAGCTGAAGGTTGCCCAGCTGAAGAATCTCAGGTCCGAGATTCAGAGGAAGCCGAAGAAGAACAACCGAGCACAAGTCAGGACTGGATACCAGTGGTGGAAATACCTGAAGTCTACAACAGAACAAGAAGTCAAGTAAATTTAGAAGAAATTAAAGAAGATCAGATAGGTGAAGAAAAAGCAGCTCAGGAAGAAGAAGAGATAATAAGAGAACCTGAGCAGGAACAGATAGGGAGAGGAAACTGGGCTCAAATTAAAGAAGAACCAACAGATTTTGAGCAGGGAGAGACAGGTCTAGAAGAATGCGGTCAGGCTGCAGAAGTACAAAGTGCAATAAGCCCTGATCAGAACAAGTTAGATCAAGAACAGTACACGGAAGAAGAAGATCCTGAGAATATCGAGCAGGAAAACGTAAATCAAGAACAAGATCAGTTACTAGAAACTCACAGTGAAGCAGCTGAAGGGAAAACAATAACACCTGAAAAGAACAAGTAAAAGATACTAAAATCGAAGAAAACCAAATTGTGCCACAACTTGAAAATAAAAGAATTTCTAAAGAAGAAATAAGAAGTGAAGAAACAGTGCAAACAGAGAAGATCAGAAAAGGTGATCATTGGCCTAGTGTCATTAAAAGAGTAAAATACCACATAACAACCAGAAGTGAAGACCCAGAACAAGTGAATGAAGTAACAAGCCAAACGGGACGAGAAAATAAAAGTGAGAAACAAAGAAGCAAAAGACTGAAACTTGTGAACAACAAATTCAAAGGTCCTGATTGGACTTATATTATCCTTGAAGATTACGAAAGCTCAGAATCTAGTGAAAGTGGTGACGAAGGAACAAGTGCAGAACTGACTTATGAAAAAGAAATAGAACCACCTTGAGAACGTAAAGAGACTTGAAGAATACGATAAGAAGAGCAATCTTCCTTGTCAAAATGCCTGATGATAGAGTTACTGGGAGACCAAAGCAGAAAGGTTGTAAAAGATGCTGTGCTATATGCATATGCAATCTGGTAGTGATGCTTATAGTATGGTTAGTTGTGATCGTAGCAATTCCTTACCTTATGATAATAGATGAAAAGATTAACAACGAAACAAAGGAAAGGACAGATAACTTGAAAAGTAATAGAGTAGAACTAAAGGCAGAAGATGAACCAGAATTGCATCATGAAGTAACAGATAACGACACTAGTTTGAATGTTTTCACAAAGTTATTATTTCAGTATGTAGATACCATGGAAGTTAGTAATTGTTATGTCTATATGAAACTACCTGAATCAGTAGCAGAAGAGTTAATGTATCATCACTTGCCATTAACCTATGGCATATCATGTAGTGTACTGACTAGTTTATTTTATAGAACAGGGCAACTTCAGTATTATTATTCAAATATAGATGTGATATTTTCTGAGGTTCTGATTCGAAAGAATATGAATCCAGTGCTTAGTAGCAAAGATGCTCAGTTTATGAGAGAATTTTTCTTAACAATGAAATCAATAGACATAACACATGCACATAGAAGCAATCTAACATGTTCAGTACATGAAGAAGAAAAGCTATTTTTGAATTTAGTGGAGAGTAGAAGACAAGATTTCCAAAAGAAAGCTGTTGAGCATAAGGCTCATTTGCCACCTTGGGCTGAGAAAGAAGGTAGTTACACACCTGGCAAGGCTCAAGCTGCTATGGCTCTAGATTTTGTAAAGACAGGGAAAATTTGTCTACATAGGTTAAAGACGGAGTATAACAATGTTTTCATCGGTACCAGTGAATGTGAACATAATTTCTTAATTCTTGGAGGTTGGGGACTTAAAGGAGGAACAGATTCAGTTTTTCCTGGAATCTATTATGTGTGTGGGAATAAGGCTTACTTTAGGCTTCCTGCACGGTGGTATGGAAGTTGTTATTTTGGAATAGTATTTCCAAAAATATACCACGTAAAAAGACACACTGGCAGCAATGAAAATACGAGTGAATTAACACGTAGAAAAAGAGCTAGTTTTTCAGAAATTATAGGTGATATATTTGGTGCATTGATACCTTCAGTGGGAATAATTCTGAACTCAAGGAAAATATGTAAATTATCTACAGTGGTTGATCGTTTATCAACTGACACTGCGGGAGGATTTCTAATGATTAATGCAGAAATGGTTGCGATTAGATCTATGGTTATGCAAAATCGACTTGCTCTTGATATTATATTGGCAAAAGAGGGCGGAGTCTGTAAATTATTGAAGACAAAACACTGTTGCACTTATATACCTGATAAAAGTGCAGAAATTGGAACGTATATACAGAATATAACTAAACTTGAGAAGGAACTAAAACCACTGGAAGTTGATAGTGTATGGGAAAGATTGACAAATAGTATTAGGTCAATTGGTACCTGGTTTGCTAATATAGGGAAAAGACTTATAGGTCAAATATTAGTACCCTTAGTAGGAATAGCAATAATAGTATTGTCAATAACCATATGGTGCAAATGTTGTAGAAAGAATGAATCGTATAATGTGACAGGAAAAGGAAAGAAGAGAAAGTTCGATGAAATTGAACTTGAAGATTTAAGAAGCGAATTATACAAGAAACTAAAAGGAGATGTGAAAAATAGAAAGTGTAAAATTGAAAGTGAAACTATATTATGCTAAAAGTTGGCATCTGATTGTGGGTAGTATTTGATGGCTCAGAAACGCCATCAGAGAGGGGATTGATGGAGCAAGGACTCACAAATGAGACTTGCTCGGATGCAATCTTCTCAAAAATATTAATGTATTAAACTTGTATTGTTCATATTAACAACTGCATACACAATATGAGTAGCAAGGAAGCTTGCTTATGTGTTTTTAACTAACAAGTAACGCTTGTCTATTCTAAAATGGCCGCTAAAGCGCGGGAACTTTACTGCGCATGTCTCAACCATATCACGTGGTGTGACGTCTTTCTTTGCTTGGTGGGAAACTCTTGCTTCTGCGCAGTGTACATTAAAATGGCTGCTACATGTTTTCAAGTGCTACAGCTTGCTCTTGTGTTGCAATTAAACTGTGGTATTCTAACGCTACTAATGCGGGATAGAGTTTATAAATAAATGGGAATAGAGTAGAAAGAGTGGGTATACAGTGAAACATATTATTTGTGATTTTAATATTCTCTTCTTTGACTTTTATTAGTTCGTAAATTGGGCCTGGGGTTGGTGAACTGAAAACTCATGTGACCATGGTTCTGCGCATGCTCCCTGAAGGCTGCCCAGAGAGAGAAAAGGATGAAGTCAACCTGGACGTCGTCCAAGGCCATGACCTGATGGCCAATATTGCTGTACATATAAATGTTCTCACTAATGTGCAACAATGTACATGAAGAATGAATAAACTTTGTCATGAGACGGGTGGGAAATAAAGCAAATGTATTAAAATTGATGGGCGGTATTTTAAAACAAAGGGCTTAAGAAAAATGAATTAAATCAATATGGTGTGAGGATCAACCCCCTGTCCCTGTCCAGTCAGAAATAGTGGTCCCATAATTCTGCAACATTTAGGGGAGGTACATGGGCGTAGAAGGGTATAACAGATATAGAATTAGCTAATTAGCTAGCATTTGGCGTTGGCATTCGCTTTAGCACAAGACGAGACTAGACGCTGTCAGGTAAAGGCTCCAGACGTACAAGCTGATCGGTTGCAGACTGAACCGCTGTCCAGAGAGGTCCTGAGGAGGGGGCGGCGGAGTCCATTATAAGGAAGTGTCGGGAGAATTCGAGGAGAAGCGAAGTACCAGAGAGGGGAACGACGCAGGCGTCGTTGATAGAGAGGTCACCGGTCCTGTCCTGATCCGGGAGGAGGTTGATCCAGTGGGTTACTAGCAACAAGCATTCATACACAAAATACTCACTTGGGCCCATACATTCATACTACGCTAGCAATTTCCGCTGGTGGGTCAGTTGGTACTCTTTATCAAAATCCCTGCTACCAATTACTTTTCCGATTGAAGAGTAATGACTTACCAATGAATCCTTTGCTAATTGGGAAGTTTAAAATGAGTGACGTTCTATACAATTCATAATTTCTGAAATAATCACTGAGTCAAGAAGTTTTAAAATATTTATCTAAAGTTTTAGCAGAGTAAAATACAGAACCACCTGATACTTAATCGCATATCAAGGGTGAAGCACAAGAACTCAATTATCGATTAATGACGGTCCCTCAGAAAGGAGAAGATAGAGACAGCAGCGCAACTAAAGGTTGCATATATTTACCTAAAGTGTGAGAACCAAACCCCTTGGCCAAGGAGTTGGATAAGATAGAACCCTGGAAGGATGAAGAGCCAAGACCTCCTCCCGGATCAGGACAGGACCGGTGACCTCTCTATCAACGACGCCTGCGTCGTTCCCCTCTCTGGTACTTCGCTTCTCCTCGAATTCTCCCGACACTTCCTTCTAATGGACTCCGCCGCCCCCTCCTCAGGACCTCTCTGGACAGCGGTTCAGTCTGCAACCGATCAGCTTGTACGTCTGGAGCCTTTACCTGACAGCGTCTAGTCTCGTCTTGTGCTAAAGCGAATGCCAACGCCAAATGCTAGCTAATTAGCTAATTCTATATCTGTTATACCCTTCTACGCCCATGTACCTCCCCTAAATGTTGCAGAATTATGGGACCACTATTTCTGATTGGACAGAGACAGGGGGTTGATCCTCACACCATATTGATTTAATTCATTTTTCTTAAGCCCTTTGTTTTAAAATACCGCCCATCAGTTTTAATACATTTGCTTTATTTCCCACCCGTCTCATGACAAAGTTTATTCATTCTTCATGTACATTGTTGCACATTAGTGAGAACATTTATATGTACAGCAATATTGGCCATCAGGTCATGGCCTTGGACGACGTCCAGGTTGACTTCATCCTTTCTCTCTCTGGGCAGCCTTCAGGAGCATGCGCAGAACCATGGTCACATGAGTTTTCAGTTCACCAACCCCAGGCCCAATTTACGAACTAATAAAAGTCAAAGAAGAGAATATTAAAATCACAAATAATATGTTTCACTGTATACCCACTCTTTCTACTCTATTCCCATTTATTTATAAACTCTATCCCGCATTAGTAGCGTTAGAATACCACAGTTTAATTGCAACACAAGAGCAAGCTGTAGCACTTGAAAACATGTAGCAGCCATTTTAATGTACACTGCGCAGAAGCAAGAGTTTCCCACCAAGCAAAGAAAGACGTCACACCACGTGATATGGTTGAGACATGCGCAGTAAAGTTCCCGCGCTTTAGCGGCCATTTTAGAATAGACAAGCGTTACTTGTTAGTTAAAAACACATAAGCAAGCTTCCTTGCTACTCATATTGTGTATGCAGTTGTTAATATGAACAATACAAGTTTAATACATTAATATTTTTGAGACGATTGCATCCGAGCAAGTCTCATTTGTGAGTCCTTGTTCCATCAAGGTCTTGGCTCTTCATCCTTCCAGGGTTCTATCTTATCCAACTCCTTGGCCAAGGGGTTTGGTTCTCACACTTTAGGTAAATATATGCAACCTTTAGTTGCGCTGCTGTCTCTATCTTCTCCTTTCTGAGGGACCGTCATTAATCGATAATTGAGTTCTTGTGCTTCACCCTTGATATGCGATTAAGTATCAGGTGGTTCTGTATTTTACTCTGCTAAAACTTTAGATAAATATTTTAAAACTTCTTGACTCAGTGATTATTTCAGAAATTAAGAATTGTATAGAACGTCACTCATTTTAAACTTCCCAATTAGCAAAGGATTCATTGGTAAGTTATTACTCTTCAATCGGAAAAGTAATTGGTAGCAGGGATTTTGATAAAGAGTACCAACTGACCCACCAGCGGAAATTGCTAGTGTAGTATGAATGTATGGGCCCAAGTGAGTATTTTTGTATGAATGCTTGTTGCTAGTAACCCGCTGGATCAATAGCATTGCTGAGAGCTGATATATATATTTTTTTTTATAAGAATTTCTTTTATTTGCAGCCAGTTAAAAGTAAACATAAATAAGCAATACATCCAAACAGAATCATCAGTAATATACATGATACATGAAAAATGCTCATAGGTTAGTATACAAAGAAATCCAGGCTTATATATCTAAAAGGAAACTTTGTGTGTATGAAAACGTATTTAGACCTAGATCTCACCCCATATTTCATTAAACTTTCTTAAGGCTCCTATCCTTTGCGAAAATAATTTCTCTTTTGATTTAATACGAGACATCTTAGCCAACCACTGAGAAAATATTGGAGGATCAGCTTCCTTCCATCTTTGCAAAATCAATGACCGAGCAACAAGTGATGCTATAAATACAAACTGTTGCTGACTTAATTGGTAAAATGAGTGAATTAGTCATACCTAATAACGCCGTATTTGGTTCGGGTGTTAGATTTAGCTCAAGTTTGTTGCTAAGCCACTGATATATCTGATTCCAGAATTTTGCTAAAACTGGACATTCAAAACAGATATGGAGCCAATCCCCAATAAGATGTGTACACCTAAAACATGCTCCTGAAATAGAAGCATACATTTTAGCAAGTTTGAAAGGAGTGTAGTAGAGATTCCACTTCGAAAGGAAAGCCATACGTTTAAAATTAGCACCCCTTATAGCTTTATGAGCCCAACTGTTATAGGCTTTCCATGCTTGTATATCCAGTCTACAACCAGTGGAGTTTTGGATCATTTGGAGAGTTTTCGGAACGGTTTTAATCTGAAGGTAGCTAAGTAGTATTTTATACCAATTGCCTATCCCTCTACTTGCTTTTACGTAAAAGTTAAGACTGATCAAATCTATTTGTGGATCTGTAAAAGGTTGAAGATTTCTTAGAAAGTTCCTAAACTGAAATAATGAAAAAATTAATGAAAATGGAAGTCCTGGATATGATTGCTTAATTTGATTCCAGGATTTGATTTGATCGCCTATAAGGAAATCCTAAAAACGATATTCTCCTAATCTCTCCCAGGCTGTTATATTTTTTAAGCTTATTTGTAAGCCTATCTCTCTACTGTGAGAGATTAACATTTCAGGATGAAAGGGGGTAAACTGAAATTCCTGTCTCAGTTGAAAAAATCTGTCAGAAATAATTTGGAGAGTCTTATATCTACTTCGCTTTGGGAGCTTTGGAATTTTAATAAAAGGAGCAAGGTGAGATCCAGATTCCAGAACCATTTGTTCCAAATAAAAATTAAGTCCTAGATTACGTCTAGAAAGTAGCCTTGTGCACCAATCAAAAAATGCAGCTTGATAGTATTTTTTTAAATGAGGTAATGCAAGTCCACCATCTATAATCGGTAATTGTAAAGTTTCTAATTTTGTACGAGGTTTCCTACCAGACCAGACAAAATGCCGAACCATTTGGTCTATCTCGTGAAAATTTTTTAAGGGCACTTTGATTAATAGATTTGAAAAGACGAAAAGAAACAAAGGCAGAATCATCATTTTGACAACCACAATTCTGCCTATCAAAGAAAGTGGTTGATTCTGCCACTGTTTTAAAAGATTTCTGGCTTTCATAAGTGTAATTTCATAGTTTAACCGATATAGCTGGGAAGGATCCTGAGAGACATATATTCCTAGGTATCTGATTGCTCGTGAAGAGCAAATCTGGCTCCGCATTTCTAAAGGAAGAACCTGGTCGGATCAATTGAACAGAAGAATTTCTGATTTGGAATGATTCATCTTGTATCCACCCAAATCGGAGAACAATTTGATTTTTTTAAAGGTATTCACAATGTTATGTTTCTCGGCCGATAAATATAAAATTAGATCATCCGCGAAGAGCTTAAGTTTGGAAGCACCCGGTAGGGGTGCTCTAATTTGCAAATCCTGACGCAGTGAGGATGCTAAAGGCTCTATAAATAGCGCAAAAAGCACTGGAGACATTGGGCATCCCTGCCGAGTGCCACGTTTTATTTGAATTGTTCCTACCGTATGGGAATTTATAATAATCTTTGCTTCGGCCTTATTATAGACATTGTTTAGTAATTCTATAAATTCAAGGGGGAAATAAAATTTTCTTAAAATCGCAAATAGGATTTTCCAAGAAACAAAATCAAAGCTTTTTCAGCGTCGATCATAATGATTGTGGCCTCTATATCTTTTTGTATGTAGTAATCGATTGCCTGTATTAAAAAGTTAGTATTACTTGCCAGTATTCTACCAGGCAAGAAACCTGACTGATCTTCGTGGACCACCGATTGGGCGGCAACAGTAATTCTTTGTGCCATTATTTTAGTGAACAATTTGTAATCGGTATTAAGTAAACTGATCGGGCGATAAGAGCCGGGATTATTGGGTGGTTTCCCTTTTTTAATGAAACTTATAATGACTGCTTCGGAAAAGGATTTCGGGAGATAATTTCCTTTTAAAATTGAATTAAAGAGCTCAACTAAAATTTCCGTTAATTGAGGTAGAAAGATCTTGGAGAACTCGGATGGAAAGCCATCACAACCGCATGCTTTACCATTAGCGGGCCCCCTGATCGCCGCCTGAACTTCTTCAATTGTAATTGGAGCCATTATACGTGTTCGCTGAAGATCATTGATTTTTGGTAATTGGATAGGGTTAAGAAACTCTTCTATGGAAGAAGAAGAAATTAAGGAAGGAGATGAGTATATTGTCTTATAATGCGAGAGGAAAACTGTTCCAATATCTGCCATTTGGTCAACTACTTGATTTCTATTTATATCGAAAATGGTCTTAATCATTGCTTTATTCGTTCTCTTTTTTAAAGACCATGCTAGAAGTTTAACAGCATATTCGCTTTCTTCATAGAGTTTCTGAAAACAAGTATTTTGATTAGCTATGATAGTGGACGTATATAAATCTTTTAGTTCAGTTCGCGTTTTATCCACATTATTCTTTGAGGTTGAGGAATAATCGATTAAGTGTCTCTGGACTGCTTAATCTAAATTATGTTGTAGTGCCAAAGCAGTTGCCCTCCTTGATTTAGCTATATTGGACTTATATGAAATTATTTCGCCTCTTATATAAGCTTTACAAGCCTCCCAGATAAAAATAAGGGGGGCTGACCCCTTGTTTTTCTCTAGAAACTCCTTAATTTTTATTTGCATACTCTTGACCCATTCTTCCTCAGTTAAGAGAGTCTTATCTAAAGTCCAACGAGGATGTTCGCGTCTAACTACGTTGACCTTGATTTCTATTACCGGGACGGAGTGATCTGAAAATGGGTTAGCAAGAATATTACTATCACCTCGTTCCCAGTAGTGTGAAATTAAGAAAAATCTATTCTTGATGCGGAATTGTATCTTTTCGAAAAACACGTATATTCACGTGTCTGAGGATGCTGAATTCACCAAGGATCTACCAAAGCAAATTCTTGTTTCAAGGTGGCGACACATCTCGCTACTCTGGGTTTATTTTGAGTTTTATTCTTTTGTAAATCAGAGAGCTGATATTTTAGGTATTGACATCTGTCAATTGGCATTTTAACACCATAATCACCAACCAACAAGGTACATATTTCAAACTCCCTATTGCGCTTCCGGCTTTGTGGAAGGGGAGGGATGCAGCATTCAGAAGGGCTGCAGCATACTCCTGGTCATGTGCAGCAGCAAAACCATTCAGACCTGCCAACTCGAAAATTTGCATTGTGAGGCGGGGTATGTGGTTTGGGGTAGGGCTTTGTATCGAGAACCACCTGAGGGGCAGTCTGCCTCCATCAACCTCATCCCAGCTTCCAAAAAAGTTTTAAAAAAGGCTGCTGACAATGTCCTGTGTTGTTTTAACACCCGTTAATGGACATCGGCTGCTTACAGCATCAAAAGACAAGCTGGAAATCCACTCTTCGCAGTGGTTTCCAGCTTGCCTTCCCAGGCACCATGTGATATCGGCTCCTTATAGGGTGACCGTGTGAAGGGAGCCGAAAACGTGTGACACACGGTGTAACCATGTCAGTTGGCAGATCTGAACATTCCTGCTGCCACACATGTCCCTTTGCAGATTTTCATGTTTAAAAAAATTGGCAGCTTTGCACAGCTTTGAAGTTTAAAAATGTGGCGCTGTCTCTATTAAATGCTGTAATGCAGACTTTGCCATTATGTATCCTCCATTTCTATGCACACGTTCACTAAAAAAAACAGTTGAAAACAGAGTTATGGTTTTGCCAAACGTGCAGAACCAATGAAAGTCACCAGTTATGGTAACCAACGAACACAATACAGGCCATAACTCATTTGCACGTCATGCTCAAAACATATTCTCTACTGGGCCTGGGGCTTTCTCTCATCTGTTTTGAGACCCTCCAAGTTTTTTTCTGAGATATTGCCTTTTTTGGCCAATCTAGCCTCTAGTAGGCTTTCCTGTAGTGGTGACAATTCCAGCATTCGCATCTCCCTGTTAATGAAAGAAGTAACAGCGTGATTGATCTGCTAGTATTGAGTTGTCAGGGTGTTTTATAGTGTGTATTTGGTTAGCAAATGTGTAAATTGTACTTACCGTGCACCAAGTAATAAACTAAGTTTTATTCAGGAAAACTATAGTATGGTGCTCTATACTAAACCAACATGTTCAGGCTAGACAGCACTATACTGTACACTACAGAGCTCTGTTTAGCCACTCGTTTAATACAAAGACTTCAACAGGAGTTAAGGGTACATTGGGTGTGCACTATGAACCTTAAAACACATATCTTGAAGGCCATGAAATATATCAGGTAAGGTGCTTTTTGAAAAAAGCATAGTTGTGCTATGGTGAAAAATGCTTCCCTAATTCTGAATGATCATTTCTATTATGTGATACAAATTCCTGCATAATTTAGGAATAACTAAGATATTTGTTTAGTGTTATAATGCATTTTCTTTTTAAAAACACCTCATCCGATGTGTTTCAGTACAGTTTGGATTTTCTTCCTTATGTGTTGTATTCTGCAGTGGTTGAAATTTTAACATCTATTAACATTTTTGCTTTTTTAAATCATAAAATAAATGTATAATCACTTTTTGTATGTGGAATCTGCTACTTCATGTTCAGTTCTTTATCTTGTCTTGAAAATTCTCCCTTTCTTCAATTGTGTTTTCTCGTGTCAGTCACCATTATTTCTCTCCAGCCCTTGAAATTGTTTGTGTCCTGCACCTAATGTTATATTTTGTTGTGTCCCATTTACTGCCTAGCTGCTGTCAGTAACAACCAGCTTTATCAAACCTTGACATTTGCAGAAGACCATTATCTGTAGACATTAAATAGATTCCTGTCCTTGTGAGTGCTTTTAGTTCTGCATGCTTCTAAAGGCTATTCAGGAAAGTGGAGGGGCCTTGTTCTACCTTTAGTAGAGAACAGGCCAAAAGTCTGTTTTAGAGCTGAGTGATAAAGGAAAATCCACCTATTTCTGGAGCAAGTGTTAAAAAAAGTGCCCAATCCACAGGTGGCATTTCTTTAACCATAGTATCCCTTTCTTGGGTTTTACTCCATATTTGGCACTTCCTCTAGGTACCGCCAACCCCGAATCAATCTGTAGACTGCTGGAACATCAAAACTAAGAAGTGTGTGTGGCCTTGATCCATCCTTTCCTTATTACTAACCAAGAAACTTCTAACATTTTCTTCTGCATCTATTCTTCGCTGTCATTCACTTTTCTTTTTCTCCCTCTGCCATCTTTTTCTCCTTTTTTGCGTTCTATCCTTCCCTCACTATACTAATCTCTTGTTCTACCCTTCTACCCACTTAATCATTCCTCACTTCATCTTTTCCTTCTCTCCCTCTCACTCTCTCTATGCGCTTATCTAGAATTATTTCCCTCCTCAGTAGCCTCTTTTCCTCTCTTCTCTCCCTCAATTGTTTGGCCCTCTTTCCTCTTCCCCTCTCCGTTTGTCTCTACTCCCCACTCCATCTCTCATTTCGTCTCTCCTTTCCTTGTCTCTCCTCTCACCACTCCTTTGTCCCAAGATAAAGGGTGAATTAATGTTTTCACTGCAGCATTGTTAAAATATGCTTTCTTTTTACCTGTTTTTAGTCATATTTTTCTTTATATGTAAAGATATTTCAGTTCTTAGTGTTTTTTTTCTGAAGTTACATCACTCTTGAGCTGTGCGCAGCACCCTCCAATTCCATAAAACGGACAAACTCTGTCGGCCCATTGTCATTCTGCACATGACAATGCAACGGCCTAACTATATGGCTTACTCAGAGTCACACTCAGCTGTAGCAGCCTTTCGGGATGTGCGCCAGCAGGAAAGTCTGCCTAGGTATGTGGGCCTTTGGTGGGCCAGGATCTTCCTTGGGTGGGCCTGGCCTATCTGGCCCACCCTCTAGAACCAGGCCTGGCTACGATATTTGATATCCCATGAAATATTTGTGTATCCACAGGTCTTAGGCTAACATCAGAAATCTGGCCTATTGGACACATATAATGTTGTTGCACTTGCTTTAGAAGCAGTTTACCCCAGCCCTCTGTATTAGCAGGCAGAATGAGTGATCCTCGCTGTCTACTGCAGTACACATTTGATGATGGTAAATCACGATTGATGAGTCATGATCTCTTTAAAGTGCTTAATGTTTTAATTTTGTTAACGTGATCCTTCCCTCTGAATAAATGTGCTGTCAGTCTCAAGGCACAGTATTGTAAATACTGACAATGAAAAGTAAAATAAAAGAGGAAATTGAGTGCCAAAGGATATGAAACTACAAGAGCGCAAGTAAATAGGAAAAATAAACACATGGGGAAAATAATGTAAAATGGAGGCTGTGGTATCGGGGAAGCTGTCAAACAGCAGTCTCAGCTCCCACAGACCACGCTGTGGAGCGAAGCCAGGGAACAATGCTGTAGTGAGGAAGCTGTTGCCAGGAGAGTAGGAGACAGCAGTCGAGCTCCGGCAGAGCGAGGTTCCAATAAAAGCGGGGGTGAGAAGCGCATGAAGGCACAAATTCAAGATAAGGCTGGGAAAGAGCAGGCATGCACCTTGAAGCACGAGTAGCAAAATTGCTGACGAGGTTCCCAAGAGATTCCTTTGATGGGTTCAGCCTGTGGGTCCGGAATTAGACAAAACGGCCTGTAGGTCAGTGAAAAGTTTTCACCCCACTCCTGGTACTAGATGTGGTATCGAGGAAGCTGACATATCCGAGACAGGAGACCGGAGAGATGTTTTTTTGAAATTTGTTTTTCCTTAAATCCAAGTAATAGGACTCACGGCTAAGAATTCAGTTGCTCAGGAGGAGGCTCAGAGTAAACTGAGATGGGTTCCAAATAGAACATAAATGCAGTACATGACATGGTAACAATCTAAGAATGTTACAGACCATACAGTAACCAAAGCACACATAACACATATACATAATGTTAAAACCATATGTGTACAACACTGCATCACCTCCTCCCATAAAAGGAAAAAATGAAGATAAATCATAATCCTTAAAACACACTGGTAACTTAGAAATCCTTCTAGTACAAGAAACTTCTCGATTAGAAGTGGACTCTGAAACACCTGGGCACAGCAAACTATCAGGTGATCAGGGCCGGACTGGCCGTAGCGGGCACCGGGCATTTCCCCGGTGGGCCGCAAGGGTGGGGGCCGATTTTGGGCCCCCTGGGGGCCGTTTTTGTTACTGGGGGCCGGCAATATCGGCCCCCTGTAACAAAATTGGCCGAAACCGGCAGTAGCAAACAGCTCGGCGGCACACCCCTCCCCCCTCCTGGGGGCCAGCCGAGCAGTTTGCCAGGGCCAGTTCCGGTTCCAAGTCCGGCCCTGCAGGTGATACAGTTCGAGACACAGGAGAAGGTGCAACAGATACACATGGGGAATTTTCATTATTAAGCAAACTCTGTGGAGCTCCTGCACCAACCCTGGAAGGAGGTGACTCCTACAGGAAAGAATCCCCATCAAGAGGGGTATGCGGTTTTGGTAAATCTCCACTTGAACATCAGATATGGGTACTAAACTGCTTTTATTCCACCAACCTTTCCCCTGCAGAAGAACAGCATTTTTACTTGCTATTTTAATGCTGCAGGGAGAGTAGAAAACAGACTCCCTTTTCAGGGGCGGCTGGTGACATTTGAAAGTGGTAGGGCGTAAAAGTTTGGGATGAGTGACCTGTGGTGAGCGAGTGTAGCGCGCGAGCTCGACTTTTGTCAGGGGGTTCTGTGGGGTTCTCCCCCGAAGAAAATTTTGAAAAAGAGTCGCAAATGGTGCATTTGCAAGCAAATTTGAGAAAGCAAGAAGTTAATAAGGCAATTAAAGGAGTTCCTTTAATTAATCATAAAAGAGGAATGTCGGAGCTGGGAATCTCATTTGTAAAAGCTCTGCAAAGGAAAAAAACGAGCACATATTTATTGCAATAATATTGACTCCTTCTGCCACATTACATTAGTTGGTAAAATGCTAGCAATTATAATGTCGTAAATAACAATGGCTATAGTATACCAATACAAGAAAAGTCATTTAAAAGAACATAGAAGATGTGTGCCAGAAAATAAAGTGACATTTTATCAGTTATGAGACCCTTCCAATGGAGTGCAACGAGGACAAAATGCACACTTTGCACCAGTTAACTGGCTATCAAAATATACATTTCAGATGATTAAATCTGACAGTGTGATTCCGTCACATTGCATGCCCTGGAGGGGCCATCACATGATATGAAATGCCATTCACTGCCTGGAATTTTTCGAAGGTAGACCTAAACATCTCATTATTATAATTATTATTATTTTGAGTTATATATAGCAGTAGCTAGACCCACAGGTATCAAAGCGCTTTACAGGTTATGCGAAGACCAAAGAAAAACATACAATACAGCATTTAGGTAATCAACAGTCATAATTTCACTACTTAAATTGTGTGATCTTGGGCAAATCAACTCCTCACCATGACTCGCACTTTTCCTATCTACCAAAAAAATAATAAGAAAGCTTTGAAATAGGCTAAACCACATTGATATCAATCCCTACACACTAAACGAGTGTCTTGTCACCAGATACCCACAGTAGCTGCGCATTGCACACAAGTCACGAGCAGCAGCACCTGAAACTCGTTCTGAGCATTTTGCCAATTCTGAGATATGATCTTGTGAGAGCAATTGTTGCCTCAGACTGAACAGTTGATTAAACAAAACTACTGAGTGCAAGGATAGGTTTTGGCGTCCACTTGAAAAAAAGCTTAAATGAACTAATTCAAACATGTTTTTTAAACCAGAACAAACGTCCACCCCTGCGAATGCACACTTCCCTGCCTTTTTATGATGTAAGGAAGCATACAAGTAATGACTTCTAACACCAATACACACTTCAATGCTGCTCATTCCCTGGCAACGAGAGGATGAAATGCTGCATCGGCCCTGCATCCATCGGACCAGCCCACGCTACGAGCCTGCTGTCACCCAGCGCTTCGACTAATGACTTCTAACACCAGTACACAGTGACCGCAGAACATTTTGAAAACACCTAGAGATTTACACATTTTGGCAAACGTACGCCTAGTGTTCCGCTTACTGTTTCTAATTTCTTGCAACCTTCTCCCCTTTCCGTGCACCGTCCCGTGGTTGCCATAGCGATTGGTAAAAACAAATACATTCAAAAAAATGGTTTCGCGACTGATGTCACTCATACGCTTCCGTTTGCTCTGGCAGAAGCTTTAAAAAACACATCACTCAGCCCAGCTACCCCCAGCTAAGAGAGGCCCTGGAAGCTGTACTGAAGGCAGGGAAGTGTACCACCATGCACATAGTGAGAGCAGCGCTTCCCGCATGTACCTGGGGCAGGCTGTCCTATGCACTGTGACTGCGCAGGGGCTCTCGGACTCCCGCTTTCACCATACGGAAGCTCTCGCGCTTTCAGCAAATGCGTGATTTACTACATCAATGGATTCATTCAATCTTCTCAGGTCAATACAAAAAGGAGACCGGAAGCGATTCGAGCGTAAAACGGACTTTTCAAAGGTGCATATACAAAATGCGCTTTAAAGCGGGCATAAGACGCGGCGCCATAACAAGTAGAAGCTTCACATTATTGAACACCCCTTTAACTGGATGTGCAGTCTGCTGCCCTCAAAATTCTTCAAAGCAGCGCCTAAGGATGCTGCATTAGGACACACGAGAATAGTGCGCACTCACATTCACACGCTAACACAAGTCTAGTGAACGCCCCATGCACTGACCATAAATCCGCCAAACATTCCTCTCTCTTGAACATATACATGTCACTTGACCGAGCGCCTTGTAAGCAACTTTCATTTGAACGTATATGCATTAAACGTACGTATACGCAATGAACCTAGTGTTCGAAGTGTTCTAGCCACTCAACATCAGACGCAGGGGGGGGGTTTGCGGGGGGGGGGTTGTGCCGGGGGCCCGGGGGATTTTTTAAATAAAAAAAGAAAATCCTACCTGAGGAGGTGCGCCGCCTCGGGTCCGACTCCGTTTGGCCCTACAGCCCCTCTCAGCCAATCCTGGCGCTGCTGGCAGCGCCAGGATTGGCTTAGGGCACGGTTACCTCTCGCCCGCCTGCCCATTAGGAGACCGAGGTTTGAGCCTTTGCTCAACCTCGCTCTCCTAATGGGCATGCGCAGCCAGTGCACACACAAGTGCGCATGACTGGGCACGGCGCGAAAATTCGGTGCCCTTCCCCACTCATGCGCACTTGTGCTGCAGTGCTGCCTGCTGCCCCTGGTCCCTCTGACAATCATGTCAGTCAACATGACTCAGGACCGCCCACCCCTTCAGACTCTGAAGGGGGTGGGCGATCCGACGTCATGCTGACTGACATGATTGTCAGTTCTCCCTCGGCTCTTTGAACTTAAGTAAACTGATTCAGTTTACTTAGGTTCAAAGACGCTGAGGGAGCTGCAGGCGGGGGGGCTACGCCCCAACGCCCCAATGGACGCACCGCCCCTGTCCCTTTTCCTTACCTTAACAGGTTTATTGATGAAAACTCAGGAACCCACCACAAATTCCCTTTCAGAGACATCTATAGTGGTATCAAAATAGAGTTTCTGTTGTTGTTTCAAAATAACATTTTTCTGCAAAGAAGGCACATTAGTGGTGTTTTGATTTCTCAAATCAGTCTGAGCATCTAACCAACCAGGTAGAATCTTAGACCTGCTCTTCCTCCCCCTCAACAATTCAAAGGGAGTGAAACCAGTGGTTGAATGAGGAGTGGTGGGATAGGCATTGACTTTATCTCTTAAAATTTCTTTAACATCAAGACCTGAGGATAAGGCAGATTAAAAACCCTACTTGATGAAACGGTTAGCCCTTTTTCCACAAAACCATTTGCTGAAGGGCTATACAGAGCAACCTGAAGATGTTCTACATCCAACTGTGAAAGAAATTTCCTCATTAGTGAGGAGACAAAATGGGTGCCATTATATGTTACTGTTTCTCTTGGGGTTCCTTCGAGAGAAAAAAACATCTTGAAGAAAACTTAAAACAGACTGGGTGGAAGCTGACTTGACAAAAGAAAAATAAATACACTTTGAATAGTGGTCAATAAGAACTATCAAAAACTTGTTGTAGGAGGGTAAAAGGGCCAGCAAAATCTAGGGGTTCCTTCAACCAATGACCATCAGGTAAGGATACAGGATGCAAAGGTTTTTGTGCAGTTTTCCAGTGCTTATTGGACAGAATGCACTGGGGACACAGGTCCACAAATGAAGGCACCTGTGCATTCATGGCAGGCCACTAATAATGCTCCCTCAATTTTTTACAATGGCTGTGAAGGTTCTACATGGTTGTTTGGGAGTGCGCTGAGAGAGGCAGTGAATTGCGCATGTGCTGTGACATCAGACGCCACATCAAGCGGAGCTGAGCCGTTCTACGAGAAGGTACACAGGCAGCATCGGGCTGCGACAGGTTGTGGCAGGCCTGAGGCACTGACTTACCGGATTGGAGAAGGAGGAGATTTGTGCTCGGCAATCAGGTCGGGAGAACCGAGCAGAGCAGGAGCCGAGGTAAGGCCAGAGCGTGGTGGCAGCCGCTACCACTTGCTGAGTGGGAGCCTGGGCCCTACGCCGAAGCAGTACAGCTAAGTCTGGGTGTGGCTTGCGGTCCGCCCGGCGAGCTCCCGCTCTGGGCCCACCTGCCCCCCCCCCATCCCTCATTTATCCTGCATGTAAATGCACAGAGGCCGGTCTCGTACTGTAAAGGAAATCAGTATATCAGCTTCTCGGCTCGGCTTCCTGGAGAACAAGTTTGACTCTATATTTACTGAGACTTCTCGGTTGGTGGATTGTGTAGGGTAATGGCGCTCCTGGGAAATTCGCAGTGCGTATATACTAGTGTACAATTATGATTGCGGTGCATAAGGGTGGGGAACTCTACCTCACACGATCGTGGCGGCCAGGCGCTGATCCCGGCGTCCCCTTGTTTTTCCAGGATCCACTCCTCACCACAAGACCTCCCCCATCGGTACCGATTCGCGGTACACCGAGGAGCTTCCTCAATTGTTGTTCAGCCGCCGATGTTTTGTCCGTGACACGGCACCAGCTACCACGCTCTATTGACGTGGATTGCTCCCAGCACCGCCAATATACAGCAACCCGGTCCTGAAGATGATCCTGAGTCATAGGATCGAAACGCCATCGACCCCTCAGCGCAACTGATGGCGCATTACCCTTTGTGGTTCAACTAAAAATTACTGCCTCTATTATAAATTTAAAATTACTGTTGTGAACCACATATACTCACTGTATATATCTGTTCACGAATTGCACTTTGCGCCGTTTTCGCTGATTACACATTGTCACTTGCGTCGCCACTTTGTGTGTCACAAACACAATTCAGCACCAAGTCCAATTCGGGTTGCTTTTGCATTTCATTGCCTACAGTGCTGCTACAACTGTACCCGCATTATTGTGTTCTTAAAATATATGATGCCTAGTGCACTTTTCAAAAAATTCTTTCAGAGTCTCCCTCTTTCCTTTTTGTAATGTGTTGTACATGCAATTCTAACTGTCCTTACTAATTATACCAGTTGAGATATTGTTGTTTAATCTTAAGGGTGGGGAGAGCCACCCTCCTCCCCAATGTGTGGATAACCACTGATAAACCAAAACAACAGTCCTTTGCACACGCCAACAGTATATATTATGTATCATTGACAATAATAAAAAACACTCTTGTTCCTCCGTTGAAACAGTCACTTCAGTTTAATCTTGAGATCCTTAGCCAACACGTGTTTTGTCGCGCTTAATTGTTGTGCGCAGCGACTTTCTCAGGGCTAAGAAACAAACAAGTGTATAGAAGTTGGGAGTAAAAGATATCCATCACTAATATCAGATGTCCGTTACCCTTTGTGACAGTATGTTTATCGCAAAGAGCGGCTCAAGTATAGTCCTCGAGCCTGTGGAAACCCATGCTGTATTACTAAAACATATCACCATTGCTGTCTCTAGACAGACTTGTGCAGTTAAAAGATGATCGCTATTCCAAACAAAAATTGTCAGCAAATGAAAATAAGCCAGTTTCTGGTGACTTACTTAGTGACATCCAATCTCTGAACATTTAGCAGTGACTCTTCTAAAGTGATTTAAGAAACACAGCACCCCCTCAATGTTGCCTCTGATCAAGAAAAAGTATATTTATAATCTAAGAAGTACCTCTAATCTCTTTGTATGGATCCTATATGGAGAAAAGGTACAAGGGAAGAAAATAACGTGGTATTAAAATAACAAATCCACTAGGACTGGTGAATAGTGATAATTGTGGAAAGATATTGTACACAATTATCAGTTCCGGTTGTATTTCTGACCCGGAATGGGTTCTAGTACTACAGTGATATTCGCACAGTAAAGGGCAACAGTGATTACTGTGTCCAAGATTTAGTGTATTCCAGAATGTTTTTCTGGGGATAAACAAGAAAGGCAGACAGAAAAGTCCCAGTTACAATTGTGAGTACACCCCACTTAAGTAAGGGCTAGTATATACTCACTGCGTATTTCCCAGGAGCGCCATTACCCTACACAATCCACCGACCAAGAACTCCCACTGAAGTCAATAGGGGGCTGCCCGGGACATAGAAAACACTGAAAATAATTGTCTGCCACGATGAACAGGACAAGGAAGCCGAGGAACTCTTCAGTAACCTCGGGAAGGGATTGACTGTAGAATTAGCAACCAAAAGTGGAAACCCACCTACAAATGAGGGTCTGAGAAGTAAATTCATTAGACTGGAAAGATTAAAGAAGAGCGAATTGTCAAAATGGTGGAATGGGGCCACCTTAAAACAATATATCAGATTGGTTAGAATACCTAGGGGCCTCAGGTCGCAGATTATCCCCACCTATGACGACCTTGAAGATGATTTACTAGTAGCCTGGGAGAGGGAATTAACAGCAAACTCAAATAAGCTGATGGGTATACTGATTGAGAATTCTCAGAGAAAAGTCAGCAAACTGTTGACAGACATAGATACCCTGGAGACAAAGATAAAAAATCTTAATTTACCAGAGGCAACTGAAAAGAATTACGCAATTCTTGAGGGCGTACTATTGAGACACCAGAACGAGGTTAAACAAAGAAAAGCTAAGAAACTAAAAAGGCACGAACAGGATTACAATAGTGGCAGGGTCTTTACCTTTGCCAAGAAGTATGACCATCTTATCCCTAAACAACAGACAGAGACTAAAGAACCCACTACTTCAATTAGTTCCAGTTCCACCTCACTGGACACGCCTGTGACCAGTGAGAGTGAACAGAAAGGGATAGGAGGCAGGGATAATCCTTTTTTACAGGAGGTTTTAAGGATAAAGAAAGGGAGCAGAGAACAGAATTGACGCACTCCTATCCCAGGCGGACAAGGCGGGGAAAGAGAGGGGGCATGGCAAGAAGACAGAATGAGAACCAGGTCTTGGAACAAGAAAAAATAATTAGAGGATCCCACAGTTATCAACCTCACTGACAAACCGATTAGCCTGGCAGTAACATCATTATTACAAAAGGGTTTGAGCTTCTGTCCTATGGACAAGGGTGATTTAAGTAAGGCTAAGGTTGACTTGTTTAAATTTGTGAGACGCCTTAAACTGAAGAAACACTTTGCACAATTTCCCTGTACCAATAAAGACAGAACCACACTGCAGAATATTCTTCTGTGTGATAATTTGACCATACAGGATGTTTTAGATACCAAGTTATTGTTGTCAATCTCTGAATGTGAGCCGGACCAAGTGACTATGGATAGACTTCTCTGTGATCTTGATGTCCAAATGGACTTGAACATTAACAGTGGGCTTAAGGCCAAATCAAGATGGACCCCCCCTTTACCAGCTGGCAATAACATCAATATTTTTTACAAACTGGTTATGTCAGATTTTGACAAATCGGCTGACTCACGACACCCACACATGGGATGGAAAGATAATCTCACCCAGACAGAAAGGAAAGCACTACAACAACTGATGGTAGGTGACAGCATCACAATACAGGAGGCAGACAAAGGTGGCAACGTGGTTCTCATGAACCAGGTTGACTATGACAGTGAAATCATCTCACAACTCAGTGAGGTGGACTGCTATGAGAAACTACCCTCCAATCCCATCTGGACGTTGACGAGTCTCATTAACCAGAAACTCAAGGGCTGGCACGATCTATGCCTACTAGACTTTAATGAGCACACTTACCTTAGGATAGAACATCCCAGACACCCATGCCTATATACTCTACCTAAGGTACATAAGAATCTCCCATTCCCGCCAGGCAGACCAATTGTGTCGGGTATTGGTGGATCCACAGAAAAACTATCCGAGTATGTTGACATATTTCTACAACCTTTGGTAGCCAATCTACCGTCCTGCATCCGAGACACCAAACACATTCTCAGCACGCTGAATGACATCACCTGGGACGATACCATGACACTGGTCACACACTGGACGTCACTGCTCTCTACACGAGCATTCAACATGACTTAGGTTTACAGGCATTAAGACACACGCTCAACTCTCACCTGGCTAGCCTCTGGGACCACACGGGCATGTTACTGGGAATGACACAAATAATTTTGGAAAACAATGTGTTTCTTTTCAAAGGGTCATGGTACAGACAGATATGTGGAGTGGCCATGGGCTCTAAATTTTCCCCATCATATGCTAATCTGTTCATGGGATGGCTGGAGGAGAACTGGATATGGGGCACTGTGGGCAGTGAATGGAATGACTCTATCCTGTTCTGGGGCAGGTACATTGACGATTGCTTACTTATTTGGACAGGCAATAATGATAAACTGACCAGATTTGTGACACATTTCAACAGCAATGATGCCAACATTAGGTTCACCTACACCCATAGCAAAACCTCCCTCACTTTTTTGGATGTGGAACTTTTTGTTTTCAACAATAAAATTGAAAGCAGACTATACAGGAAGACTACGGCGTGCAATAGTGTGTTACATGCCACTAGCGCGCATCCCAAACACCAGATCAATGCTATCCCCTACAGGGAATTTATACGAGCTTGATGTAATTGCAGCATTGATAGTGACTCTGCGGGTTGCCTCAAAAATATGGGGGACAGATTTGTGCGCAGGGGTTACAGCCAAAGAACGATACATAATGCACGGTGCACGAATTCACGAGTAGAAAGACAACAAACACTTCAAGATAGAGGCAAACGAGGGGATCCTAAAACTATTCGGCTTGTCACAGATTACAATGCACTCAATATGACACTCACCAAGAGCATGCGAAAACACTGGCACCTATTGTGTGCTGACAAGACATTGGAGGCTTTTATCTCTTCTAGACCAGAGGTGACATTTCGTAATGGTAAGAGCCTTAGGAGTCTACTAAGTCCCAGCTACCCGAAAGCGGGTACTCAGAGAAATTGCCTATTGTCACAGGGTCTGGGTTTCTACAAGTGTGGACGCTGCTCCTGGTGTAGATGGGCCTCAGATAAAAAGAAGGAGTTTTCTGGCCCCAATCACCGCACTTACAAGATAAACACCAACATCAACTGTCAGACCAACTATGTGATTTACGCAATCGTTTGCAAATGCCAACAAAAGTATATTGGCAGCACTATTAGGGCTCTGAAGGACCGCATTGTAGAACACGTAAGGGCGGTCAAACAGGCTGACACTAGATACCCTGTGGCAATGCACATAATGGATTGTCCAGCTCAGGACAGCCACAAATCCTTCTCTTTTTTTGGATTTGACACCTTACCCAGACACGTGAGGGGTGGCAATAGAGACCTTTTGTTGAGGAGGAGGGAAGCAACTTGGATTATGCGATTGAGAAGTGTTGAGATGGGCTTGAATACAGACCAAGAATTACATTACTTTTTGGGGGACTAGCACTCGTGGTCCATTCTTTTTTTTTTTTTTTTTTTTTCATTTTCCTCATTCGCTTCCAACCCCAGACAACTAGGAAACTGGGAAGCCGCCACTGTTACTCAGTTATGAGACGTAGGCCAATGAGGTACAAACCCCGCATCTCTGTCGTACGCCTACCAGTGGCAGACAAACCCCCTTCCTGTTGCTGACCTCTCGTTGTCGAGGAGAGGGTGGTCGTGCTCTCTTCTGATTACTTAAAACCGGCGACTGTTGCTGTGAGCCCTTTCAAAATCGAACCTGGGGGCCAAAAAAGAAGCAGCACAGCCCAACACAGTCTGAGAGCTTCATATGAGGCTTAATCATAGGATCAAAGATTATGTAGATGATCTCATCAACACAAGACAAGTAGTTGCTGTTTAACCAGGAGACCAATTTATCAGGCAATCCCAAATGGCTTTCTTCCTACTATTTCCCAATCTAACCAAATCAATTCTAGCAGTTTTATACAAGGAGGACAGCCATTCTGAATGCGTGGGAGGAATGGCCTCAGCCCATCTCTTACATATTTCTCGTCTAGCCAGCAGAATGGCATAGAATAAAAAGCCTCTGCTCGAGCCTGTAGTTTCACTTAATATGCCAAAGATGATGAGTCTGAGGGAAATACGTACTGGGCACCCTAGAATATCCGTAAGAGTGTTCCCTACTCTCTCCCAAAATTCAGCATTAGCTGGGCAGTCCCAAAACATATGTGTATCTGGGACATTTTCCATATGGCATTTTTTGCAGCTGACAGGGGGCCCTTGGTCATTTTGGAAAGTCTCGCCGGGGATAAATAGGCCCTATGTGTGGTAAAATAATGGTTTCTTCTAAACCAGGCTGGTTTCACAACTGTAAACAAAGTATTAAAAGAGGTTTGCCACAGTTCTACCCAGTCTATATCTGGAATAGAATCTCCCCATAATTCTTCGGCTAATCTGAAATCTCCATCTATGGTCTCTTCAATAGACCAATAGAAGAACGATACTTCTTTCTTTCCTACAGACTTCCGTAGCAAGTGTTCTTCCAAAATGTTCCCCATACCTATAGGTTTTTAAGGCTCTGGGACCAACTCTTTAGTTGTAGATATTTAAATCTAGACATGCCCCCCCTCCAATTTGTCGTCAAATGATGCCCAAGGCAAGAGTGATCCCTCAGTGACCAGATCTCCCCATACCAGGAACCCAGCTGTTTTAAGAGGGGCTGCCAATTTATCCTTTAGACAACTTGGTGCCCCGGGCTATCCCACAATGGAGCCAGACTTGAATAATACTCTAGGCCCGTTGATTTTTAATTGTGGCCCATATTCGAGCAGCGCACAATAATACCTTCAGCCTTACTTTCTTGAAGAACTTCTGGTCTCCATATTTAAAAAGAAAGCCCTCATGAGATAAACCTACTTGATCTAACATAGCTAAAAACATTTTCCCCCTTTCTGATGAATCCGGGATTTTAGCAACATTCTTGAATATGTTAACTGAAAGGCCCAAGCGTAATACTGTATATCTGGGAGTGCAAGACCACCTTTTTCTCTCCTGCGTCTCAGTTTTTCCACGCTATCCTTGTCGCTTTATAGGCCCACACAAATGAGTTAATAGATTGCTGAAATTTATCTATTAGCTGCTTCTCAAAGTGTAAAGGGATGGTATTGAAAAGAAAGGTGACTTTTGGTAAAATTACCATCTTAATCAGATTGGTTCTCCCTAAGATGGTCAAAGGAAGATGGGCCCAGGACTTCATGAGTTTTTGACACTCTCTTAAGATGTTCAAGAGATTGGTCTCCGCAATCTTATCAATGTCCTGGACAATCTTCACTCCCAGATATCGCATCTCATTCTTAACTTGATGTCGACACCCCAGTAGATTCCATGTCATAATTTCAGTTTTGTCTGCATTGATTTCGTACTCCGAGACCCGACCAAAATCCTGCGCTAGACGGATGACATAAGGAAAAGATGACTCCAGATCCGATGATAAAATTAATATATCATCCGCATACAGGGCTACCTTCCTCTCCCATACTCCACTTTTAAATGGTGTAATATCTGTCTCCTCCCTGAGACGTTGAGCAAATGGTTCTATATACATGTCGAATAGGAGAGGGAGAGAGGGCAGCCCTGTCTGGTTCCTCTTTTGATTTTAAAGGGTCTGGTTAATTTTCCATTGACCACAAGCCTCGCTGAGGGGTCACTATATATAAGACTAATAGTGCAGCAGAATTTTGGCCCAAAATTAAACTTCTCAAGTACGGCCGCTAGATAGTTCCAGTTGACCCTATCGAATGCCTTAGTGGCATCCAGTGTCATTGCTGCCAAGGGGAGTGAAAAAGTAGAGGCAAAGTCAATGGCACCTATAAAATCATGGGTAAGGTCATAAAGATTCCTGCCTCTCAAGAAACCCTTTTGGTCTGCATGTAACAAACCTCCCGCTACCGCACCCAACCTGTCTGCCAATATTCTAGAAAAGATCTTATAATCGTTGTTTAAAAGTGAAATGGGTCTGTATGACCCGCATTTAGTTGAAGATTTACCTGGTTTTAAAATCAGTGTTATATTGGCTTCACCCCATGAGGTGGGGGTCTAACTCCTTCAACCAAAATTTTGTTGAACAGAGTTGTCATGAATGGAATTATCACCTCTCCTAGACTTCTATATAATTCCATAGGAAGGCCATCCGGCCCAGCAGCCTTACCTGTCTTACAGGCTAAAAAAGCCTTCCTGACCGCCTGTTGTGAAATCTCAAGCTCTAAGTTCTCTCGCTGAGTGGCATCTAAGGGGGTGAGAATGATCTTGTTTAGCCATTCGCGTGCACATGTGCTATCTGTATCATTATCTTCGTTATATAGATCTTTAAAAAAAGTGAAAAAGGCTTCTCCTATCTCTTCATCATTAGTTACTGACGAGTTAGTATGCACATCATCAATTTGTTTAATAAGGTTACGAACCCTATCGGTTTTAGCCTTCCATGCCAATAATTTGCCGGCCCCTCACCATATTCAAAATGGGCAAGCTTACTGGCTTCCCATCGTTTAGAAATCCTGGCCTGAATAGTATTTTCTAGCAGTTCTTTTAGAGTTTTCAATTTCTCCTCTAGTGCTTGGCGAATAGTTTGGTCGACTTCGTTGTTAAGCTTCCTTTCCACCTCCTTCATTTCCCACTCGATAGATGCCATTTCCTCCCTATACTGCCTGTTCTTATAGGAGGTCCTATTTGTTACTAAGCCTCTCAGGTATGACTTCAAGGCATCCCATACCACTGAGGACTCTGCCGAACCTATATTTATGTTTAGGAAAAACTCTGTCTCCTGAGATAAGTACCCGGTCTCAACCTCATTTGGAGGAGTGTGCGGTCAAATGTCCACACCCTCCGTTGTTCTTTATCTAATAAATTAAAACCATCCATACAGCCGCGTGGTCCGAGAGGTGAGGGGTCAAATAGCCTATATCTTCAACTTTACCCCTTAGATCATTACTGATCAATATGTAGTCGATCCTTGATTTATGTCTGTATTTTTTGTTGTAGAAAGACACACCTAGTTGAGCACCTGATCTTTCTCTCCAGATGTCAGATAAGGCATTCTGCCTCATCATCATCTTTAGGTATGTCCTTGATTTAGACAAGACATTTGCCCTACTACTAGGGGTTTTATCCCTTTGAGGATCCAAAACTATATTAAAATCCCGGCTAAAATAATCGAATCTGGAAACCCTAAAAGATTTGCAAAGATGGTTTTTAGTATAGAGGGGTCATCCTGATTAGGACCATAATAACCTACTACTGTTATAAGTGCATTTTTAACGGTCAACTTGGCTATGACCCACCTGCCACTTGGGTCAGTCATAGCCCCTAGAAGACAGGCATTGGCTTGTTTTTGACTAAGATGGCTACACCCCTAATGTTAGCATTTTGACAGGAACTGACACAGTGCTCCACCCACCTGAGCTTTCCACAGATACCACTAATCTCTTCTCTCAAGAGGTGTGTTTCCTGCAGGATTATTATCTGTGCAGGTGAGTCTTTGAGATATTGAAGGATTTTTCCCTCCTACTTTTAACCCGAAGACCATTTACATTCCATGATAAACATTGCAACATTCTCATGGAGGTTTAAAAAACTGAACCCTAAATATACACCATCTCCCTCTCTCTGGGTGTGGACACCAAGCCAAAATAATAACCAATAAATGACAACAGGGTCGGAACACGAATGAGAATTTTCTTTTTTTCTTTTTACCCCTATGCTCCCCACCCGTGACTCCCCATCCCCACCCCGACCCCCTCCCTGGAGAACCCAACCCCCATTTACCTGGACTTGGTCCAGATTCTGCCTGCCGGTGTGCCTTACTCTACCCTATATTTAGTTATTACCAATTGTTAGAGACCGCATGCAACTAAAACTCCCACTAAGACTCCCGCTATTTCTAATGTTATTTCCAGTGTCGTGTTTTCATATTTCCTACTGTATCCTCCACGTGTTTTAAATAGGTTTAGATTATAACCTTAATTATTTACAGATATGTACGGGTGTATATGGGTCTATAAATGCTTCCCATCGTAATTCAATTAACCACCTCTCAAACTCCCAGAGGTATATGGAGTAGTTTCCCAGCTAAGGTATTCTTCCAGGAATTATTTTAAGTTTCTCAAGAGCTCTTCTGCCTCCTGCACTGTTTTCAGGTTGTACATTTTATTATTGTACATGATTTTTAATTGTGCCGGAAACTTTAATTGGACGATGGCTCCCAGTTTCTTAAAATCCTCCATTTTCCTGCCTAGCTCCTATTGTCGATCCAAAGTGACACGAGAGAGATCCGATCGGATCTCAAAAGCAAAGTCTCTGGGTTTCAATGATTTCTGCTTTAGGGCAGCTGTTAGTATTCTTTCTTTCAAGGAAAAGGTTAGAAAATTGATTAAGATCTTCCTGGGCTTTGTTCGATTAGGATGCCTCCTGAAGGGGTCCCTATGAATCCTTTGTATGTCCCTCAACAAGTCTTCTTCCGAATCATCGATCTGAACTGATTCTTTTATGAGGGTTACAATATAAGCTCTAAGGTCCTCTCCCTCCTTACCCTCCGGTACATTCAAAAGGCGTAAATTATTACGCCGGGAGTTATTCTCCAGTGATTCTAGCCTATCTCGGAGCATGGCCTCTTCCTTCTTAAGTGTTGTAATATCGGCTTTAGCTGCTCCCAGGTCTTCTTTAAGCCTCTCCACTGAGTCTTCCAAAACCACCATCCTGGAGTCTAAGAGGTCGAATTTTTTCTCAAGAGATTCACAAAAAAGTCTGATCTCTCCTTGGTTAGACTCCGAAACAGCAAACCCTTTCCTAATATCTGAAGACAGAGTGGAAAATAAAGTCTCCAAAGGAGTCTTCTCTATTTCTATACCACTCTTACTCAGCCCATTGCTGTTACCATTACTATTTTCACTGCCACTAGCCCCTGCACTTCCCACCGCTGAATTTTCTCCTCCATCATGATCGATAGTTAACACTGCACTCATAACTGTACCTACTACTGGGGTCTCAGAGCAACTTAGTGATTCAGGTTGCTTGGTAGATTGCTCGGTGTAATTGGGGGAGGGAGCTGGTATAAATGGTATAGATGTAAGTACCGCAGTGAGGGTGGGGGTAGAGGAGGAAATATTTCCTAGCTCAGTATCCTCCATAAGTCCCAAAGGAGGCTGTCTTGCTGTCTCTATTGGCCCGGAATCTTTCCTAAGGGAATTCCCCTGTTTAACCACGTCCAAAACCTGTGGAAGGACCTTAAAATAGGACCTTAACGATGGAGTAATTTTTATTTTAGCATCCGCCGGATGGCCCTTCTTTCTTTTTGTTTTGGAACCCTTGCCTTTATTCTCCCAAAAGTGTGGAAAATTGTTTTCGGGGCTACCTTCAGGCCCTATTACCAAAGTGTTACCCCCTTCTCATGTATGTTTGAGGCGGTTTTACCTTCGAGGGCGGCTTAGTAATATCTTCACAGAGTTTCTCTTTTTCAGACCCCTGTGCTATGGGCCCCTGTGCTGCGCCTCTTTTCCTGCCTCTCCTTACAAAATTCGTTTTGCCTGCTTTTAATTTAATTACCTGCGTGGCTTTTTCAGGCTGTACCGGACTGGTTACCAGGGAATCCCCTTCCTGGCTCATCGGTCTGGGGGAGCAAGGGGAGGAAAGCTTACCGGCTTCAGATGCCTCACATATGCCCCGTCCTTCTGGCGCCCTGATACCTCACGCTCCTCTGACTCCTGACTTAAGACCACCGAAGCCGATCTGCACCTCACCGCCGTCAATACACCATCCGGCGTCTCCTTCTCCGTCTCTCTCCATGTCTCCTCTACGATGGTGTTCTTCTCCAGCGTTGACGCCGCAGCAGCAGCCACTCTCCTTGTGCTGCCTCTGCCCCTGGCTCCTCCGGAATCACCTCGGAAGAGGCTGCCTCGGAGGAGACCGCGCGCCGCTTAACTTTCGGCCCCTCCTCAACTCCAGGGCCGCTAAAAACCAGCGCGGGAGGTCCACCGACGCTCCAACACACATCCCCCAGGTAAAAAGAGGGCAAGAACGCTTTGCTAATCCCCACTACAGCATGCCTTCATTAAGCAGAGCGGGAGCACAACCGGCGGCAAGCGACCGCTTAACTCATGGCCGCCATGTTCTCCCTCCAAGACACTCCCTCGTGGTCCATTCTTGTGCATCATTTCACCAGGACATAGTATGTCTACGCTACTGCATACAACACTACTCATGTGGGCGCGTCACTACCCCCGTTTTATCCCTGTCTCCAACATGGCTCTCCTATGCTGACCGACCTTTCTTCTACTCACTTTCAACCTTTTACCGTTGTAAATGCTAGAAGTAATAAATTGTCAACCTGCTCTCTTGCTTACACGTGTAGACCGTACTAAGAAATGACGAACTATTGAATTATGTTATACTTGTTAGAACCCTATTCTTACTTCTAATCCGGCTCTTCTATGCTGACTGACATTTCTTTACTCTCGCAATGTCAACAGTTGATTGGCAACCTGCTTTTCGAATCTAACGTGTAGACCTTCCTTAACAAACTTTCGTATTGTATGAATATGTTATGTATGTTCCAACACTTTGCTTTTATTCAGGCATTGATTTATATATTACAAGTCTCAAAAAGAACATTCTCAAGATAATTCACAGAACTGTGTCTGTAGGTTCTGTGAGTGTCTAATACCATCCTATGATTACTCCTGCTTGCACGTCTTGTCCTAGAGTGTTTTGGACAATATTTCACGCGATTTGGAATGTATTCCCTCAACTCTGCTTCAATGTTGCCATAGTTTAGCACCAGTTGCGACCTCAATATAACTTTTTATTACTCATTTACTCAATATGACATAGGATTTAACTTAGATTGTGGTGCTTCACTGCTCCAAGATGGCCGACAGTTTTCTTCATACTATTATGCATTTGTTTCATAACTTATAAATTGGACGTTAGACAGAATGGCCCCTCACAATATATTTGTGACCATGCAGATACCCCAGTACGTTGGTATATGATCCTTGATACACTTTGGGTTCAGGCTGCACCATCCACTTAGCTTTTTGGAGGCAGCGGTACTTTCAAACATTAACTTTACTCCATTTCAAGATGGCCAACGCCATTTCTTTGATTTGTTAGAGTAAGCGGGTGTAGTCCTATGACTATGTCTGCTGTCTCAACTAAGGTAAAGAAAAGCTACTCACAAGATCTATGATATGTACTAAATACGCAATATCAGACCTAAATTTATACATAAAACAGTGCTCAGCAAATACATTTGTACATATGACCGGAAACAATTCCTTTTGGTTGAAACGATATATTTCTTTATTATCTTTTTTATATCGATTATTGTTTTTTATTTTATTTTTTGTTTTTCCAGATGAAATGTTATTTGAATCTCTTAAGTACTAAACATATATGTACAAAAGTGCACAAAGAAATTCTTCACAGACAATACAAAACAGTCTGACCGCCAACCTTTGAATTGTTTGATAATACAAAGATAATCTCCGTTGGTTTTTAATTGTCGTAAAATATTTTTATCTGTATAGCATCTTCCCTTTATTGTGTTTAGGGTTTGCGTTTACGCCAGCAAAGACTTGGTTGCTGGTAAGAGGGACTCACTTAGCCCCAAAGAGTGGTTTTACTATACCACGTCGTCATTCTTCATGATGGATTTATGACTTATACACACAAGATCCACACTTAAGGTACGTGGAACTTCCTGTTGTCAGCTACGATTGGGGCGATAACAAGCCCTTACTTAAGTGGGGTGTACTCACAATTGTAACTGGGACTTTTCTGTCTGCCTTTCTCGTTTATCCCCAGAAAAGAATTCTGGAATACACTAAATCTTGGACACAGTAATCACTGTTGCCCTTTACTGTGCGAATATCACTGGAGTACTAGAACCCATTCCGGATCGGAAATACAACCGGAACTGAGGTTGGTTTCCCTACAATATCTTTCCACAATTTCCACTATTCACCAGTCCTAGTGGATTCGTTATTTTAATATCACATTATTTTCTTCCCTTGTACCTTTTCTCCATATAGGATCCATACAAAGAGATTAGAGGTACTTCTTAGATTATAAATATACTTTTTCTTGATCTGAGGCAACATTGAGGGGGTGCCGTGTTTCTTAAATCACTTTAGAAGAGTCACTGCTAAATGTTCGGAGATTGGATGTCACTAAATAAGTCACCAGAAACTGGCTTATTTTCATTTGCAGACAATTTTTGTTTGGAATTGCGATCATCTTTTAACTGCACAAGTCTGTCTAGAGACAGCAATGGTGATATGTTTTAGTAAAACAGCATGGGTTTCCACAGGCTCGAGGACTATACTTGAGCCGCTGTTTGCGATAAACATACTGTCACAAAGGGTAACGGACATCTGATGTTAGTGATGGATATCTTTTACTCCCAACTTCTATACACTTGTTTGTTTCTTAGCCCTGAAGAAGTCGCTGCGCACAACAATGAAGCGCAATGAAACACGTGTTGGCTAAGGATCTCAAGATTAAACTGATGTGACTGTTTCAATGGAGGAACAAGAGTGTTTTTTATTATTGTCAGTGATACATAATATATACTGTCGGCGTGTGCAAGGGACTGCTGTTTTTTTTTCTATATTTACTGACTTGGAGGTTATTGAGGCAAAATTAGACTGCCTGTGTGTATTCCATCCTGCTGATAAAGCAACCACATAGGTACAAACCGCTTCTTGTAGAGGTCTTAGAGCCAATACTACACCCTACACTAAGAGTTAACTGCTGATAATTGCTGCTAACGGTTGACCCGGTGGGCGTTCGCTATGGGCCCTCCTGCCCTGGTAACCACATTGTGCAGTCTGCTACATTGGGGACAGAAATGGAACCAAAGGCAACGATTATTACAGCACCTCTCTTACCCCCCTGGATTCTCTGGATTCTTTGTGCGATATTCGCCCTAAATGATAAGTCCCTATGGGATATATATAGTAGAATGGGGTATAGGTGCTGAGAAGTGGAACCATAAAAACATAGATGCTGATGTGATTAGGTCGCCCACGTCTTTTTTTTCTGCTCCGGAACAGATCAGTGCATGCTCTCTATGAGTCTGGACTTATATTGGGTCAGTAGATAAGGCTTAGAGCTGTGCGCTCCTCTCTGCTGGCGCAGAAGCAGCCAGCTCTAGGTCGGTGCGGCTTGCCTCAGCGGTGGGTTTGCTTCTACATTCTCACCTCAGCCCATCAGGTCACGGGGTGTTCCTAATTAAGTATAGATCATCCTAAAAAGGACCAGAGCTGGAACACGGCGAACAAGAGATCTAATTCAGGGATTAGAGCAATTCCCCATAGCTTCCAGTGGTATCATAGTAGGTCAATTTGGGCCTTGGTGATTTTATCCAGGAGGAAATCTGAAGAAACGGCACTCGACTGAGGGTTGAGGTATGACTGCCAAGAAGCTGCGCTCAGGAAAATTGTTTTTTACAAGAGCTTGCAAAAAAAACAAAGTGAATCTCCTAAGAAATAAGTTAACACAGATAAATTCCTTAAAGGGTTTTAATGCTATGTCCACCTTCTTCTCTAAAAGAGAGGCAGGACTAAATAAAGTAGCTGCAAGGGAGAGTAAATCAAAATTGTCTCCTGGAAAAGTTGAGGCGGAAATAGAAATGCTTCATGGGTCAAATCAATAGTTTAATTCACCTGAAACTAGCACAATTCGGTCACGTATTGAAACAAGTATTGTAACTAGTGAAAATGGCCCTCTATTGGAAGATTTTACCCTCTCAAATATCAACTTGGACTTTGCCAAGAATGGTCCTCTAACACCTAAAGTACGCACCGATATCCCAGCCTCTTTAAACCCAGGAAAAAACATTAGGGATACATCTATTGGTCCTTCAATCAAGATGCATCAAGGGCGTCAGTCACTCCAGATTTGTTTTTGAGTCCACATATATCAAGTAGCCAACCAGGGAATAAGGTTCTGTTGTCTGAATCACTGCATTGTCTGGAAAGAGTTTTGTCCTCTATACTGGCCCTGATGGAGAAATCTGTGTCCAACTCCGATCACATCCTGGATTCCTTTTTGTCCCTGACTAAATCTGTTATTTTGGACCAAAGATCTCTAAAAGGAAAAGCCTCCTCACTTTCTCCTATTGCCTCTAATAAGTAAGCTCTTTCCAAAAGAGAGTGCCCGTCTCAACATCACTGTTGCAACCCCAATCCAGTTAAATCTTGTCAAGTGAATGCTGATCCAAATTTCAGATGCAGGGACTTTAGTACCCAGGCTGGGGTGCCCTTTAGTAAGGGAAAAAAGGGCAAGGAAAATGTGGATTTATTTGAAAAAGAGCATCCTTTTTCGTTTCAGAAGTTTTTCGAGCTTGAGGTGTCCGCGTCATTGCCATCGACATCCCCATGCCAAAATATGACAAAAGCGAGTAAAGTAAAAAAAGTCTTCTCCATGTTTCAAAAAAGAAAGGATGTAACAGCCCAACCCACTGTAGTGGAGGATATGAAGATCAACAATAAAAATAAAAGTGCCCACATGCAGAAGTTGGCAAAGAGGAAAAAGCTCCATAGAATAAATAAAAAAAGAACAAAGAGACTGTGCTTCAATTCAAATTTGACCTTGAATCCCATCCCGGCTGCAGTAAAGGGCGAAGAAGGACAAGTTGAGGCAAATTCAAGAGACTCATTGTCATCATCAAAGAACCTTAATGGACTCGCAAGGAGATAATGCACCAGCTTCCAGTCCAGTAATGGCGACATCTTGCAATTTGAACCCTAATGCTGCTTTATTTTACTCTACACTAGGGGATAATGTTATTTATAATCCTAATGGGATAGGGACTAATGGGGATATTTTGGTCACTCATCCAGCGTCGGTGCTGCTGTCCCTAGAATTCTTTCCATTTTTGATCAAGAGTTAAATCTGAATAGGTCCTTCCTATTGGGTTGTTTCTCAGATATCCCCGACCTTCAAATGGTGCAGAGTAGTGATCTTGCTCTGGTTCAAGTTTTAGATCAGGGTAGCCATCGAGGGACTAGAGTGACCTTCTGTTCCAAGGTGATTTCCAACCTAATAATCCTGAACAGTGATTAATTGCGTTTTCGTGGTATTGATGTTCTTGTTCCACGGCAGGAGAGACCTTTAAAAAAATGTTCACGTAATCTTAATGGTCCTAATGGCTATGCTAACCGCCATTCTGACCTCTCTTCTTCAGAAATCCCCCACTTGGAGGGAGAAAGTACAATGCAGGTCTCTTTTGGAAAAGGGGATAGGAGAGTTTCTCTGCTTGCAGAGAGAGAGAACAATCAAATACATACTATAGAGGAGGAAGACAGGAAATGCAGTTGGGTAGCGGGGACTCTCATTGCCAATTATCCCTAGTAAGGGTCTCAAATTAATCTCTTGGAATGCAGCCGGCTTACACACTGATAAAAATAAATAGCTGTTTCTGTAAGAACAGAAAGCTGATATAGTATGTATTCAAGAATCCTGGTCTGTAAAGAACTGGTCCATAGAAGAATACGCTGTGTTAAGCCGTCCTGCACTCACGGTGAACAGAGGACATGCGAAAGGAGGCATAGCCATATTGCTTAGAACTAATTATAGGTGGGTGTATACAAATATTTCCCATGTTTCTAATTTAATTCAGGCGGTCAAGATATATTTTAAGATAGATCAAGAAAGTATAGGCACACTGTTGATCGTAAATGCTTATATCCCCCAGACCCCTCTCATGCTCACCAATTGAAGGATTTATTTGCTTTCATCTCCACTACTATGCTAAGAGAGGAGTGTACATATCTTGTTTTGGTGGGCGATTTGAATGCCAAAGTTTCTACCCATAGACTACAACTGGGTCCATTTAAAAGAGGCGGCCTCAAGGAATGAAGCTAAAAGGTATTGGGAAATAGTCTCGGATAGTACTGGTACAAGGGTAAAATCCCTCCCAATTTCTATAAAAGAAGAAGACTGGAAATCTTATCTTGCAGATCTATATTCAGCCAACACTAATTCAGTCTAGCCGCCTTCTTTTTTAATTGTAACACCTAGATTGCCAGAACCTAGCCATGCTCCTTTGAGGAGTGAGATTGTAGGACTCATTAAGAAAATGAGAGCGTCTGGAGCAATGGGTCCTGACGAAATCCCCATGTCAATAATTAAAAAAGAGCCTTTGTTGTGGGCTACATATCTTACTCCCCTTTTCTATTACTACTATCAGCAAGGGAAGACTCCCTCTTCCTGGTTTGGTAGTATTTTAATTCCACTCTTTAACAAGCATTGGCATAGCCAATAGGTCTCGCTTTTGGGACCTTATAAGTATTTAGTTATGCAGCACAATATCCTTAGTGCAACAACATTAACTGTCGCATGGTTAAACACTTATAGGGTCCCAAGGGAGAGACCTATTGGCTATGCCAATGCTTGTTTTAAGATGAGGCAACAGCAGTGTAAACCCCCATTCTTAATAAAAAAACAGGTAGACCTTGAACACAATGCAAGCTTCCCTCCATCCGAGAACAGATACAGCTAGGGGGACAGCAGCAGCACAAGCTTTTCCCATCACAGGACACAGACAAATGTAGATTTACCGATCTGTAATCCAGCCCGTAAGCTTCGCTTCCAGTCATGAGCGTTTTACTTAGTTGGGGAAAAAGCCAGTTGAAATACATCCATTTCTCCAGTCGCTGGAAAAACAAAGCTCGGCTTCTGATTTAAAATATTGCTTGGCTGGACAACCTCCCACGCTGCTCGGTAACTCTCGCACAGCCCCTCGGGAGGCCTAACAATTCACACATAATAAATATCTGTCGCAAATTCATGCTAACATATTCCCATCCTTCAAAAGCAAATGTCTACTTAATATGAAAATATACGGGACAGGCAAGGAACGTGTTGCTGAAACAATGGAACAGCGTGTAAATAATTATGCCGCCTCGCGGAGGCGCGGCAATGGCGGCTGACGGATTAGCGCGCGCCGCGGCTCGCGCTCCTCGAGGGGGCACGGAACAGAACGAGCGACGGAAATCATGTTGGGAGCGGGGCCGGGAACCATAGTGACTATGAGGGGATCGAGACCGTGAACCATAAGGGGAGCGGGGCCGCGAGCGGTGAGCCGCAGAAGGGGAGCGAAGCCGGAAACTACGGGGCGCATCGGGGGACAGGGAGCGGGGCGAGCGGCGCGGCAGCCTGCAGAGCTGACCAAACGCTGCGTGCGTCGTGGCTGGCCTTTGGATGGGTACGCGCGGCAGACATGTGTTTCCACTTATCGCGCCTGCGTCTGGGCACGATAATTGGAAACACATGTTTGCCGCGCGTACCCATCCCAAAAGGCCAGCCACGACGCACGAGCGTTTTGGGACTGCTTTTCAAACTCGCTTACTAAAAGTCTTCGCCTCTAAGCAGCGCTTGGCGCTACTCGAGGCTCGACCTAAAAACGTGGACTAGGTGAGCTACTCGTGGATAGACTTTAGACTTTTGAGAGCTGTCTGGCACTTGGAGGATCTGCCAGAGGGCACTTAGATATACGTACTTGGCTGTGAATACCCGAGACACGAAGTGTGGGTAGGAGGACACATTTCACAGTATTCGCACCTACTTCAAGTTTTTGCATTTTCCAGGTCTCTGGACAGTCTGAACTTCAACACATCTCCAAAAGCATTTAAACACCAGGGACAAATTAAGCATATTTCACTGGGCCAGGCGGATCTCGATCAGGCTCAATAATTGCTGCCGGATATGTGATCCAACTGGATCTCCGTTCACTGGAGCACTGGAGGTGCGAGTAAGGGGATGAAAGAAAGAAAGGAGGGGAACGCCCGGAGCAATAAGCTGTATTTTGCGGCTGTCCGTGAATAGTACCCCCAAAAGAGTGCCGTGGAAGGCGAAGGTCCCTCTTGCACTCTTTTTACCAAGAGACTTTTTCCCCAAAGTCAGGTGCATCAGTGACCTGTAATGGCATTATTAGCTCTGCATGATAGTCCGAGCTCCCCATACATAATAACGAGCATTTAATACACAGCGATCCTGAGCTTCTCCACAGTCTGGGTCTACAAACACGAGCTCGCACGCGCACCCTGGGAGAAATGATGCTTTACAAGTCACTGGACCTGATTTTTGAGCGAACGTTTCATTCTGTGGAGTTGAAAGGAGTGCCCGATTACAGAAGGCACCCGCAGGGTGTCTGTTCCCTTGGGCACGCTGCTGCTCCCTTCTTTTTAGGAAGTGCTTTATCCGCTCTCAGCGAGCGTCACCCTGAACAAGTGACCGCCACGGGTCAGCCGTCTGCGGCGCGTGACGTTGCTTCCTCACGCGCTTTTGAACATTCCGACATATCAGTTCAGCTGTCACCTCTGATCCATTTCCTGTGTAAACTTCACGCGACACCGCGCCACGGAGGGGGAAGCCCCTGGCACTTCAGCGAAGAAAGAAATAATGTTCTCTGTAAGGGGCACTGCGTCTGCACTCCGTCTGCACCAGTCGTCTACATTAAACCTGAGCTGATCCCAGATGGCACAGCGCCCACGGTGAGCCCGTAGCACTCGCATGCACCCGTCCCCTCCATTCACCGAGGAGCCAATGAATGTGCTTACTATGCATACCCCAACTCCCAAGCCGCCAGGCAGCTTTACAGACCTGTGCGATAAATGCACCCTGTAGAACAATAAACAGCACTTTACATATAACTCATTTCATAGGCCCTGCATGTGAAACTTTCCTACAAGACCCCTGCAACAAATAACAAACTGTTCAGTACTATACACCTCTGCAACATAAAGTAACACATAATATACAAGTTTCAATTTACGTGCTGCCGGGTAGGGACTTGTGTACATAAATTAACACAATGCTGAGTAGCACGCAGTCTGTGTAGGTAGGCGCTTCGGTGCCCCACATGGGCACTAAGGGCTATGCAAATGCTACAGCGCAATGTGCAAATAAAATGTGCTCAAATGCTCTTAAAGTCATTCAAAAGTTACCTTATTTCTATGGCAAGAAGCTCTATCGGGGACAGGCGGAGTGGGACTGTCTCTACTAGAACAAGCACGGAGGAGCGGGGGCGAGCGAGCGCGGCAGCCTGCAAAGCAGTCCCAAACGCTCGTGCGTCGTGGCTGGCCTTTGGATGAGTACGCCGGCAAACATGTGTTTCCACTTATCGCGCCCGCGTCTGGGCACGATAATTGGAAACACATGTTTGCCGCGCGTACCCATCTCAAAAAGGCCAGCCACGACGCACGAGCGTTTCTTGGACTGCTTTGAAAACTCACTTACATTAAGTCTTCGCCTCTAAGCAGCGCTTGCGCGCTACTCGAGGCTCGACCGAAAAAGGGGCCTAGACACCTTCCGGGTAACTACCGCCAAACAGCTTTACTAGATGTGGTAGGGAAAGTATTTGCATGCAGTATTTTAGATCATCTTAGTAATTGGGTGGTGTAGGAGACAATTCTTCCCATCGAACAAGCAGGATTTAGGAAAAAACCCTGCACTTTGGATAGTATTAGTATTTTGAAGCTGATTGAGAAGTACACTTTAATCCGGGGGTCAAATGTATATATGGCTTTTATAGATTTTACAACGGCCTTTGATAAGGTAGACCAGCCAACACTCTGGAAAAAATTACAAAACATGGGTGTGCCTGCCCCTCTTTTATCTCTTATAATTGCTTTACACTCTCATACGCGGTGCCAGGTGCTATTAGGAGGAGATCAAGGTCTATCTGTTGGTTTGAAGCTGGCTCTGTATATACTATACCAAAATGAGGTATAGTGTGCACAGAGTCCAGTGGAACCCCAATGGTAGGCAGAGGTAAAGTAGACAGCACCTTACTCTCTATTTGTGGTAGTATGGGCGAGCAGTAAGGCTTTATCAGAGGGTAGTGTTAAGCATTTGTTGTACACACTCAGGCAAGAAATGATGTCACACACTCAAAGACTGAACTCAGACCAATTTGTTTGTATCAAAAATATTACTTAGTTATTTTATTTCTAGAACCAAGCCAGCCTGGTGCAGGTAAGTGAAATAATACTTTGCAAAATCTTATGCAGTGATTTACAGTTGAATGCAGGTTCAAATGTAGTGGGTTGAATTACAGGTAAGTCAACAGTTCGAAATTACTTTTTAGTTACTTTACAGATTACTGTGCACGTTACTTTTTAGATTACTGTATAAGTTACTTTTGCTAATCAGTCTGATATGCCTAGATATCACACTGAGACATTTCTTAGACAAAAGGTAAGTAATCCACTTTTAGTACAATTGCAGTTTTTCAGTGTTTCATACAAATCAACTCCACACTTAGAGAATTTTCAAGGTAAAGCAGTCAATGCAATCCTATGGAAGGAAATGAAGTTAACAGTTTGCAGGTAAGTACTTATTTGTGGGAGTTGGTATTCTAGGGTTAGAACCAGAGTTCCCCCAGGGTCAAGGATGCACTCTCAGAACACCCTCAGCGGCACTAGGGCAGCCGGGTGCAGAGTGCTGAGGCTCAATGTTATCCAATAGGGAATAAGGGGCCTCCGGTTGGTGGCTGCTCACGAGCAGGCCACAAGGTTGTGGATGCAAAGCTCCTGGACTTAAGCTCAGGGTAAAGGGGGATCCAGTTTAGCACACAAGGTGCACCCACAGCGGCACAGGGGCGGCTGGGTGCAGGGTGCTGTTTTGGCATCAGGTGCCCTGTTGTTTTCAATGGGAGTTGCCGGTTTTGGATTTTGGCTGCAGGCTCAGTCCAGGAAGACTTCTGGGAGGAACCAACAGCTGGACAGGTAAGTTGGAGGGCTCGGGACGTAGGTGAACCTCTGGTTCTCTTCTGCAGGGCGCAGGGCGGCTGGATGCAGGGGTGTCTTTTGAGGTTGGATTTCACCTTACCAGGCCACTTGCAGTTGGGGGGTCTCCTTGCAGAGGCTGCAGGCGACGTCAGGGAGTCCTGGAAGGGTCAATCCATGGTGGACTCGGGCTCTGGAGTGCTGGGGGACCTCGCTGCGACTGGTGGACTACCTGGATTCGGGCCTTAGGTGACGGGTGCAGTGGTGGTTCCAGGCGTCGGGTTTCTTTGTCCTCAGCAGGCTCCGAGTCTTGCTTTGGAGATTCTTTTGAACAGAGCTGCTGTTCGCAGGAGATCCGGTCTTTGTTGAAGGCAGTCAGTCCTCCCAGGGGTTCTGTAGGTCCCTGACTGCAGGACAAGGCGACTTTTGGCGCAGGATCTCTGGAAACTGCAGACGGGCCGGTAGGGCTGGGGCCAAGTCAGTTCTTCTCTGCAGTCTCCTCTGCTGGGCGTCTTCTTTCGTCCTTCTTAGGTTGCAGGAATCTGGCTTCTTGGTTCAGGGCTGCCCCCTAAATACTGTATATAGGGGCGTTTTAGGGGTCTAGACGTCAGTAGCCAATGGGCACTGAAGAGTGGGCTTCACCTCGCCTCCCCCACCTGAGGGGTGGGGTTGGCAGAGGTAGGCACACCTTCTGGGCTGTGCTAATTTTTCCCGGCGCCTATCTTCCCGCCGAAAAGAAGGGGAGACAGGAAGGGGGCCTGCTCCTGATAGCAGAAGAGGCTGGGGGTCGCATTACAAAGGGAGCAAGGCCTTTGAAGCTCCCCTGCCACAGATGGCTCTTCCTGGCCTGGGGGAGGTGTGACCACCTCCACCCAGGAAAGGCTTTGTTTCTGGGCTCAGGGAGCGAAGGCTCCTACCCCAGGGGTCCAGAAACATGTCTCGTGGTGGCAGGCTGGTGTGTACCAGTCAGGGAACCCACCAGCGCTGGTCGTTTTTCAGGGGGCATCTCTAAGATGCCATTTGAGTGCATTTTTCATTAAACCCCACACTGGCATCAGTGTGGGTTTAATGTGCTGAGAAGTTTGATACCAAACTTACCAGTTTTCAGTAAAGCCATTATGGTGCTGTGGAGTTCATAATGACAAACTCCCAGCACCATATACTCTTAATGGCATTACTGCACTTACAATGTCTAAGGATTGGTCTAGACACTGTAGGGGTACAGGGCTCATGCACCTGCACCCTCACCACTGGTATAATGCACCCAGCTAGAGGGGTGGCTGACCTATGCCAGGGCAGTGGGTTGTAGGCATGGCACACAGGGATGTGTGCCATGTCGACTGTTCACTTTGTTCTGCACCAAAACATGCAGCCTGCAATGGCAGTGTGTGTGTGTGTGTAAAGGTACAAGGCCTCTAAGGGTGGCACAATAAGTGCTGCAGCCCTTAGAGGGTTTCCCTGGCAACAGTGCCCTTGGTACCCATGGTATGTTTTACAGGGGACTGACATGTGGCCAGAGAGGTGCCAATTGGGGGTACAAGGTACAGTTTTGGGAAAGAACACAGGCCCTGGGAACCTGATTGGCAGGGATCCAGGGCAAATCAAGTCAAAGTGCATCAGTAGTCTGGCAAAAAGTGGGGGGGTTACTGCAACAGAAACAATGCTGTATTACCAAAAAAAATGGCTTGAAGCAAGGCTGTTTGTTAGCCCCGCTACTCTTCTCTCTGTACGCAGTAGATCTACCCAAATGCTTTGCTCCCCAGGTGGGTGATGCACCAAAGATAGGTGGTCGTCCTTTTCTCTTGTTTGATGTACGCAGGCGATATTGTAATTATGGATTTAATTCCCATTGGGTTGAACAAGAAACTAAAGTCACCACAATTATTCGGCGGTACATTATCTGAAGATAAATGTTTCAAAGAGTAAAATCTTGATTAAAAAAATAGAAAGAGCAGAAAGAATAGCAAATTTGGTTGGAGAATTGGCTTAGAGAAACTTGAGATTGTAGATTCTTATTTCTATTTGGAAAATTTAATAGCTAGTACCACAATGGACAAATCTCACATATAACATTGCTCTTCCAAAGCTGCCTCATATGCAAATGGGCTACAAGCATTTTATAATGCAATGGGTCGAAGGCATTTTTTGCATATGTTATCTGTTTTTAAAGTAAAGGTCCCTCCAACACTACTATATAGTATTGCATCTATCAAAATAAGAAAATGGAGCTTTCTCGACAAGCTAGAAGGCCAAATCTTGTGTAAATTATGTAATTTTAATACATTGGTCCCAACTCCAGCTATTCAATTAGAATTTGGTCTAATAAGCTCATTTGTCCAAGGATTAGCTAGAGTGATTAGGTGGGGCTATCAGTTGAAGAATAGCGAACCGAATACAATAAAGGACTTTTTGAATCTGGACATTTTTGATGCAAAATCAGTTAAATACTCCTTCTCTCGTGATTTTACTCTTGCGTTGAAATAGTTTGACGCTCAGGAGGAACTTGTGACTTCACTTCCGTTTTTAGAATTCAAAAATCTCTTAAAAAGTACTAGCTGCATCATTAGTTTCCAGAGAGATCTCAAGTATTGTAGGATGAAGAAAAGATTTGAGATAATATCTTCATCTAGTAACCCAAGAGTTGCCCAGAAGTATTTAACCTGGAATCTGGATCATGGTATTCGCCGCTTATTGATTTTATTTTGCATGAATTTACTTCAGTTAAATGATTTAACAGCAAATTGGTCTACCCCTGCGAGAACAGGGAAATACTGTAATTGGTGTAATTTGGGCATCCCGAACCTTAACCATGCCCTGTTTGTTTGCCCAGCCCTGTTATCACATCGTCTTCGGTTGCTTTGGCCAATGTTCATACAGAATAATATTAAAACCGTTGCAGCACCACACAAATTTCTCTTTAACCCAAAGAATGAAATATAATGCACAAAAATCTTTACATTTTTTAAGGAGTTCTTGAATCTATTTTAACCGCTTAGTATATTGCTACGTGAAAGGAAGGAGACTATAGGACTATTATTGTTACCTGCAGACCTATGCTATGGCAGCTAGTATTTTATCTCTACTGGAACATTTTGCACATAAACCTTTGCTGGTACGGGGAGTGGATTATTTATGTAAAACTGTGTTGTTTTATGTATTGGCTTTATTAATGAAATTATGCATGAACACCTATTTACTATCATGGCTCATAGTAACAGTTTTGCAAGATTGTAGATTTTGAGGCTATACGAAGACTTTGCCACAACTGTTATTGATTGTATTTTCTTTGGAATAATCTCCAATTAAATCTTTGCTGCTAGGTGGTCCGGGCTATTTTGTATAAATTGTAACCTTTTATGAATTGTCCATAGATGGAAGTTTTATAACAACAAATTAAGTATGTATTTAACTCGATTTATCTGAGAGAGGTAAAGGATTTAAATATATAATGTTAATATTATTATTTTGATATAATTGTGCTCAATATTTTGTATATTCTGCTCTATTTTACTGTGAAACTCATTAGAGATCCAAATCTTAATAAAAGAATTGAATTGAATTGGCCGTGATTCCCAAGTACCCTTCATGAGCAATTGTAATCAAGCGTGGTCTCAGCAAGTAAGGAGTAATAAAATTGCCATTTCTAGTGCAGATTTGGCTTTCAATAAAAGGAGAGACTTGAGCAAAAGGTCTTACATCATCAGAGAGACCGCGAATGGCATGACAACCGTTCCTGATGAATACCATAACCTTTTTAGCACCTCATCTGAGAGACCGCTTCCAACCAGTCCTTTTCAGAAATGACATTATTACAAGCAGATACAGCTTCCAAAGCAGCAACCACACATTCACAGTCCTTCTTGATGTAATAGGCAAAGGTAAACGTGAAAGGCAACCTGCCCTAAAATTCTTCCCACCTTGTATATACTTGATGGTGAAATCATATTCTTGCAGTTTTGAAAGCAAATGTACAAGGCGGGATGATGCATTATCTAACCCATTGCCTTGTAGAAGAAAAACAAGTGGCTTGTGGTCAGTATAGATTTTGAATGAATAGCCCCACAAATACGTTTTGCATTTCTGGATAGCCCAGACACAAGCTAATGCCTCCCTTTCTATGGTGCCTCAGTGTGTCTCTGCTTCCAGAAGGGTTTTGGATGCAAATGCTATGGTGATCTCTTCCTTTAATTCTTTGCCCAAACACCACACCAATGCCTTTCATGCTGGCATCAACAGTAATAATACACTGTTGACCTGCAACAAAAGGGCTAAGGGCCGGAGCATTCACAACAAGTTGTTTGACGTTGGTGAAAGCCTCACTAGTTTTGTCAGTCCATATGAATTTGACCCCTTTCTTAAGCAGATTCCTCAAGGGCTGAACCGCAGAGGCATATGATGGCACAATGTGCGCATATTATTCACAGAGACCTAGAAATGACCTCAAAGCATCTCTGTCAACTGGAGAAGGTGCTTTTAAAATAGCCTTGACATTTCAAAATGTAGGTTTGATGCCATTAGGGGTTATGGTGTGTCCAAGGTAATCTAAGTGTTGAACAAGAAATTTACACTTCTCAGACAGAATTGCATTACCTCTAGAATCAAGAATGCTAAGTACTTTGTCTAAAATCAATACATTTTCTTCTCTAGTCTCAGTAAAGATGATAATGTCATCTTGGAAGGCTTGGACATTCTTGAGATCTCTTAAAAGAATGTCCATAACCTTCTGAAAAACTCTGGCCGCTGAGGCAAGACCAAAAGGCAGTCTCAAATACCTATAAGCCCCAAGCGGTGTTATGAATGTGGTGAGCTCCCAGGATTTAGTACTCAAAGCTATCTGGTGGTAGGCAGAGTATAGATCTATTGTGGAAAAATAGCTTGACCTATGTTAGATAACATTTCCTGAAAGTGAGGGAGCGGGTGACAATCAACTATTATATTGCGGTACAAAGATATTAAGTCCACACAGAGACGAAGATCTCCACTTTTCCCCCACTAGAACAATGGGAGATACCTATTCTGAACAATCAGTGGGAATAATAATTCCTTCTTCGGTCAGCTTATTAAGTAATTTTTCCAAATCAGTCTGGACACTGATCGGAACAGGTCTGACCTTGTGGACAATAGGCACTGCATTTTTCTTCAAACTTATCTCGTGCTCAAAACCATTAACTGTTCCTATCACATCTTTGAAAACATTCAGGAATTTACGCATTAACCCAGCTAGAACATCAAGATTGCAATAATCAGTAAGGGTAAGTAAAGGCATTTCCTTAAAAACAATGGGGTTCTTATGACCAGGTCTAAGATGTATGCCTAACTTTGCTAGATCCATCCAACCAACTAGATCTTTTTCTTTCATGGCCACATACATCTTACTGTGAACAATTCTGCCTAAAACTTGCAAATCAGCATGGAAAAATCAGAGTAGGTCAATTTCCTTGTCACCAAATGCCTTGGACATATATCTTGGACATTAAGTTCGAAGGAAGCAGACCATAACAAGTAGAAAGTACTGTCTGCCAGAACTGTAATAGGGGCACCTGAGTCTGCCATGACTTGCCCGGGTGACAGCTTGACAAATGGGGCTCTCCACTTTGACAATGTCCTGGGCATTTTCAATGTTCGAGACTACATTGGACAAATTGTAGGCACAGTTACGAACATCATTATCAGACACATCCTTACTAGATAATTTTTGGACATCAACATTATGTATTCTGGTTTTGCCCATAGGATTCTGAGATCTACAAACTGATTGAAAATGTCAAAATTTCTTATATTTGACACATATCTTCCCGATAGCGGGACAAGAGGGACTGTTCCCTTTTGACTTTTTGAGCCACAACAATAGCACACAGCTTGCTTTCTTCTATCTTTACCTGACCTGATGGCAGAGATGGCATTATCATCAGTTATAAGAGAAATTGGGGAATGCCCTTCGTGACTAGCCATAGCTTGTGTTGATACGATGGAGCGCTCAGTACTCCTTGCTATGTCAATCACTTCAGACAGAGATGGATTACGACAAGTAAGTAATCTTTCCTACAGTTGAAAACAAATTGATCACTTATATATGTGTCAACTGAGTTTTCAAACTCACAAGGTGTGGCTAAAACACGTAACGCAGCTATGTATTCAGCTGTTTCATCACTAGCCTGCTTACCCATAAAAAACTGTGCCTCTCCAGTAACACACTAGGTTCTTCAGAAAATTGTTTTTAAGCCTTTCTTTGGCTTCTACATTCACATTCCACACAGAATCACCTCCAGGGGAAGGTATAACAGGAAGGCTGTCAAAATCATTCTGGCCTGCAATTCCTAAATGATTAAAAAGAAGTGCGATCTTTCTAGGAGGCGCATAAGCAAGCCAATCTATGGCAACCAAATAATTTTCGAAATTGCACAACCACTGCTTCCATTTGATCTCTGGTTTGCCAGTATTTTGCAAAAATGGAGGTGGATGTACAACATTCTGTGAAGTAGCCATGCCTGAAAAACAATGTTGTTAGTGTAATAGTAAAAACACAAAAATAAAATAACTGTGTGAGAAAACGCATAATGAGCACAAAAACTATAGAACAATATCCCAATTAAAAATGGCGCCAATGAAGAAAATTTCTTCCAGTACAACATTATATAATTATATAATAGTGTTAAAATTGAAAATGGCTGCCGTGAACAAAATTCCTTTCTTGAGCAGGAAGATTGAGAAAATCCAAAGTAGAAGTCAAAATCATCAATTAGTAATAAATAGGGCCGGAGAAATACAAGTACAACTGATGGCCCATAGATGGAAATGCCAAGGAGCCCTGAAGCAAGATGACCATCGTGCATGTGACGCAAGCAAGCTGCAGATAGATGAAATCTGTTATGATGTTGTACATTCTTATATTTGCATAAGTTCTATTGCCTGGTTCTGCTTTTGATTGTAAGGCGGAGGGCATTCCATAGGAGTCAGTTGCTGCTGACACCTTGGAGTGGACTGATGCCAGTTTGTGCCTGGAATAAAGGTTATTTGGAAAACCTCCCTATTGGTGACTAGAAGGTGTCTTTCCTCCACACCATTTTGGCGACAACTTGGAAAGGATCTGAAAGAGGAGGAGGAAGCAGCAGAGTTGGGCACAACCTGGGTGGTTTTGGAAAGTGCACTCGGTGAAGTGCATATTTGCCTGTGGATCAGCATGTGTGCGAGAGGAACGGCACGCCTGTGATATCCAGACACATCGACGCTTGGAAAAGATTTCTGTCTTTCTCGACTTCCGCATTCAAGGTACTGTTTTTTAATAATAACTTTGGCTCATCATGCTACGCTTGAGGCCTTAGTTGAAAATTCAAAACGGTGCATCGGCCGGGAACGCGCGCATGTCGATGTCATAAGAGCCGTGTACGCATCAGACGAGAACGCCCACGAGCCGTGCACGCATCGGAGGAGAACGCGCTTACGTCGACGCCACCGCGTCATAAGACGAAGGAAGCTCACGGCATTACACGGATATCAGGCAAGGGGGTGATCGTCACAAGCAGGCGCGTTGGCATCACTGCACCTCAGCGGAACTGACACGCTGTAGAAGTGACGTGCTTCTCACTTTCAGCTGAGCCCAATTTAAAAAAAAAAGAGGAACGAGTCCGTGGTTAATGAAACAGACAGTGGTAAGCGGTAAGCAGCTTAGTAGACAGAGTCACAGAGTCAAAGTTACTAGGCGGTAAGCAGCTTAGTAGACAGAGTCACAGAGTCACAGTTACGAGTGCACATCCCAGTTGGGCATTTCTGTTTATTAATTTGTTCAAGGTCTAAGGTCTTCATTATTTTTTTTTTCTTGCTCATTCTCTCAGTGTACTCACCCTTAATGAAGGATCCTATAAGCTTTCAGTTTTTGGCATAATAGTTACTGGAAACATGGCTAACAACATTATTACACCTCCATCTTTTTTTTAGTCAGCCTGGAGCTCCAACAATACCTTGGGAGGACTGGGTGGAGATGATGGATAACTATATTGTTGCTTTGGATGGCCATGATTTTTCAGCTGCAAGGAAGAAGGCTTTGCTTCTGAGCGCATTTGGTAACGAAGGGCAGAGAATTTTTAAGTATTTGCCTGTGGGACCTAATGGAACTGAAACAAAAAGGCTGTTTATATGTATTGTGTGTGTGTATTTCTCATTGACTCTACACATGTCGGAGATTTTTATGTGTTTATTTTTGTGCATCATTCATAACATGTAGAATGTGTTTTCATACTAAATTACACATGTATACACTGATATAGTACTATTGCATTTGAAACAAATTCTCTATGATATGTGTTAACTAGGCCTCAATTTATGTATAACCACTATCTTTCCCAAAGGGGAAGTCACTTCTGTTACTCTTGTCTTCTTCCTCCCATGCCACGTCTTTCCGCGCAAATCTCTCCAGCACACAATCAAGCTGAAGTGTACTGGTTTATTTCCATTGTTATTGTTATGTTGCTCTTGATGAACCCTCCCTGGCTAAATCACAAACTGCAACAATAATCCCAAGGTCCTTCTGCAGGTTCATTCTGCCCTGTTCATTCATGTAACACTCTGTTGTTCATGTCTCCAGTTTTGTTTTAACGTCTCTGGATGACATTAGCATCGAGGGGGGCTGAATAATGATACATGTAGTAGGATAGTGCTTAAGTGTTAAGGCAATGTGAAGTTTCATTTTCATGTACTCTGATTTGCTGAGGAATTTATACATTTGGTCAAACCACAGTAATTCTGCAGTTTCATATGCAAAAAATGTATAAAAGCCCTTGATTTTGCTGGTGAGCCTCAAGACCTTCCTGTTCTATGAGGAATGTTGTCCGTTACTCTCCCGATTTTGCTGCCCACTTGGAACTTAGAATAATTTCTGATTTTGCATTTCTCTGTATTGCTTTATTCATTGAAAGCCTTCATGGCATTGACTCTGTATCATTTTACTTTTGAATTTTGCAATAATTCCCCTTAACTTTCTATTAATCTACAACTCTGCTACTGAGTGAGTCCAGTTATTAAATTGTTTTTTAAAAATAATGATGTATTGGGAGGTGCCTTAACGTGGAGATGTATTGCCACATGTAATTGAGGTTCAATACCATCTCAAAATCAGTAAATGTGGCCAGTTTGATTGCGGTAAAAATTTGGGTGTCTAGAATTTCAGGGTACCCCACTTCCCCAAGTTTTGGCAGAAGAGGATGGTTGCACATTAAAGAGAACCTGCCTTTAAATTTCCTTTTTCCCCAGTCCTTAATGTTAGTGGATTTTCTGAGGTGGATTACCCTGGTGGATTTTCCCAAGAACCGGACTTACAGTGCTGTACCTCAACGATTTGGATAGTAAGTATGAACAGGGTGGCATAATTCTAGTGACTGGGATTGCTTTAGGTGTGTTATTGAAGTGTCAAGTTTTGTGCTGAGTGATGAACTGTTATGCTGTATGTGAGGCTTTTGGTTATGTGATGATGAGTCTGGGTTCAATTTGTGGTATGATCACTGTTGTTATGATGTACTATTCTTATTTGTGATATGCATTGAAAAGGTTTTGTTTCTTATTGGTTGGTTTTGTTATCACATTCGTCGAAATCCAAGATCTCGAGATATTGCGGTTTAACTGGTCTACAAAAGATAGTGTGTATTGCAAGGTGCCGCATGCACACAGAAAGGCTCTTCTGAATTAATCAATTTTTCTTTATCAGGAGTTTGCGTGTGTAATCTGAGTTGGTGTCTTTTGCTCCTCAGAGCACAAGAGTGAATACACTAGGTAGAAGTGGATTGCCACTGGATGGGAATCGACTTTGGTATGAATTGAAATTGACAAGTGCTTCAAAGGAGCTAGTCTTGTTTTTGTTGTTTGTGAGAAGTTGTTTTAGTTTAACCTGCTAATTTTCTCCTATGTAGGTTGAGCAGACAAGGTTTACTATGGTTCATTTAGTGTGTGAACATTGAAAAAGGCTGTGCTGTTGTTTTCCTCATTCACAGAGAGCTCATGCGTTCATTTGTCAGTCAGCCAGGCAACTGTGCTGGAATTGTTGAGACGTCACCGCAGAGTCGCGCTGTAATTGGCTGGTTGCTGGCATAGCCGTGCTGTGATTGGTTGCTCTTTGGCATAGCTGTGTTGGAATTGGTTGTTGATCAACAGCTTTTTTAGTGTGAATTTACGATTGTTTTGGGTAAAATTAATGGGTGCTGTGTTGAAAAAGCCCAACACTTCTAGTGTACCTGCTAGGGAGAGTCATAAATTACCTGCTGAGGGAACGCCTGCATATGAGATCATGATGGACATTGGGTTCTGTACATTTACCTGGATTTCTGAATGGCATGAATACACCTCTTCTGACAAAGACTTTTAGGGCCAGATGTACGACGATTGCATTTTGCGACTCGCAAATTGCTTCGCTTTGCGACTGAGTCGCAAAATGCAATGTACAATAGTGTCTCAGACACTGTTTGCGATTCCCAATGGGGTCGCAAATTGCATGCCTCATCAATATTCATGAGTCAAGCGCAATTTGCGACCCCATTGGGAATGGCTAGCACTCCCAGGGATTGTGGCCTGCTGGGGTTAGCAAACCACCATGTCTTGGACTGCTTTTTAAATAAAGCATGTCTTTTTTTTAAATGCAGCCCGTTTTCCTTAAAGGAAAACGGGATGCATTTAAAAAACAAATATGAAACTTTTCAGTTTCATTTTTTAAGGGCAGGCAGTGGTCCCTTGGACCACTGCCTGCTCTTAAAAAATATTTACGCACACATTCACAAAGGGGAAGGGGCCCCTGGGGACCCCTTCCCGTTTGCGAGTGGTTTACCACCTACTTGAAGGAGGTGGTAAGCTGCGAGTGTTTTGCGACCGCAAATGCGGTCGCAAAACAACAGTACGTGGCATGGTGACTCGCTATTAGGAAGGGGCGCCCCTTCCTAATAGCGAGAGTCGCAAATGCTATTTTGCGAGTCAGTGACTCGCAAAATAGCATTTGTACATGCCTGGAACCTTTTTTGCGGTCGCAAACGGGCCGATCTTCCGTTTGCAGCCGCAAAAAAGGGTTGTACATCTGGCCCACAGTTTTCTTTAGAGGGTACCTTTAATATTGGAAAGCTAGATTTATTGAGACAAACCATGAACGAAAGAATGCGTGTATACAGACCTACACAGTTTGAGACATTAAATAAATGGGATTGGATGGCTACAGAGAAGGAGAAAAAGAAAATGTCAAAGCAGGTGAATGGTTCATTTAGACAATGGGTTGAAGGCAAGTGAGATCGATAGGAGAGGTGCTGGAGGGAGGATATGATGGAGGGTGTGTGAATTTATCCTCCAATAGTCAAAGAAATGACAGGCAAAAAGAAAACCAAGAGGGAAATAGAGAGAAACAAAATCAAGATTCAGATGTGGAGGATAACCTTTTAAATTATCTTTTGAATTACAAAGCTTCTCCATATACAGATGGGACACCAAGACAGGGGCCCACTCCCGTAATAATAGATATGGGTGTAGTGGGAGATAGTACACGTGTACAAACACAGGGATCAACTGCATATACGGTTGCTAGTACAATTGCCAGTGCCCCATCTGAGACGGCAATGACAACTTTGCTGAGTAGTAGTAGAGCTACTACTTTTGATTTGTCAGTTTCAAGCAACATACCTATTACTACGGCTTCTGCTGCTTTTGAATATCCCCTAAAGAGAGCTATTAATGTTGGAATTTTTAAAATTGATTTTGGGGAAATTTTACGAGGGACAATTGACCTGAACAGATTGTCATACTGTGTTGATGAAATGAGGTACTTGATCAGAGAAGCAGCAAAAAGTGCACACGAAGCACATGATAAACTTGAGGAACTGGCTGATGAGTGTGCGGTAGAAATCAGTAAAATTAAAAATGTGAGGAGAAATGACAAAATGGATCTGACAAATGATGAAATTAAAGAATTAGGTTTAATAGCAATAAGAGCTCAAGGATCTGGGCGAAAAGAAAAGGGAATGGGGTGATTTGAAGAAATACAGAGAAAGATGGAAGAAAGGGATTACTAATAAAAAGAAAGCTTCAGAGACGGAAGACAGTGGAGAGGTCAACTAGTGATTCAGAAATGGGGACAGTTATTTGCACATCTCTGAATTTGTGGGTTCCCATACTAGCATGTGAATTAGAGGTCATTTTTCAAAATTTCTTCTTTTTTATTCACTGTCTTACATTTGGAAGGCTCAAATGCAGAGAAAGACAATTGGTAATAACACTTGTTCTACTATTCTGTGTTCCCCTAAGTCTCCCAGTAAAAATGGTACCTCACTTGCGTGGGTAGGCCTAGTGCCCGCAACAGGAAATGGCCTAAAATGTAACATGGACACATCACATTTTTCCACTGAAAGCTGACCATTTTTTTGCAATGAGCCTAGCTGTGGATTTTGGGGCGTAGCTCAGCTGGCATCTAGAGAAACCTAGCAAACGTGTACATTTTTTAAAAATAGACTCCTATGGAAAACCAGGATGGGCTGACTTAAATGGCTCTCTCCATGCTTTTTTTTACCCAGAATCCCTTGCAAGCATCAAAATTAGTCTAAAAAACAAATTTTCTCACATTTCTGTGAAGGAAAGTTTTGGAATCTGAGGGGAGCAACAAACTTCCACCCACCCAGCATTTTCTCAAGTCTCCCGATAAAAATGGTACCTAACTTGTGTGGGTATGCAGAGTGCCCGTGAGACGAAATGGTCCAAAATGCAAAGTAGACACATCACATTTTCCCACTGAAAACGGACCCCCTTTTTGCAATGTGCCTAGCTGTGGATTTTGGGTCCTAGCTCAGCCGGCACCTAGGGAAACCTAGCTAACCTGTACAGTTTTGAAAACTATGCACCCAGGGAAATCCAGGATGGGGTGACTTGTGTGGCTCTCACCAGGTTCTGTTACCCAGAATTTACAAACAATGCCAGTAGTGATTCTTCAGATTGCAGGGGTCAATGTTCCAAAATTCTTATGTACCTTGTACCTACTCCTAGGGTTTCGACAGCCCACAAAACTCAAATCAGATCAGAACACTCTTTAGTAGGAGGGCAACATGCTATCAATTCGTTCATTCACATGTCCATGATTCTTTAGCTGTAATCACTTATGATCCAAAATTTATAATCATAGTGTTGGGAATTAGTCTCCAAGCGTTGGAATTTTTCTCAAAGTATTCTTTATTACAAGCCAGTTTCCAATAATTTTTTGGCAGACCCAGCTGTGTCGCGGGCACTTGGCCCACCCACACAAGTGAAGCAGCATTTTTTATCAGGAGACCTGGGGGAATGCTGGGTGGTTGGAAATTTGTGTCGACCCTGTGATCCTACAGCTTTCCAGCACAGAAATGTGAGGAAAATTAGATTTTTTTTGGTGCTAAATTTGAGGTTTGCAGGGGATTCTGGGTAGGAAAACGTTGGGGGATGCATGCAGGTGACACCTCCCTGGACTCCCACGGGTGTCTTGTTTTCAGAACTGTCTGGGTTTGGTAGGTTTCCCTAGATGGCTGCCGAGCCCGGGACACAAAACGCAGGTGACCCCCTTGCAAAACCAGATAGATCATTTTGATGTCTCCACAATACGTTTTGGGGCCTTTCCTGTCGCTGGCACTTGGCCGACCCACACAAGTGAGGTAGCATTATCGGTAGACCTGGGTGAACACTGTGTGGTAGAAAATTTCTTGTTTCTTTCAGATTCTGGAAGAACATGGCACAGTAATGCAAGGAAAATGTGTGCCTTTAGGTTTGCAGGGCATTGTGGGTAAGAAAACTTGCTGGGATCCACGAGAGGCACATCACCTTGTACTCCCCTGGGTGTTTAGTTTACGAAAATATCTAGAATTGGTAGATTTTCCCTAGAGACAATGTACACCTTGGCAGAGAAATACAGAAAAGACAAATATTACTGCACAACCATCTATTCATCAACTACACACACATACTGGTTGGGTTTGGCATGAGGGTGAGTGAAAGGTTCAAAAAGAATATTTTACTAACAAGAGATTTCACAAAAATTAAATACACTGTTAATAATTGAAAGGTCAAAAAACTGAACCAGTTGCGACAAGGCACCAACCGCTTTACAGGCCATTCACACACCTTTCATACGTGACACACACAAGACCATTCACACTGCCACCCGCAGGCCGAGCACATTACAACACTCACATCAACAGACAATGTAGCGACAATGCACACCCTGGCAAAGAAAGACAGAAAAGACCAATATTACTTCACAACCATCTATTCCTCAAGAACACACACATACTGGTTGGATTTGGTACGAGGGTGAGTGAAGGTTCAGAACATAAAATTTAATTAACAAGAGATTTCACAAAAATGAAATGCAGTTAATGATTGAACTGTCAAAAAAATGAACCAGTCACTCATAGCTCGTGAGCTGTAAAGCAGCGACAAGGCACCATCTTCTTTACAGGCCATTCACACACCTTTTATACGTAACACACACAAGACCATTCACACGGCCAACCGTGGGCACAGCACATTTCAACACTCACTTCAACAGACAGCACAATTCAAGGGCCCATCACTTTTATATGCCCACATGACCGATACAGCAATCACACCGGCTGATGGAGTGTGTGCACTGGCGTTTGGCTAGCAGTGTGTGTAGTGACCAGCAGCAACTCAATACTCACACACCACCAGCCAAATGCCAGCTCACACACAACGCCTGTCAAGCACCAGCTCTCACACACCGCCAGTCAAGCACCAGCTGACACACACCACCAGCCAAGTGCCAGTCCACGCACACCGCCAGCCAAATGCTTGTCCACGCACACCGCCAGCCAAATGCTTGTCCATGCACACTGCCAGCCAAACGCCAGTCCACACACACCGCCAGCCAAACGCCAGTCCATGCACACCGCCAGCCAACAGCCAGTCCATGCACACTGCCAGCCAACAAACAAAAAAGAAAACACAAACCAACTGGAAGTAGATACAGAACTATAACTACAAACACAACAGCTCTAACTAAATACATTACACAAATGGCAACCGTGAAATCTGAACGAATATTATATTAAATGATACAGGCCAGTCAATTTACTTTTATGCTCAAGGTTGCAACCAAAAACTCAGTTGCATGTGGTACAATTTAAAACATGTGCGCACACATAGCCCAGGATTAGAAGGACAATCGGGGCAATACATATGACTCTCCTTCCGCATACCTCTTCGGACACAGACTCTACATTTCTTAGTGGCAAAGTTTTTTGGGCCATGGGAGGAATGTGATCAGGAAAGTGGCGATCTTTCAACCTAGCCACATCCTCCACTGCTGCAGCAGTAGGAACTCTTCACTGTTCCACTACAACAAAGCTGCCTATCACAGACTGCTGAAACTGAACAAATGTCCTCGTTGACTCTGGAGAACAAACCTTAAATACAAAAGAATTGAAGGTTGCTAAATGGAATAACTGGATAGCCAACCTCTTATACCAAACGTAAGCCTTACGAACAGCAGTGTAAGGTGCCAACCTCTGATCTACTCTATCGACACCTTCCATGTGCTTATTGTAATCTATAATGCACACAGATTTGCGCACTTCAGCAACCTGACCCCAAGTCACAAGTGAAGTACTTTCATCATGAATAGTAGTCAGCATGTGGACGTCTCTCCTGTCAGAAAATTTCACAGCCAGAAGTTCATCGCTACGCAAGGCACTGCACTGTCCCTTCTCAAGTTTTTTTTACAAACAAGCTCTTTTGGGTAACCTTTACGGTTAGAGCGGATTGTGCCACAAGCAACAGTGTCTACTTTGAACACTTCCCTGAACAATTGCACACCAGTGTAGAAGTTATCTACGTATAAATGGTGGCCTTTGTTAAAAAGTCCTCTACCAAGTTCCCACACAATTTTCTCACTAACTCCGAAAGTGGACGGACAACCAGGGGGGTCAATACTGGGATCCCTACCGGTGTGCACCCTGAAATTGTAGACCTATCCAGTACTACTCTGAGACAGCATATACATCTTAATTTCATAATGTGCCCTCTTGCTAGGAATGTACTGCTTAAGAACCAAATGGCCCTTGAACAGGACCAAAGGCTCATCCACAGCTGTTTCTCACTCTGGAAGATAGATCTCTGAAAATCAATCTACAAAGTGATCAAGGACAGGCCGAATCTTAAAAAGACAGTCACAATCAGAGTGATCTTGTGGCAACGCTGAAGCATTATCAACAAAATGCAGCATCTGAAGAAGAAGCAAATGCCGATCACGACTCATGGTTGCAGGAAATATAGCTGTTGCCATCAAGGGACTAGTAGACCAATATGAAGACAGCGATGGCTTCCTTATCAAGCCCATCAAAAAAGTTAAACCCAAGAACTTCTTCAACTCATCCAGATTTGTGGGAGTCCACCGGGTGACTCTAGAGTGGGGCTCAAGTCTGGCACTGTTGTCCCTCAAATAGTATTCAGCATACAAATTAGTCTGGTCAACATTCTCATCCAAAAATACATCATCCATAAACAACTGAAAGAAAGTTATAGACAAAACATTTTCAGTAAATACTCTACACCTTGCAGCACCACTAAAAGCAGGCAACACCGGCTGCACCATGTTTGGGGCAACCCAGAGTCCAGCACTCCCAATGGGAAGCCTTTCAGCCCCAGGCTGCAATCCAGATGCCGCTTGCTGCACTATTGGCACATCAGTGTCCTCCTCTAAAAGCGCCACTTCATCCGCACTGAGAGTGGCTTCATCATCAGATGATTCCTCTTGGACAGAAAATTCACTTCCAGAATCCAGAACTTCTTCCTCTGCCTCAGAGGCAGAGTCAGTCTCATAATCATGGTCAGAGGAATACTCGAAAAACATATCAACTACCCGCAGAGCAGTAATCCTGCAGCTAGCCATAATCCTTTCTAAGAAAAGTAACTTGACAAATAAATCAACAATACCCAACACTGCGCAAAATAAGTAATCTCCAAAGTGTGGCTTTATCAAACGGAAAGTAAAATACTGGTAGTCGGAAAGGAAAAGTCAATCAATACAAACCACACAAAGACCTATATTTTGAAAAAACATTACCACTCACTTGCCAGAGACAGCGAGACCCACCAGCACCTACTCTGCACAGACACAGCAAGCACCAACGATATCCAACTAGAAAGGAAAAGCAAAAGAAAATTACACACAAGACAACACAATACACATCGTGTACAAATACAAGGCGAATTTCACACACAATAAAACAGAACCAAAATATGCTGCTATTACACCATTTACAAAAAACACATTCATGCAGGGCAATGATACTCAATTGGAGTAAACAGTACAAAAAACTTGTTCTTACCAAACAGATGCAACTACACAAACTGCAGATCAACCAGTGATGAAACCGCAACTAGGAGACTCAAAGCAAAACAAAACTTTGCACTAGAATAAAAGGAGAAATAAAACATTACGATCACAAATACAAATGATGACAACACATAAAACAGTCAACATTATAAAACACTATAAAGTCTGCCCATCACCATCCAAATGCCAGCCACACACACTGCCAGCTAAGCGCCAGAACACGCAGACCATCAGCAGAGCTACAGTTCACACACAAACTTTCCCTGGTGTCTAGTGGCATCTGCCCTGGGCCTAAAAATATATGGCCGATCTGCAGAAACGGCCAAAACATTTACCCCCAAAGGGGAGCAACCCTTGCCCAAGAGGCCGCTCCCCAAAACATTATGCACCATGTATATGGTGTCTAGTGACTTTCTGCCCCCGCGGGGGCAGATGGGCCTAAAATATGGCCGATCAGCCCCTAGAGGGGGCAGAAAATGGCCAAAACATTTCCCCAAATAAAGGGGAGCGAACCTTGCCTAAGGGGCCACTCCCCGACATATAAATAAGAACAATCCCTGGAGTCTAGTGGGCTTCTGCGCCCCGCCCCCCCTCAGATGGCAGAACGGCCTAAAAACGGCTGTGCCGTCTGGGGGGGGGGGGGTGGCGGAATTAATAAAAAAAGTATCCCCCAAGTGGAGCGACCCTTTCCCAAGGGGTCACTCCCCGTAGTCATTATAATAAAAACAATCCCTAGCTTCTAGTGTTGTTTCGACCCCCCCCCCCTCTGGGGGGCTGATCGGCCTAAAAAACATCAGAATCAGCCCCAGTGGGGGGTGGAGGGGGGGGGGGTGCGAAGCATGGACCACATATGACCCCAGGGGAGCAACCCGTGCCTAAGAGGTCACTTCCCAATAATGGTGAAAAAATAAAGCCAGGTGGTCTAGTGGTTGGATCCCTTCTCCAAGATCGCGGCCCCACAAGCGATCGTGGAGCAGGAATCCACTCTATACAGACGCAGGGGTAAAGTCCTTTCCCCCTGTGTCTGTATTCCTGCAAACCCTCCTGCCTTCCCTCCGGAGAAGGACTTACCATAAAGACGTCCTCTCCCTGGACCCGCCTGCAGCAAATGGCGTCCAGCACGTCCCCGGCTGCACTTAATGAGGTTGATGTGCCGTGAGCACTCCAACATCATCAGATCGCCATGGGGGAGTTGGGGGTGCCATCCCTGGTGGGGGTCAAAAGGGGCGGCCCACAGGGGAGCTAGGGAGTAATGGTTACATCCTCAGCACACGAGCACCATGGCTGAGGACACAACAGTTACGTCCATAGCACCAAGGGGGTAAGGCACCTCCCAAGGCATCAGAATAAATAAAATACAATTTTATGAAATAAAATTTCAATTCAGTAATAATATGGGTTCTCTCAATAACTGAGTTCCAGATCAATGAAAAATTAAAGGGTTTTATTACAATAAATCAAAACTAAGCGGTCCAAAGTCACTGCCATGAAGGCCATCAAGTGCAGAGTTATACAGAGTATGCAAAAAAATGAAAATATTCTAAGTCCCAATGGGCAGCAAAATCAGAAAAGTAACAGGCAGCATCCATAGTAGAATAGAAAAATCTTTAAAATCTCTGGCTCACCACCAAAATCAAGGGATTTGTATATACAATTCTTGCATAGAAAAAAAGAACCTTTGTAGAATCATTGTGGTGTGTGCAAATGTATAATTTCTTCACAGATCAGAGCACATAGAAAATAAATGTTAAATTACCTTAACACGCAAGCGCTACCCCATTTTCTTGAAGGATAATTCATCACCCTCTATGCTAATGTCTTCTGGAGATGTTCGCACAAAGAAGGTACATTTACAGTGTCATGTTTGATTGAATAGATTTCCAGCTGTAGATGTGGTTACATGTTGCCAGTTACATCTGTGCTAGAGAGGTTCACCATGAGCAAAACAACAACAACAGTGAAAAATATTCTAGTACATTGAAGCTTTTGCTGTGTTCTACGGAGCTTGCGGGAAAAGAATATGTGCTGGGGGAAAGCACTGAATAAGTGATGGAGACGGCTTCCATCTTAGTTAAAATGGCGGTTTGCACCTAAATGTGTAACTAAAACACATTAGGAAATACATTTCTACACATCATAAGAAATTTGTTTTAAAAAGCATTTGTATGGGGGGACGTGGCCTGACCGAGGACCAAGATGGCCGCTCAAGCCTGAAACTCCGGTGCCGCACCGAAATCGCACGGCCTCTGTCTGCCCCATCAGCCATATAAATGCTGCTACACCGAGAAGTCGCTTGCAGAACACTTGGGGGCTCGCCCGCCCCGTGAAATCTGCGTAACACCTGCGGGACTGTGGGTGCGGCTGACAGCGGCTGTAGCCCGACGCAGCCCTCGGAGGCCCCGCGATGACAGGGGTCACGGGTGAGTCTGAGGGCGGGGCTGTAGTCTCGTCTGGCGGCTGCGCCACACTTGAGTCCCGATGCGATAGGGAGCCTGCTGTGAGCAGTCTACTGCTCATTATGAGGGCTGGACCTTAAGTAAATCGGCACCCGGGTGAAGCTGGGAAATAGTGGACATTACTGGTGAGTCCCAACTGTAGACGCATTAAATGAATGCCTGCGGCCCCTCACCTGGCATGATTGGGATAAGTCGAGTTGCAATCGATGACTAACTGGCTCAATTATCCCAGGATACCACAGCGGGGTTTCCCCACGAAGTTGCTGGGACTGGTGGTATGATGCCCTGTTGAGACATCTACCCCACGCGGGTTCCTTTCTGAGCGTCAGACGATGTGGCACTAATGCTTACCCATACGACTGTGGATCGGGTGCTTTAGTCAGTTCTACATGTGTGTAGCGCTACGTTACGCCCTAAGGCCTAATCTGCAGCCGGATACTACTTTAATCAACCCCATACATAATTAGTGAGACAACGCTGATATCGGAACCGCGCCATTGCGCCCTGTCACAGTGATCTCCTCACGCTGCTACTAGCTACCGTGTGGGGGTCGGTGCCATTCTGGGGGGAGATGCCGTCACCTACTGACACCGAACCAAGGCCCTGACTCACGCCCGTGTGGGCCCTCCGGTACCCCTTTGGTGGTCCTTTCTCACAATGGCGGGTACTAATCGGCGCCAGCGCCCCCTGTCCTTCAATGCTGCTAAGATTCCCCGGCGTGGGGATGACGACTCCCAGGGTGGCATGAACTCACGCGTGGTGGATTCAGACACTGCGACAACCGAGGATGCTGCAGCTATACCAGCCAAGCTAAAAGCAGGTTTCGGTGCTGTGGATGACCGCCTCGATAACATAGCTGCCAAACTAGAGGGCATGCATGAACGCCTTGACCAACACGAAGAGCGTATCACTGCGACTGAACAATGGATTTCGGATATAGAGGATGCCAGTGCTTCCAACAGCAAACGTATTGACAAGTTGGAGGAACAACTTATACAAACCGTGGCAAAGGGGGAGGATTTAGAGGCGAGGTCTCACAGAAATAATATACGAATAGCGGGAGTCCCGGAGTCCACCAACACAGGGCGCATGTGGAACAACTACTCACTGATCTCTTTGACAGAGACGCCTTTTCAAACACATTTACAATTGAAAGGGCGCGCAGAACCCTTGGCCCAAGACCAATCCCTGGTGCGCCTTCTCGTTTGATCATTGATAAACTTATCAACTATCAAGACTGGGACACCATACTACGCCTCGCCCGGGAAAAATACTTGTTGCAGTACCAAGGCATGTCACCAGCTTTCTATCCCGACTACACCCCAATTGTGCAGGAGTCGCGTTGTAAATTTGCAGGCATCAAACAAATTCTATGCAGTGCAAATGTAAAATACTTCATGATCTATCCAGCAAAGCTTCACATACATTATGGCGGCAAAACTCACGTTTTTAAATTAGCTGATGAGGCAGCCCAGTTCTGCAAACGAAATCGAACTGAACTTACTGCCTTGAATAAAGCAACTGACAATCCCTCTGGTGGCCACTAATTGACTGTTCATCATCACGCTCTGACCTGTGGTTACCATGGATTGCTTGTTTCCCGCTTTCTTCCTCTCGCTTGAGGTCGAGACCTGGGACTTCCCCCTTTAACGGTGTAATGTTATTAATACGTTCCCACTGCATTTGAAACAACTGTTCACTTTCTCTTTACACATGATGGACTAATGATTATTACTAATCCCTCTTTAACGAGGCCATTATCCATATTTACACAGCCATGGTCAATAGGTGCGCTACCTTGAGTGTTGCCTCCCCGCCACAATGACTCCTTTGAATTGTTCTTACTTTTTGTTAGGGATATACTTGTTGGGATTTTCTGACAGTACTTGTTTTGCTGCCAGTAGTGGGTGGGGGGCACCAGGGTTTGATATGTTGTATTGCTTGTTTTTGCTTAGTACTTTGTATTCCTACTCTTTGGTCTCTACTCACACACGCTATGCAAGGGAACACTCCACAGATGTTCACCGCGCCGCCCTAGATGTATGCACTATACACTTTTATACTTTCCCTGTTACTAATAATCACCATAGATGAGCGCACCCACTAAAGTAATTGGGCAATGCCCCTTAAAATGCATGACCTGGAATGTATGGGGACTCTCCAATCCGTGGAAGTTCTGGCAAGTGCTATCCTATTTGAATAGGCACGGAGTGCAAATCGCTTTCCTCCAGGAAACCCATTGCGCCCCTGGCAAAACCCCTGCTGTGCTTCTGCCTGGGATGTAAACCGGTTCTCCGCCAACTACAGCACATACTCAAGGGGAGTGTGTATCCTGGTCCAGAAAGCCATGCCCTTCGCAGTCGCGGAGGTGATCGGTACCTCACAGTCGCTGGTACTCTGGCTTCCACCCCCCTCTTCTGTTAGTTAATATCTATGCACCAAATACCAACTCCCACGAAATTTACACGGACATATCTACACACCTCACTCGATTGCAGACCTCGACAATTCTAATGGGAGGTGACTTAAACCTCTCCCCGAACCCTTCACTTGACACAACAGGCACAGGTCATACAACTAAGCCACATTCCCTGTGCGGGCACTCTACGCTCATGCAATCCCATTCACTAATGGACGTGTGGTGCCTTAAACATCCTAGGGATAGGGTATACATGTTCTATTCTGCTCCACATGGTATCTGGTCACGTATTGACCACTGGTACCTCACTCCAGATCTCATGCTAACAGTCACCGGTCACTGACATCATGCACCTTCCTAGAACGCTAAGTGACCACTCTCCTGTAATAATTACTCTACACCTGCCCGAAGGAGTGTTGCCACACGCACCCTGGCGCTTCCCTACCAATGCATTACTAGATGAGGTCTTCAGTGCGGAGGTGCGAGGCACAATCATTGAATTTTTTCAAAATAATGAGGATACAGTGCATCATTTTTCAACACTCTGGGATGCTTTTGAAGCATATATCAGAGTGGTGTGTATTGCAAAACACTCCGGAGTACTGCACGCTATACGTGGGGACCTGGTGAGAGTGGAGCGTGCGCTAGGGGAACTCGACTCTGAGCTGCTCACTGGTGATCGCCCTGCTCATCTGCACAGGAGAGCATTGCTAATGCAGGAATTCCAAGACCTAGCTTCTCGTGAGGTTAAATACTTAGGTAAATATGCTAGCGCATGAGCATATGGGGAGGGTGAGAGGCCGGGCCGTACCCTTGCTAACATCCTCCGCCCCCCATATCAGGGGGCAATGGTTTTGTCCCTCTATTTAGATGATGGTACCATTATCACAACCTCGGAGGATATAACTTGAGTCTTCACTAATTATTACACCCAGTTGTACACATCACACTGCAGCACCTCCGAAACCACCATTGAGGAATACCTAGCAGAAGTTGCTATGGTATGGCTGGAAACGGGGCAGCAGCAATTCCTGGCTGCACCTATTACTTACGAAGAAATTACCCAAGCAATAGACAACCTCAATGGCACACGTGCCCCCGGACTAGATGGCTTCACTGGAGCCTTCTATAAGGCATACAAGACGGAATTGACCCCGCACCTTCTTGAGGTCTATGCAGAGGCTCTGTCAAAAGGCATACTTCCCCAGACAATGCGAGAGGGAGTTATAACTCTTCTATTAAAGCCTGGCACACCGCCAGAACGATGCACGTCATACCGGCCACTATCATTTTTAAATCACGATAATAAAATCTTAGCCAAAGTTCTAGCCACTCGTTTGTCTCTACTAATGGCCACAATCATCTCCCCATTGCAATCAGGCTTCATCACTAATTGATCTACGTCGGTAAAATTAAGAACTATATTTGCACTACTCAATCAAATCAACCCTGATCTTCCTGCGGCAGCTGTCCTGCTCGACGCTGAGAAAGCGTTCAACTTACTAGAGTGGCCCTTTTAATGGCCACATTGAGCAAACTCGGCTGCCCCAAGGGTTTTTGCGATCTAGTCCGTCTACTATATGCGGCTCCCTTGGCGCGTTTAAAGGTAAATGGTATCATTACAGACCAATTCGGCTTATCAAGGGGTACGCGTCAGGGATGTCCTCTGTTCCCCCTACTCTTTATTATAGCTATGGACCCACTTGTTAGGCACTTGCAAGAGCGCCACTTAACAAGAGGACTTCGATTCCAACGTGGCCCGCTATTGGCATCACTATATGCAGACGACATAATGCTATTTCTCAGAAACCAACTTCTCCACAGTACTGCGTGAAGTGGCCCATTTTGGCGCACTGTCTGGTCTTACAATCAACTGGGCAAAATCTGAGATTTTTCCATTAACAGATGCCTCGATCCAGTCCCCCTGGACTTCCCCCTTTAGTGTTGCTCAGATCCCCCTAAATATCTCGGTATTTATCTGCATTGCCAAAGCTCTGAGATCATATGACTGAATTACGGCCCTGCTATTGACAAATTATCTATGCTAATCGACAAATGGATAAAGCTTCCTCTATCACTAGCCGGCAGAATTGCGATAATAAAAATGGTAGTGCTCTCCCATTTTTTATATTTATTCTTAAACATCCCAATAGCGCTAACAAGTGCATTTTTAGGTCTCGCGTGGCGTTGCAGGGCAGAGCCCTGCTCCGCCTCTGCGAGAGATTTTGTAGGAGAGGATTTTCAGAAGAGGGCTTTAAGCCCCACCCCTCATTTCCATTGGCTGGCGTCAACGTTTATGCTAAACGGTGGCCAGCCATTGGAAATGAGCTATGTATGTTGCGTCCCTTTGGCTTTTTGTGCCGGCCCACTTGGACTGGCTCTCCTGCTTTCCTTCTGTCATAAGCGATTTCTTATCTTTATGGGGTCATGTTGTTTAAACACATGGCCCCATAAAGACAAGAGATCGAGGCTTGTTTTGTTTTCCCTCTCGTGTCTTTTTCCAGCTCCTCCACCCCACTCTCTCTGCTGTCCCTCCCCCCTCCCTTCCAATCAATCATGGGGCTCTCTCAGGACGTTCCGCGTGATTAATTCTCAAAGCTTGTTCCTTTTGTGGTTGCACAGTGAAGGTGGAAGCCGGGATGACTATCATGCTTTCGCAGTCAGCACCTTAATCTGCAGACTGCGCGAAGGCCTCCGACCCTGAGCTTGTTTATTTTTCTGAGGGAAACTCCTCATAGGAGGTACTCACTCACTACGAATGTGGTTACCGCAGGCGCCAGAGCCCACAAACACTGGTATTTACTGAATGCACTACATACCTCCGGCCTTAACGTCATGTTTTCTGTGCAATGCCATTTTGCACAGAAAATCTCTGCAAAGGGTAAACGTGCAGCGAAAAAACATGAAAACATTTGCCACTTTGCAAAAAACAAGGTTTGTAAAAGATAAACGTCTAGTCTGGCTATATTTGATTTGAGTGAAAATTATCTTGCAGTGCAGAGAACATTTCCTGGCATTGTGGAAAGAAGTCTGGGGTGAAGGAGGTAAACCTGGAAACTTTGATGGTGAATACAAATGTCATTTGAAATAATGAAGTACCCCATCATTTCTTTTTTTGCTCAATATATCTTTCTTTTAGCGCCCCTGGTGTGTGGCTAGGAGTGATTTTTGCACTGTGGGAAATACATACATATTTATAGAACCCGTGAGAGTGAGTTAGAGATATTTGTATAGCGCCGGTTCTGACATTAGTATGGCCTCGTAGCGCTGTCGGAAGAAGGGTACCTTCACGGCCTGGGCTCGAGGATTCGGTCACAGGCCAGACGAGTCTGAATCCTGGTTGATTGAATTGGATTATCGACCTTACGGCTATCAATAATCAGCTACTTCGTGTGTATGTTTGTCGCACTTGTGTTATAGCGCTTAGTAGTGCCTGGTGTGTGTAGCTCACTATAATGTTCTAAGAGGGGCGAGGGCAAGCATGGAAACAAACCGCCCCCAAACCCACCCCCCGCCAGCGTCCGTGACAAGGATCTGTCACTGCGGCACTGCCCCCACCCCACCCCCGGCCCAGGATCCAGGGGACCCGCTGATAATTAGACACTCCGTTAACTGGGTGGGAAAACATTGGAGAAAATCTCCTTCCACCTCCAATCTCTCTCTTTTACGCTCAGCAAGATCCAAATATCACAACCACATCTTCCTTGAAAAAGCATCACATTTCAGATCCCTCCTTGACTCAGCCAAAAACCGACCCCAAAAACTTTTTGACCTCATCAAAAACCCAAACTGTTCTCCCCTAACCATTAAGCCTGAGGATTCCGCAAAGAAAGCAGCAGATTTCGCTATATTCTTTGGATGAAAAGGTCAAAGCACTGGTGGATCAGGTTGCCCACCCCTCCCCCATTGAGGAGCGGAAATCCTTAGTTACCTGGCAGAACTTTGACGTCATCTCGGAAGATGACCTCCTCAAATGCATCCTCGAAACTAAACCCTCCAACCATTCTTCTGACCCCATCCCTAGTGACATCGCCATCGATTTCTACACCTATACTCTCTCCTACTGGACCAGGCTAGTCAATCTCTTCCTCAGCCAAGGCTCCTCCCGGTTGCCCTCAAATCAGGACAGGTCACCCCTCTTCTAAAAAACCCTCCGCCGATGCGAACGACCTCAACAACTTCCGCCCTATCACCAACCTCCCTTTTCTTTCGAAAATCACCGAAAAATGTGTTGCGAAACAACTTTCCTCACATATTATGGCCAATAACCTCCTCGACGTCTTCCAGTCTGGCTTCATCCAAAATTGCAGCACTGAAACAGCCCTGCTGCAAGTGATTGACGATGCGCTGCATATACTCGACTCTGGGGAATCGTGTCTTCTGATTCTTCTAGACCTCTCTGCAGCCTTTGACACTGTTAACCATAGCACTCTCCTCAACACTCTTCAACAGAGAATGGGATTGGATGGCACAGTGCTCAAATGGTTTGCCTCTTTCCTCTCGGACAGATCCCAAATGATCAAGATAGCGAACAGTCTTTCATCCCCATTGGCCGTAGGTCAAGGTGTCCCTCAAGGTTCTATCCTGGCACCCACTTTGTTTAATCTTTACCTGGAACCTTTAGGGAACCTTCTAAGCAAATCTGGGATCCATTACCATCTTTATGCCGATGAAACTCAAATCTACCTTAAGGTGTCTTCCGCACACGATCTCTCCCTTCTCAACTCTACTCTTAACTCTATTCACAACTGGATGTTAGCTCACCAACTCATTCTGAATCCTGCCAAAACTGAATTCCTCCTCCTCTCTACCTCTCTCTCACCTCCTCCTGTGCAATCTTGGATGGATCAGCCGAACCTACTCAACAACAAACCCATCATTGTCGACAGCGCTAAATCCCTAGGTGTCATTCTTGACAAAAGACTCAACCTAATCTCCCACATCAACTCTATTGCTAAGAACGCACGTTACCAGTTGCGCCTTCTTTGGGGGATCCGTCGGTTCTTCCCGGAGAAAGACTTAAAAACCTTGGTACAATCTCTGGTTCTCTCAAGACTGGATTATTGCAACTCTCTTCTGAAGGGCCTACCCAAATCCCATCTCTCCCCTCTCAAATCCATCCTCCATTCAGCAGCTCGCTTCATTTCAGGGTCTAAACGAAGCGACCACGTCACTCCTATCCTGTCCTCACTTCGATGGCTTCCGATCGAGGCAAGATCTATTTACAAAACTGCCTGCATCACACACAAAGCCTTACACACGTCCTCCCCTCGTTACCTGGCGAATAAATTGAAATTGTCCGGTGGCTCTCGCCCTTCTCGCAATGCGGAAAAGCTTCTGCTTGAACCCCCGTCTTCAAAAGGGAAAGATCGATGGCGCAATCCTTCTCAGGCAATGCGGTGAGAATCTGGAACTCGCTTCCCCATTGCTCCGTGCCACCGCCTCTACCCGGATCTTCAAAGCTGACCTCAAATCTCTTCTCTTCCAAAGACACTTTCAGAACTAATACTTTCATTCGCAGGCCCCTCTAGCGCTCTTCATTGTAAATTTGTACTTTTTCCTGTACATTCCTCACCCTTGCGTGCTGTGCTGGATTTTATGTGTGTGCTCCCTTCATTTTAAGTCCCTTGTGTAATTCACGCCCTCTCTACTCCCTCAAGAAAGTTCTTCCACTATAGGAAATTCTGTACTCCATGCCTATAGAAGTGCCGTCCCAGTGTGTTCTGAGTGACTGCCACTTATTGCAGTATTATACCTCTATTTGTATCTCATGTATCATGCACACCTGTCACTTTTTCCTCTTGGAACGTATACCTCTTTGTATCTGGTTTGTTTTTGTTAGTTGCACAATTGTCACCTTTCCTCATGTAATGTAACGCTTGCTTTTGTATTATGCTCACGTGTAACCGACTCCTCATGTAATGTTACTGTTCCTATTGTGAAGCACTCTGACACCTTCGGGAAAAGTCTGCGCTATATAAAAACGCATAAATAATAATAATAATAAATAAAAACACAAACAGCCCCCAATGTTTTGAGAAAGTGGGGTGGGAGCAGAGGGGGGCCAAGGACCGCCTCCTGCTTTTACCAAACATACCTCTCAGAGGCTTGGAACCGCAGCTGAGCCCCAGAGAGACCCTTGGAGATCACAGGAAGCGGGGTTAGGGGAAGTAGGATAACAGGTGAAGGGGGCCTTCACCCTCTGTCCCTGCAGCCCCCTCTTCCAGTGTGTTTCTAAGAAACTCTGAGCCTTTTGATAAACACGCCCCGGAGACACTCTCCATGAGAAGGGACAAGGGGGACGGGGCGACTGTTAAACCAGGAGACCTGAATTCTGATCCCGGCCTCCCACCCGACCAAACTGTCACTGTGTGATCTTTGGTAATCCTATAATTTTACTGTGCCTACTTCTCATATCTGTGCAAGCCTAACAAGCTGGCACTTACTAGCAAAGCACACGTATCACACTGTTCACCAGGGCACTTCTCGCACAACCCACCAGTGTAAACCTCTCACACTGCCCACCAGTAATGCCTATTCACACGCACCTTTGGTGCAAACCTCCCACACTGTCCACCAGTGTCTGCTTCTCAAACCACACATCAGGACAAGCTTCCTACTCAACTGATCTATGGAAGCTTTTCACGCTGCTCAACCACGCCTGGTTCTCAGACCACTCACCTGGGCATTCTTCCCACAGTGCCCACTGGTGCAAACCTCTTGCACTAACAGTAGGAAAAAAACAATGGCTTGGAATGCTACCTCAAGAGATTGGCGATGGTTCAGACCAGAGTTCTTAATCTGTGGTCAGAATCCCCTTGGGGTACCACAAGGCCTACTCATAGATCAACAACTGTTTTACAAAATTAAGCAATATTAAAATTATTGAAATATTAAAATGAATAAGAAAAAATTAAAAATTGAAAACTTTTTCTATATGTTATTGTGAATTAAACAAAATGTTTCAATATTTGAGCATTTGTTTTGTGTATACTTATTTCTGTATATTATTTTGATGTTTAATTCACATAAGTTGCTTATGCCAGTTGGTCCCTGTCTTCCAAAAATGACTCATTGTGGGTCTCCGGATCCCAATAATAATTCATTGGGTCCACACAGGTCAAAAGGTTAAGAACCGCTGGTTTGGACCATTTGCACGCATTCCTCCCACCACATTTTGTGTGTGTGATCGACTCAAACTGACCAGTGGTGTGCATAGAACCTGCTCAGCTTGGGTAAGAGAGGAGATCAGTTGTTCTGCCCATTCAACTCCTGGCTCCTCGACTGAGAGGCCGAGGTTTTTGATAGGGATACTGTAGGGCCGATTGTGTGTGTCACACTACAGACAGTGCAGCAGGGTAAAAGGCTGCAGCGGTGTGGGGCACAGAGTGCGTGAGGGACACTCACGGGTGAATTGCGGACTTGTGTCACTTCAGCCATGAGATTGTAGCACAAAGACTGCATTAGATTAACTATAAACTAATTCAGAAGAAAAGTGTAATATGTGTCGTGCTAAGGACATTGGATGGAAAAGCCGAAGAGGGTTGGAAATTCGAGACACCCCCTGCTTTGCCAAGTCGGAGCAGGCTGACATTTATGTGAACAGGTGTAAACAACACAAAAACAAGCTGTAAGAGGAGCCAGCGGCGACAGACAAGCTCTCTCCGCGCCCCTGGCCCATGCGGCCAGCGCAGGCCCCCGGACAATGGAGGCTGAACGCAGCCGGAAGGCAGCCTTTCCGCCATCTTGGGCTCAATGCGGGCATTCATGTAGCGCCTCAACACTCCAGGACGCGTGGTCCTATCTCAAGCCGAGAGTGATGACGTGGGCCTTCGACAGATGATGTCGAGAGGACAATGAGACACATTGACAGCCCAGGGTCTCCCTTTTAGACACGGGGGCGCACCCTGCGGAATGTGTCCCTTCGTGTGAATTGAGAACATTGACTGGTGGGAGGTGGGGGTCTGCTTTCAGCAGGTAAATAATGGCGGGAAACGAGGATGGAAGGGGCAAATAACAAGTAGCCTGAAAGGGGCAAGGGCGCAATGTTTGGAATTAATCAGAGATTGTATGGGAGAAGCCTACCACCTTCCCATTCTGATGAACATCCAACAGATGTCTATTGAGGGGTGGGGAGTTGCAGACACTGGACTTTCATAAATAGGGACATGTTGGGTACAAGACAGCGAGAAATTTGGATTCGAGAAGTTGTTTGTTGCAGCTATCTAGAAAGACAGCTCAGTGGTTAGGCACTGACACTGCACTGCAGAGCTATGGATGCCACCTACAGGCCACAGGTTCAAATCCCATTGGAACCAGTTCAGTCCCTTTTCTAGGTCTCGCCTAGCGAAGCAGCGAATGCGCGCTGTCGCCTTGGCGAGACCTATTGTTGTCGGTTTAGTGTGCGAAGGGGGACAGGCGATGTGCACGCGCACGGCGTCTCCTCTCTAGCGATGTAAGCTTTCACATGCTCCCACCTTGATTTAGGTTTCCGTTTCACTGCGCGATGCAACTATACAGGGCAGACACATCAATTTCAGCGCTTCACTGCGCGATGCAACTATACAGGGCAGACACATCAATTTCAGCAATTTACTGCGCGATGCAACTATACAGGGCAGACACATAAATTTCAGCGCTTCACTGCGCGATGCAACTATACAGGGCAGACACATACATTTCAGCGCTTCAGCATATCAAGAACTTTGTGCCGCATGGTATTTACTTTGCTTTTTTTCGCTTTTGTTGCCTCAACACACAACAGTATTGTTCTTGCCTCGCCGTGCTTTTTATCTGCCCCGCACTCTATCCTGCCACTTATCCTCAGGTTTTTAACTCGCTGTGCGAACCAGGTCAGCAGAGCTGCTTTAGAGCCAGAGAACCAGGTCAGCAGAGCTGCTCTAGAGGCAGAGAACCAGGTCATCAGAGCTGCTCTAGAGGCAGAGAACCAGGTCAGCAGAGCTGCTTTAGAGCCAGAGAACCAGGTCAGCAGAGCCGCTTTAGAGCCAGAGAACCAGGTCAGCAGAGCCGCTTTAGAGCCAGAGAACCAGGTCAGCAGAGCTGCTCTAGAGCCATAGAACCAGGTCAGCAGAGCTGCTCTAGAGGCAGAGAACCAGGTCAGCAGAGCTGCTTTAGAGCCAGAGAACAAGGTCAGCAGAGCCGCTTTAGAGCCATAGAACCAGGTCAGCAGAGCTGCTTTAGAGCCAGAGAACCAGGTCAGCAGAGCTGCTTTAGAGCCACAGAACCAGGTCAGCAGAGCTGCTGTAGAGCCAGAGAACCAGGTCAGCAGAGCTGCTCTAGAGCCATAAAACCAGGTCAGCAGAGCTGCGGTAGAGCCATAGAACCAGGTCAGCAGAGCTGCTCTAGAGCCATAGAACCAGGTCAGCAGAGCTGCTGTAGAGCCAGAGAACCAGGTCAGCAGAGCTGCTTTAGAGCCATAGAACCAGGTCAGCAGAGCCGCTTTAGAGCCATAGAACCAGGTCAGCAGAGCTGCTTTAGAGCCAGAGAACCAGGTCAGCAGAGCTGCTTTAGAGCCATAGAACCAGGTCAGCAGAGCTGCTTTAGAGCCAGAGAACCAGGTCAGCAGAGCTGCTCTAGAGCCTAAGAACCAGGTCAGCAGAGCTGCTCAAGAGCCAGAGAACCAGGTCAGCAGAGCTACTGTAGAGCCAGAGAACCAGGTCAGCAGAGCTGCTTTAGAGCCAGAGAAACCAGGTCAGCAGAGCTGCTGTAGAGCCAGAGAACCAGGTCAGCAGAGCTGCTGTAGAGCCAGAGAACCAGGTCAGCAGAGCTGCTTTAGAGCCATAGAACCAGGTCAGCAGAGCTGCTTTAGAGCCAGAGAGCCAGGTCAGCAGAGCCGCTTTAGAGCCAGAGAACCAGGTCAGCAGAGCTGCTCTAGAGCCTAAGAACCAGGTCAGCAGAGCTGCTCTAGAGCCAGAGAACCAGGTCAGCAGAGCTACTGTAGAGCCAGAGAACCAGGTCAGCAGAGCTGCTTTAGAGCCAGAGAAACCAGGTCAGCAGAGCTGCTGTAGAGCCAGAGAACTAGGTCAGCAGAGCTGCTTTAGAGCCAGAGTACCAGGTCAGCAGAGCTTCTTTAGAGCCAGAGAACCAGGTCAGCAGAGCCGCTTTAGAGCCAGAGAACCAGGTCAGCAGAGCTGCTCTAGAGGCAGAGAACCAGGTCAGCAGAGCTGCTGTAGAGCCAGAGAACCAGGTCAGCAGAGCTGCTTTAGAGCCATAGAACCAGGTCAGCAGAACTGCTTTAGAGCCAGAGAACCAGGTCAGCAGAGCCGTTGTAGAACCAGAGAACCAGGTCAGCAGAGCTGCTCTAGAGCCTAAGAACAAGGTCAGCAGAGCTGCTCTAGAGCCAGAGAACCAGGTCAGCAGAGCTGCTGTAGAGCCAGAGAACCAGGTCAGCAGAGCTGCTTCAGAGCCATAGAACCAGGTCAGCAGAGCTGCTTTAGAGCCAGAGAACCAGGTCAGCAGAGCCGTTGTAGAGCCAGAGAACCAGGTCAGCAGAGCTGCTTTAGAGCCAGAGAACCAGGTCAGCAGAGCTGCTCTAGAGGCAGAGAACCAGGTCAGCAGAGCTGCTGTAGAGCCAGAGAACCAGGTCAGCAGAGCTGCTTTAGAGCCATAGAACCAGGTCAGCAGAGCTGCTCTAGAGCCTAAGAACCAGGTCAGCAGAGCTGCTCTAGAGCCAGAGAACCAGGTAGGCAGAGCTACTGTAGAGCCAGAGAACCAGGTCAGCAGAGCTGCTTTAGAGCCAGAGAAACCAGGTCAGCAGAGCTGCTGTAGAGCCAGAGAACCAGGTCAGCAGAGCTGCTGTAGAGCCAGAGAACCAGGTCAGCAGAGCTGCTTTAGAGCCATAGAACCAGGTCAGCAGAGCTGCTTTAGAGCCAGAGAACCAGGTCAGCAGAGCCGCTTTAGAGCCAGAGAACCAGGTCAGCAGAGCTGCTCTAGAGCCTAAGAACCAGGTCAGCAGAGCTGCTCTAGAGCCAGAGAACCAGGTCAGCAGAGCTACTGTAGAGCCAGAGAACCAAGTCAGCAGAGCTGCTTTAGAGCCAGAGAAACCAGGTCAGCAGAGCTGCTGTAGAGCCAGAGAACCAGGTCAGCAGAGCTGCTTTAGAGCCAGAGAACCAGGTCAACAGAGCTGCTTTAGAGCCAGAGAACCAGGTCAGCAGAGCCGCTTTAGAGCCAGAGAACCAGGTCAGCAGAGCTGCTCTAGAGGCAGAGAACCAGGTCAGCAGAGCTGCTGTAGAGCCAGAGAACCAGGTCAGCAGAGCTGCTTTAGAGCCATAGAACCAGGTCAGCAGAGCTGCTTTAGCGCCAGAGAACCAGGTCAGCAGAGCCGTTGTAAAGCCAGAGAACCAGGTCAGCAGAGCTGCTCTAGAGCCAGAGAACCAGGTCAGCAGAGCTATTGTAGAGCCAGAGAACTAGGTCAGCAGAGCTGCTTTAGAGCCAGAGAAACCAGGTCAGCAGAGCTGCTGTAGAGCCAGAGAACCAGCTCAGCAGAGCTGCTGTAGAGCCAGAGAACCAAGTCAGCAGAGCTGCTTTAGAGCCATAGAACCAGGTCAGCAGAGCTGCTTTAGAGCCAGAGAACCAGGTCAGCAGAGCCGTTGTAGAGCCAGAGAACCAGGTCAGCAGAGCTGCTCTAGAGCCTAAGAACCAGGTCAGCAGAGCTGCTCTAGAGCCAGAGAACCAGGTCAGCAGAGCTGCTTTAGAGCCAGAGAACCAGGTCAGCAGAGCTTCTTTAGAGGGAGAGAACCAGGTCAGCAGAGCTGCTTTAGAGCCAGAGAACCAGGTCAGCAGAGCTGCTTTAGAGCCAGAGAACCAGGTCAGCAGAGCCGCTTTAGAGCCAGAGAACCAGGTCAGCAGAGCTGCTTTAGAGCCAGAGAACCAGGTCAGCAGAGCTGCTTTAAAGCCAGAGAACCAGGTCAGCAGAGCTGCTTTAGAGCCAGAGAACCAGGTCAGCAGAGCTGCTTTAGAGCCAGAGAACCAGGTCAGCAGAGCTGCTCTAGAGGCAGAGAACCAGGTCAGCAGAGCTGCTTTAGAGCCAGAGAACCAGGTCAGCAGAGCCGTTGTAGAGCCAGAGAACCAGGTCAGCAGAGCCGTTGTAGAGCCAGAGAACCAGTTCAGCAGAGCTGCTCTAGAGCCAGAGAACCAGGTCAGCAGAGCTACTGTAGAACCAGAGAACCAGGTCAGCAGAGCCGCTTTAGAGCCAGAGAAACCAGGTCAGCAGAGCTGCTGTAGAGCCAGAGAACCAGGTCAGCAGAGCTGCTGTAGAGCCAGAGAACCAGGTCAGCAGAGCTGCTTTAGAGCCATAGAACCAGGTCAGCAGAGCTGCTTTAGAGCCAGAGAACCAGGTCAGCAGAGCCGTTGTAGAGCCAGAGAACCAGGTCAGCAGAGCTGCTCTAGAGCCTAAGAACCAGGTCAGCAGAGCTGCTGTAGAGCCAGAGAACCAGGTCAGATGAGCTGCTTTAGAACCAGAGAACCAGGTCAGCAGAGCTGCTTTAGAGCCAGAGAACCAGGTCAGCAGAACTGCTTTAGAGCAAGAGAACCAGGTCAGCAGAGCCGTTGTAGAGCCAGAGAACCAGGTCAGCAGAGCTGCTTTAGAGCCAGAGAACCAGGTCAGCAGAGCTGCTCTAGAGGCAGAGAACCAGGTCAGTAGAGCTGCTGTAGAGCCAGAGAACCAGGTCAGCAGAGCTGCTTTAGAGCCATAGAACCAGGTCAGCAGAGCTGCTTTAGAGCCAGAGAACCAGGTCAGCAGAGCTGTTGTAGAGCCAGAGAACCAGGTCAGCAGAGCTGCTCTAGAGCCTAAGAACCAGGTCAGCAGAGCTGGTCTAGAGCCAGAGAACCAGGTCAGCACAGCTACTGTAGAGCCAGAGAACCAGGTCAGCAGAGCTGCTTTAGAGCCAGAGAAACCAGGTCAGCAGAGCTGCTGTAGAGCCAGAGAACCAGGTCAGCAGAGCTGCTGTAGAGCCAGAAAACCAGGTCAGCAGAGCTGCTTTAGAGCCATAGAACCAGGTCAGCAGAGCTGCTTTAGAGCCAGAGAACCAGGTCAGCAGAGCCGCTTTAGAGCCAGAGAACCAGGTCAGCAGAGCTGCTCTAGAGCCTAAGAACCAGGTCAGCAGAGCTGCTCTAGAGCCAGAGAACCAGGTCAGCAGAGCTACTGTAGAGCCAGAGAACCAGGTCAGCAGAGCTGCTTTAGAGCCAGAGAAACCAGGTCAGCAGAGCTGCTGTAGAGCCAGAGAACCAGGTCAGCAGAGCTGCTTTAGAGCCAGAGAACCAGGTCAGCAGAGCTGCTTTAGAGCCAGAGAACCAGGTCAGCAGAGCCGCTTTAGAGCCAGAGAACCAGGTCAGCAGAGCTGCTCTAGAGGCAGAGAACCAGGTCAGCAGAGCTGCTGTAGAGCCAGAGAACCAGGTCAGCAGAGCTGCTTTAGAGCCATAGAACCAGGTCAGCAGAGCTGCTTTAGAGCCAGAGAACCAGGTCAGCAGAGCTGTTGTAGAGCCAGAGAACCAGGTCAGCAGAGCTGCTCTAGAGCCTAAGAACCAGGTCAGCAGAGCTGCTCTAGAGCCAGAGAACCAGGTCAGCAGAGCTACTGTAGAGCCAGAGAACCAGGTCAGCAGAGCTGCTTTAGAGCCAGAGAAACCAGGTCAGCAGAGCTGCTGTAGAGCCAGAGAACCAGGTCAGCAGAGCTGCTTTAGAGCCATAGAACCAGGTCAGCAGAGCTGCTTTAGAGCCAGAGAACCAGGTCAGCAGAGCCGTTGTAGAGCCAGAGAACCAGGTCAGCAGAGCTGCTCTAGAGCCTAAGAACCAGGTCAGCAGAGCTGCTCTAGAGCCAGAGAACCAGGTCAGCAGAGCTGCTTTAGAGCCAGGGAACCAGGTCAGCAGAACTGCTTTAGAGCCAGAGAACCAGGTCAGCAGAGCTGCTTTAGAGGGAGAGAACCAGGTCAGCAGAGCTGCTTTAGAGCCAGAGAACCAGGTCAGCAGAGCTGCTTTAAAGCCAGAGAACCAGGTCAGCAGAGCCGCTTTAGAGCCAGAGAACCAGGTCAGCAGAGCTGCTTTAGAGCCAGAGAACCAGGTCAGCAGAGCTGCTTTAAAGCCAGAGAACTAGGTCAGCAGAGCCGCTTTAGAGCCAGAGAACCAGGTCAGCAGAGCCGCTTTAGAGCCAGAGAACCAGGTCAGCAGAGCTGCTCTAGAGGCAGAGAACCAGGTCAGCAGAGCTACTGTAGAGCCAGAGAACCAGGTCAGCAGAGCTGCTGTAGAGCCAGAGAACCAGGTCAGCAGAGCTGCTTTAGAGCCATAGAACCAGGTCAGCAGAGCTGCTTTAGAGCCAGAGAACCAGGTCAGCAGAGCCGTTGTAGAGCCAGAGAACCAGGTTAGCAGAGCTGCTCTAGAGCCTAAGAACCAGGTCAGCAGAGCTGCTCTAGAGCCAGAGAACCAGGTCAGCAGAGCTGCTTTAGAGCCAGAGAACCAGGTCAGCAGAGCTGCTCTAGAGCCAGAGAACCAGGTCAGCAGAGCTGCTTTAGAGCCATAGAACCAGGTCAGCAGAGCCGCTTTAGAGCCAGAGAACCAGGTCAGCAGAGCCGTTGTAGAGCCAGAGAACCAGGACAGCAGAGCTGCTCTAGAGCCTAAGAACCAGGTCAGCAGAGCTGCTCTAGAGCCAGAAAACCAGGGCAGCAGAGCTGCTGTAGAGCCAGAGAAACCAGGTCAGCAGAGCTGCTTTAGAGGGAGAGAACCAGGTCAGCAGAGCTGCTTTAGAGCCAGAGAACCAGGTCAGCAGAGCTGCTCTAGAGCCTAAGAACCAGGTCAGCAGAGCTGCTCTAGAGGCAGAGAACCAGGTCAGCAGAGCCGCTTTAGAGCCAGAGAACCAGGTCAGCAGAGCTGCTCTAGAGGCAGAGAACCAGGTCAGCAGAGCCGTTGTAGAGCCAGAGAACCAGGTCAGCAAAGCTGCTTTAGAGCCAGAGAAACAGGACATTGGGGCTTATTTACAAGCCCCTTGCGCCGCCGCTGCATCACTTTTTCCCACACAAAAGTGAAGCACTGGCAGTGCAAGGGACTTGTAAATAAGCCCCATTGTGCCCATTCGAATGCAATAAAACAGTTACGTAACCTTCACACCACGGAAAAGGTGAAATAAAGCACCAGTTTCTAAAGTTATTGCTCTTTCCACAGTTACTGGTAACTCAAGTCTCCTGCCTGAGGTCTACTACATTTATTGTAATTTAAAACTTCAGGTATCAAAATGCAAAGTTGTGTGAGCTATTAGCCTTACACTGGCTGAACAACTGCCTCCTACCATAGGACTGTTACGAGTGTCTACAAATCTAAGATTGTATTTTGGGAAGTAGATGATGCACCTCATGCCTGCAACATAAAACAAGCATTTGCAATGCAATAGGGCTGGCATTATTAAACGTTTGAGCTATTGGCGTTGCAAATGATAATGTTTGTTAGTTTTTGTATTTTTTTGTTAAAAAATATTCCAGCAGTAGCATAAGTAATGAAATAAAATCCACGTAGACCACCAGTACCACCACCACTAACACCACCAGTACCAATACCACCGCCACTACCACCACCGCTACAACCACCACAAGTACCATAACCACCACTACAATTATTACTATTACTACTCTGTGGTGATAGTAATAATAATAGTGGTAGTTATGGTACTGGTGGAAAATTACTATTATAAATTACAATACCTGTTAATTTTTCAAAAGGCATTGCCATTTACAATACCAATAGCTCTAAAACTCGCAGTTGCGAGACCTATTGCATTGTAAATGCTTGTTTGATAACCTCTGAAGCATGCTCACCCGACTAATTTGTGCAGGCAAGCACCCTAGCATTGGCTGGAGCGCCTTGACTTTGCCTTACGAACGCGGCGGGTTCGGAGTCCCTGATCTACACCTTTATTACTTGATTGCACAGGCGCATTTTGCCTATCACTGGTACCACCATGATGCACGGCTCCAATTCCTTGAACCCGAAAGCTCGCAAATTAACCCTAACCCACTCGCTACCCTTCTTCCACGTGGCCTTCCCAGAAATGCCACAGAACTCCAGAGAATCACAACCACATGCTGGACATGGACCAAACTCCTAAGGTATCTTGGTTTCGATCAACTATATTCTCCACACATCCCCGTCGCAGACAACCCATGGCTACCTGTCACTACCGAAACACTCACTAAGAGAACCTTGTCCACCCCACCTGCCGACTTCATGTAATGGGGGACGTTTTCAATGAGACGGGATTACACTCAGTCTCGTTGCTTGCGGATGGGCACGACGTCACACAAATGGACAGATTTCTTCTGCATACATTGCACAAGGCACTATGTGCCACGGTCCCAACCGCCCCTCTCGAACCACTTGACTTCCCATGGTTATCACTTGTCATCACAACCCCAGACGGCACACACTTAATGTCTAATTTTTATCATACAGCCTCAAATATGAGACCTATTACTGACAGGGGAGCGAGGGGCGGCCTGGGAAAGAGATTTGGGAGCCCCACTACCAGATAAGATGTGGTCCTCCTGCTGTGAACAAACCAAGTTAGTCTCAAACAATCACCGTAATAAACTACTACATTTTAAGTACTTGCATCGAGCATACACCACCCCGCATTTAATGGCCAAATATGATCCCACTAAATCCCATAACTGCCCTAGATGCACGGCGGACCACGCCAACTTCATTCACTTGATCTGGAACTGCGCTCCTATACTAGCATACTGGGAAGAGATATTCCACACCTTGACACAGATGATAGAAACCAATCTTGATCCTACTCCACTAACAGCCCTGCTGGGATATGTTCGGCCACTTCCGAAGGGTATCCGACGCTATACAGCTATTGCGTAGGTATTGGCTAAATGACAAGTATCCATGCATTGGGGGGGCCACATCCCTCCCCACAGTCAAACGATGGGTGCAGGATTTCATATATATATATATACGCCACTCTGCAGCCACCTGCATCCAGGCCTAAAAACATATAGCAGCCGCTGCGATCATATCTACAGCTATTCCCACTCGTGGATGGAGACCGTGCCCCTGACTGATACATATTGCAAGGCGGAATAGCTGCATATAATAGCCTTAAAGTAATATTTATGCAGGCCCAGCCTTATCAATGCCCCCCCCCTCCACCCCCACACCCGTCATCCGTAGTTCACATCTCAGGGAGGGTTCTGTTCCCCGATAGTGCGCATTCATTCCCCGGACAGTAACGCCATATTTTCTGATCGCCAGACCCCATGCATATACAGGCACAATGTATTCACCTATAAATGAGACGTGATTATGCTGAGAATAAGCAAAAATGTGAAGATGTATAATGACAATTTTGAAGCCCTTGCACGTGTAATCAAATCTATTCTTATACTTGAGACCATATGTTTTGTTTATGTTATGTTTTTCCCTTTGTAAAAATCAATAAAAGAAATAAAAAAAAAAACATTTGTATTAAATCAGTCTGCAGATGTGAAGTTGTGTGTGTAAATGCATATTGCACATTGTCAATGATTCGCAAAAATATAAATCCATAAAGTTATTTTACAGTCCTGAACTTAGATCTCATATTCAGCAAAGTGCAATGTGTTGGCAAACAAAGTACAGTAGTGATTGGTTTGATGTGAAGCAGAAAAGGATCCAAGAGTAGCTGATGGTTGCCCAGACAAAGCAATTTAAGAGGAGTTGCCGGAACCTGTTGATGGGTTATGATTTGGGTTATATGCTATTTGACAAAGCTGGAATGAATGTGATGTTTTCAATGTAAGGTGGGAAGATGGGGAATGGGGTGGTGCAGATGCAAGGCCATGAAAGAGTAGTTGCGAACAATTCTGGAATGAATGCAAATATTGACATGCTAAAGAAGAGCACTGCTTATCATTTCTGCATTCAAATCGGGCACTGGAAATGGAATTGTTGACAAAATCCAGATCGAATCCAAAATGATTTTGTTCTAAGATGCAGAGAAATGTGAATCACGTGCAAACAAAGTTTTGGCCCCAGCCTAACCGCTTACTGTGCAGAATATGCAAGATCAGAGACAATTGCGCAAGAATATGCCCATACCCCCAGTGTTGCAGCAAAATATGAAAAACAAAATGCAGTATGATCCAGGATACAAACAAAATCTATTGATTCTGAGCAATGATTTCCCCCAGTTTTCTTCAGAAAATAATTCTCAATGACGGTGCCTGAGGGGGAAGAGGATTGCTTACTAGGAGCAGTCCTGGAGGTGGAACAGAGTGGCTCGTACATTGATGGTGAAGTCAATGGCCATCCCGTTTCTTTCTTGATAGATACAGGGCTACCCGCGCTACAGTTTGTTCTGTGGGGGTTCCAAACCTACCCCTCTCTGTAAATGAAGTCCAAGTTGTAGGCATCAGTAATGAACAGATTGTTAATCAGTTCACAGCAGATGTCTCTGTTAAAATAGGGTCAATAGAAAATATTCATCAGTTCATTCTGTGTGATTCAAGTCCTGTAAACTTGTTGGGCAAAGACTTGCTTTGCAAGGTTCAGGGTGTGATTTATTGTACACCAGATGGTGTAGTATTAAAACCCAAGATTAAGATTATGTGTTCAAAATAAAAATGCATAAATCAAGAGTTCAACTGTTCCCAGTCCTGACCAAATTTGATTTAGTTCTGGATTTAAGACATACTCTCAAAGAAAGGATCTCTCTGGTTGAGAGATATGATTAATCAAAAGTACAAAACCTGTCTAAATGCTATTTTCCCCAGAATCAAACAGTGCAAACTTCTAGAGAAGCAGAAGAAGGAATGAAGCCCATTATTGCAAAAACAATTGAACCAGGAATTCTTCTGGGAGTGCTTGGTAGTCCTTGCAACTCTCCCGTGATGGGATTTAAAAATAAAATTGTGGTAAGTGGAGAATTGTGCAGGACCTGCAAAAAATAAATAAGATAGTGATTCCTTGCTGTGGGAAAGTTCCCCTTTTTGCATGGTTGCCCCACTTTTTGCCTGATGTTGATGCTCTTTGACTGAGTGTGCCCTGGGCTCCTGCCAACCAGGTACCCAGGGCCTATGTTCTTTCCCTAAAACTGTACTGTGTACCCCCAAATTGGTACCTCTCTGGCCACATGTAAGTCCCTTGTAAAAGGTACCTTAGGTACCAAGGGCCTTTTGACCAGGGAAGGCCTCTAAGGGCTGAAGCACTTTTGTGCCACCCTTAGAGGTCCTGCAGCTTAACACACACACACTGCCATTGCAGGCTGAGAGTTTTGGTGCAGAGAAAGGTTGAAGAGTCGACATGGCACACATCCCTGTGTGCCATGCCTGCTTCAACACCCTCCGCATGCTTCGCAAGATCTACAGGTGGATCCCGACAGACACAAGAAGAACAGTCACCCAGGCCCTCGTCAGTAGCAGACTTGACTATGGGAACGCCCTCTACGCGGGAGCCCCGGCCAAGCTCATCAAGCGACTGCAACGCATACAAAACGCCTCCGCACGCCTGATCCTCGATGTACCACGCCACAGCCACATCACCCCCACCTGAGGAACCTGCACTGGCTCCCCGTCGACAGGAGAATCTCCTTCAAACTCCTCATCCACGCACACAAGGCACTCCACAAGACTGGCCCAGCCTACCTCAACAGACGACTCCTCTTCTACGTCCCCAACCGCCAACTCCGCTCCGCCGACCTCTCCCTCGCCACCGTCCCTCGCATTTGAAGAACTACCACCGGCGGCAGATCCTTCTCCCACCTCGCCGCCAAGACCTGGAACACCCTTCCACTAAGCCTACGACAGACCCAAGACCTGCTGACCTTCAGGAGGCTACTCGAGACCTGGTTGTTCGACCAGTAGCAGCACCCCCCCTTTTTTCCCTAGCGCCTTGAGACCCTCGCGGGTAAGTAGTGCGCTTTACAAATTCTGTGATTGATTGATTGATGCCTACAACCCACTGCCTATGGCATAGGACAGCCACCCCTATAGCTCGGTGCACTATGCCACTCCTGAGGGTACTGGTGCATGAGCCCTGTACCCCTACAGTGTCTAAGTCTATTCTTTGACATTGTAAGTGCAGTAAAGCCATAAAAAGTATATGGTCTGGGAGTTTGTCATTACAAACTCCACATCACCATAATGGCTTTACTGAAATCTGGGAAGTTTGGTATCAAACTTCTCAGCACATTAAACCCACACTGATGCCAGTGTGGAATTAATGAAAAATGCACTCAGAGGGCATCTTAGAGATGCCCCCTGAAAAACAACCTAACTCTAGTGTCCTGGCTGACTGGCTGCTCGCCAGCTGCCACCCCCAGACATGTTTCTGGACCCCTGGGTCGAGAGCCTCCCGCTCTCGGGGACTGGAAACAAAGCACATCCTGGGCAGAGATGCCAAGCCTCCTCCCCCAGGATGGGCAGGGTCCACGAAGGACTTGCCGCCTTTGTGAACTAACCCAGCCATTTGCTGCTCCAAGCAACTGGCCCCCAGTGGTTCTGACCCCCACTTTGGGCGGGAGAATCGGCGGGAAAACCAAGATAGGAGGAGAGGTGTGCCCACCATTGCCAACCCCACCCCTCAGGTGAGGAGGCGAGGTGAAGCACAACTCTCAGTCCCCGCCATCTTGAAGATGGGAGGACCCAGCCAACCAGAGTGAGGCTTATGCCCCCCTCCCACTGAAGGGTGGCATAATAGGGGGTGTACCCACCCCAAGGAGGGGACCCATTGGTCCCAACCTGTACCTACCTGAAACACCCCTAAATCTAGTATTTAGGGGCAACCCCAAACCTTGCTTCCTCAGACAAGAAGAAACAAGAAGAAGAAGGACCAAAGAGCCATTCTGAAGAAGAAGAGGCCACCAACCGACTTGGCCCCAGCCCTACTGGCCTGTCCCAACCTCGACCTGCTCCAGTGGAATCCTGGCGTGTCCTGCAGCCAGCAGCCCCCCAGAACCCGGAGGACCTGCCCTGCCTTCACTGAAAAGACTTTGTCTCACGAGAGCACTGGATTTGCTCACCAACAGACTCTGGCTCCGGCCAAATCCGTGAGTCTGCACCACTCTGCACCTGATGGCCACGGCCCGAGTTCGAGTGGCCCAACACCACAAGGAGGTCTCCCTGGCGATCCTGACCTGGAATCTGGTGATCCCTGACCTACCTCAAGTCTCCCGACGACGCCTGAAGCCCCTTTCTGAAGGATCCCCTGACCATGACCTGAGCCGGTAAGAAAAACCGGATGCCAAAAGACACCCTTGCACCCGACGCCCCACAGCCTTGGGTGGCCCAGCCAACGGTGTCCTGGCATTCCCCGACATCACTACTTACCTCTCCAACCAGTGGTCGCCTCCAGAAGATCTTCATCCCCAAGCCTGCAGTGTTTGTTGCAACCAGAGAATCCCAATTGAAAACAACAGGGTACCCGATGCCAAAACAGCATCCTGCACCCGGCTGCCCCTGTGCCGCTGTGGGTGCACTTTGTGGGCTAACTTGAACCCCCGTTGCCCTGAGCTTAAGTCCAGGAGCTTTGCTCCCACAACCTTGTGGCATGCTCGTGAGCAGCCACCAACCGGAGGCCCCCTATCCCCCATTGGATAAAATTGGGCCTCAGCACTCGGCCTCAGCACTCTGCACCTGGCCGCCCTAGGGCCGCTGAGGGTGCTTTTTGTGTGCATCCTGGACGCTGGGGGAACCCTTGTTCTAACCTCAGAAACTCAACCCTCAAGACCGTTTACTTACCTGCAAAATGATAACCCCATTTTTCTCCATAGGATTGCATTGACTGTTTTCCTCTGAAAACCTCCTACGTGTTGAGGGTGTTTTGTATCTAAACCTAAGAAACTGTGTTTTGATAAAAACTGTTTTACTCACCTTTTATCCAGAAAATGTCCCATTGTGATATCTAGGCATATCACACTGAGTAGGAAAAGTAATCTTAAAAGTAACTTAAAAAGTAATTAAAAATTAATTTCAACTATTTCTGAACATTTGACCTACCTGCATCTACATTCAACTGTATTATCACAAAAGTATTATTTTTACTTACCTGTGCCAAGTCTGGCTTGGTTCTAAAAATAAAATACAACAAAGAAATATTTTTATACAAAACAATTGGTCAGAGTTCAGTCTTTGAGTGTGTGAAATCATTTCTTGCCTGAGTGTGTACAATAAATGCTTAACACTACCCTCTGATAAAGCCTTATTGCTCGCCTACACTACCACAAATAGAGAGTAAGGTATTATCTACTTTTACCTCTGTAAGCCTTTGGGGATCCACTGGACTCTGTGCACACTATACCTTACTTTGGTATAGTATATACAGAGCCAGCTTCCTACACATGCTGTCCAGTGGTCCCATGTCCTGTAGTAATCCTGTTCCAGATTCCATTTGATGAAGAATGGTATACAGTCATTGACGTATGCCAAGCATTCTTTTCCATTCCCTCAATGGAGAAAGTCAGTACTTATTTGCATTTCAGTTCCAAAATAAGTTTCTTATTTGGTGTTGAATTCCATAAGAGTATACTGAAAGTCCTTCGATTTTTAGTCAAATTCTAAAGAGAGATCTAGAAGATTTATGGTTACCATGAAACTCAGTCTCGGTGCAATATAGTGATGACCCATTGGTCGCATCAAAGATTAAAAAAAGATTGTAATCTTGACACAATTGCCCTATTTAATCATTTAGCTGACAATGTTAACAAGGTTTCCCCCACAAAAATGCATTATTGACAAAGGAGGTGGTCTATCTAGGTCATCACATTGAAAAAACAGCAAGGAAAGTCATGAAAGAATGCATTTCTGCAATTTAGAAAATGAATCCTCATACCAACCAGAGGGAGGTGAGGAAGTTCCTGGGAATTGTTGACTACTGCCGTCAGTGGATCCCAAACTTTTCCTTGATTGTAAAGCTTTCAGTATGGTTGACCCACAGTGATATCAAAGTCCCAGTACCGTTTATGATAAATGTTTAGAGGCCTTCCGAGTGTTGAGGGAAAATGTATGTAATGCACCTCCCTTGGAATGCCTGATTGTTATCTTGAGGTTTTTGTTTTCCATCATGATAGAGGTGGGTGTGCACTTTCAGTTTTGACACAAAAACATAAGGGCATGAGATCAGTGGCTTATTTATCAGCTGTACTGGATACAGTAGCCATAAGTCTTCCAGGTTGTTTGAAAGTGGTTGCAGCTGTTTGCATTGCAATTAAACAAAGTTAAGGGATTGTGATGAGACATACATTGATTGTATTTGTTACACATTCTGTTGAGATTTTGCTGACTCGTACTCGAACTCCGGATATGATAAACATCCGACTGACCAGAGATGTACAAGTCATACTGGCAGCTGAAAATATGTCAAAAGATGTGATTTCTTGAACCATGCAACAATGCTTCCTGTTTCAAACAATATTTGTGAGGACAATGACAGTAGCGATGATGATAATGAATCAGAAGAAGACTGCATTAGTGTTACAGAATTATGTACCAAACCAAGACCAGATATTAAAGTAATTCCTCTTGAATTGGCTGATCTGATTTTGTTTGTTGACGGTTCTTGTTTAAAAGACCAATATGGGTCACTGAAAGCTATATGTTCCATTTCTGAAGTCCTTGAAGCATTACATCTTCCGAATGTAACTTCAGCACAGGTTGCAGAGTTGGTTGCATTGACAGGAGCTTGTTGCACGTCAGAAACTTTGAATGTGACTATCTAAACAGACAGGCAGAGTGGTTTTAGAGTGGTCCATGATTTTGGACAACTGTGGTTACAAAGGGGTTTTATGACATCCACTGAAACTCCCATCAGGAATAGTCTCCATATTCTTGATTTATTAAAATCAATATAGCAACCAAAAGAGATGGCTGTGGTCAAGTGTGCTGCCCATAAGTCTCGAAAAAATATAGTCACTTTTGGAAACAGATATGCTGATCAAGTGGCCTGAAGCTGCGCACTTGAGAATGAAACTGTGATTCAAGGAACAGAACAAGATGACACAAGAGAAAAGTTTGTGGTAAACACAGAAAATGAGTTGTTTCCTATTAAACCAATTCAGACTTCTTTAAGTGAATTGAGAGATCTCCAAGAGGAAGCGTCAGAGGATGAGAAAAGAACATAGGAAATGTTATGTTACAAGAAAAACATCTACATTACTCCTGAGTATTAATATGTACTGTTCTGAATCCCATGGCAAGATATTGCCTAATCAGTCACATGAAGGGGTGAAGGGGAGAGATGGAATGGTAAGCACTTTTAATAAATCTTGGACGAATACAAAATGTAGAAACGTTGCAGAAAATCTATGTAGTCATTGTTTGTTATGTCAAAGATTAATCAAGGTAGAAAAACCAGTGTTGGTATGAACCATATTGGTAAATCAGAGGGCACATTTACGAGACTTCAAGCAGATTTTATTGAAATGCCAGTTTACAATGGCTTTAAATATAGTCTTGTGATTGTCTGCTTATTTTCTAAATGGGTTGAGGCATACCCTACCCCAAGACTGGACAGTTTGACAGTTGCCACATGCTTGTTAAAGGATCTACTTCATAGATTTGTCCTGCCAACTTCTGTTGAGACAGATTCTGGTTCGCTTTGTGAAAATTTAGATTTTACAATTAATTTGTACTGCTCTCCAAATTGACTGAAAGTTCCATTGTAGTTATCGTCCTCAATCTTCTGGAATAGGTGAGGGGTAGAATGGAACCATAAACACAAACTCACTAAAATATCGGCTTCTGCTAATTTGAAATGGCCAGATACCCTTCCTCATGTTTTGATGAGCACCAGAAGTACACCGGACAAAAGGACTGAATTCTCGCCCCATGAAGTATTGATGGGCAGAGCAATGAGATTGACTTAAACTCCTTCAGTTACACTTGTTTCAATTACTAATGACATTTTAGATTATATCAAAGGTCTGGCTGATATGGTGAAGTCTGTTTCTCATCAGGTGAATTTGGCAACCGAACTGAGCAAAGAAATCCAGAGCCATTCATTGAATTCGGGTGACTGGGTGGTTATCGAAAGACGCATCCGCAAAAATTGCCAGGAGGAGAGATGGCGTTACGCTTATCAAGTCATATTTGTGACTAAAAATGCTGTGAAGTGTGCCTGAGTCCCGCAGTGGATTCTTGCTACACACACAAAAAGAGTGAAGGTGGTACATGAAGAAGTGTTGAAAACAAACACTAATTCAACCTAAAGTTTGCAGCGTGGACCCAGTTGCTGAGTTTGAAGTTGATGAAACTCGTGAAGTTGCTGAAGTTGTCGATGAAAGTGAAGATCCTTGTGAAGATACCTGTGACCAATTTCAAGTCGAAGATCAGAGTGAAGAGCTGTTGCAAAGTCACGCGCAACAGCAAGAAGAAATAGTCTCTGATCCAAAAAATAAAAGACTTCAGTTGAAAATTCAAGTAACAAAAACCCCCAGAGGAAGAAAGCAGTTCACAGTGAATAGGACTGCTGATGCTGAACAAAAATCAAGTCCATCAGTGAGTGGAGAAGACTGAGTAGTAGTCACAAGCGAAGAAGGGCTGCAACAACCAAGACTTTGAAGCAAACTTGCACAAAAAAACACTGGCAGAATTAAAGACAATCGAAGATTCTGAAAAAATTGAAATTGACTCAGACAACAGTGAAATGGAAACAGCAGCTAGTAAGAGACCAGCAAGGATAAGAATCCCAAACAAGAAGTATGCTATAGTTAAATGGGCGTATCTAGCATTTGTACCTGAAGAAGAAGAGTCAGAGCCAGGGACTTACAGTCCAATAAAGTGTTGCCACTACACCTTTGAAAGTGAACCTGAAATGGAAATTGAAATTAAAGAAGAACCACCTTGAAAAATGACTTAAAAGCTATTAAAATAAATTAAGCCTAAACTGTAGAATTTACAAATAAGAGAAAAAGAAAATTCTTTTTGAGAGCATGAACTGAATAACATAAAAATGAGAAGCTTTTTATAAGCCTAGTTTGATTTTTGTTTTCAAAGAAATATGCAGAAAAGAAGAAAAGTGTATTATTGTTTTAAAGACACTTTTTGTTGGTTTTTGAAATTTCATGAATACTTTTGATCTCAGCAGAAATGGCATATAGCAAATGCTGCAAAATTTGCTACTGACACTAATAATTTTAGTTGGCTTGTTCTTATGCCTCTTTTTTCCAGTAGGATATGACTCCACAAATGTTGAATTAACTATTGTGCATCCTGCAGTTAAACATATTGCACTGACAGATAGGGAGAGCTCAGTTAGTGGTGGATTTCATCATGATGAACTAAAATGTTGAATAAGTATGTTGAAATCATGGGGTCAAAGACTACTTTGTATTTACTTTTCTTCCTTCTTCTGCAGGTAAAGGAGCTACCTACATGCAACTACCAATATCTTGTGGACTTTAATGTAATGTGCTTGTTAGTATGTTTAAAAAACATGAGTTTCTGTCTCCTTATTTGTCAGATTGTAATGTCTCATTGGGAGTTCTACCTGTCTCTGAGGATGAAGCTGTCAATAAGGGTCTTAAATATGGTAAAAGTTCTGAATACAGATGCACCAATTAAGCAGAAAATAAAACGATTAACCATGACAATGTATGCAGTTTAAATGATGAAGAGTGTGAGTTTTTAAAGAATATAATGAAAGGAGAGTTAAGATTGTGAGAGATTGGTGACATGAGAAGAAGAAAAGGGAGCAGTTTAGGCTGAGCAAAAATATAGATTGTCACATTTGCATCCAAGGTTGAGAATGGAACATGAAAGAAAGGGTGAATTGTGTATTATGCATTGTGAACCTGCAGAATTTAGGTCAATTGAGTATATGGATGAAAGTGAATGTGAAAAAGTTATGTTATAAATGTTGATTTTTTGATTGGTGGGTAACCACTTTTGAGAGGAATTTATTATGTGTGTAATAAGACTGATTATTTCAATCTGCAGTGTAATTGGGTTGGATCATGCTATCTTGCTTTAGTGCAGGGGTCTGCAACCTTTTCTGTAAAGAGGACTACTTCTAATCAGTGAAACCCATCGTGAGCTACTGAAGGCTAAGCAACTCCCGCATTGTTAGCAGACACCCCCACACCCTGCTTAATTGGCGTTAAGCCTAATGTCCATAAAGCCAGATGCTACGGTTTGAACAAAATACTTTGACTAGGGGCACTATGACAGGGCTGCTATGTGTGTCAGTGAGAGCGTGGTCTTTGGGGATGTATGAACATGTGTGCATATGAATGGGATATATGTGTACAGGTGGCTGAGAGACTGTGTCGTATGTATAACACAAATGGGAGAAATTTAAAGTGCAGAAAAATGTTCTGCAAAAATGTTCAGAGTATGTATAGCGAAAATTAAACTGAAGAGTTAACTTTGTTTATATCGATTCCATAAAACTCATCATTTAAGTTTTCTACCCATTCCAAGTGTCACATTTACAAACACCAAACATCTTGCTCCCAGCGGCCTGTAGATATGGTGCCATATTTACCACAGAAAAATATGTTTGTTGAAATGGGAGGGATTTTAAATGAATAAACATGCTTCATAAAACATTAAGAGGTATTTGGTTTAATTCAAAGTGGAGAAAGACATTAATACTTATTGTTTCATAGAAAAAGTTTTTTTCACTTTAAATTTCTCCCATTTGAAAAACAATGACTATATTTCAGTTATAAATATGGCACAGTGTCTACTGGCCACGGGGAGCAAAAGGCCTGCTGCTTGTAAATGCGACACTTTGAAATGGGAAAAAATTAAAAATGAGCTAATATTTAAGGTAACTTTTTCATTTTAAATTTCTTCCATTTAAAAGCATTCAGAAACATCATTTTGATTTCACGCTCCAATATTGAGTCAACAAGGACTTTTATTTAAGAGTTAAATACTTCAGTGCTTCAGTTCTTCACCTCTGTGACCCAGCTTGGTCCATAAATCTGACTCCAGAACTGCTCATTATCAGGCTCTGCTATCTGCAGCCTGATGATAATAATGTAAAGTGAACACAGCCTTCCTTTATCATTAAAAGAAAAACGGGACCCTGTGCTTATTTAAACATGAACTCAAGGCTTCGAGCTACTCTGAAGGTGTCTGGGAGTTGGAGACACCTGCTTTAGTGTTTCCTTGAGCTTATAACAAAAGTGGAGTGAATAATGTAGATGGCCTGAGGAGAGTGAAACAAAGTTTTGAATAGATAGTATAAGATATATTAAGAGCCATTATTCCAGCTATAGCTGTGGCTATGAGTGATGTGAAAATTAGATGCTTGTCTACATTTGTAGAGCAGCCGTCTTCTAACATGGCTTGAGTCTTAACTCCAATTAATTCTGAGTTCATCGCTATGCGTGAAGTGATTTGAAAAACCGCTTAGTTCTAGATATCCTTCTTGCAAAGGAAGGCAGTATTTGCAAGGTACTGAAGGTAAAGGAGTGTTGTACCTTCATACCTGATAAAAGTAGGGTTATTAGTGTCTACGTGAATAATATACAAATATCTCTCTTGAAGTTCAAGCTTTAGAGGAGCATGGCTTGTTGAAAACCGTGGGTTCCTGGGTTTTTGAAATAGGGAAGGATTTTAGTAAGGTTGGTGAATGGTTTGATAGTTTGAGAGGGGGGGTGCTAAGGCAAATTTTAAACCCCTGTAATAATGGTAATGATTTTTGCAATTGTTGTGTTTCTCTTGTTCAAATTCTTTGGCTATCTGTTTCTAAATTGTGAGTGTAAGGATAAAAGAAAGTCGTTGAAGTGAAAGAGAGAAGAGCTCAGGATGGAGAATGTTAAAGATTGTATTTACAATCAGCTAAAATTCATGGATTAAAAAACAGAAATTGATGCAGACTATAATATAATTTCTGACTAGTTTAATTTGAACTAATTGTGTGTTTTAGTGATTATAGACTAATCGGGGGGATTTTTTGGAGATTTGTATATGTTTATATTTTTTGTACATCATTCATGACGTGCAGAATGTATTTTCACACTTGATTACACATATATACATTGATATAGTACTATTGCTTTTGAAACGAATTCTCTAGATATGTAGAAGTATAGTTTTGTGATATGCGTCGATATCTGTTAAGTGGGAGACGATGCTCGTGATTGCCAAAACAATACTTCTCGCCGTATCATGGGTGTCGTGAGACGATGATCTATTGTGGTTCCATTCAAGCAGATTACCACACATTTAATATTCTACAATAAGGGCTTGTGCTAACATGTTTCCTGTTCTGGAGGTGCCAAGGGCAGAAGGGAGGCCATGGAAGAGTCGTGCTTGAATAATACGGGCGTTTGGAGCCCGAGCGCTCGAAATCGGAGGCAGGAGGGGGAAGCATTTGTGACCGGAAGCAAGCGAGAGATCCTGATGTATGTTTCAGTTATTTACGGGCTGTACACGGTGCTCTGAGTGTGGAGGGAGCCAGCCAGGACATTGGAGTAGCTGGTGTGGCTTGCGCTTAGTTTATTGGGAGATACATCATATCAACAAGTCTCCCTCCCCCTGCTTTTTTTCCTTAGCCGACTGCTCCTTGCCCTTTTGCCAGCTTTTGCCCTCTTTCACCTTTTGGCTTGCTCCTTTCTCAATTTGACCTTCATTGATGGTCCTCAGGAACCTTAAATAAGAGGAACCACTTGTAGCTGAAAATAAGCCTCAAGGTCTCAAAGGAATAAAGACCTGCAGCAGATCTGTTCCTGAGTTTTGAGGAGTTTTCACTGAGTTCCTGTGTTCCAGGTCCCTCGAGTCCCATGTTCCTTCAAATCCACAAATTGATTGCCACTGGATGTATAATTGCTGTTGTCTACAGAGTTTCTTCTTTAGACTGTGTTCGGACGTTCCTCTTTTGGGCCATTATCCACTGCGTAAGTGGCTAGGTGATCGTTCTGCACCTAAAGGGCTAAGTGGTCAGACTAGTTCCCCCTGGCAGCCCCGGGTCCCCACTGCTTGGCCATTGTTTCTCCCCAGTTGCCCGCAGTCTGTCCATCCTGTGTCGTCCCGGTAGGGTTGGGGTTGGTGCCAGTAGGGGGCAGGGTCACGAAGTGTGATTAGATGTGTTGTAGGGGGTAAGGAGGGCTGAGGGTTGCCCTCTGGTGGCTCAGTGTGGCTTGCAGTTGAGGTTGTGGCTACAGCGGCCGTGGGAGTTGGGCGTCATCTAACTGCAACAATTTTCTAGGCATCGACCAAGGAATAGTGCAAGTTGGTCACACTTTTTGTTCTGCTTTAGCGCAGCTAACATGCACATAGGATCCTTGCTACCTGGATTAATAATGGGGGGAAAAAGCTCCTAAAATAAGTTCCCAGTTTGTTCAACTTCATTTGAATGCTGTGAATTAATCTGCATCTGCGTTATCTGGAAATCTCGCTAACAATGTCATTGAGTCTGACAGTATTGTAACAGACCCTTTAAGTGTGAACACACATAATGAGCAGATGGGCAAGAGTCTCCAAAGGATAATATTGTCAAGAGCAAAAAATGAACAAAGTAAAGTGTGTCCAAGTCGGATAAGTCAAAGTTTTAAAAAACGAAAAGGTGCAAAATTGCCAATTAAAGACTATATGAAATTGATAATGAATAAAGTAGTTCCTGGTAAATCCTTGACATTTGATGAGCCTCATGAAAATGAAAAACAAAAAGATCTAATTGGCTTAACTAGGTCTACAGACTCACCTTTAGTGCTTCAAGAGGCTTCAAATAATAGTGTAATATATGACACTGTAAAGGCTGCCCCAACTGCTTCTGTATCTGCCTTCACAGCGACATCTTGTACAAATGAAAAAGGCTTGAGTCCTAATCCATGCAATCTCAAAGTAGGGGTCTTAACCCTGGCTCTGTATTGTAAAAAGAATCACGAAATGACGACTTTGGCACAGGTCTGTACCGCACCTGGCAGGCAAGTGGAACAGACTGGAGAGGGCTGTGAAAAGCCGGTTATTCTTAGGGGTTCATCTGATGATGTCGATAAGGTTTCAAGTGAAGCACAAGTGCCACTCTTAGTTGATGTTATGACACAAATAAAATCAATACTATTAAATGCAATACTGTAATTGGAAGCCCGAATAAAAATGAAATAATACCGGGCTTTATAACCTCACAAGGGGTACCTAACGATGGAGGACTGGGGGTCCCCTTAATCTATCCTGTCAAGGGCAATATCTTAAGTGATAAGTCAATTTTGGATATAGTTTCAGGTGATATAGGTTCCAGTGATTCGATTGACATGCCTCTCTGGTAAATCATGCTTTTGGGACATTAAACTGTCATCTAGCCCTCTCTTTAATCCTGACAATAAAAAGCAACCAGAATCCGATGTTGTTATTCCATCTATCCAAAGAAGACTTTCTTCACCCTATATGATTGACTTGTCTTCGACTCAAGATGTGAGTGCTACCCATGAGGAGAGCATTTATATTGCCAGGCAAGATGTTTTAAAAAGCACGGCAGGTCTCACCCTCCCCAGTTAAAAATATACATATCATCCAATAGAGACGAACAGCTATCAGGCTTCGCTTGATCCGATGAATAAGATTCTTGACTCAGTTGCCCATCTCCTAGCTAAATTGGTAAAAGGATGTGGAAAATAATGCTGATATTAATCTTCAAATATTACACCATTTAACTGAGCAGAAAGTAGGGGATGGAAAAGATGATTTGAACGATGGAAGAGAAGGGGTCTGAAGTTATTCCAAAGGATCAGTGGTCGCAAGTTCTCTCCTTTTACAATAAAGACACCCAAATGGAGGATGCTTATACATTGCTGAAGACTGTTAAGGAGACTGTACATTTTCAATTCAAAACAGAAGTTAATCAGTCAGAATATTTCTCACAAATTGAGCCAGACTGAGAGCCCCTCTGAAACAATATAGTTAAGGGAAGGCAGTTTTAATCCACCAAGGTACTGACCAGTAATTCCTTGAACTCTGAAGTAGAGATCTTAGTGGCTCCAACCAGTGCTATTGTAAGTGATGTGGTAGTAATATCAACAACCACTGATACCAAAGCAGATTCTCTACCACGTTTGAAAGATCCTTCAATGAATAAAATTGTGTCCCTGATATTTAAAAAAAATATGTAATTGCGACTTACTAAAAAAATACAAAGGCGGTGTAAAAGGAGAATACCAAGGAGAGGACGAAGAAAATTAAGGATGGATATTTCCTCTGCAAATTCTGTTAGTGTTCATGAACCTACTGGTGAGGGCTTATCTACTCTGAAGGATGGGTTTGTGCAAAATCCACATTATGAAACTAAGGTCATTAAGGTCACTGGTGAAAAAGTGTGCCCTGTTGGTTCACGACCCCAAAACGAGGTACAGGCACCGCATAGTAACGCCAATGAGTTGGTTAGCCTCCAATTTAACATAATCATCTCTATTCCACTAAGCAGTGTTACTACTACCGAAGGGATCCAGGACCAAGATAGGTGTGTTATTACTGATGGCCTACTCATAGCGGTGGGCCACAAGCTCAATAGGAATGCTGCTCCTGTCGATCATACGAATTATGATTCCGATTATGTTTTCCCTATCACGTTGGGCCAATATCAAGCGGATGAAAGTGTCCTGAGGTTTATAGATATTTTTTCTGATTACAGTAGCGTTCCCTTCTTAAATAGATCCAAGATACTGGCAATTCTTGCTAACATACCACGGCTTTCAAAAATTTCAATGAAGGAAATTTCCTCAGTGTCGTTCCCAAAAGATTGGAATAGATCACCAGATTGGCCAAATGGTTTTGTGCAGTTCAGGTCAGGGCTTATTGCAAATGTAGTACTAAACCACATGGATAATCTTTGACATATGGGGTATGGCGTTAATAAAATCCAGCTTACACCATCAAGGCCTAATCCATGACTAAAGGATGTCCCAAGGTTTCACATGGCTGATGGTTGGGATACTTGCTCACCAGGAATAGCTGCTCAGAAAGACGCTGGGTGTAATGGGGCAGCAGTGGAGCAAGTCACAGTAAAGTGGTCAGACAAGGGTAGACAAATATTCACAAATTTCGGTCAGCCCTACGATTGGATTGCTTCCAAGATTCAACCAAGGAAGCAGGTTTTTAAACACCCAGTATTGGAGATCCTGACAACGAGACTCTCAGTTTCCTCTCCTGGAACATAGCCGGCTTAAAGAGGAACTTAAAACCCTTAACAACTGCATTGCAAGAATGTGATATCACAATTTTTGCCCTACAAGATACTTGGGTCACAGATGACGTGGTAATGAATGACTTCTTGTTATTTAATCAAAAGGCTGTTAAGTGCCATTTTGGTAGGCCAGCAGGAAGCCTTACACCCCTAGTGGCAGTAGAGTACATAGATAAGAGTGTACACATTTAGATGCATTTACAGATTTTTTAACTATTTCACTTTTTGGTCTGGGCTGTAAGGATTTGCCTACCATGACCGCTAAAGGTTTTGATTTGATAATTGTGAATGTATATTTTGGTTTAAAACAGTTTTTACTGAGTTTTAGAATGAACAATACATACATCCTGCACTTACATCCACTAGCCAGTGGGGCAAATCCTGTAGGCTTATGAGGAAAGGGCAAAAGGATGACGTCAGAGGAAGAAAAGGGGGAATAACAAACCAACAGTGATACACATACTGCTTCTTGGTGGAAAAACTATCATCACAGCCAATCTTCATCTAAAGAAACATAGAGTTAGGGAGTGGAAGGGTTGTGTCCGGACGTGTCAATGTCAGGGAGTGGGGGACGAAGTGTACGCAAATAAATTGGACAAGTTTGTTTCCTAAACTCCTGGAAAAGATACCATATACACAGCTCCCATGTTTTATCAAATTGAGGTAACCTACAGTCAAGTATTGCAGTCACTTTTTCCATGCCCAATGTAGCCCAGAGTTTGTGTAGCCATTCAAATTTCGTCGGAGTGACATCCGGCCACCATTTAGCAAAGATGTCTTTTTTGACAGCACAGAGGGCTAGTGTGATAGCTTGACCACGTGCAGAGTGCAATGGATATCCGAGAGCATTGGGGAGGCCTAATAGAATATGAGTGGGGAAACGCTGTATGTCCGTGTGATACATTTCATTAATGGCAGTAAGTACCTCAGACCAGAAAGTTTGGAGTGCAGGGCAATGCCATAAAATGTGTGTCAGTGTGGCCTGCTGTCCGCAATGTCCCCAACATTGACCAGTCTCGCCCGGCTTCCATTTAGTCAAACGAGCGGTGGTGTAATACCAATAGTGAGTTATTTTTAAAAGTGTTTCTTGATTTCCAACATAACTAGCAGAGGTGCAGGCACGTTGAATAATGTTGGCCCACTCCTTAGGCGTAAAGGATCACTCACATTCCACCTCCTAACGTCGTTGTGCCAAGGAGACTGGCTTAACTGAAGGTGTATAAAGGAAAGCATACATTTCCACCAAAATCTTCCTATCCGATGCCCGGGTCAGGAGCCATCTCTCAAAGGAAGATAGGTGACAGCTGGCGTATGGTCTAATATGCGGCTGTGTGATCCAGTGTGTGATGGCGAGATATTGTCAGTGAGCAGAAGGGGGAATCTTATACTCTATGCGTATCCCTGAAAAATCCAAGATACCATCCTCATCGTAAAAGTCTTCCACTCTCTTGCAGCCATCAGCCTGCCAGTGTGTGAAAGCCGATCCTGAAGGGCTGGGGGGAAGTCTGGGTTGCCAATGACAAAAGATAAAGAGATAAAGACAATGGTCAGTGGTGAGATGAGGGAAGAAAGCCCCTTTGCAGTTTGTACCCTATCCCAAACGCTCACTGTAGCTCTGAGAACTAGAGCGATATAAACCCCCACCAGTCTATGCATCTTTGGAAGCCAGGGGATTTTCCAAATATGAATTCCAGCAATGGCTCGATCAATGAAACACCACTGTTTCTTCGATTCGGACCTGGACCACTCCACCATATATCGCAACTGTGCTGCCTGATAGTAGTGAGTCAAATGAGGAACGCCCAATCCTTCCTCCCTTAGGGGCCAGTAAGTTTGTTGCTTTGGCATACGTGCCTGTTTGCCTTTCCAGATGTAGGACTCTATAAGATGTTGCATTCCGCCAATCACTTGTGTGGGCGGCTGCAACGACAAGGTCTGAATAACATATAATATTTTTGGCAACAAAGTCATTTTCACTGCTGCAAACCGTCCCGTCCCGTCCCATCCAAGTAAGGGTCTTTCCCCTCCATGACTGTAAATTCGCTTTGGTGGCGTCTAGAAGTGCAGCATAATTTCTCTCTACAGTGGCCACAAGGGTAGAGCAAATCTATAATCCTAGATAGGGGACCCCCCCTCGATACCCAGGGGAATGGTAACTGGCGCTCAAGAAGGGCTCTGTCTGTGTGAGGGATAGTAAGGTTCAGAAGTTGTGTTTTACCCAGGTTGATCTTGAAACCTGATACTCTCCCAAATATATCTAATTCTTGCATGAAGTGTGTATGAGAAGTAAGTGGCTGTGTGACAGCCATCAGCACATCGTCCGCATACATAGCCAGTTTCCCATATGGATTCCAGCTATGAGGGAATTGTCCCTTACCTTTTCTGAGAAGGGTTCCATATATAACGCAAAAAGGAGTGACGAGAGGAGGCAGCCGTGTCAAGTGTCACGAGTGACAAGAAAGGGCTCCGACAATATCCCATTTCATCTCTCACACATGCCGTCGGGGCACTATAACTACACCACACTCATTTCTGAAAATGGGCACCAAGTCCGACCTTGTTGAGCACCAGGCGGAGAAACCGCCAGTGAACCCGGTCAAATGCTTTTTCAGCATCCAGCGAGAGGAGTTGGGCTGGCGTGCGCGAACGGTAGACTTTATCAATAAGATGGCATAGGTGTTTTGTTTTATCAGCACACCCCGTTCCGGGATGAAGTCTGCCTGATCCAGGTCAATCAGGCTCTGCATATAAGGGGCTAATCTCGCAGCTGGAATGCTAGTGAAAAGTTTGGCATCCAAATTCAACAGGGAGATGAGGCACAGTAATTAAGGTCCTTCCCAGGTTTAGGAAAACCGTTATAACAGCATCCCGAATGGTATCAGTAATTGTCTCAGACGCACCAAATGAATTGTAAAGACGAGTGAGGACAGGAGCAAATTTAGGGGCAAATACTTTATAGAAATTGGCTGTGTAGCCATCCTGGCCTGGAGCCTTCCCAGGCTTCAGCCGCAAAATTGCCGCCAAAACCTCCTCGACTCGAATGTCACTGTCCATCTGCAGGGAGGCAGTGTGGGGGAGTTGGTCCATATGTACTGCATCGAGATATTGCTGAGCCACAGTAAGATCAAGCGGTTCAGCAGTGTATAATGTTGAATAAAACCGTTCAAATTCTTGTGCAATTTGGGAATCCTGCTAAACTGTGTCTCCATGAGAGTTTTCTAAAGCAATAATCCTCCATGTAAGAACCTGGGTGCCCAGACAGTGTGCCGGAAGGCACCCTGGCTTATTGCCACCTATATAATAACATTGTTTAGTGTGCAATAGTGCATATTCTGCTCTGTGCTACATCAAGTGTCCGAAGCTCTTTGCGAGCTGTCGTCAGCTGTCTTCTGACTCTATGTGAACCTGTGTGTTGGTGTTCCCCTTCCAGATCTCTCACCCGCTCCTCCAAGACATGTCTCTTTTCAAGTCTCTCCCTATTATATTTAGCCGATATACCTATTGTGGACCTGTTTCCTTGAAGGCGCCAGTCTGTCCTATTCTTTGGATTGATCTATCCAGTTGTTTGTTAGGTGCCAAATTAAAGTCCCCGCCAATCAAAATATCTGAGTCAGGAGATGCCGTCACCCGGCCTACTGCGTCTAGTATAAAGGATTCCTGATAGTCGTTAGGGGCGTATATTGTAGCTATATAATTATACGGGTGGGCAGGGAGACACAAACGAACAGTAATCTGTCCGTGATCTCTGCTTGTACCTGCGGCACCTTGCCCGGGAAGTGTGTGGCTAAGAGGATGGCTACCCCGGCCCGCTTATGAGGAAGTGAGGAAAAAAAATTGATGATCATACCAGCGGGAGCGCAACCGAGTCCAGTCCTTCTGGAGAAAATGAGTCTCCTGTAGGAGACAAATATCACATTTGGACTCCCTAACCAGAGAGAGAAGGGCCAGGCGCTTCACTGGGGCATTAAGACCCCAAACATTGAGACTAAATATTTTAAGCAGGCAACACAATGTTCATGAACTCTGAGCTACCAATATGGACAATTGAATGAAAAGATAAGAAAATAATCTCCACCCCGATATCGCATGAGTGGCTGTAGTGAATAGAGCAAATGTGCCGAGCAGTGTAGTGTAAGAGAAAGAAAACCAAAACTATCAACAAATCAACATGCAAATTGCGCTCCCTCGCCTGGGAGTCAACGATACCAAACAGTGGGGATAAAAGTCTGTGGCATCGGTGCACCACCATATCCAGTCTTCATAGTAGTAGGAGCTCCGCCGCATGATACACTCCAAACCAGTGCTTTAAATGGGCCGGTACTCACCGGTACTGAGTACCGACACTTCTTAAATGTATCACTCTGAGTACCGGTACTCATGAAAAGGTAGGCTCATTGGCTGAGAGTGCTAATAAGCAGGAGTGGAACGTGTCTGGCAGCCAAGGCACTACTTCTGGAGCCCCGATCTGAGCCCCAGCTGAGCTATTCAGCAGGGCTCACTTGAATAATGTCCGGTGCTCACTATCACGCTGTGCTCGACAAAGCAGGGTCGAGATTCAGTTTACCTGCTAGTGTGCGCGTGTGATTTTCAAAGCGCAGCACTTCAGGTAGTAAAAAGTCAGTGCAGGGTAATACTTTAAACATAGAAATTTTTATCAGGGGCAAGGGCGGCGGATTCTTACACTTCCCGTACTTTCGATCGGAGTGTTAATGCCCAGGCAATGCGATCGAAGAGGCCCCTGGAGCGCTAATCTAACTGCTTTCTGCACTGAGGCACCTACCTTCCTAACGCCAAATGCCTCAATTACCCGGTCTGTGCATAGAAGGCTTTCTTATATGCCAAAGAAGCTCAAAACTAGCGCCACCTACCCTGCTTGGTTACTGTTCCCCGGGTCACGTCAGGTCCCACATGGACACACTGTTGCGGAGGAGCCATGTCCGGTCGGCGCCCATGCTGTGGCATGATATTGCATTTCCTGCCTGCCAGCCGGGTCCCAGGGCACCCGGGAATAAAACATTTGCTAGCATTCGCGCCAAGAATTTTCAATTCTATTAAGGAGGCGAGGATTATGCTTTCTCTCTCTTTACTGCAAAAATAACAGCAGCCAATAAGAACGTTTTTTACATATTGAAAAACTACATTCCCAGAATGCTTAGAGTAACAACACAATAACCATAGAGACTAGCCCTATAAATGACACTCTTCCCATGAGCACTTCCTCTTTCTTTGCCCAACGAGCAGTGTCCAAGACTCAATTGTCCATTGTCCAAACAACAGCTAGAATTTTTCAAACATCAACAAGAACGTTGTAAACAGGACCGCCGACCTCGTTGACGAAGACCGTAGAGAACCTTCTCCGAAGCCCAAAGCGATTGTTCATTCGCCTTTCTGTTCTGCACCTAAAATAAAAATCATACTCGTAATAACTGAAATAGACCCTTGTCTCAGGGAGGGAAAACATGACAATTATCATCAATAAATGCAATCTGGGCGGGATAATCCTCGCCTCCGTGTCCTTAATAGAATTGAAAATTCTTGGTGCGAATGCTAGCAAATGTTTTATTCTATTACAGGACCGGAGCCTTCGGATTATGCTAGTTTAACGCTTATCTAGAACCACAGAACCAACATCGCCCACAGGTTTATAATAGAATTGCTTGAATGTAGAGCTAGACGACCAATCAGCTGCTCTCATTATATCATGTATACTGGTACCTAACATAAAAGATTTTGAGGCCATAGCACCTCTCACAGAATGCGCTCCAAATAATTCTGTGTCAATGCCTGCCTCTGACATTACATATCTGAGCCACCTGGCAATTGTAGCAGAGGTAACAGGCTTAAAAGGTTTCTGCAAAGCAATCAGCAATCGTGAACAACCGACCGGTCTAAAAGGTCGGGTACAGTCTTCATATACCTTGAGACAATTCACTACACACAGTTTATCATTCAATGGAAAAGCATTGTAGTTAATGGACTTGGAAAAAGTTTTAGTGCGAGCTGTAATCATAAAAGACACTCCTTCAGGAGAAAATATCCTACCTTCTAAATCCAAAACTCTAACATCAGAGACATGGCGACATGCAGATAAACAAAGGAGCATGGCTAGTTTAGCAGACAATTGTTTCCTTGAGAGTAACTCATTATTAGGCCAATTTTCAAACACATTTAACACTTTAGACACATCCCATAAAGAAGAATACTTAGCCTTAGGTGGATTCGCTACATGTATTCCTTTTAAGAGTTTACAAACCACTGGATGCATACCCACTGGTCTCCTATCTATGTGTGCATGTCCCGCAGAGATGGCTGATCGGAAATTGTTAACCGATCTATATGATAACCCATCTGCAGCCTTCTTGGGAAGGAAATTCACAATTTGGGAGAGATCCGCCTCCACGGGATCCAGATGCTCCTCCAGGCACCAACCCAACCATGCTCTCCATGCTGAAGAGCATCGTTTGCTGGTAGTGGGGGCCCAGGCTTGTTGGATGAAGCCTTTAGCCTCCTCCGAAAGTCCTGGCAGCGACCACTGCTGCCTGAAAGCCTCCACGCCATCAGGGACAGCTGCCCCTCGAGAACTAGAGGGTACAATTCTCCCTGAGGGCCCTGGAGCATCGTCGAGAAACATGGAAGGAGGAAAGGAAAGTCGCACGTCAGCTCCAGCAGTACTGGAAACCATGGTTGAGACTTCCAGACCGGTGTGATCAGAACAATCTCTGCTGATTGTAGATCAATGTGATTCCCCACCCTGGGTATCAAAACAAAAGGGGGAAACGTATCATTGAGATTTTTCGACCAGTCCTGCGTGAAGGCATCCGAGCTCTCGCCAGAGAATCTGGTCTCCAACTGAAAAACGACTCCAACTGACGATTCAGTCTGGATGCAAAGAGGTCTATGTGGCACGGACCCCAAATCGACTGAGTCATTTGGAAGAGCGATGGATGGAGCTTCCAGTCGCTGTAATCTTTCAAATGACGGGAGTTGCAATCTGCTATCGTATTGTCTCGACCCGGAAGGTATTCCGCTATTACCATTATTTGGTGAGCTAGGCAGTAATGCCAGAAGTCCTTGGCGAGCTCCGCCAACATCGGGGATCTGGTACCCCCCAGTTTGTTTATATATCTCACCGCGGAGATGTTGTCCATCCGTAAGAGTATGCAACAAGATACCTTCCTGGGAGAGAGCGTGCGAATCGCAAATGATCCCACCAGGAGCTCGAGACAATTGATGTGTAACTCCAACTCCTGGAGTGACCATCTGCCCCCCGTGGAAATCTCCCCGCAATGAGCGCCCCAACCCGACCGGCTGGCATCGGATTCTATGACTATCTCCGGGCGAGATCCGAAGATTGCTCGACCGTTCCAGGCATCTACATGGGCTAACCACCACTTGATCTCCTCTCGGACTTCGTCCTTGAGAGGAACTTGATCCGAATAGGAGAGACCCTTTTGGAGATGCTGGATTTTGAGACGTTGAAGGGCCTGGTAATGCAACGGCCTTGGAAAGATTGCTTGTATGGATGAAGCTAACAGGCCTACTAACCGTGCAGTCGCCCGTAAGGACATAAGCCGTGTGTCTAGAGTCCTCCGCAATTCCTTCTTCAGATCTCTCAGCTTCTGTTTGGGGAACTGGAGTTGGGCCGCCTGAGAGTTGATTACAAACCCCAAAAACTCCAGTGATTGCGCTGGAACCAGAATAGATTTGGTCTTGTTTATTACAAACCCCAGGTTCTCCAACAGCGTCATTGCCATCTGTAGATGTTGAGTTGCTAGGAGAGCGGAGGGTGCCATTATCAGGACATCGTCTAGATAAATTATCAGACGAATACCCTGCTCCCGGAGATGTGTGACCACTGGTTTCATCAACTTGGTGAAGCACCAATGAGCCGAGAAAAGACCGAAAGGCAGGAACAAATATTCTAGACGCCTGCCTCGCCATTGGAACTGCAAGAACCGCCGGTGAGGGGGAAAAATTGGAACCGTCAAGTATGCGTCTTTGAGATCTAGGCGGACCATCCAGTCCCCCTGTCTCAAAATGCCCATCAAGAGATGGATCCCTTCCATCTTGAAGTGTCTGTACAGGACAAAAAAATTGAAGTCTTTCAGATTTAGAATGAGCCTGTAACCCCCGCCTCTCTTCTGGACTAGGAAGACGTTGCTGCAGAACCCCACCGGTTTGTCGTCGCAATAGGCCACCGCGCGTCTCTGCAGCAAGTCTTCTATTTCTTGATCTATAAAAAGTCCGTCTTGTTGGGATAAAGATAGAGGGGAAGGAAAGACACTCTGCGGGGGTGTTTGATAGAAATCTATGCGGAACCCTTGTACCGTCTGTAATACCCAGGCATCCTGAGTAATGACTGACCAATTGTGTAGGAAGTGTCAAACACGACCCCCCAGAGGACACAGAGATAGAGACATTGGTCTTACCTGCTGTAATTTGGGGTTGGAAGTTCCCCCTCTGTCCTCCACGGTGATATCTGCGACGGCTGTAGCGTCTTGTGGGGTAAAACGTGCCGCCTCTGGTGGAGTCCTGAAAGTCTCCTCTCCCACGGCCGTATCCTCCTCTGGGAGGGCCCTGATAGTACTGGCGGCCTGGCGAGCAGCCCCTGCCTCGCCCGGCCCGACCAAAAAGGCCCGTTTGGAAAACGCGTTTGATATTGGCTTGGGCTTATCCAGAGAGATGAATGTCCCAACGTATTTGGAGACGTCCTTGACGAACTTATCACCAAACAACATTCCTTCCGCCAAGGGGCCTGGCTCCGACTACGCCAATTCCGTTAGGTTATTGTCCATTCGCATAAGGAGGGACTTTCTGCGTTCGGAGGAAATGGCACAGTTCGGGTTTCCTAAGAAACAGATGGCGCGCTGTGTCCATCCCACGAGAATGTCCAGATCAATAGGGGCCCCAGTGTCCTTGGCTACCAAAGCCATCTCCAAAATCTTTGCCAGGGGACCAGTGGTATCCAAGAGTTTATCCTGGCACCCGCGCCAGGCACGGTCAATGCCCTTCTTGGGATCCTTCGCAAATTTCTTTAAAAAGGCTAACATATTTGGATCAAGTCGGGCGTATCTGCCACCCTGTCCGGTACGTCTGGACGGGGGTATTCTGACCGTAATCTGTTCTGAACCTCCCTATCAAAACTGCGCCTCAGGTTTTGGTGCAAATAATCCGCCACCTCCGGTGGAGGGGCCCAATCCGAAGATCTTGGGTGGATAATGTCTTGCGGATTGAAATCAAAGGGAGTTGCGGCTTGGTAAAGGGAGGGTTGGGAATCAATAGGCACCCTCTTAGCCTTCTTCTTTTTGGGAGACGCGGTATGCCCTGTCGAATCCGTATCTGTGTCCGTGTTGTAAACTTTTTTAGAAGACGACGGAACAGGGTACAAGGTCCCAGAATACTGGTGATCCCCCGCAGCAGGCGGAGGTAGTTTGGTCAAGGCCTGGGCGTGCGGCCAGCTTGACGCCTTGGCTTTCGGCGCAGCTTTTGCCCCTGAGGAACCGGAGGCCGAATTCGCCGGCTCCTGAGGAAGCATCCCATGTCTCTGTGCAAACTTCTCAAGCTGCGCGGTGATAGGCTTGAGGGCGGCTGCCAGTGCCTTGTTTACTGTCTGAGGGACCGCCACCTCTACCGCTTTATTAACGGACTGCTGCACTGATGCGTCTAAGGCATCAACAAGGTTGTCTTCCAGGAGGGGTGCATGTTCCTCCTCGTAGTACCCGTATTCATCCTCCTCGAAATAGGTCCAGTCTTCCATCGCAAGTTGGTACACTGCGAGTGAGACAGAGAATGCCAAGGCCAAGAAATTCAGAGGAATCGGTCAAGGGGGAGCAACCCTTCGTGCAATGAACAACTTGTTAAATTGCTCCTCAGCAAAGCTGTAGTCAACGATTATAGCAGCCCACTAGAGGGCGTCAAGAGCCAATTTATAGTAAATAAGCCTGCACGCGGCTTGGGCCTTTTTGAATGAGCAGCCTAGGATAGGCGTCAGGTACGGGAATGGAAATGACAACCAGCGCTCCGAACTGCATTTAACAAAGAGCGCGGAGCGAGGAGGAACGAGATTGGGCGTCGCGTAGCCCCAAATGAAGCCCAAAAGCAGTCCAATTGCGCTACGCGACGCTTGGCTCACAGAATAATGCGGGTCCGTATGAGGGAAGGCACCGCGGCCGCAGAATAAGCTTGCGGTCAAAGTGGCCCGGGAAACAGGTATTCGGACGGGGGCGGGTCGCGTCAGTGAAGCGCTCGCCACCGCTCGATCACCCGGCACACTTGCGCTGTAGTGTCGCTTTCGCGAGGCAGTCGTCACTTCAGAAATAGAGTCGCGCACAGTAAATCAATAGATACAGCATTAACGGTATAAGCGATCAGTGAATAACCATGCAACGCAAATAGAAAATACAATTTCAGCGATTAAGGGATTAAGTAAAATGAGGCACTTAACTCAGCTGCGAGCAGCAAAGAACAAGGAAGTGCTCATGGGAAGAGAGTCATTTATAGGGCTAGTCTCTATGGTTTTTGTGTTGTTACTCTAAGCATTCTGGGAATGTAGTTTTTCAATATGTAAAAAACGTTCTTATTGGCTGCTGTTATTTTTGCAGTAAAGAGAGAGAAAGCATAATCCGAAGCCTCCGGTCCTGTAATAGAATTCCCCTGCTGCATGGAGTTAAAGGAGGAAGCCGGTGTTCGAGAATCGATCACATGCTCACCTCCTTCTGACCTCGACATGATGTGCTATTGCTGTGCCCAGCCCAGCAGAGCCCAACTTCTGCCCCAGACTCACCACGCCATCGTGAGTCTCATAGTGGGAGCAGATGGCACAGGCTGAGACACTGCAGCAGGGCTCACTGTCTGACTCTCTGAAGAAGTGACAGGCCAGCGATCCACGTGGTGCCACGCCTGCGCTCCTCTCCGTGGATCATTCTGACAGCTGTAAAGAGATTTAGGTAAGTCAGATATTAATTTAATAATCTCCTGCTGCTGACATTTAAAATGTTTGTTACGAAAATGATTAGGTGGCTCCAGCACGGCATAGGGCCTTGCAAATGGGCACACTAGAGTTGTCTGTCTGAGCTGAAAATGCGCTACGTTTTGTCTAAACTAGCAGTTTTGCTGATTTATTAGTAGTGCAAAGTGTTTAACATCCCTGCTTGACAGTGACACTACGAAGCAGCACCCTTTATTTTCTCAGCACAGTTAGACTTGCTAAGTCAGAGATAAGTCATGTGATTATTGTTCCCGCTGGAGAGAGGTCAGAGTTTTCTCTACTGGCAGTTTTCACTCTCACCATTAAGTAGGTAGAGGGTTAATATGCCTCCTTCAAAAAAGCCTATTGTATTGTACTGTATTGTATGTGGATAGCTCAGTGAGTTGCTGTTTTTGTCACAGAGATCCCTTTGTTACATGTGGTTTGGCCGCACCTGAAGCTGAGGTTGGGGTGGAGGGTGCTGATTTTTTTAGAAATTAAATAATAGCTTCAAAAGCACCTGCTGCAGAGCTTGACTTCCTTGTTGCTCAAATGAGTGTGATTTCTGATATTTGTCTATTTCCATTCTCTTCATTCCATGATTTTGGTCGCAAGAAAGTGCCACTCTAAGTGTTACACATCTAGTTGTTGCCTGACTCTCGTAAATCCACTGAATCTATGAAAATGTCACACATAAGCAATCTGAAACATTAGCAGCTATACTCAAATGGGTGTCATTTCTGATATTTATATGATTCCCTCGTCTTCACTGCTTAGTTTTGCTAGCGAGAAAGTGTCACTCATAGTCGTTGAAATGTCACTCATAATTACAATGAAAATATGAAAATGTCACACATAGCAATCTGAAACCTTGGCAGCTATGGGGTCCATTCAGGCCCTGTGCTGTCAACCACATTCACACTATCCTCTGCATTTGAGCAAACACAGGAATCATGGCAGTCCCCTGGCAGTGGCAATTAAAAAAGCCATGGTGAAGAGTATAACATGGCTTTTAACATACCAGAGTCTTTTGTGTGTCTGCTTAGGTTTGTGTGTTTGCCTGCATTTGTATGCCTGTTTTTTGTAAGAAAAAAGCGAGAGAGAGAATCAAGACACTCTCAGGAGGTATTTTAAAGAAAATGGGTGGCACTTTGTGTGTACATGTCTGCTCGGCGACAAAGGTTCATAAATAACGTAGTAGGGAGGGTTGGTGGGTGAGTGAGTGAGTGGATGGATGAGTGAGCAAGGGTGGATGTATAGATGGATGAATGGATGGATGAGTGAATGGATAGATGGGTGAAAGAGGGTGGATGATTGGATAAAAGGGCGGATGATGGGTGGATAAGTGAAAGATTGGATGGATGAATGAAAGGGTGGATGAGTGAAAGGAGGGATTGAGTGAAAGGGTGGATGGAATGAAAGGGTGGATGGTATAAAGGAGTGAAAGGGTTGATGGATAGATGAGCGAAAGGATTGATGGATGAGTGAAAGGGTGGATAAAGAGATGGATGAGTGAAAGGATGAATGGATAGGTTTAAAGATGGATGGATGGATAGGTTTGGATATGAAGGGTGGACAGACGGAATGGTGAAAAACTAAATGATGGATGAAAAACTGAATAGATGACAGTATGTAAAGGGTAAATGGTGGACATCAGCAGGTAAATGGTAGGATGAAAGGATAGATTGATGGAAGAGACAAGAGATATCTTCTGGGGAGGGTCATGATGATTTGCTTCATTTGCTTGATGCCATAAGAGCTTTGGTTCGAAGTGGGGGTATTTTCAGTGGCTTCCTAATCACGTGCTCAAAAATATATAGTATTGTGCCAAACAACAGCAATTAACAGTATGGCATTAAGAAGGTGCAAGTATTGCAAAAAAAGGAAATGTTAACATATCATCGCATTTCTCTTTCATTTTGTGTAATGAGTTAACCTGCTTTGTTTATATAAACACATTTCTCATGTGTTTTGGTGTGAGCTGCAACTATTATAGAAGTCGTTAAGTATCATGTCTTGCCCTTAGCCCCGCCCCTTGCCCCGCCCACTCACTACACCTCTAGCTCATGTTAATGAGTACCTGCACTTATTTTTCCCCATTTAAAGCACTGCTCCAAACCTAACGCGTCAGCGCGGGCTAGTGAATATTCCGGCCAGGGTACATAGATTAGAATGCTCAGGGATGCTCTCCTGGAGAGCCGCTTGCCTTAAAGGTCAACCATTCTCAGGATCAGAAGCCGTCTCCTGTTGCTGAAGCTGCTCAACAGTGCTGCCCGCTCCTCTCGTCTCTCAGATGCAGTAGGTTTAGTCAGAGATTTCAATTTTGGTTTTTGGTGGCGGCGCGGGCCCGCCAACGGCCGGGACACAGTGTTCATCCCCGAAGAACAGGAGTCGTCCTCTGTGGATGCTGGGAAACCCAGGATAGCGCGGCCCTCCTCCAGTGTGCGCACACCATGCGTCTCCTTGTTCCAGACAAAAAATAGCCGAAAGGGGTGTCGCCAGAGATAGCGTACCGCCTTTTCCCTAAAAAAGGATGTAGCAGGTCGAAGAGGTTTGTGCCTCTGAAGGGTAATAGCAGATAAGTCCGGGAAAATCCCTACTATCCTGCCCTCAAGTGTCATAACGGCTTTGTCCCTGACAGCCGTCATGATGATGTATTTTTAGGTCTTGCCTGAGCCAGCGCTTAGCGCTGCTCTCGGCGAGAGTTTTAGTAAGCGGGTTTTGGAAGTGCAAACAGCAGTGGCTTTTGCTGGCGACCAGCTTGCGTTCACGCGAGCGTGCACGCGCGATCAGGTGCCATATGGCTTCCCTCGCCATCTGGACGCTCGCGATTACTTTCACTTTCACGGCCGCGCGGCCGTGTCAGTTTCACGGCCGCGCGGCCAATGCTTGTTATATGTGTGTTTCTGTATGTTGTTTTCAAGTCATTCTTTCTAGGATTCACACCTTGCTTATTGCCAAGCTTCCCTTTCCTGCTTTCATCTTATCAAGAAGACATCATGAAAACCATTGAACCATAAATTATTGCCTCACCCCTTCCGATCGCCTGACGAACGCCATTCTCCCCCTGCCGGGCAAAGCCAAATAAGCCATGCATATTTACAGTTCCTTTGAAAGGCAGAGCGAGGACTAGGACCTCTGTTCCGACTGAATCTGCATCCACAGAAAGGATGTTATAAGGCTTGAGCTCTGACAAGCGCTCCTCCGCCCCTCCCCTCCCCCGCCGCGTTGCGCTGCTTTTGGCAGAATAAATGCCTAAAACATGCCTCAAGTCGTTGCTCTGGTAAATGCTATATATGTATAAGTCGTCAGCGCTTTCAGTTTCTCAGACATGCCTGCTTCCTTCTACGTCTCTGTGCCTCAATGTCTGTCTGCATCTGTCTTTCTCGCAGACTCGCCCACCTTCTCGGTGCTGAATTTAGATTCGTAAAGGCTTCATGCGGTGGGTCTGCTGCTTTTGTTGCTGAACAAGAAGTATTACCTGCTTGTTTAACTAATTTGACGAATCAGTGACCTTTGTGTTAGTAAACTTCATGCGTACTTTTAGCTTTTTGCGGAAGAACCACGTCTAATATCATTGTTTTGAAAATTAAGTTGTGATCCATGGCTTTGTAGCAGTTCTTTGTTTTGTTTTTCCTCTGATTTGTAATAGTCTCCGCCCAGTTTTGAACACAGCAAAGCTTGCTGCCGCCTAACTAGTAGGATCTGAATGAATTACACATGTAATTCCTGAAAGGTACCCTTAGCAGAGTCGGATGGAACTGCAAGCTGCTTCTCAGTTTTTCCCCCGAATGGCATTTGCTTGTTGTTGGTTTAGCTGTATTGTGTAATTTGAGTTCATCGGGTGATTTAAATGCTTTTTAATCTTCTGCCGCGGATATGACATTGTTACGCTTTGATCATGGCAGTGTAATGCCGAGTTTTCGCAGAGGGAGCGGAGCAGTAGCTTCAGATGCGCATTATCCGAGAGTCCTCTTGCTGGCTGCTGAAAAAACTGGTTTTGCGGTGTTCTTCCACCTGCATGCGCTGCTCTTGATCCAGGGAAAGTGGGCGCTATATAAACATTCACACCAGAACATGGTTGATAGTCTATGATACATCTTTTCTTTCAGTCGGTTTTTCTCAAAGTGTTAAAATAACAAGAAAAGAACACAATGTGTCTCTCACCTTCGCTCAACCTCTTTCTCCATCGCTTCCACCTGCTGTCTTGACTAACTCCTGCTCTGATGCGTAAATATGTGTTTACAGGAGTCACGAAATGTGCATTAATCTATCTGATGTTTATATATCGGGTTACAAGTTCATCTGTCGAGCCCTCTGTCCATCGATATATCTACCTGTCCACCCATCCACATCTATCCATCAACTATCCCAACCAAAACACGGATGTACCCATCTACTCATCCTTAAACCACATCTACCCATTCACCAACATACCGATCTAGGCACCCAAAAAGAAGCTACCCATTGTTTCTAGTCCTCCTACTCTGCCTCCCCTTCTCTGTCCATCGCCCTCCTCTTCTACGTCCATCCGCCTTTAGTTCCAATGCGACCACACACAGTATCGCAGCTGCCTGCTCATCTAACATGTCACCATTCAACCATTCATCCTCAGCAAATCAACCAGCAATTAACTCCATCTAGCCACCTATCCTTCCACCAGAACACCCCTACATAAATCTATCCATTCACCCGAGCCCCCTATACTCTAACACAAGCATCATCTACATGTATAAACATACATCACTCTATACATTCACCCATCCATCCACTAACCCATTTATCGATCTGAGCCACCTACTCACTAGCCCGGTTATTAGCTGCTATCATAGAACCTACATCCATACGTACATGAACCCACGTCAGCCACTTATTATTCAGCACGTCCTTTACAAACATCAATGTACCTTGATCCGTGCATTCATCCATCCGTCCTGTCGTCCATCCATCCATCCATTCATTCATCTATTCATCTATCCATCCATCATCCCACCTATTTACCAACCCGCCCACTACCCACTTCTACATAGATCCTTCCAGCCCACCACCAAACTACCCACCCATACATCCATCTTTAGAATGTCACAATGATAAAAGAGGGGTCCTGTACTCCCTAGGGTAGTTCAATTGATTCCCAAGAAAGGGTCTACAGGCCTGTGCTTTTGTGCAGTTTTATAGAGTGCAGAACATGAACCCAGGGGTCACAGCGTTTGAAATATAAAAAGTGTCCGAATAGATTTTTTGGTATTTTTTTAGAGAACAATATAGCCCAAGGCACTAGAGTGCTTCACAAACAAAACCAGACTACATTACAGATCTTTTATCATTTTAGGCACAGGGAGATTACGTGATTTGCCCAGACTCGCAGGGTGTTGAGCTAAAGCCAGGATTTAAACCTGATTCCCCATCTCTAGACTCAGCAGCTGTAGACAGAATGCAAAATCTCCCACTTTCAGGTTACTTTATGCCAAATATTGTGTAACAGTCAATCATCCCTAGAGTCTTACCTATTGAAACAGGCTGTACCTAAAACAAAATGAGGTCATGCCCAAAGGCAAATGTTTTATAGCCTTTTAATTATTTGGAAATTGCTTTAATGGAATAAATAATTTTCCTTGAAAGCAAGATTTGGGATTCGCAGAACCAAAGAGTGGAGCCATTAATCACATAGACATCAAGCAAACAACATACGTAACCAATAACAAGCATTGGCATAGCCAATAGGTCTCGCTTTGGGACCTTATAAGTATTTAGATATGCAACACAATATCCTTGGTGCAACAACATCAACTGTTGCATAACTAAACACTTATAAGGTTCCAAAGGCGAGACCTCTTGGCTATGCCAATGCATCTTGTTGTTGGTAGGGGTGCAAACAGATAAGAATATCTTGAGGAGCTCCTGGAGACCTAGCTGGGCGGCCCGCCCGGTGCGTGCGTTCGAGAACAATATCCTTGTCTAGCAGGTCTGGCGCCACATAGCGGAACAAGCGAACAACGCATTCTTCCAGTTTCCCAAAGTCCGCCTGCCTAGGCACTCCTTTAATGCGTACATTGGAATGGCATGACCGACTTTCAAAGTCCTGCAGGCGATAGTATAGTTCTTCATTTTTATCCTGCAGCTCCAGCAACTCCCGTTGATGAGCAGTAAGTTCCTCCTCCCTCCGGTTGCTTGCATCTTCTAGTGTGTCCAATCTCCGGCCCATTTCAGATAAGTCCGTTTTGATGTATTTTACATCCTTTGCCTTGTCCTTTTTTAGTCATCTCTCAATGTTCCGAAGAGAGATTCTAGAAACTTGCGAGTAACAGGTTCCTCGGCAAGTGAGGCTTCTCCCTCTGTACATGGCATTCCTGTAGAACACTCTGGAGATGGAGGTGAGTGCTGATCTGGTTTTTAGGTCTCGCTGAGCCACCACGCATGCGCTGCTCTGCAGACATTTAGTAAGGGGCTTTTGGAAGTGCTGCCAGAGGCTTTTGCTGGCGACCAGCTTGCGTTCACGCGAGCGTGCACGCGCGATCAGGCGTCATATGGCTTCCCTCGCCATCTGGCTTCCCACCCTGATAACTCGCAGCGGCTTTTATCGCTCGCGATTACTCTCACTTTCGCGGCCGTGTCAGTTTCACGGCTGCGCGGCCAATGCTTGTTTCTCCGTATAATCACTCTTCGTATAATCTTACTTCTTTTCTTTTTAAAAAAAATGTGCGTAGGGTTCTTTACTTTATTCATGCGAGTGTCATTGTGTTATGCCACCACGTGCTGAATGAGTCACTTCCCCACAACAAAGCTTAAGGGTGTGTGTGTGTGTCACTGTTTCTCATGCAAATTTACATTTACTTCAAGGTGTGTGTGTCACCGTGATGCCAACACATTTTGGACACCTCATTTTCTCTTGTGGTGTACATGTCACCGTTCCTTGCCTTCGCGCACACACGCGCTGCAGCACGATGCTATTCCTTTTTTATTTTTTTGTTTAAAGAGCTTTATTGAAGCAATAAGAACAAAGGTACAATATATAAAATGCTTATATAGATGGAAGCAAAAAAGGTTACGAATTAAATATCGAATGTAGTGGAACTCAAAACATAGGAGATGTATTAATAATATAAAATTGTCCAATAGATAAGAGCACTAATACAAAGTTGTACCATGTAACTAGAAAGCTTTTACAATTTTCAATTTTCTAAAAAAGAAAAAACAGAAAAGACAGAAAAGAGGAAAAAGTAAGAAAAAGAAAGGGGAAAAGGAAAAAGAAACAGAAGGAGGAGGAAAGAAGGAAGGAAAGAAGGAAGAAAAGAAAGAAAAGAAAGCAAAATAACATCCTTATCCAATAGTATATTAAAAAACTATTTCAAAAAAGCAATCATTTAGGATCCTAAAACCATGTAAAAACTATGCAATGACATATAGAAATCGTATAAAGAAGTGAAAAAAGTCAAATACTCATGGTGGTTGGTAAACAAAGGTGTTGTCCTTGATACGTAGTGCAGATGAGGATAAATGGTTGGTGAGAGGAGACCAGAAGGCTTCCTTCCGAATAAGTTGCTGCGAGGTAGTGACAGAAGCTCTATCCAGTCTGTGATGGTAGCAAAGAAGGTTCCACCAGGCAGAGAAAGAGACCTTAGTAGCATCTTTCCAGTTAGAGGTAATTACCTGAAAGGCAATAGCAATTAACAGGTCCACAAAAATACCCACCTTGCGTGACCCAAACCAATTTATAGAATTGCTTCCCAGGAATATGGAGTGAATGTCAAAAGGAAAATTAACAGAGCAAATGGAGGAGATTGATTCACATACTTTGGTCCAAAATCGAGCAACATTAGGACAATGAAAAAAGGAATGCATTAATGTGCCCGGAGTATTGAGACATGTCCAGCAATTCGGGGATATATCTGAACTAAATTTGGAGAGAGTGAGTGGAGTCAAAAATAATCGCTGATAAAAATAATATAGAGTCTGAGTGGTACTAGCAGTGCATCAGGTGCGGTGTATGCGTGTCCAAAGAGAGTTCCAAGTGTGTATAGAGAGGGTATGCTGTAAATCTGATTCCCATAAGAGCTCAACCTTGCTTTTAGGACGGCTATGAGAGGAAAAATGAAGATATTTGTAGATATGAGAGGCCCGAATGGAAGAAGTAATGAGCAGAGGTTCTATCAGGGGGTCCGGGGAAGTGGGGGGAGATCCAGAAAGGAGGGAAAGTTGATTTGTCAATAGCAGCCTTAAAGAATCATATTTGGAAAGTGAGGAATCCGGTACGTCAAATTTAGATTGGACCTCTTGTGAAGAGAGAAAGACAGAATCCTGTATTAAGTGCTTAACGAGAAGGATCCCTTTATCAGCCCATTTTTTCCAATAGATAGTACGATTTGACAACTTGATGGACTTATTAAACCACAGAGGTGAGTCTAAAAATATTTGTAACGGGCTGGAAGATTTACACTTAACAGGATGAAAGGAGGAAATAAACTTTGAAATCGTCGGATAATTGAAAGAGCGAGGGGGATGAGTAAAACTGACTAACATGGAGAAAGGGAATGGGAAAATGAGAGATTCTTCCAATCTATGCCAAACAGAAGTGGGATCTCCTTCTGAAGCAATTAAATACGATAGCACTTGGCGGAGTAGAAAGGAGGAGTGATATTGCCGGAAGTTGGGAAAAAGAACACCCCCTTGATCTTTAGGAAGAGACAAAAATGCTAATGAAATACGGGCTTTCCGACCGTTCCAGAGAAATTTGCTCAAGGCACCATTGAGGGTTTTAAAAAACTTGAGGGGGAGTTTTACTGGTAGCATGGACAGGTAGAAATTAATAATGGGGAGCAACATCATTTTGATTGTGTCTAATCTACCCCACCATGACAGAAAAAGCGGGGACCAGCTGTTTGTCAAGTGATTTACTTTTGAAAGAGCTTCTTCCAGGTTAAGCTGAATCGTTTTGGCAATGGAAGATTAGTATCTAATCCCCAAGCAGGTAATATTATCAGTATTCCATTTAAAATCAACATCATCAAACATACTCCTTAAACAATATTTATTTAAGGGGAGCACCTCAGATTTGGAGAAATTTAATTTATAACCGGAGAAAGCAGAGTAAGAAGAAAGAAGATCTGTGAAAGCGGGTATAGAAGTAGAAGGGTCTGAAACATATAACATAATATCATCAGCGTAAGCGGTGAATTTAATTTCCACTGCTTTGTGAGTAAAGCCTCGGAAGGAGGAAGAGTGTTGCAGAGAATGAAGAAAGGGCTCAAGAGAGAGGATAAACAATAAAGGGGAAAGAGGACAACCCTGACGCGTGCCCCTTTGTAAAGGGAAATAAGAGGACTGAGAACCATTAACGAAAACAGAAGTAGTTGGGGAGGAATATAGTAAGTAAATAAGAGACAGAATAGGGGGGCCAAAACCGTGCCATTTAAGGGCACGCATCATGAAAGACCAATGGACGCGGTCAAAGGCCTTCTCCGCATCAAGGGTTATGGCAGCCATAGGGGAGAGACTTTTAGAAGCGAGATGTATAATATTAAGAAAAGTTCTAGAGTTATCCGCAATCGTCCTACCCTTAACAAACCCTGTCTGCTCAGAGCCAATCAAATCTGGAAGCACCTGATTAATACGAAGAGCTAATATCTTTGCAAAAATTTTACAATCAAGGTTGATCAAAGAGATGGGGCGATAGTTAGCACACAAGGAAGGATCTTTATCTTTTTTGGGAATTAAACAAATCATGGCTTCTAGAAAGGATCCTCGGGGCTCACCATTGGAAATAAAATGTTTAAAGAGAGACAAAAGATGAGGCAGAAGTATATGGGAAAAACAAGAATAAAATTCGGTAGTAAGACCATCCGGGCCAGGAGCCTTATCCTTAGGTAGCAAAGACAAGGCAGAAGTAATCTCAGATATAGATATATTTTGATTCAGAATGGAACAATCCGGAGGAGGAGAGGAGCGGGGAGGTAATGAGTCGAAATAAGAGTCCTAGTCCGCTTCCGAGGGAGAGGATTCAGGGGTATATAGGGTCTTATAAAAATCTGTAAAACAATTCAATATCTCTTCATTTTTAAAGCGAGGAGTACCATGATCATCAATAATTTTGACTATTCTGGATCTTTGAGATTTAATCTTCAGGTAACTCGCCAGCATTTTACCGGCTCGATTGCGACCACCATAGAATTTGGAATTAATTTTTAATAAGGTCCCTGAAGCTTCTTCCGTAGATTTCTTATTGAAGTCAAGTTTTGCCTGAACTAAATTCTTAAGGGTATCAGGTTTATTAGATGAAAAGTATTCATGTTCCAATTTCTTAATGGAGGATAGTATATCAGCAGATTCTTTGCGGAGTTGTTTCCTTTGCTTGCTACATAGTTAATAATGAAGCCTCGCGCAGTAGCTTTAAATGCATCCCATACCGTATGAAAGGGCATGTCTGGGCTGCCATTGAGAAGAAAAATTCCGACGCAAATTCTTTAAAGCGTGCAAGGAGGGAAGGATCTTTAAGGAGATAGTTATTAAAACACCAGCGACGGGATTTAGATGGAGGGGACGGCAGATCCAAAGTAATTAGAACGGGGGCGTGATCAGAGATAAGAATGGAGCCAATCTCTGCATGAAGTAGACTGGAAAGAAGATGGGGACTCAAGAAAATATAGTCGATTCTAGAGGAAGAGTTGTGAGTAGGAGAATAGAAAGTATATTCCAAGCTAACAGGGTTATATATTCTCCAGGCATCTATCAGACCCCTCGAAAGAATAGTATTAGCAAATGTTTTTTGCATTTTGGTGGGGGTATATCTGGAGGAGGACTTCCTGTCTATAAAGGGATCCATGATCTGGTTGCAGTCACCACCCACAATTAGATTAGAGTCAGAACACAAGTGGAGAGTGTGGGACATGGATTGCCAAAACTGTGAATCAATGCCTGTGGGCCCGTAAATGTTAAGCAGGGAGATACGGGATCCATTGATAATAGTATGAAGGAGAAGCCACCGACCATCCTTATCTTTCTCCTCTCTCTCCACAGTAAGGGATAATGACTTGTGAAAGAGTATTACCACTCCATTCTTCCTGTCTTGAGATGGGGAGCTATACACGTGTCCCACCCATTGCTTTTTGAGTAAATTAACATTGTTGTCATTAAGATGTGTTTCCTGTAGCATTGCAATTTTACATTGTAATTTGGAAAGATGGGTAAGTACACGCTGTTTTTTGATAGGGTTACGCAGTCCTTTTACATTCCATGAAATAATTCGAATATTATCAGTCATTGCAGAAAAGAAGAGCATTATTCAACACCATGAGCATTCCAAAATTCGGTAGAGTTTTACATTTAATGTGCCAATGACCAAAGAAAATAGTACTGATGCATGGAGACGAGGAAAAATAAGCATAAAGGAGAAGAAAAAAGGAGTAAAACATCAGGATTGTAAAGAGGAAAAGGAGAGTATGAGATACAGGAGGGACGTATGAGAAAAGAAGAAAAAGAAAAAAGACACATTCAGGAGAAATAGCAGGAGGGAGATAGGACAACACAGGAGAACCAAAAAAAGAAAAGAGGGGGAAAACCGGAAGATAAAGAATAGGAAAAAATAGAAAAAGAAAGAGAAAGTCAGTGATAAACATCAAAAAGCTGACACAGAGTCGAAGGACTTCGGTCAGGAAGGACGGAATACAGATCCAAGGAAAGAAAAAAGAAAGCATGTGGAGGCGGGGAGCAGCAAAAGAAGGACAGATGGCAGAATCCACCAAGACACCCGGAGCCATCGGAACCCGATACATATATAAAGAGCAAATACATAACAGGGAGCTAAGTAGTTGAGAAATTAGAAAAAGAAATAGGGAAAGAGCGTCGCGTAGGAGAAACATACATTAAATAAAGAGAAACAAACCGACCACTAAACAGGGTGACTCATGAAAAGACTGACACTTACCAAACATCAGGATAAACTGTAAACATGAGGGGCAGGATGGGAAGGTACAGGGCGCTGACACATCAGGAAAGGAGTTGGATACTGGGAGGAAGACATCTGTCGAAGGAGATAAACGTTAACAACGTTCTGAAATGGCTTCCAGAGAGCAGCGAACATAATCAAGCGATCTAACAGTGAAGACAACAAAACTATATTAACTCCTAGGAATTAAGAGCAAAAATCATCCAAACACTAAAATGAATACAGAGTAATTGTAGAAGAACTGTAGTAGGACATTCTTCAGGAGCCCCCAACGTCCGTCGTGTCCTTCTTATGGCGAGAGATAAATTCGCGCAGATCTTCAGGACGATCAAAGGAATAGGAGCGTTCTTTATAGGTAACCTTGAAGAAACAAGGATGTACGAGGCCATATCTAGCGTTCATTGATCTGAGGTCAGGGCGAAGAGATAGAAATTCTTTGCGACGAGCTGCAGTTGCCCGCGCCACATCCTGAGAGAAGAAGACTTTCTGGCCGGACCACAACATCTGCTTTCTGAGTTTCGCAGCTGAAAGGACCATCAGGAGCTCAGTGTATTCCAAGAATAGAACAATTACTCCTCTAGGACGAGCAGCGACTGAAGCCACGGATTGGTCCCTAGAGCTAGGGCCAATGCGGTGTGCACGCTGTAAATTAAGAGGAGTGCATCCTTAAGGCCAACAATTTTCGGAATGTGAGTCTTCAAAAAAGTAATCATGTCCGCGCCATCCTCTCCCTCCGGGATACCATAAATTCTGAGGTTATTTCTCCTATTGCGGTTTTCTAAATCTTCTGTCTGCATTTTAAGAAGAGCGATTTCCTTAGACATGGCCGCCACTTGAGGAACTACATCCTGAGTGTCACTGATTCTCCGCTCCGCCTCAGACATCCGAGCCTCTAGATTGGACCACTTCTCCTCCAGCCGTTGAATTGTAGCATTAGTGTCAATCACGAAGGGTTTGATATGCTTGAGCTCTTCCATGAGGTCTTCCATGGTAATGGGTAGAGGAGACTTGGTGGGAGAATTCGGTTCCTTCTTATGACGCTTGAAAGATGCAGCAGCGTTCGAATCCTTGCGGATAGTAGCCATTTTTATTGACGTATCTCTCGGAACAGGGGAGGAAGATTGCTCCATGTAAGAAAAGGATAAAAGATATCCAGAGTGACCCTGAAAATATGGTAAGGCACCTCAAGTGTAGTCCACAGCAACGGAACACAGTTAATGACACAACAGTAGAGGCGCAGGTTATGCAGCATCAACCCTTAGAAATGACCAATTCCTTTCTGAGGCATAACCAACCAGGCTGAGGACCACTTATGGAAGGAAAAAAACCGCTTTGGTATGCGTCCAGCCAGCATTTAGGAGGAAAGGCGGAGGCAAGCAGTAAAATCAGATGACAAAAAGCAAGTCCCATAGAACCAAAATTAGTGTAGATAGAAACAACTCCAGTAGCAGTGCAGTCTAGAAATTAAACATTTCTCCTCGTCTTGAAACATGCAGGTGAACAGTGTGGCCGTGAGGAGGTTCCATACATCACCCTCTCCTCAGGAAGCAGGAGGCAAAAGCGCTTGCAGCGCTATCCAAAGTGCCAACGCAGTTGAGCAGAGGAGGAGGAAAGCAGAAAAAGGCAGTGGCGCCCGAACCCCAGCGCCGCTCTATCAACGACACGGGAGCGATTCCCGTAATATCGGCAGCGCAAACAAAATGGCGGGCTCCGCCCACATCTCTGACAGGAGCGGGACGCGAGGGAAACAGGGCAAAAGGCAGCAAAAAATAAGGAATAAAAATATGCTACCTGTGCCCCTGCTCCCGCTCCGTGCAGATATTCACTCCATTTTGTGAATAACTCGGCAGGTCCGCTCCTTAGAGAGAAAAGGGATCCGCTCGGACGCGGAGCCTCAGCGGGAAGCGGCCATCTTGTGGCTGCTCAAGCCACGCCCGATGCTATTCCTTTTCAACACAACCGACTGCCTTTAGCGCTGCTGCACGTACACTGCCGCACGACCTCCTTCTTCAACTCTGGCTGCCTCTCGCGCTCCTGCGCTCACACCGCCGGCCTCCCCACTTTCCATTCCTTTGGTAACCCACCGTGGCCTTGGCTCGCACACTATGAAACAAGCCCTTCACTCTCTGACTCGGCCTCAATGCAGTTTGAATGCCGCACGGCCTTTCACGCACGACACAGAAACGTTGTATTCACATGCTCCATTGTGCCTTGCCAAATAACACGCACCCCTCTACAACTTTCTCCTCCTTTCCTGGCACACTCTGGTATATTTGCCCTCTGGGCGCCATTCCTCATGTGAACACAGTAACTCGTCCGTTCCTCAAATACTGTCACTCAAAGATCCACACGTTGACAGCTTCCAATCCGGCTTACAGTCCTTTCAATAAATTATGGTTTGTCTAGGGAAAAGGTGCATCCCACAGTCATCGCCATTGAAGAGCCACACTTCAATATATTCTTTTAAGTGGTTTAATGAAAACACATACTCAGTAAGACCAACACTGGCAAGTCCGAGCTCACAACTCCCAGCGCCAACCACCAGTACAATATTCCAAATCCCTCCAACATTTCACATGTTATGTCATACCCTAACAGTAGTTGCAAGGTTACAAATTGACTATCGCATCATGCAAATAATAACTTAAATACAACAGTGTTGAATATTGAGATCTTATTTAAATTAATATACTTAGTGATATATGGGTGGACACAGATATAAAGAAGTTCCAGACACTGAGGGATGAATTTGAGATGCCTGAAAGCGAGATCTTTTGCTACTTGCACCTCAGACACGCTCTTCATAAAGACATACCGAAAAGCACACACATAGTAGATGCAAGCCCAGCAGAGGATAGAGTTCTTGCAGTACCATTACATTGTAAGCCCATTTCTCTTATATACCAGATGCTTATAAATAAACTCCCTGATGCTTTGTAGGTCCTGAGGGGTCTACGAGAGCAAGACCTTGGAGAATTGTTGGATGAGGAGTGTGCTGAAGTGCTCATGGGACGTAGGTAGGTGTTAATTAAAACAGGGTTTCATCTAATTCAATTAAATGTCCTACATAGGGTACACTACACTTGAGTGTTGATGCTGAGGATTGGAAGCGCTGGTACTGATGATTGGCTCTGGGGCTGTAGGCAGAGGGGCATATTTATGCACACTCTGTGGGAGTGCCCTGAGATACATTCATACTGGCGGGAGGTACTAGAGACCATGACAGTAGTTATGGGTCAGACGTTGCTCCCCAGTAGGAAACTTTTCTTCCTGGGTATAAGGAGAGGGCGGGGGGTCAACAAGCCTGACACAAGATACCAGCTCCTATTTTTTAATCTAGGTTGGGTTCTAGTCAGGCGCATTATCTCACAATTGCGAGTAGGTCACCTGCAGTGCCACGACTGGAGCAATGGACTTGAGATATGGATTGGTGTGTGGGAGCTGAGTGGTTTCTGTATGAGGGATGAGGCTACTCACATAAAATTGAGAAGGCATGGGACCCTTGGAAGCATTATAGAGAATTTATATGAGTTTAATTCTGTGCGGTACATCCCAGAAACCTAACAATGTTGCAACAATACTACTATACTGATCAAGCACACGCCCGCGCACTGGGTTACATTACACATCATGTATGTTATGCTGTTGTTTCTTTTTTCTATTAAAATAAAAATAAATAAAACAATTTGGTGCATAGCAACAGTAAAAATCAGTTTTGTTATTCCAAATGTGAAAACTGTGCCAAGTTCCACATTTGTTCCCTGCAGCAATATCTGAACAGTGGACTGTACCAGTCCAAGTCTCTTCTAGTCTACCCATCCCTAATTCTGAACCTGTGATGGTTCAGATATTTTTCTAGCCTCCTGTCTGTAGCTGATGGCCAGAGTTTGGATGGCTGTTTCATTGTGGGGAACTCCCCATCAGTGTCTTTTGGGACAGATCCGTCTTTTCACACGAATTTGTTGGAACTTAAATCCATCTTTTTGGCATTGAACATGTTCCTTCCAGTAGTAAGGTTCAGAGTGATGATGACCAATACTAAAATACTACAGCTCTTTCCATTGTGAGGAAGCCATGGATGCTCTGTTTATTGGGAGACAGCAGTATAAACTTGCACATATGCATTGGTGTATGCCTTCATGCATCTCCTTTGATTATGAATGGTGCTCGCCATTCCATTGCCCCCAACTTAGCTTCCCCATTGTCTGCTTTTTGGACCTGCTCCAGCAGCAGAGAGACCACATCCACCTCTCTAGTAAAGGAAGGAGACAGATGCACCCCTCCCCAACATTGCTTAGTTTGCGTACTTTGGTTCCTGGCGAGCTGAAGGACTGGCTGTTTATATGTAGTACACCGCAAGATTACTGGAATGAGTCTAATGAATCCTTTTTGTCAACTGCTAAGGCTGTCAAAACATTTGATGTGTGGAAAATTCATCTGTTTACACCAGTAAGGTGCCCCTCAGCCTCTCAGGATCGAAACCTGGGCCTGGTCAGGTTGATGTTTACACCGTTCAAGCCATTGACTTCTTGCGACTTAAAACTTCATACATTGATATTTTTCTTTCTTGGTAGCCATAACAGGGAGGCATACATGTGTGTTTTAGGCCCTTTGCACTTCGTAACCATTAATTTCATTCCATGGGGACAAGTGGGTCTTAAGTACTTATCCTCTCTTTGTCTTAAAAGTACTGTTGAAGTTCCATGTAAATAAAGATATAATCTCCTGGTATTACTTCATTCTCATGCGTCCTCTTCTAATATATATTGCAGAATCAATGATTTGTGCTGTTATCTTGACAGAACTAAGGACTTGCCTTTTGCTTGTGCCTTTTGGAGGCAATAAGGGGCAGGCAAATAAGTGCTTAAGTTAATTTTGCCAGGTAGAACATTTTATTTATCACTCACTGCTACACCCTGCATGGAACGGATCTTGATCCCGTGTCCGAGCACACTCCACTAGAGCTGAGGCATCCTCTGTGGCACTCTCAAGGCATATACCTGTCAGACACAATGGCATGCAGTTTCGTCAACTGCCTCACATGAATTCTCTTGACACTATGCTCTTTAGACTGCATCCTGAAGCAAAGCAAAATTTCACCAGAAAGTTCTCTGCACCTTGTTTTCTTCAGCCCGGGCTACCCAAATCTGCCTTCTTCTCCTCCCTGTCTCATTTTCATTTGCTGTAAAATCTACCTACACGTTATGAAAAAGAGCCTAGATGTAGGAGCAGGACCAAGTTAACTTATGTTGACTCTGCTACCGATAGTCTGTAGTCTATTTCCCAATATCAATAGTTTGTCACCAACCACTTGACAATCAGCAAAGCAACACGTGGATTGACTGCTTTTTTTTTTTTTTTTTTAAAGTGTTGAGGGAATGCACATATGCAGTGATTGGGGGATTCCACATACGAGGCATGCAGATGTATGTCATTCCAACATTAAAGCTCTACATTAACATCATTGGAAGCTGTTTCTAGTTCCAGCATTATGTGTCCACAACTTGATATTGGAAATGGGTCTATCAAACCTGAAGCATTGGGCCCAGTGCCAGTAGCATTGGGCTCAATGGCTGTGTTGGAACTTTTTATTTCGGCTACAGCCTTACTACCTACACTTGGAGGTAGAGAATTATCCCACAGTCAACTTCAATGAATATTTAATGGACACTACTCAGACTGCCTGGGAGAAAGCACAGACTGACCTCTCCTAACCTTGTTTTTCTCTCATTGCGCCATTCTCTTGAATGTCTTTTGATGTAGACTTCTTCAACCAAAATGAATCCCAGCACTTTCCACTCAGCGCCTCCCAACAGGGAATATGAATGCCTTCTTCATTTATTGAAGATGGTTCTGGCTGCCTTGGAAATGTTCTAGCAGTGTATGCCATCAGTTAACTCTTGGATGTGACACACTGCCCTGAAGTTAACCTCTCACAAGACAGTGGTACTATGGTTTTCTCACTACACGCCTGCCAGGCCTTTTCTCTGTCTCTTCTGGCCCCCTTCCTAGCCTTATCCTCCTAATCCAGTAAAGTCTGTAAGGCACCAAGACTTCCATTTGGAGAACAACTTGTCTTTAAAAAAGACAAGCCAATCATCTGACCTCCACATGTTTCTTTGTGTTGAGGGTGCTGAAAAATATTGTTCTAATGCTTCTCCCACAGGCTTGCCGGATTGAGGTCCAGGCAACCATTATTAGTTGTCTCGACTGTTGTATTTCTATGTTCCTGGGCTCCACCTGTCGTGCTGAAGAAGATTCTAAAATGTTGCTGACAAATTAGCCCTTGGATTGTCTTGACTTGCCTCTGCATCCATTGCACTTTTCTCACTGCATTGGCTTCCAGTGACAAAAAAGTTTACATTCAAATCCCTCTTCTTGGTGCACATGGCCCATCATCATTCTGGACCACTATACGTGCGGGGAAAAAAAACATTTTTATGTCCCTGGTTGCCCACTTTGTTCTCAGTATGTCTTCCTCCTTTCAATCCCCAGATTTGATCAAGTTCGTTCTGGAGGCAAAACTTTCTCTGTGGCAGCCGCTAATTTCTGGATTTCCTTGCCTTTAACCCTGCGTAAAATTGCTGTCTTGTTGCAATTTAGAAAAGCTTTGAATTATCTAGATGGTCATAAGTGAATGACTTTGCTTGGATGGAAGAACAAGAGATTCAGATCTTGGATTAGGCAGGCCAACCAAGGCTCCTACCTCTCTCTAGTAAAATGTGGGCATAGTGACACCATATTTAATTAATTGTTCAGGGATTTGATCTGAGGTTCTCTTGTAGGGGATTTCCGTGTATAGTCATAAGCATTTGAATAGTCCCGCCCACGTGCGGGGACCCCGGAGCACTTCATTAGATATATCTTCTTAAGTTGTCATCTTTCGCCTTTCTTCGGGAAGGCCTGTGTAGACACTTAAGAAATAGAAAGACAATAATGCAGCCTAACCAACTAGGCTACACTGACCATTACTTCATCTTGAAGTGAAAAAAGGTAGCCAGTACTTTTAAAATGTTGCAATTTATGGAGTTTAATACATATAGAAAACCCCCCTTCACAAAACCCCTTTTTTAGGTCTCGCCTGAGCCAGCGCTTGCGCTGGTCTCGGCGAGAGATTTAGTAAATGGGTTTTGAAAGTGCTACCCCAGTGGCTTTTGCTGGCCTCCAGCTTGCGTTCACGATGGCGTGCACGCGCACAGCTGCCATCCATTCCTCACATAGCTGAGGAGCCATCTGGCTTTCCTCACCCTCCCTCACCCGCTCCTCCCCCTCCCTCACCAGAGAGCGCGTCTCGCGGCCGCGCGTCTTTTTTTTAACTTTTAGCGCGAGGCGCGCGCGCTTCTCGGTCTCCCTTGTTTATCTCACGGTCACAAAAGTCTGGAAGGAAGGCTGAAATGACGGGGTCGAAGTGTTAACGCACAGGACTATGGCACTGCTATCCTCGCTCACACTTTTAGGAGATCTGCATATTATTTAAGATTAGATCATCCAAATGACTTCACACACTTCCCCCGAGTTTCCATAGTGTACCATCATGAATATTGCATTTGTTTTTTCGGTCTGCTCTGCAAACTCGTTATGCTTACAGCTTGATTTCGGGGTGACCTCACACAAACTAGACAGAAAAATTTACAAATGAGCCAGTGGAAACTGCATACCACAATAAAAAGTCTGCGAAACACTTAAGGGCATCGTATCTGTTGCCACACAACCTCTGTAACAAAAGGTGCGAGTTAGATGCATTCTGCCTGCTGTGAGCGATGCTTTACTAACTTTAAGTCTCCAACTGACCAATCTGCTGCAATTGCCCTGGCTGCATCTACCAATGCAATTGTCTGAATGTAATTATTGTAACTGTAACTCGCTGTACATTTGTTATCCTGCTACTGTTAAGAGCTCTGATGCCTTCGGGCATCGTCCGCGCTATATAAAATTGCAAAAATGAATAAAGTAAACAAGACGTTAATTGCTTTGGCCCAGTGCACGTAAGCTCCCGCCTATTTAATAAAGCCCCACATTGTTGGTCCGCGGGATCTTAGAGGACTCCCTCGCTGTACTCTTGCAAATGACTCACCCGATGCAGCCCGACGCGGCTCCTCCTTCTTAAACTAAGATTGGCTTGCTCCAGCAGCTACCAATAATGTGGGGACAGTCGGGAATTCCTACCCGTCTCTTCTAAACAAAGTACTGATGTGCCAAGTCTTCTTCTTTCCCCTATGACCGCGCTGGATGCAACAACAACTCTTCTCTCTTTCTCCCTAACTTCGATACAAACCAGCGCCGCAAGTCTCACATGTCAAATCAGACACACAGAGAACAAGCATTGGCATAGCCAATAGGTCTCGCCTTTGGGACCTTATAAGTGTTTAGCCATTGTGCTGTATAACTAAATACTTATAAGGTCCCAAAAGCGAGACCTATTGGCTATGCCAATGCTTGTTTGGTTGGGGGTTTGCTAGGCATGTCCTTCAGTGTTGTATCTTTTTTGAGCGATTAGCAGCCCTTGCGCCGGTCAACTGGGAGGGGCCACAGAAGGCACGATATGTTCTCTTTGCTCAGCGTGGTTCGGGAACCGTCGACCCCAAACTATGGCCCTGCACCAGGCCTAGGACCATCGTGGGCAATCCCAGGCCAATAAGCGCAGCAAAAGAATTCTTCCCAGTGTCGGGCCAAAGAGGGCCACAGAGGCCCTGAAATACAGTTCGCCAGTAAGCTATCCCAAGGCTCTCCGGTAGAAGCGGTGGGTGGCAGACAGAGACCAGGGCCCCCGTTTCTCCAGGTGGGGCCGCAGAGAGACAGAATCAAATAAGCCATCTCAAGTGTGCAACTGCTTCTCAGTCAGAACCAATCAGCATGTGTCTCAACTCTCCACAATTGACCCACAGGTTACAGATGATGTCCCCAGCAGTTACAACCAAAGCAAGGAGGCACAGAGCCTGACACTGTAGTAGGGAGAGCGCCGTATCTCCAGGCCTGAGCATTATGCACCCAAGTTCGTGGCTCAAACATGGGTGGGTGTCGGATGATACTGGGCCAGAAAGAAGTCCCAGGGGCGCTGAGGGCTGTAGGCTGACTCCAAAGCAGAAAGGGGGAGGGGGGGTAAATGTGCCCCCGAGTAAGGTAGGGGAACGGGTCGCATAGCCAGGTGAGATGAGGCGGGGAGCATTAGCAAGTCAAACCGCACCGGCCTCTTCAGCTGGTCGCGGTGCGGTAAGGACGTCCCTCTAGGCCTCCGAGCCAGGGGAAATGCAGAGATGCCAATCTCCCAATCAATCAATCAGTCAGGGTTGGTAAAGTGCAGCTACTCACCCGCGAGGGTCTCAAGGAGCTAGGGGGGAGGCGGGGCGGCTCCATTGAGTGCTGGGGTCATTTGAAGAGCCAGGTCTTGAGGTCCTTCCTGAACTGAGCAATGTAGGGACTTGCCGGAGGTGGAGGGGGAGGTCGTTCCAGGCCTTGGCTGCGAGGTAGGAGAAGGACTTTCCTCCCGTTCTGGTCTTGTAGATGCATGGGATGGTGGCTAGGGAGAGGTCAGCTGATCGGAGGAGTCTCTTGGGTGCGTGGAAGGAGAGGTGGTTGTTCAGATACGCTGGTCCATTGTTGTGGATGTCCTTGTATGCATGAGTGAAGAGCTTGAAGGTTATTCTTCTTTTGATGGGGAGCCAGTGGAGATTGCGGAGGTGTTGGGTGATGTGGTTGTGACGGGGGCTGTCTAGGGTCAGTCTGGCTGCGGCATTCTGGACTGTCTGGAGTTTGCGGAGTAAATCTGCCGTCATCTTGCTCTCTCGGCCTCCGCAGAAGAGACAGCTGCAGCCAACGGAATGGGCATTTGCCCACACCAAAGGCACCCGCAGGTGCCTTTCTACTCCGCAGCCAGCTTCAGGACAACGGAAAGGTCAAAATAAGGCACTATAGAGCACCACTGGCATCTATTATATATTTCAGGCGGCGGAGCGCCGTGATCTCGTTGTTACTCGGCCGCCAAGTTGGCCACGCCCCCGTGAATGTATATTTTTCACCTAAAAAAATATCACAAGATATATCAGTAAGACATTTGAAGGAGGGATGACACAGCCGCCTTAGCACGTCCCCGAATCTCCACCTCTCCTGTTCCGGCCACACCGCGCACTCTTCTTCTCTGCGGCAGGAGATGGCGGATGCTGGAGACTGCTTGGAACTCCTGCTGCAGGCCTAACCGCAGAGGCTTTGACTTTTTATTCCACGCTGCAGCATTCCTGGTAACCAGCGCTGCAACATTTGCCCCTGCTGCACGACGTGAACAGGTTTGCTCGCTTTAACAAGCATTTTGGAGCACTCTGGTACATTGGTGTTTCCCCCTCTACCCGGCTGTTATGGCAATGAAACAGATCTGGAAGCACAGAGGCACAGAGGCACATGTCTCTCTATTAAAGAAAGCAGTGATTGTCCTCGGTGGATTGTGTGCTAGTGCTAGCGTCAGGTAGAGAGCAGGTGCTTTTTCTAATTATTGAGTTCTGGACTACGGTTTTCCTGCAGCTCTTTCGCCACTTGCTGTTGAAGGGCACTAACGGGGCAAGAGTTGGGGCGGGGGGATGCTCCCTTCTCTAAAAGCTAGCTGAATTGAGACCTGAACTGTGACTTCTGGGGCTACGTAAGGAAACAGCCTTTGTCTCTCCCTATGAGATCAATATAGTTTAAATCTTTGGGATCAGTGCCCCCTAAGAGAATGCTGGCTAAGTTAGCCAAATCATTTATGGTATTCAAACATTGTAATGAAAGGACAGCTTCTCTAAGCGAATCAGTGGGCACATAGAAAGTTATCGCAGGGCATCTCAAGACCCCAACTGCTGCATGTGCGATATGCACCTCGGTGGAAGGGAACAAAGCAAGGGAATTCCAGTCAATATGTTGAGCAGTACACTCACTATGGACGTTGGGGCTGTTGGGGTGCAAGATAGGGCAGGAAATGAATCGTGCGGAGTCACAGAGAATTGGGGATGGCATAACCAAGCCAATTTGCCAAGGGGGCGAAATGCAAGTGCAGGCAAAACAGCTGGAGCAATTAGAGCAGACTGCTGAGTGTGAAGAGGCTACTCAAGGGACACTGTACAAGGACTCTTGGGAAAATAGCTAGGAGGGGGTTTATCTTCAGGCGACGCTGAAGGAGGGTGCAATGGGACAGCGATATATCCACTATTCCACACTAGAAGGAATGGCATTAAGAGTGGCACCAAAGCAGGCAGGAGAAGCCAAGTAATGACTCCCCCAGGTTCAGGTATAGAATCTTTGCTCAAGAGTGATGCCCGAGTGAACGATGTACTAAACGATCAGTGTGCGACAAGTACAAGGCAGGCAGAGCAGCTGAAACCCACACAATGTGGGGGCGAGTCTCCTGTCACAACAAGCGGGGAGAGAAGAACTGCAGGTCTCTCCAGCATGTTAGAGGAGGTATTAAAAGAGGACATGTCAATTAAAACAACTCAGACAAAAATGGCAGATGAATTGAAAGAGCGATTCATTGTGGTGTGTATACAATTGGGGAACCTCTCTAATAGACTAAGTGAAATGGAGCAAAGAGTGTCCGAATATGAGGATAAAGTTCATTGTCTTGAAGAAGTTAATGAAAATCTGGAAAAGGAGATACTGTGGCTTAAGGATAAATAGGAGCAAATTGAGAACCATGCAAGAAGGTCCAACCTGCGGATAACTGGGATTCCAGAATGCAAAGAGGATGCTGCTGGTTGTTTATCTCTGGTCGAAAATCTAATTGAAACCTGTGTGATTCCAGATTACACTCAAGATTTGTCGATTATGCTGGCTCACAGAGTCCCAGCTCAGGTTGCTGCTCAGGCTAAGTATCCCAGGACCATGCTGGTGAACTTTGCAGACTACAGAATAAAAGAAAAGATACTGCCAAGGCCATTCAGGAGAGGTCGTTTAAGACAATAGATAATTTTGTGTTTCAAATTTTTTGGGATATGACTTCAGAATCAGCCCGTAGGTGAAAAGAGCTTAAGAACATGATTCCTAGGTTTCAAGCCGCTGGAGCACAGGCATCGATAGTACAGCTCTCAAAGCTCAAAGTATTGTTTTAAGGTGTGTGTCAAACATTTAGTATTGTCAAAGAAGCTGCTATGTTCTTGAAATCCATGAGCTAAAGTGGAAGCTTAGGCTGTGGTTATATGTTTAGATAAGAGGGGGGTGGGAAGGAGGCTGGAAGAAGGAGGGGGAGCTTGGGACTTAGACATAGTGCCAAATTTTTCAGGGGAAGGAGGGATGCGAGGAGTGGGAGTAAGGGTGGGGCTCCCACCAGGGCATGGGGTGAATGAAGAAAGGGGAGGGGAGGTTAAGGAGCAGTATAAAATGATATCCAGAGTAGTTAGGCAAGAAAGCCGAACAAGGTGGTTAATAGGGGAAGCTACTTAGATTGGGTTGGTGGAATTAAGGTGGTGATTTTTGCAAGTTTTTTGATTGATTGCTTTTTGTATTCAATGCACTTTTATGCACTTTGAGGTATGCTGGGGTTTCCAGAGTGCAAGTTTTGGGGCTGCTTTTGCCAGCACTTTAAGGTTTGCTTGAGCACTTTTATAAAGAAGGAAGGAATAAGTAGAGCCAGTAGGGGGATATATAAGCAGTTGGTTTTCATGTAGCACAAGGCTCACTTTAGTATCTTGATACACTTTATGACTTATTCCAGCACTTTAAGTGAGCATGTTTACTGGTACAGATGGGAGTGAGGCAGGGATTCAAAAGAAGAAATTGAAGATCATTTGTTTTACCACTAATGGGCTAAATAATCGAAAGAAAATGCTTGGTATTGAAGCTTAGATAGAGGAATGTAACCCGTCAGTAATGCTACTGCAGGAAACCCACATTTCGCTAGATAGGCTAGCAAAATGTAAAGTTTTTAAGAAATGGGCTGGCTATAAAGGGTTTTCAGCCACCTCAATAGCCCACCGTGGAGTCGCTGTTTTTATAGTTCGAAAATTGAATGTGGAAGTTGAAGGCTGGACGAATGACACGCAGGGCTGCTGGTGCTGGGTTAACTGCTCTGTTTCTTCAGTGTGATTTACTTATATTAGTTTCTATGGCCCGGTGGAGGATTAGGTTGGGCCATATGCGGAGCTATTCCAGTCTTTAATGCAAGTCCCGGGCGAGATCATTATCGGCAGAGATTTTAATTTTCTGCAAAGCCCAGGGGTGTATTCCTCTACAGACTCTAAAATGCAGCAAATTCCCAAGGTAGCTAAAAATTATCGAGGGGTCCTTTCTCTTGCTGATCCCTGTAGGGAACTACTCCCAGAAAATAGGGTATATTTAGAACTGTCTCCCAGATTGATTTCTTTCTGATCTCAAAGAGCCTGGGTTTTGAATGTCTCCAGACACTTCCTAATGGATTCTTGGATCACTCAGCTTTGGAACTGGATATTTTGGGTGAGAACGGAAAACCCCAAGTTAAGAGTTGGGTTTTTAATAAGCAATATCTACAGGAGGGGGCTGGGTTAGAATATGTAAGGATGAGATTCAAGAGTTTTAAACAAGAAACCATGGGTCCGCTCCACCAAAACCGTTTGGGACGTTCTAAAAGCTTATCTGAGGAGGCAGTTGATAGCTAAAGATGTGCCTACTAATAGGAATGCGAGAGAGCAAAAATTGGTCCTGGAAAAACATGTGAAAGAAGCACATGATAAACTTTCCCGGCAATATACGGAAGAGAACAGAAAGGGGCTTTTGGAAGTTAAACATGCACTGAGTGATTACTACTATGTTAAGTGCTATGTAATTAACATGGTGCACAGGCAGAAGATTTGAGGAGAGCTATTGTGTCAGGAAATTCATGGCTTGGCAGGCCAGAGAAAACGGTGCAAAGAATATTATTCACACCCTAACGTGTCCTGTAACAGGGCTGCGTAGTAAGGAACAGTGAAAGAGAAATTAAATCTTTCTTGAACAATATAACCGGATTTACAATTTCACCCATGTAGTAGACAAGGTGGCATTGGCGACATTTTTGGGGAGGCTAGATATGCCAGCACTCTCAGAGGAAGATAGGCAAAAAGTGGTTGGCCCTTTCTCTAAGGAGGAGGTGGCTGAGGTGGTGAGAAGATTGCCAAATTGTAGGAAGGTCTGTGGCCCAATGATTTTCCATCAGAGTTTTACAAGGAATTTTTAGATGTCTTAATGGAGTACCTACTTTTCGTTGCTAACTCTATTTTATAAGGAGGCCCTATCCCATCCTCTTTTAATCTTGGTAATGTGGTCAGTTTTTAAAAAAAGGGTAGGATATGGAGGATCCACATTCATATAGACCGATAACATTACTGAACTTGGATTATAAAATAGTTATGAAATTACTAGCAAACAGATTTAATGGGATTGCGGCTAAACAAATACACCATAATTAGAATGGCTTTGTCGCAGGATGACAGGAACAAACACTCATTATTTAGCAAAAAACGCTTGATTATTTATCCTTTAATCAAATCCCTGCCGCAATCCTTTTACTGGATGCTGAGAAAGCCTTCGATCTTGAGGTCTTGGAGACTCTGGGGAAATTTAAGATACCCTCTCAGATCACAAGATTGATACACAAAATGTATGCGATTGCACAGGCAAATATTATTATTAATGCATCGGAGGTGGTGAAGGTTCGAGTATTGCAAGGAGCTAGGTAGGGCTGTCTCCAGTTCTTTTCACCTTTTTTATGGAACCATTACCGATTGCAATACGGAAAGATGCTGAGGTTCGACCTCCAATACCGCAGATGGACGAAATAAAACTCTATGCAGATGATATAATGCTACTGTTAAATACTAGGAAGGGTACGCAGGAAAGAGTTTTGAGATTTTTACTATGTTTCAGGGGCTGGGGGCTATAGGATTAACAAAATGAAAATGGAAGTTATTTTATGCACTAGTGAAGCTGATCTTCTCCCACATATTGCTGCCTGTGTGCATGATCAACCGAAGCGTTATTTGGGTGTCAGATACACGGCCAACATTGAAGATTTGTTTGAACTTAACTTTGCCCCATTGCTGTCGAAGGTTAAAGCACTGTTTGCACAATGGAATTCACTTCCCCTTTCCTTTTGGGTAGGGTGGCATTGATAAAAAAAATTATTTTACCTTTGTTTAATTTCCTCTTTGCTGCAATACCATGTGTGCTGAAGGCAGCATTTTTGTTTTAAAGATGTTGAATCTTTGTTTTCTTCTTTTATTTGGCAGAATAAAACTGCAGGATTAGCACTTAGCACTTTGTATAAAGATGGGGAGGAAGGTGGCTTAGCCCTTCCCACTTTACAGGAATATTATTTTGCCTATTTTGCACAATATATGTTTAGATTTCATACAAAAAGTGAGCTAGCTGGAATTTTTTAAGAATGACCTAATGAGCTTGATTTTAAGGAAATATAACATTAGCAACATGCTAAGGTTGACTAAATTCCCCAAGAAAGTTCGTTATAAGATCTTGCATTGTTTTTTTTAAAAAAACGAACAGCCGTTTACAGGAGTTATTCACTTCCTTATATTAATACGCTTTTGTCAGGTTTAGTTTTGGGTATTGGCGATAGGAAGAATGAAAGCAGGCAAAATAGGGGGCAAGGTTTTTTTTTGTTTTTTTAAGGTGGCTGACTTTATAGGGGTTAGGTGGAAAATCTGGTCAGAAATTGAAGCGCAAACGGGAGGCCTACTGGCTGCAGTGTTCTTATAGCAGTTTAGTTTCGAAATTAAAGACAATGGATCTGAGTCTAATATTGAGCACTCAAAACTTGGTATTAAATTAATTGAGTTCCCATGTCCGAAGACACTGTGTGCTTGGAAAAGGTCTCTTGCAGCATGCAGAGGGGTTAACATTTATCAAAAAGCTGTTAGTAAGTGGGGAAAGTATGAAGGATTTACAGTAACGAAGGAATTGTGGGGGAAAGTCGATAAATTAAACTTTATGAAGTTGAGAGGAGCCAATTGGCGCAGGATGCAGTTTTATGAGAAATGGTTGCTTTACAGAACCCCACAATTTTTCTGTGGGATCCACTTGTCACTTTCACGCAGCTGTATTAGGTGCAAATCGCTAGACGTGGCAAACTGGTCCCATGTTATTTGGCAATGTGCACCTATCAGTGATTTTTGAAAAGCGATTTTTCAATATCTGGTGCAAGTGTGACAAATACAGCTAGTGCCTAGCACTTTTCTTGGTACTGTTAGGGCTATGATCCCACTTTGAGATTAATCCCCAGATATCAAAAGCTGCTCTATGTTTCGATGCTGGTAGGCAGAAGTTTGTTGCTGCAGAGATGGAAAATAAAACTAATCCTCTTGTTTGGGGAGTGGTGGGAGAAAATGAAGCAAGTAAGTGCAAAATATTTAGTATACCTTAGTCGTTGTGGAGGGATTGTAAAATTTAATAAAAAATAGGGCCAATTTATGGTTGAATAATGCCCTGCCTAGGCAAGTGTACCTAGGTCATTCTTATATGTTTGGTATGGATGAATTTAGAACTGTAATTTAAAAATATTGTATAAAATGTTTTAAAATGTTTAAGTATTGTAGGAAATCGCATGATATTGCACAGAACTGTATGAAAATTATACGGAATTAAATGCTTCCTGGTTGGCATATGATAATTATTTAGTCAGGTTCTCCAATAAAAAGTATAATACAAAAAAAGATATATTAGTAAGAAATTTGACAAATCTTCTTGGAAGAATTTGATCTATGTTCCCAATCTTTCCAATACTTATACTAAGAGATTTGAATACTAAAATTCATATGAGAATAAAATCAGATGATTTCCAGAGTACAAAAGAAAAAGGGATGGGGATCTCTGCTCAGATTTTTAATGTTTCTTTAAGGGACGCCAAAGGAAAAAAGTTGAGTGGGGATACTAATGGAAAAAAAATTTGTGATTTACTAGATGCACTGAACATGACAATAATTAATGGACGTTATAAAAGTGACCAGTAGGGTCAATACACCTTCGATAATAGTAGATGGTCTTCCCTTATTGACTAAGAGCTACAGTGATCACAAGCCGCTGTATCTATCTATAACGTGGTTTGTTAAAAAGGGAAATATGGGAGGATGAAAACCAGATTAGATCTTTAAGCGATTGTGAACTAATATGGTCACAAAATTTAAAAAGAAGACTCTCGAAACTATAAGAGCTCTCGTATACTTAAATAAAACCCTAAAATCAGTAGACATTATGGTAGAATATAAAGAATTTATAGTTAATGTCTAATCGAGGCTATCTGGTTAAGGAAAAAATTAACTCTCAAAAGGAGTTTGCGAAAATAGAATATAACAGACATATTATAGATACTTTTCAACAGAGGCTAGGTGACAGGGGAGATGTTATCAAACAACTCAAGAGGAATTTTCAAAGGCAAATAAGAAGACTAATCTGGGATGAGAAAAATAATTTATGGGCTGAAGTTATTACAATGCTCCGAGAAGGTAAATCACAGCTTTTCTGGAAAATGGTTACCAAAAGTTCCGGAGGGGTAAAAAAAGTGGAAGGGCCACCCGTGAATGAGGAAGATTGGATAAAATATATTTTCAATCTATATAAAATTAAGGAAAACCATTTGAATTCTCTCTCAGAGATGCTTGTAAAAAAAACTTTCCCTGAAAATTCTTCTTCCAATTCGGAGGACCTCATTCATACAGTGTTAGATATTCCAAAAATTATAGTGTTTAGAAAGTTTCCAGGCAGAAGGTCCCGATGGGCTTAATTCCAATATTTTAAAATTGGATGCCAATTTGAGGACCCAAGTGATCACTCCGGTTTTCTCTTCAGTAATAAGATCACATACAAGTTCAGAAACCTGGAAGAGGAGTATTAGGGTCCCAATCTACAAAAAGGGTTCAAGAATGTTACCTCAGATTTTTGGAATGATAGCTGTCCTTGACATACCCAGTAAAATATACGTGAAACATGTTCTGCATGTTTTAGAAGAATGGGCGGATAAAGAGGCTGTTTTCCCCAAAACCCTACTTGGGCTTAGAAGAGGGCATTCCATGATCGATGGATGCCTTGCACAGAAAATAATTGTTGAGGAGTACACTTGGAAAAAATGTCAGCCTCTCTATGTGGTGTTCATCAATTTATCATCAGCATTCGATGCGATTAATCGCTCACTTCTCTGGGCTAAAAAGGCAAATTTGAAAGTCCCACTTGCCCTACTGAAATTGATTATGCTCCTCCGTGAAGATACATGGACAAAAGTGGAATTAGGGAGCAAGGGTGATCTTTCAAGGAAAATAAATACCCCAAATGGATTAAGACAGGGTTGTATCTTAGCCCCATTGTTGTTTGCTATTTATTTAGTGGATGCCCCACGTTTTCTTGCCTGTCCTCATGTCTTTCCTCCTAAACTAGGTGGCAAATCAATATCTTCAATTTTTTATGAAGACAACTCGGTCATAATGGATCTAACACCTGTGGGTCTGCAGAGGCAATTAAACTCTTTTGTCTCTTATTGGAAAGCAAATGATTTGATAATAAACGTCACTAAGAATAAAATAAATGTATTCTCTAAAAAAACAAAGCTAGAATCGCAGGACGAAGTGGTGGCTAAATGTTGTTCAGGTGGAGACGGTAAAGGAGTACAGGTACCTTGGCCTTCTATTTCAAACAAATCTCAACTTTAAACCCTATATGGCCCAACAGGCAATAAAAGCCAATGCTGTTGCAGGATCTTTATTGAGACTTGATTCAAAGTCTGTAGAGGTTCTGAGTGTCACGTATAATTTAAACATATCTAGCCTGTTAACTCTACGGTTACAAATTATTTTCAGAGAAGGAATTAGCTTCATTTCAGACTATTGAAACAGAAATTTGGAAAACATGGTTGGGCCTCGCAAAAGGAGCAGTCAACAGTGGGTTGATGCTTGAGCTGGGGTTGACCAATATTAAATTTCATGGCCTGCAAAGGACTATGAATTAATGGTTTAGCTTGTTAAGAGCAGAGAAAGGGACATTCAAGATTTGGCTAAAATTACACTTTCAGGGTGACATTCCTGCTCCTTGGCCAGTCCTCCTGGACAACATAATTAAAGTTTTTTTTTTGTGATATGTGTTAACTAGGCCTCAATTCATGTATAAACGCCATCTTTTCCAAAATGGAAATCATTTCTGTCACTCATTTCTTCTTCCCCACCCACCCTGCCCACATCTCTCCTCGCAAATTTCTGCAGCACGCAGTCAAGATGAAGTGTACTGGTTTATTTCCATTGTTAATGTTATGCTGCTGTCGATGAACGTTCCCCTGCTAAATCACAAACTGTAACAATAACCCCAAGGTCCTTACGCTGGTTCTCTGTGCCTTATTCATTCATATAACACTCTTTTGTTCATGTATCTAGTTTTGGTCTAATGTCTCCCAACAACATTAGCATAGGTGAGCAGAATAATTTATTCCTTTAGTCGGATACTGCTTAGGTGTTAAGGTAATATGACGTTTAATTTTCATGTGATCTGATTTGCTGATAAAATTATACATTTGCTCACACCACAGTGATTTTGCAGTTTCTGTACTTTCATATGTGAAAATAATGTAAAAAAACCCCTTGATTTTTGGAGTGAGCCAGACGACATTCCTGTTCTACTAGGGATGCTGTCCGGTAACCTCTTCTGTTGAATTCTGTAATATACCCTTTAACTTTAAATATACCCTTCTATTATTCTAGGAATCATTTATTGAGTGGGCTCAACTACCATATTGATTGTTTTCTGAAATGTTGATTCGGAAGTGCCTAAACGCGGGGGACACATTGCCTCATATAATTGATGTTTTAACACTGTCTCTGATCTAGTAAATGTAGGCATTTTGATTGAGGCCAGATTTTAGGGTGTCTAGAATTTCGGCGTACCGCGCATCCACACATGCAGCAACATGTGTACTGATTATTTTGTAATTACATGTTCTCAAAAACTCAGTTGGCTGCCTTTAGATACTTTCTAAGACTCTTCCTTCAAGCACACTGTATTGCTTTCGTTTATGAGAATCTTTTATTGTTCATGCCACTAGTTTGTTCTGACATGGCCGCATGACATAAAGTCAGAAGGGGCAAATCAATATTCATGTAGTGGGACAGTGTTAGGATGGTATGGTTATAAGATGTTTTATAATGCTGAAATGTGATTTGCTGAGATAAAGTTACTTTTGTTCGTACCATGCTGACATTGTAGTTTTCATCATTTTCTATGGCAAACCCTCTAATTTGGGGGGGAGGGTGATCTTTTTGGTCTGTACTAGAGATGCTGACTGTTTCTCTATAGATTTGCTGCATATTTGGGACTTAGTCTATTTCTCAGATTTTGTTCATTACTGGCCCGTTTGGGGAGATTAAAGTTAACAGATCAATCCTGAGATAATTTTTGTCATTGTTCTGCAGTTTATCCGCACTCTTCAATTTCCATGACCAGACAAAGGGCCTGATTACAACCTTAGCGGACAGGGTTACTCCATCACAAGCGTAACGGATATCCCATCTGCCAAATTACAATTACATAATATCCTATGGAACACGTTTGTGATGGAGTATCCCATCCACCAAGATCGTAACCAGGCCCCAAATTGGATTATTTACCGTGTTCAGAGTTGTTCCTGCAGAGAAATGTGAGTATTAGTAGGGCGGAATGCATTGTGAGTGATTGTGGTACTTTGCTATTGTTTATGGAATTTGTACTTTGGTTTTGTGGATTTGTAAGGAGTCATGAATTACATTGTATGTGAGAATTTTGGTTATATGCTTTTGATTTGTGGTTAATTAGGTGAATTGATTACTGTGATTCTGATGATTTTGTCATGTTTGTGAATTATAGTCAGATTTGTGATTGCTTTGGAAAATATTGTTTTCTATGCATATTGTTGGTTAAGGTAATTGGATTTGTCTTGAGATATTTTGTTGAACTTGTCTGCAAGTGGTTATCTGTTTCTGTGAGATCCACAAAAACACAGAGCTAGAGACTTCTGAATTAATAAAAAATCTTTGAGTTGATTGTGTTCTAGCTAGGATTGGATTGGTGTTTGTTTATTCTATAGATCATAGAACTAAACCTCGGTTCTAATCAGGTGGAATTCCGCTGGTCATGAATCTGCCTTCATGCAATTGACAGTGCCAAAAGTGTACTGATTCTCTCATTTTGTGAGTGATCTTTCTTTCTTTCCTCTTATTTAGATTGAGTAGTCAGGGTGTATTTGTTTGTGTGTATGCGGGTGAAGGCATTGTATTGATTTCTGTTCAGGAAGAAGTCGCGCTGCAAATGGATGACAGCACGACAAAACCATGCAGGGATTGGTGAGATGTCACCACGAGTCGTGCTGTCATTGGTCAGTTGTTGAACTTGGAACAGGAGTTCACATGGAACTCATTTTTTAAGAACAATGCGATAACTCAGGGTTTACTGTGCAGAATGAATCTATGTAGACATATATATTTTTTAATGTTTTAGACAAACAAGATTCTGTCTAGATTTAATCTATGTAAACACTCAACTCAAAGAAGCAGCCAGTATCTTATAGTTAAATTAGATTCAGCTGAATCAAAATGTATTTCATAAGCAAGGCAAAGAAATATCTTGACATTTGCAGGTACGTCAGTGATAAAGGATTTTTGAAAGAGAAGAAGAACCCCAAGTTAGAGAAACCAAAAACAAAGAACAAGGTGACCAACTGCGTGAGCATATACGGTATATTGGTTATTCTTTTAGAGTGACAGGCAGTTACATTTCATACAATGAAAAACACACAGTAAGTTCTCAGTGTGTCATTTACAAATAGTTCAGGTCTGTCTTTTTGTTTGTCGACTGCGTTTCGAAACTTTTCCAATATACTAGGGTCTCATCAGGACAGTAATGAACCTAGGGACTGAGGAAATGTGTATTATCAAAAATTGGGAAACATGAATGGCAAGAAGTAAAGAAGGAGTTAACAAGGGTACATACTGGCTGAATAGTAGAGGTGGTCGCATCCATTAATGTGAGGACCAGTGGGATGTGCTGCATACAGGGGTACCGGTGGGGGTAAGGTACTGGGGACAGCTTTCCAAGGTTGGTGCTTTAAATGCAGAGTAAGGTTGTCCGATTTGTGGCTTAATAGGCCAAGTTGAAGGAGGCATGGTATTCACACATGTAGCCCTGCAACATGGGGAAAGGGAATATATATATATATATATATATATATATAAATATTTAAGCTGCCAGGGAGATGGTGAAATTGAGGCTGAAGGAGGCCTGTGGGGATTCCTTACCCATTACACAAGTGATTGGAGGCTTCTGTGAGGATATAAGAAGCCTGAAATGTGTTCAGCCCTGCTGAAGAAAATAACGAGGCATGGTAATTAGTCCAAAGGCTCCCTGCTGGTGACAATGGCAGCTTGTTGGAAATTATTCCAACTAGATACAGTAAATTAGTCTCACAGTAATACGTGGCTAATCAATTCCCTGAACAGTCACAGGGACGCGGTCTCCCAGTCGGAGATATGCGATAAGATGAGCAGCAGCCCTAGTCTCATCCGAGGGGGAAGAGATAAAGACGAGTGTCCATCTGCGCAACGTCCTTGAGGGAGATTGTCAGTCCATCAAAGCAATAAATTTGCACCATTCTTCCATCGTGTTCAATCCATTCCTTATTGAGTCACATTTGTCTATCCATTTGCATTCCAGTCTCTGGAGGGTATACAAGATGTCTCCACCTCTAGAGGATGGTGTGGCCTTATCGATGATATGCCATCTTATGTCGTCCGCTGTGTGATGTTCTTCCAGGAAATTAGGTACCATGGGTGCTTTTACGATAGAGCAACGAATCCTGCTTCTGTGTTGGGATATTCTTGCCTTGATTTGTTGGAACGTCTTCCTATATAGATCATATCACAGGGGCACCATATACAATAAATCACATTTGTTGATGGACACTTTGTGTGATGTTGTAAGGTAATTTGTGTATGCCCACGTATGAAGGTCTTGGTGTTCGTAGTGTATTGGCATGAAAAGCAGTTTCGACATATAGTGGCCCTTGATGGGGTTCAGGCCCCAGGCGGACACAATTGTGTCTGTTTGTCTAGTGGTACCTGAGTTTGCATGAACAAGGTGATCTTTAATGTTCTTGCCATTTTTGTAGGAGAACAGGGGAAGCTTACTAAAGGTATCCAAGGTGGTAAGAATCGGTCAGTGTTTCTTTTATGGTTTTCACTGTTTTGTTTGTATCTGGTCAGACTGTTGTGACATATGCAATCTTGTCTTTTGTGGGTTTGATTCGGGAATGTAGTAACTGTTCCCTAGGGCTGAACCAAGCCCTTTTCATGGAGGTTTGCACAAGGTGTTTTGGGTAACCTCTCTCTCGAAGTTTGATGCTCAGGATTGTGCCTTCCCTAAAGAAATCTTCCTTCAGAGTAAAGTTCCTACAAAGCCTTAGGAACTGGCCATATGGGAGACCTTCCTTCAGGGCTCTAGGGTGGAAGCTTTTATACTGGAGCAAAGTGTTGCGTTCAGTGGGTTTCCTATAGAAAGAGACGATGAGGTGATTCTCATTGTTTTTTATCTCCAGGTCAAGGAAAGGAAGACTGCGGCTATTTGAGTTAAATGAGAATTTGAGAAAGGGTTGGCTGCTGTTAAGACATTGAATGAACAGCAGAAGGTCCGACTGGGGACCTCTCCAAATCAGGAAAATTTCAATATACCTCTTCCCGCAGCAGATGTTGGCGAAGTATGGGTTGTGGTGACAAAATCCCTTTCAAACTGGCCTACATATAGATTCGCCAGATTGAGTGTGAAAATTGCTCGCATAGATGTTCCCGAGCATTGCTGGTAATAGTTTTGTTTGAACATAAAGTAGTTAGTTGTCAAGGCTATCTCAAGGAGTTCAATTATAAACTCAGTGGAGACTTTTATTGGGGCAGGTCGGTTGTTGGGGATGCCTTTGATCACCTCAATGCTTTCTTGTTGTGGGGTGTTAGTATATAGTGACTCTATATCCAGAGTCACTAGTATCTCTTGTTTGGGGTCAAAGTCAAGGCCTTCAATGAGGTTAATCATAAACATACTATCACATACGTATCCATCGAAACAGAAACCTTGATGAAGATATTTATATATTCACCAAGTGGCTCTAGGATGGAATCACAGCTGACAGTATAGGTCTGCCTGTGGATTGGTCGCATCCTTGTGGATCTTTGGTAGTGTATATAACACCGGGGTTTGTGAGGATTTCTTGTTATGGAAATCAAATTCCTGTTGGGTGAAGAAGCCTTGCTCCAATGCTTGAGTAGTTGTTTCTAGTATTTTGATTCTTATCTCTTGGAGGGGATTGGAAGACAGTTTTTATAGTGGTTAATGTTGTTCAGCTGTCTAGTGATTTCTACCTCATATGAGTACCTATTCTGTATCACATTACCTCCTCCTTTATCCGCAGGCTTGATTATGATGGACTCCTCTTTTTTAAGTTTGTTAAGTGCCTGTCTTACCTTCTATGTGATGTTATATGAAGTGAAAGACCTGGTTGTTCTTAGGTTGTCAATGTCATTGAGTGCCGCTTTTTCAAACGCCAATATTTCTGCGGGCATCAACGCATTGGGGATTATGAATGACAAGGTAGGCCTTAAATGGGTGGTGGAGAAGTGTCTTTGTCAGAGAAATAATGTTTGAGTCTGATTCCTCTAAAGAATCTGTGTAGCTTTGATTATAGCCTGGAGAAGCGTGTCTTTTCAGTTAAGACAAATGACAGACCTTTGCTGAACAAAGCTATCTCTTCTGAGCAAAGTATGTGGTTAATTAGATTAAAGATAGGAATGCATTGAGAAGTATTCATGGCGGTGTGAGATATGAATGCATCATCTGTGTTAAATCTTGTAGCAGTGATATTCTGTGATATAGGGGCCCTGTGCTCGTTATATTTGTGTGGCCTACTGTCCTTCCTGACCCACTTGTAGTAGCATCTCCGAGTTTGGCCATCTCCCGGTATTGGATCCACGGCCTCCCTCGATTCTCTCTTCCTCTTGCTCTGTCTCTCCGTGTTTGGCCTAAAAAACAGTGTGGGCCTTGATTGCTTGAATCTCCACTGGTGCCCTCCCCTGGGTCGTCTGAGCTATCAGTATCCCCAAAAGATTCTGAGAAAGTGATCATTCTGTGATTCTTGTATCTGCACCAGGTAATTTGCGTGACACCGCACAATATATAGTTTAACAAAAACGATAGCGACCCAAATGTCAAAGTGAACATGGGTATCAAGCGTTGAACTTGGAACAGGTGTTCACGTGGAACCCATTTTTTTATTTTTTTAAAACTCTTTTTATTAATGCATGCTCAGTGTACAATACATTTGAAAAGTAGTGAGGCACGGAGATTACGGCCACAAATGTTTGGTTGGAACATGTCAGCATTAAAGACAAGTATCATAGAAAATCAACAGAGTATCATTTCCATTCCAAACACCCTTTCCACCCCCCCCCCCCTGCGGTCCTGTGAATCTGCCTATGGTGTGAGCATTAGATTGCCTTGTTAAGCGGCCATTCCTTTAGAATAGGTACAGTGTAAGTGTGGATGGCTGTTTAGTACAAGTGGTTCCCTTCACTCTAAAACCCTCTGTAGGTTTGCCAGCTTCCCCAGATTTTTCCAATTTCCGGGGGCAGCCCCTACTCAAGTATATGGTTTTCTCCGCTAATCTACACCAATCTAGATCGGAATTCCATTCCGCTACTCATGGAGGGGCGGCCACACCCCAACATTTTGTGATATTTCATTTTGCCACCACTGCAGCTAGAGTCAACCAAATTTTTGTGTAGCTAGGCCAAGCCACCACCCCTGAGATTTGTAACAAAAACCATCTGGGTTCAATTGGGACCTCTCGTCCCACCACCCTGGCCATGACCCTCCCAATCCTCTGCCAGTATTCTTGTATGATCGGACAATCCCACAACAGATGGTAGAAGGTCCCCTCTTGGCCACATCCCCTATGGCACTGCTCTGTCTCTGCGCGGTCCATTCGGTGCAGTACCGTTCTAGCATAATAGGTCCGATGTAAGATTTTCAGTTCGATCATTCTGAACCTGGATCGTATCGCTACCTCCCTTGAGCTCTGTATCGCTTCTACCCAGTAATCATCATCTAAGTTTCCCAGGTCACCCTCCCATGTTGTCCTCAGCGGTCCAAGCAGGTCTGGGGCGTTATTCATTGGTTTTTTATATATGAGTGATATCGCTTTGGTGGTCAAGGGGTCCGTTAACAATCGATCCTCCAAGGGCGAAGCTTCTTCCAAGGCCTCTCCTTCAGTAATATGATTCCGGAGGGCATGGCCTAATTGTAGATATTTTAACCACTCACCCTTTCCCATTTCATATTCTTGTTGTAGCATTTTGTATTTAATGTATGCCTGGTCTCTCCATACATCCCCAAGCTACTCTAATCCCAATAGTTTACATTTGCCAAAGTTCTTCAACTCTTTCACATGTCGGAGCCAGCTACAGTCCCAGAGTGGGGTTATTTTTGTGAGTTTCCCCTCCCAACCCAGGTATTTATCCGCTGTGCTCCACACTTTTACCACAGTTCGAGTGTGGGTTGGAAGTCCCTGGAACCCATTTTTTAAAAACAATGTGATAACACAGGGTTTTCTGTGCAGAATTAATCTATGTAGAAGTTAAGGAAGATTAATGCCACTGATCTTAGTTCGTTTTTCAAAAGACCACAATGTCCATAATGCTTTGTTGTTGTGAAAATAAAAACCTGTCCTTTCACCTCACTCGTTGACATATTTTTATTACCTTGAAATAACACATATAACTTCGTACTTCCATGTCGCCTTTAAAGGATTCAATTCCATGTGTGGCCAGGTCATATGTTATCACAGCAGTATTCAAGGTCATGCCACTCCATTAACACTACTGAGATTGCTTTCAGTTCTTTACTGCTTAGCCGTTAATAGAAGTTCCATCATCATGGCATGCATGCCATGATGATGGAACTTCAATTAATGGAGTGACATGGCCTTGGATACTGCCGTGATAACATACGGCCTGGCCACACATGGAATTGAACCCTGTAAAGGCGACATGGAAGTATGACGTTATATGTGTTTTTTCAAGGTAATAACAATATGTCAATGTGTGATGTGAAAGTACAGGGTTTTATTTTCACAACAACAAAGCATTATGGACATTGTGGTCTTTTGAAAAACAAACTACGACCAGTGACATTAAATAGTAGATACAAATAAATCCAACTGCAACTGTTTTACTAGTGCATTAAATCGTCAAAGTATTCACTGAATTCACTTTACAATCCTCACGAAAAATCCACTGGGATGACATTTTCCATCATGAGTCCTCCTTTTTCGGTCTCGCCTAGCGTTGCAGCGCGCATGCGCTGTTCGCTCTGTGAGACATATTGTGGTAGAGGAGATTTCAGAAGGGGACTTGAAGCCCCGCCCATCATTTTCATTGGCTGGCGTCATCGTTTATGCTAAACGGTGGCCTCCGATTGAAAATGAGGCTTCTTTGTTACCGCCCTGTCTCCTTTTGGGACGGCCCATCCGGACTGGATCGTTTGCTTAACGGCTGTCGTGAGGGTATTTCTTATCTAAAGGAGGCGTGTAGTGACGGATCATGTTTCCGAAGTCTGTTTTTTTTTCTAAATGTGATTATGTCTGCCAGTGACGACATTACAAAACAGCACCGCGCACAGTCTACACCAAAATAAAACATTCACGCTACTGTATTTTTCCTCACCCTAAACCTAATGTTTAGTTTAAACAGATTTCTGTGCTGATATACATACACCATCTCCCCCCTCTGCCTCCAGAGCACACGTGTGCACCATCTCCCCCCTCTGCCAGCCGCCGAGGCTCCCTTCAACTCTTCAACCAGTCACTGCTCAACACCAGAGTCCAGCCTTCCTTTGTTGTTTATTGAGGTCTCAAGACGCCCCTTCACGCCCAAGGGGCTCCTTTTGCTTGGCCTTGCTGTAGTGATGTGGTAACAGTAAAAAGGTGTGAGATCACCATCACTGCAGATATAGGTGTGAGATCACTATCACTGCAGATATAGGAGTGAGATCACCATCACTGCAGTTATTGGTGTGAGATCACCATCACTGCAGATATAGGCGTGAGATCTCTATCACTGTAGATATTGGTGTGAGATCACCACCACTGCAGATATTGGTGTGAGATCACTATCACTGCAGATATAGGTGTGAGATCACTAACACTGCAGACATAGGTGTGAGATCACTATCACTGCAGATATAGGTGTGAGATCACCATTACTTCAGATATAGGTGTGAGATCACTATCACTGCAGATATAGGTGTGAGATCACCATCATTGCAGATATAGGTGTGAGATCACCATCATTGCAGATATAGGTGTGAGATCACCATCACTGCAGATATTGGTGTGAGATCACTATCACTGCAGATATAGGTGTGAGATCACTATCACTGCAGATATAGGTGTGAGATCACCATCACTGCAGATATAGGTGTGAGATCACCATCACTGCAGATATAGGTGTGAGATCACCATTACTTCAGATATAGGTGTGAGATCACTATCACTGCAGATATAGGTGTGAGATCACCATTACTTCAGATATAGGTGTGAGATCACTATCACTGCAGGTATAGGTGAGATCACCATCACTGCAGATATAGGTGTGAGATCACTATCACTGCAGATATAGGTGTGAGATCACTATCACTGCAGATATAGGTGTGAGATCACCATCACTGCAGATATTGGTGTGAGATCACTAACACTGCAGATATAGGTGTGTGATCACTATCACTGCAGATATAGGTGTGAGATCTCTATCACTGTAGATATTGGTGTGAGATCACCATCACTGCAGATATTGGTGTGAGATTACTATCACTGCAGATATAGGTGTGAGATCACTATCACTGCAGATATTACTTCAGATATAGGTGTGAGATCACTATCACTGCAGATATAGGTGAGATCACCATCACTGCAGATATAGGTGTGAGATCACCATCACTGCAGATATTGGTGTGAGATCACCATCACTACAGATATAGCTGTGAGATCACCATTACTTCAGATATAGGTGTGAGATCACCATTACTTCAGATATAGGTGTGAGATCACTATCACTGCAGATATAGGTGTGAGATCAATATCACTGCAGATATAGGTGTGAGACCACCGTCACTGTAGATATTGGTGTGAGATCACTATCACTGCAGATATAGGTGTGAGATCACCATCACTGCAGATATAGGTGTGAGATCACTATCACTGCAGATATAGGTGTGAGATCACCATCACTGTAGATATTGGTGTGAGATCACCATCACTGCAGATATTGGTGTGAGATCTCTATCACTGTAGATATTGGTGTGAGATCACCATCACTGCAGATATTGGTGTGAGATCACTATCACTGCAGATATAGGTATGAGATCACTATCACTGCACATATAGGTGTGAGATCACTAGCACTGCAGATATAGGTGTGAGATCACCATTACTTCAGATAGGTGTGAGATCACTATCACTGCAGATATAGGTGTGAGATCACCATCACTGCAGATATAGGTGTGAGATCACCATAACTTCAGATATAGGTGTGAGATCACCATTACTTCAGATATAGGTGTAAGATCACTATCACTGCAGATATAGGTGTAAGATCACTATCACTGCAGATATAGGTGTGAGACCACCGTCACTGTAGATATTGGTGTGAGATCACTATCACTGCAGATATAGGTGTGAGATCACCATCACTGCAGATATAGGTGTGAGATCACTATCACTGCAGATATAGGTGTGAGATCTCTATCACTGTAGATATTGGTGTGAGATCACCATCACTGCAGATATTGGTGAGATCAGTATCACTGCAGATATAGGTATGACATCACTATCACTGCACATATAGGTGTGAGATCACTATCACTGCAGATATAGGTGAGATCACTATCACTGCAGATATAGGTGTGAGATCTCTATCACTGTAGATATTGGTGTGAGATCCCCATCACTGCAGATATTGGTGTCAGATCACTATCACTGCAGATATAGGTGTGAGATCACCATCACTGCAGATATTGGTGTGAGATCACTATCACTGCAGATATAGGTGTGAGATCACTATCACTGCAGATATAGGTGTGAGATCTCTATCACTGTAGATATTGGTGTGAGATCACCATCACTGCAGATATTGGTGTGAGATCACTATCTCTGCAGATATAGGTTTGAGATCACTATCACTGCAGATATAGGTGTGAGGTCACTATTACTGCAGATATAGGTGTGAGATCACCATCACTGCAGATATTGGTGTGAGATCACTATCACTGCAGATATAGGTGTGAGATCACTATCACTGCAGATATAGGTGTGAGATCACCATTACTTCAGATATAGGTGTGAGATCACTATCACTGCAGATATAGGTGTGAGATCACCATCACTGCAGATATAGGTGTGAGATCACTATCACTGCAGATATAGGTGTGAGATCACCATCACTGCAGATATTGGTGTGAGATCACTATCACTGCAGATATAGGTGTGAGATCACCATCACTGCAAATATAGGTGTGAGATCACCATTACTTCAGATATAGGTGTGAGATCACTATCACTGCAGATATAGGTGTGAGATCAATATCACTGCAGATATAGATGTGAGACCACCGTCACTGCAGATATTGGTGTGAGATCACTATCACTGCAGATATAGGTGTGAGATCACTATCACTGCAGACATAGGTATGAGATCACTATCACTGCAGATATAGGTGTGAGATCACCATCACTGCAGATATTGGTGTGAGATCACTATCACTGCAGATATAGGTGTGAGATCTCTAACACTGTAGATATTTGTGTGAGATCACCATCACTGCAAATATTGGTGTGAGATCACTATCACTGCAGATATAGGTGTGAGATCACCATCACTGCAGATATTGGTGTGAGATCACTATCACTGCAGATATAGGTGAGATCACTATCACTGCAGATATAGGTGTGAGATCTCTATCACTGTAGATATTGGTGTGAGATCACCATCACTGCAGATATTGGTGTGAGATCACTATCACTGCAGATATAGGTGTGAGATCACTATCACTGCAAATATTACTTCAGATATAGGTGTGAGATCACTATCACTGCAGATATAGGTGAGATCACCATCCCTGCAGATATAGGTGTGAGATCACTATTACTGCAGATATAGGTGTGAGATCACTATCACTGCAGATATAGGTGTGAGATCACCATCACTGCAGATATTGGTGTGAGATCACTATCACTGCAGATATAGGTGTGAGATCACTTAATGCAGATGTAGGTGTGAGATCACTATCACTGCAGATATAGGTGTGAGATCACCATCATTGTAGATATTGGTGTGAGATCACTATCACTGCAGATATAGGTGTGAGATCACTATCACTGCAAATTATACTTCAGATATAGGTGTGAGATCACTATCACTGCAGATATAGGTGAGATCACCATCACTGCAGATATAGGTGTGAGATCACCATCACTGCAGATATTGGTGTGAGATCACTATCACTGCAGATATAGGTGTGAGATCACTTAATGCAGATGTAGGTGTGAGATCACTATCACTGCAGATATAGGTGTGAGATCACCATCACTGCAGATATAGGAGTGAGATCACCATCACTGCAGCTATTGGTGTGAGATCACTATCACTGCAGATATAGCTGTGAGATCACTATCACTGCAGATATAGGTGTGAGATCTCTATCCCTGTAGATATTGGTGTGAGATTACTATCACTGCAGATATAGGTGTGAGATCACTATCACTGCAGATATAGGTGTGAGATCACCATCACTGCAGATATAGGTGTGAGATCACCAGCACTGCAGATATTGGTGTGAGATCACTGCAGATATAGGTGTGAGATCACTATCACTGCAGATATAGGTGTGAGATAACCATCACTGCAGATATAGGTGTGAGATCACCATCACTGCAGATATAGGTGTGAGATCACCATCACTGCAGATATAGGTGTGAGATCACCATCACTGCAGATATGTGTGAGATCACCATTACTTCAGATATAGGTGTGAGATCACTATCGCTGCAGGTATAGGTGTGAGATCACCATCACTGCAGATATTGGTGTGAGATCACTAACACTGCAGATATAGGTGTGAGATCACTATCACTGCAGATATAGGTGTGAGATCTCTATCACTGTAGATATTGGTGTGAGATCACTATCACTGCAGATATAGGTGTGAGATCACTATCACTGCAGATATTACTTCAGATATAGGTGTGAGATCACTATCACTGCAGATATAGGTGTGAGATCACTATCACTGCAGATATTGGTGTGAGATCACCATCACTTCAGATATAGGTGTGAGATCACCATTACTTCAGATATAGGTGTGAGATCACTATCACTGCAGATATAGGTGTGAGATCAATATCACTGCAGATATAGGTGTGAGACCACCGTCACTGCAGATATTAGTGTGAGATCACTATCACTGCAGATATAGGTGTGAGATCACCATCACTGCAGATATAGGTTTGAGATCACTATCACTGCAGATATAGGTGTGAGATCTCTATCACTGTAGATATTGGTGTGAGATCACCATCACTGCAGATATTGGTGTGAGATCACTATCACTGCAGATATAGGTGTGAGATCACTATCACTGCAAATATTACTTCAGATATATGTGTGAGATCACTATCACTGCAGATATAGGTGAGATCACCATCACTGCAGATATAGGTGTGAGATCACTATCACTGCAGATATAGGTGTGAGATCACTATTACTGCAGATATAGGTGTGAGATCACTATCACTGAAGATATAGGTGTGAGATCACCATCACTGCAGATATTGGTGTGAGATCACTATCACTGCAGATATAGGTGTGAGATCACTTAATGCAGATATGGGTGTGAGATCACTATCACTGCAGATATAGGTGTGAGATCACCATCACTGCAGATATTGGTGTGAGATCACTATCACTGCAGATATAGGTGTGAGATCACTATCACTGCAGATATAGGTGTGAGATCACCATCACTGCAGATATAGGTGTGAGATCACCATCACTGCAGCTATTGGTGTGAGATCACTATCACTGCAGATATAGGTGTGAGATCACTTTCACTGCAGATATTACATCAGATATAGGTGTGAGATCACTATTACTGCAGATATTACTTCAGATATAGGTGTGAGATCACTATTACTGCAGATATAGGTGTGAGATCACTATCACTGCAGATATAGGTGTGAGATCACCATCACTGCAGATATTGGTGTGAGATCACTATCACTGCAGATATAGGTGTGAGATCACTATCACTGCAGATATAGGTGTGAGATCTCTATCACTGTAGATATTGGTGTGAGATCACCATCACTGCAGATATTGGTGTGAGATCACTATCACTGCAGATATAGGTGTGAGATCACTATCACTGCAGATATAGGTGTGAGATCACCATTACTCCAGATATAGGTGTGAGATCACTATCACTGCAGATATAGGTGTGAGATCACGATCACTTTAGATATAGGTGTGAGATCACTATCACTGCAGATATAGGTGTGAGATCACTATCACTGCAGATATAGGTGAGAGATCACCATCACTGCAGATATTGGTGTGAGATCACTATCACTGCAGATATAGGTGTGAGATCACTATCACTGCAGATATGTGTGAGATCACTATCACTGCAGATATAGGTGTGAGATCACCGTCACTGCAGATATAGGTGTGAGATCACTATCACTGTAGATATAGGTGTGAGATCAATATCACTGCAGATATAGGTGTGAGATCACTATTACTGCAGCTATAGGTGTGAGATGACTATCACTGCAGATATAGATGTGAGATCACCATCACTGCAGATATAGGAGTGAGATCACCATTACTTCAGATATAGGTGTGAGATCACTATCACTGCAGATATAGATGTGAGATCACCATCACTTCAGATATAGGTGTGAGATCACTATCACTGCAGATATAGGTGTGAAATCACTATCACTGCAGATATATAGGTGTGAGATTACTATCACTGCAGATATAGGTGTGAGATCACTATCACTGCAGATATAGGTGTGAGATCACCATCACTGCAGAAATATAGAATACCTACGTGTTCGGTATACAAGAGTTTAAGCTATTGGCATTGTAAATGACAATGCCTTTTATTTATGTTTTAAAAACGAAAACAAAAATAAAAGGCATTGTCATTTACAATGTCAATAGCTCAAACTGGTGTAAATGCGAGACCTATTGCATTGCAAATGCTTGTTTAGCATTGTTAGTGCATTGTACCGTATGTCCGTCCTCACTGTTGATGTATTGGTCGCATAAATATCGAATGAATGGCCACTCCTAAATTAGCATATGATTAAGACTCATGTGGAATCGAAACGCATTATGCTGTATGCACTGCCTTGATTAAAGAACTATAACGAAGGACTGGTTGGTGGGCTTGTCTTTACGTTATCGAAAGGTGCAGGACGTGTTTTCTTTTTGGGAATATATAGGGATTGATGCTCCCAAACCGGCCCCAACCTGAGAGTTTGGGCGCCCCTTTCGTAATTCTTTTTTTTTCCCCTTTCCCCATGTTGCAGGGGTACATGTGTGAATAACATGCCTCCTCCGACTTGGCAAATTAAGCCACAAATCTGGACAACCTTACTCTGCATTTAAAGCACCAACCTTGGAAAGCTGTCCTCAGTACCTTGCCCCCTTCGGTACCCCTGTATGCAGCACATCCAAGTGGCCCTAACATTTATGGATAAGACCACCTCTACTATTCAGTCAGTATGTACCCTTGTTAACTCCTTCTTTAGTTCTTGCCATTCATGTTCCCCAATTTTTAATTATACACATTTCCTCAGTCCCCAGGTTCATTACTGTCCTGATGAAACCCTAGTATCTTGGAAAAGGGTCGAAACACCGCTGACAAACAAAAAGATAGACCTGACCTATTTGTAAATGACACACTGAGAACTCACTGTGTGTTTTCATTGTTTGATATGTAACTGCCTGTCTCTCTAATAGAATCACCAATATACCGTATATGCTCACGCAATTGGTCACCTTGTTCTTTGTGTTTGGTTTTGGTTTCTCTCACTTGGGTGTCTTCTTCTCTTTTAAATATCATTTAGCACTCATGTACCTGCAAATGTCAATCAGATACTGGCTGCTTCTTTGAGTTTAGTGTCTACATAGATTAAATCTAGACAGAACCTTGTCTGTCTAAAACAGGGGTCTCCATTCTTTTCCGTAATGAGAGCTACTTCTGATCAGTGAAAATCACAGTGAGCTACTGAAGGCCAAGTTACTCGAGCATCATTACCACACACACCCTCGCCCAGCTTCAATGACTTTAAACCTAATGTCCATGGAGCCCAATACTATGGTTTGAACAAAATACTGTGACTAAGGGTACAATGATAGGGCTGTCATGTGCGTCAGTGAGTGCATGGTCTGTGGGGATGTATGAACATGCGTGTGAATGAATGGGAAATATGTGTGTGGGTGACTGAGAGCCTGTGTCGTATGTACTTGTGGCACAGAACAAACCTTCGCCATGGCACCGTTACATGTACAACACAAATATACGTCCATTGTTTTTTAAATGGGAGAAATTTCAAGTGCAGAAAAATGTTCAGCAAAAATGTTCATAATAAGGAAAACGTTTCTGCACTTGATGGAACATTTTTCTGCACTTTATATTTCTCCCCTTTAAAAAAATGTGCTGTATATTTCAGTTATAAATGTGGCACCTTGTCTACCAGCCACAGAGAGCAAGATGCCTGCTGTGTGTAAATGCAACATTATGAAATGTGAGAAAATTCAACTGAAGAGTTAACTTTATGTTTATATGCATTACATAAAATTCATCATTTTAATTTTCTCCCTTGTCTTTACAAACAGCATGCATATTACTCCCAGTGGCCTGTATACTTGGTGCCATATTTATAATCAGGAAAATACAGTCACTTGTTTAAATGTGAGGAATTTAAAGTGAAGAAACATGCTTCATAAAATATTAGGACTTAATTGTCTTAATTTAAAGTAGAGAAAAACATTAAGGCAATGTTTCACAGAAACATTTTACTTCACTTTAAATTTCTCCCATTTAAAGAAAAATGACAGTTTTTTTTTTCAGTTATTCAGTTATAAATAAATAGTTATAAATATGGCACTGTGATTACCAGCCACTGGGAGCAAGATGCCTGCTGTTTGTAAATGTGACACTTTGAAAAGCGAGAAAAGTCAAATCAAGAGTGAACTTAATCATTAAGTTAACTCTTCATTTTAATTTTCTCTCATTTAAAAGCACAGAAAACCCTGGGTTTTAAAAAAAATGAGTTCCATGCTGATGAGGGGTGGTACCCCGAAACCGGTCCCAGGATGCGTGTTTCCGGTCCAGGGAGGACCTGGCCTGGCAGTTCAGGCTGGACTGTTCCCATGGGAAGCAGGGTCAAGACTGATTTGCATATGGCTGAGTCGAAACTGGGGTGGCATGGTGGGCAAAAAAACAATGGATTGGGATGCAGCCCCAAGCGATTACCAGTGGCTGAGATTAATTCAAGCATTCCATCCATCACCTTGTTGTTTTTACATTTGCCGTCCTAAGTGCACCAAGTATGCTTAGACGTGGGACCCGGGCACACTGTGCCACTGAATTCAGGCTAGCCTGGTTGATGAGGGTTGATACCCCGACGCCAGTCCCAGGATGCTTGTTTGAGGTCCAGGGAAGACCTGGCCTGGCAGTTCGGTCTGGTCTGTTCCCATGCGGAGCACGATCAAGACTGATGTACATATGGCTGGGACCAAACTGGAATGGCATGGTGAGCAAAAAAACAATGGATTTAGGCCCAGATCTCTGTACTCGGGTGAATGTTTGACAATGTTCAGCATTCCGTCCATCATCTTTTTGTGTTGCCAGAGTCGAAGTGGGGCATGCAAAAAATAGCATGGAGAGAGGACACGGTGCTGGGTGTGTGCATGTTTCCTGTGATAGTTAGTGAGACAAGCAAAAGAAAACTGAGAACAATTCTGATGATTCTTAAAATGAGAAACAAAAGAGGGATAAAGAAAAGATTTCTGATGAGGAAGATTATTTCTTAAATGATCTGTTAGACTCAAGACCTCCTCCTTATACTGATGTTGCACACATACCAAGACTCTATCACATGTTATGGGTGCAAGAGCCAGGTATGGTTACTCATGAAAAAACAGCTCTTGGTATTGCGAGCGCTCCAATTCCGGCTCCACCTGAGATTGCATTACCAGCTTTACCTGGTGCTGGTGGAATACTGTTACCTCTACAACTGATGCTGTTGTCCCAGGCTTAATGGCTATTGTTCATCCAATTGAAATTGAACCAGTAATAAGAGAAATTAATATTGCCAATTTGAAAATTGAGTTTGTAGAATTGATTACAGGATACAACGGATACAAGGAGATTGCTGGTGTACAATTCACATGAATTGCAATATTTGATCAAAGAAGCAGCTAGGTATGCATGTGAAGCACACAACACACTTGAGGAGATAGCAGAAGAATGTGAAATAGATATGTACAGAAAAATAATTTGCATAGAAACTTCAGAATGGATTTGAGTGAAGCTGAAATTGAGGTGGGTTTATTGACTTTGCAAGCGCATATCAAAGAGTGGGTTGATTACATCAAGAATTGGAGGTATTTAAGAAAGTACAGAGATAAATGGAAGAGGTATATTAAAAGGAAAAAGGTTGACATTGGAAAGAGAGTGAATGTGGTCATGAGTGGACCTGAAATGGAAATGGTTGTGTCTGAATTTCTTTTGCAGGAAGTTCTTGAAGGAGCATATATGCATGTTCCTTGGACGAGGTCTGATCTCTATGCGTTTACAATGAATTTTCCAAAACTGAGAGAGGAACCAGATACGTGGTACACAGAGTTGAAATATTAGTGACCATTTCAAAAGTGCTTTGGGTGTATTTGATCACGTTGTTTCAAATTGTTGCTAAAGATTTGTGCGCTGAGTGCAAAGCGGCTGGTAACTGGCTGACAGATGAACCTCAAAGAGTGGTTCCTAATAATGGCCCAGCTCCTCTTGTGATGGAAAAATCAAAGCAGTGATTGAACATTTGAAGAATAAAATGCCAGAGGAAGAGGTGAATTGGGCACAGATTATAAGAGCTAGACAAGAGCTGAAAGAGTCAGTACAAACATACTGTGAGAGGCTTATGTACGATGGAGTAGAAGTTCCAGCTAGCGAAGGTGTTAGTGGTTTTGAATCAGCTTTTGTTTTGGATTTGTGTCTGGAGCTCAGTTCTCATATTCAGCAGAGTGTAATGTGTTGCCAAACCAAGAGTATTAATGACATACTCAACTATGCCAACTATCACTGTGATTGTTTTGCAGCAAAGCAGAAAAAGATTAAGGAGATGTTGATGGTTGCACAGATGAAGCAGCTTCAGAGATGTGGTAAAAATCAGATGATGAATTTGGGTTGTGATTCTGGTTATGTTGATGGTACAAATTGTGTGAGTTCTAGTATGAGCTTTGGGATGCAAGAAGTTAGGAATGTGGTTACGCAAAGCAGAGGTAGAGAACTTGTGACTAATTCTGGAACAAATGCATACATTGACATGCTTAAGAAAAGTACTGCCTATCATCTCTGCGTAATTTGGTCACTGGAAGCGCAAATTCCGACAGAATTCAGATCGAATTCAAAATAAGTTTGTTCCTCAAATTAAGCAAAATGCAATATATTCACAGAACATAGTTTACTGTCCAACCCCAACAGACACTGATGCTGAATATGCAAAATAGTGGGCAATGCCATATAAATATGCTTGTAGCTCCAGTGTTGAAGCAAAACATGAGAAATAAAATGCTCCAATACCAAAGTTCAAAGTTTTAGCAGGATCCTTTGAATCTGAATGGTGACTTTCCCCAGCTGCATAGGATGTGATTAATTCACAATGACGGTGCCTGATGGGGAGGAGAATTGCATACTTGGTGCAGTCCTAGTGGTAGATCATTGCGGCCCATATGTAGATAGCGAGGCGCCACCCCGCATCATTCCAGACTAATAATGGCGCTACGCGCTCCTCAGTTCGTTCTGTGGAGATCCCAAATTCACCCCATCCGGGAAGAGAAGCCCAATTTTTAGGAATAAGCAATAAACAGATTACAAATTGGGTTTCAGCATTTGTCCCCGCAAAAAATAGGTTCAATCGAAAATGATCATCAATTCATATTGTGGGACTCACGTTCTGTTAATTTGCTTGGAAGGTATTTGTTGTGCAAGATGAATTGTGTGATCTCTTTTATACCAGATGGCTACGCACTTCAAACTCACGACAAAGATTTGAAATTTAAAATAAAATTACAAGAATCAATAGTTCACTTGTTTCCAGAAAAGTGTCCATATAACGAGTTTCTGAAATCCTGAGAATGAATCTTCCAACTCCACAGAGGTAAGTGATGATGTTTTGGGGAATGGTTGGATACTGTCGACAGTGGATTCCAAACTTTTCCCCGATTGCAAAGCCTTTTATAAAGCTTACTCACTGCGATATAATAGATCCGGCCACATCTGACGAAAAATGCATGAGTGCCTTCTTTGAACTCAGAGACAAAACCTGCAGCACACCAGCTCTAAGAATACCTAATTATGACAAGGATTTTTATCTTTTCTGCTATGGAACATAGGGGGGGGCAAGAGCATGGTGGAGTAAAGCACCTGTAGCTTACGCCTATGCTACATTAGATCCAGTATCCACAGCACTTCCTGGTTGTCTGAAATCTGTAGCAGCTATTTACCTGGCCATAGAGCAGAACGAAGGGATTGTGATGGGTTATACACTTATTGTGTGAGTCCCACATTCAGTTAAAATGTTGCTGACTGGTACACAAATTCAGCACATGACAAATTTCTGCCTTACAAAATATGAAAAAAGGATTTTGGCAGCTGATAACATCTCAATCAGAAGATGTAATACTCTGAATCCTGATAAGCTGCTCTCAATTCGACACAATGATGAAGAAGAATTAGACCACGATTGCATTGATGGCTTGGCTACCAAAGTAAGACCAGACATAAAAGATACTCAGCTTGATAAATGCTATTACTCTGTTTTTACTGTTTAGAATGCTTTATTAAAATTGTATAAGTACAGCATTTAGGCAAAATATACAGACATTTCAATTCAAGCAGAATTAATAAACAAATAAAAACTGAACAATGAATGGCTCCAATAACCAAAAGTGAGCGAAAGAAAGCTCTGAATATAAAGCCGACAAAAGTTAGTCATGCGTAAAGTGATGAATTAAAAGAAGTACGTAGCCTGAAAAGAATACCAAAGGCATTTAACCAAAACAATTTCATTTTAGTTTTCATAAGAGGGAAAAAAGAGAGAAAAGGGGAAGAGGAGAACAGGGTGGGAGGGAAGGGATAAGCGAGAAACACTATATTAAGCAACAGCAACAATTCCTAAAAGTAAAACTGTATTATTCTATTAAAGTTTATAAACATTTTATGGTGGTTCATAATAGGTGACAATAGAAATTGATTGAGAAGATTGTCTGGATAGAAAGGACGTAAGTGGTAATGATAGTAGATCTTTTTTAATTAATAAGGGAATGGAGGTGGCATATGCATGGTCCAGTCTATGATGATGGCATAATAAATTCCACCAACCAATAAAATAAATTTTAGTGGAATCTTTCCAATTTGAGGTAATAATCTGAAGGGCTAACGCACTGAACAAATCTATGAGCTTTCCAACCATACCCTGGGATTGCCATATTAAGGAGGAACCTCCTAAGAAAATGTGTATAATATCAAAGGGAAAGGATGTGGATAGGATGTCGTTCAGCTTATTCCATTTGAGCATCCAAAACTTCTTAACAGGAGGACAAAGGAAAAATATATGTAAGAGGTCACTCTTGACATGTGAACAGGAACAGCATTTAGCATTATCAGTCAACTTAAATTTGTGAAGCTCTGTGGGGGTGAGGAATAATTTATTATAAAAATAATACAGTGTTTGTGTTGTGCTTGCTGAGCGAGTTGAGGTGTGAATTTTTGCCTATATAGATTCCCATGTCTGGAGAGAGAGCTCCTAATTAAGATCTGCTTCCCATGCGAGCTCCACCTTGGTTTTAGACCTCAAATCAGAGGGGCGAGACAGAATCCTGTATACACCGGAAGCTTTCATATGAGAGGAAAAATCTAAATTAAGGGGAGGGGGTTGGCCTACTGGTGCAGGGAGAGAAGCCTGATTAAGGAGAGGAAGGAGAAGATTCCTAAGATGAAGATAGTGTGTAGTATGAAATAAGGATATGTCATACTTTTCCTGAATCTCATTAAATTCCATAAAAGAGCCGTCATTTAGTATATGGCCAATGGTAACAATACCTTTATTAATCCACTCTCTCCAAGAAAGAACTCTATTTTTTAGTTTTAGGTGTTTCTTGTACCAAATGGGGGTTTGCAAAAAAATGTCGATGCAGGAGTTAGAAGAGCCCATTAAACGTTTAGCAACAGCAAAGGAGTGAGTAAGTATTGGAGAAAAGAAGGCCTTAGGGGATTGAGAGAGAAGAACCGCCTTATTCAATGAAAATGATGTACATTGAGCCTGTTCCAGTTGACCCCATATAGTCAATTCTTCTTGAGATGGTGGCGCAAGGGAGGTCCAAATTTGTTTCAGCGTAAATGCAGAATGGTATCTTCTAAGATTGGGAAAATTGACCCCACCATTTTCTTTTGATTGTTGCAGGCGAGCTAAGGAGATTCTAGCCTTGCGATTGTTCCGTAAGAATTTGGTAAGAGAGCGATTAACAGTTTTGAAGAAATAGAGTGGGAGGAATATTGTCAGCATAGATAAATAATAATTGATTATTGGTAGCAACATCATCTTAATTGTTGCCAGTCTACCCCACCAGGACAAAAATAGCGGGGACCAACCGTCTATCAAAGCCGAGATTCTAGTGGTGAGTTCTTTTAGGTTAATCTTAATAGTTTCTTTAATGTTATTTGTATATAAAATACCTAAACATGTTATGCTTTTTGAACTCCATGTAAACCCCGTATCTTTGAACATGTCTCGATGGCAGTATTTATTTAGAGGAAGGACCTCTGATTTGTCTATATTAAGTTTATACCCAGAAACTATGGAGTATTCCTGTAAAAGTGAGAAAAATTCCGGAATGGATGTGCTTGGGTTAGTAAGGTATAACAAAATGTCATCCGCATAAGCAGTAAATGTAATGCTTATATCTTTAAATTGGAAACCTGTGAAACGTGGAGAACGGCACATTTTTTCCAGAAAGGGTTCTAAAGACAAAATAAACAATAGTGTGGACAAAGGACAGCCTTGTCTAGTCCCCCTGCGCAGGGAAAAGTAACTGGATTGTTGAACGTTCACCCAAATAGAGGTGGAAGGATCAGAGTATAGTAACTTAATATATTGAAGGATATGGGGACTGAAACCATGCCATTTCAGTGCTCCGAAAATGAACTCCCAATTCACACGATCAAATGCCTTTTCTGCATCTAACGTTATGGCTGCCACAGGGAATTAAACTTAGAGGCCAAATTAATTATGTTAAGGCAAGTTCTAGAGTTATCCGTGATGGAGCGACCCTTGACAAACCCCGACTGATGTATATCAACTAAGTCAGGAAAAACTTGATTAATAGGGAGGGCCAATAGTTTAGAAAATATCTTGCAGCCCATGTTGATCAATGAAATAGGTCTGTAGTTACTGCACTGAGAGGGATCTTTGCCTTTCTTAGGGATCAAGCAAAGCATGGCTTGGGTGAAAGAACCTTGTGTCCTACCCAAATTTAAACAAGCATTGGCATAGCCAATAGGTCTCGCCTTTGGGACCTTATAAGTGTTTAGCCATGCAACAGTTGATGTTATTGCACCAAGGATATTGTGCTGCATAACTAAATACTTATAAGGTCCCAAAGGCGAGACCTATTGGCTATGCCAATGCTTGTTTGCTTAAGTGGTGGCTGATAGACAGAAAAATATGAAGAGGTAAAAACGTATGGAAAACGAAACACAGATGAGCAATATAGAAAGTTGTTTATAGAGACAGCGAGAGCGAGATATGGACAGTGAGATAGGGATAGACAGCAAAAAGCAAGACAAGGGCAGTGAAATAGGCTCTATAAATTAGTGTAGAGAAATAGTGAAACACGGAGATATAAAGTGAGATAAAGAAAGAGAGAAATGGTGAAAGATGGACAAAGTTGTTTAGGAGGAGACGGTTGACAAGGGAGGGCGAGGGTGACACAGGCAGGGGAGATTAAGTAGAGAAATATAAACAAGCGCACGCGGCCACAAAAATCGTAGTTGGCTGAAAGGGCAATGTTGCTTTTAGGCTACCCTTCTAGTTGAATGTGTTTGAAATGCATTAACACCTTGCTTCTAAAACAGAACCAATTGTAGCCGCCAACAAGTCTGGAGTGGTGTGAAATGTCCCAATAGTTACTAGATGTGTTTGAATGGGAGTCTGCAGTGGCACAATGAAGAGAAATGTTGCCTCCTTGTAAAGATCGTTATCATAGGTAGGAGATGTAAATGTGGCTTTGATCAACTTGCACATATGGGTGATGTTTAAACAACAGGCTGGCAAGTTTCTTCCTGAGATAAGAATGATGTATGAGAGTTTCTATTCCTTTTGCGCTGTACCAGTTTTTTTTTTTTTTAAAGTTTAACAAAATACTCTTCCCAACAATGCTTCCTTTTTAGACCCACTGTTTAAACCTCCATGCTAACATTAAAACAGAGTCTCTCAACCAGTTATGGTAAAATAGCTCATATGCGCACTTTGTATTCCTTATCAACCAGTTCCCAATTAAAACATAGACACGGTGAAAGACAAACAGACGCTGAGGAGGTACATGGCACAAGACAGTGCACAAACGTTTGGGAATGACTGTATATATGCTTTATGCTTAAACTGCTTCATAAATATATTTTTTCTTTTTCTGTTTATAAAATATTGCATCACCGCTTGCAGATAAATAAAAAGACATGGAGAGAAAAAAACGAACGGAAAAGAAAACAGAAATAGGCATTATAAAAAGTAGTGCAAACGTTATAAAAATAAATGTAAACAAATAAAACCATGGTAGGCACGGGGAGATTAAGTGATTTTGCGCAGGATCACAAGATGTTGAGCCGACGCCGAGATTTTAGTAATTTTGAGTACAAAGAGGAAGCTGGGTGTAGCTTCCAGTAGTCCTAGAAAGGAAACACCATAATGTAGCATTATGGAGGTTGGGAGTAGGCCCTTTGTATTGAACGGATGTTATTGGCAGTGATCAACAAGCCTCAAACTTGGTTAGGAGGAGACGGCTAAAGATATGGTGAAAGATAAACAGACGGTGAGCACAATAAAAAGTCCGGAGATGAATTGGAACACATGAGCTTAAAATACATCTATATACTAAAACAGATGGCCCCAGAAATCTGTGTGCACGCAGCAGCCACAGGTTCAAATGAAAGCAGGGCTGACTCTAAGTTTCATCCTTCCTATAACTTGAGAAGAGAGGCAGCATGTGCTAGGAGAGAGCGCTTCTTTATATGGTGTGTGTAGAGAGCAGCCCCTGTTTTAATGTGAATTGATAATGTGCACCGGTAACGTTCTAAAAATAAATGTAAACAAATAAAACCAGGGTAGGCACGGGGAGATTACGTGATTTTGCGCAGGATCATATGATGTTGAGCGGAGGCCGAGACTTCAGTAATTCTGAGTACAGACAGCAAGTTGGGTGTTGCTTCCAGCAGTCCTAGAAAGGAAACACCATAATGTAGCATTATGTAGGTTGGGAGTAGGCCCTTTGTATTGAACGGATGTTATTGGCAGTGGTGCCAGACTCTTCAAAGGAGAAAGAAGTTAGGACTGACCCCTCCTTTGTTCTAGTGAAGTACAGCCCATAGTCAGCAGGGGCAGTGACAACCCCCCCCCCCTTACATCAGCGGATAGTAAGGGCTTGCTTTTACTTGGTTATTGATGGGTCTTGTTTTGATGAGACAGGGCACAACTGTGTATGGAAATGGTTATATTGTTGCTGATTAGCAGATGTGCAGGTAGGGTTGCTTTTTTTGGACAGGGAATTAGGGCCTGATTTAGATCTTGGCGGACGGGTTACTCCAACTATGACGGTTATACCGTCCTCTGAAATATGAGTCCCATTATTTCCTATGTAATTTTGATCTCAGCGGACGGAATATCCATCACCGTTGTGACGGAGTAACCCATCCACCTTGATCTAAATCAGGGCTCTGTTGAGACTCGGGTTGAAAGGCGCGGGGGTGGCAGCAGGATGGTGATATGCAAGACCTAAATGTAGTGATGTTTGGATGAATGTAGGTTTGGTGTGATGAAAGTTTGTGTTGTTTTACAACGTTATGTTTAACGCTTATTACAGGAAGGGAGGATAAGGCGGATGCTTAGTGAGGCTGTGGTTTTAAATTATTCTGAATGGCACATTGCCAAGGGTTTGTTTACCTACAGATTGCACCTGTCTCATTAAAGTAGCCTTTTTCACATTCTCTATGACTCGTGGCTTCCAGGCTGCATCGTCCTGCCCGAAAAGAGTTCGTCATTCGCACAATGTAAGTTCTGAGAAGTCCCCAGCAGCTAATATCACTAGTAATAGGAAACGCAAACCCAACCCCCAGGCTTCAAGAACGAGATTCAGCCCAGTCATAGCATGTGTTCAAAAATACACCCAGCTTCCAGACTGTAACTCTGAGAGTACCAAGTACACATGATTGGCAGACAAAGATACCAAAGACAGGCAAGCATAGAGATGTGCTCAGACAGGCAGACAGAGATACTCATAGACAGACACAGGGATAAACGCAACAGATGGGTACTGACCCACAGGTACACCTTGGACGCACAGTCACGAATATACAGGGATGGACATTAACAGATATATATGAATCATTTGTATAATTTAAAAAAACATGAGGGATCCCCTACAGAATATGGAGAGGGGCCCATAAGTCTCTTATCACAGATAATTTATCCTTGAGGTAATAGGGGACCCCAGAAGGATCCCCACCTCCGTACCCTAAGGGCTGCCCCTGAAATGAATGTAGCTACTCTTTTTACGCCAACCTAGTTCAATAGCACAGGGCGGGAGGCCTGGGTGCTTTCATGGAACATTTAGAGTGAAAAGAGGAGTGAACTTATACACAGAAGAACAGATAGAAAGAGTTGAAGATGAATAAGCACTGAGATTTGCAGGAACAGACAAAGAATAATTTCTATACTTTGTGTAGCACTCTCTACAGTGTCTCGGATCTCTAGGCGTTGAAAACAGTTGTTATTCATGACGAGGGCCTCTGGGATTATGCAGTAGGGAAGGACCAAATTATGTTGCGTGTTTGACTAAATTATGCAGCAAGAAAAGACAATTAAGCAGCATAATGCAGCTTCGATGCCTCGTCAGGGGTAGTAAGCGCTATATAAATGCAATTACAATACAATACAATACATATAGCGATAGCTTTATTTTGACATTTTTACAGGGAATAACACTATCTGGGCAAAGGTTTCACCTCATTAGAACTAGTTTAGCACCCAAATCCAGCAATAAGCAAGAGGCAACAAGTTACTGTGTTTTTAGTAACTTTTGATCTGTTTGATCTAGAAAGATTTTCTTTGTAAACATTTACAGATTACGTAGCAGATGATGGATTATGTGGCAAATGCAGCAAATCCATAATCAGGCAAAAAAACATCAGGGCGTAAAATTGCACATTTCCAGTAGCCCTGATGACCCAACTCGCTAGTACTCATTTTACGGACCTCAGAAGTATTAAAAGCTGAGTGACATCACCAGGATTGGAACCAGTAACCATCATGTTAACACACAGAATTATACAAAGGACGCATTAGTCCATTGAGCTATGTTACATTTTATACTAATAAACACAGAGATACACAGCTATAGATTGACAGAGGCGCACACACTGGGACAGTCAACGACTGACATACTCACCTAACAGTCAGTGTTGTAAGGCAAATTGATGGGGCTCTCCTGCAGATTGTGATGAGCCCCTCGCACCCCTCAGTCTCCCATAACTCACAGATATTCATTGGTCTTGGCTCAATGGGGGGGGGGCTTGAATGGGATGGAGACTCTCTAAAAGCACACCCCTCCCCACCCCCACGCAGCGCAGGGACTACAGAGGCCTGTGTTACGCCTCTCAACAGTCGTACTGTCAGATAGTGCTGATCAGTGAGAGCACATTTATAAAATGAGCTAAAGAGAGTGGCGGAAAGACAGGGGGCGACAAACAGCGATACGAACGTTCACTCATGGATGACAGTGACAGAAGCTGTGAGAGAGGTAGTTCAGGGAGAATACGTAATTGGAGATACACACAGAGACGGCCAAGTGAAGACACGCAAAGACGGACGTTCAGACCCTCACCATGGCGAACCCAGAGAGCAGCGCCGAGGTGCGGCTGGAAGCCTTGAGCTTGGCGCGGCTGAGGTAGAGGCGCCTCCAGTTGAGAGCGTGCACCGAGTGCTGGTTCACGCTCATCAGCTCCACGTAGCTGCGGCTCACGAAGTCCCGGTAGGTGACGGCCGGCCCCTCGGTGAGGCTCGGGCTGCGCTGCTCCTCCTCGCCGCTGGCGTCGTCTTTGTTCCCGCCACCCACCTCTGCCGCGGGCTGCATGGGCGCGCAGGTACTCTCTACCCCGCCACTGGGGAGCGCGGCACCGCTTCACCGGCCTGTGGCAGCGCCCGGGTCCCGGAGGCGAGTGTCGGGAAAGCTGAAGTAAGAGAATGAAAGAGTCACCGGGGGCAGCCACTGTCACAGTAACCCGGAGGTGCTGGGGTGTAGTGTAGCTCCTATTTCCCTAATAGGCTCTGCGCATTGGAATAATATATCCTATAGGTTTGACATAGGACTAAGGTCAGTATGTCCCTATCGAGTATATTAAACTTAATTACTTGTGCCAGCTAGCTCAGAGGCCACTAGAAACTCCTTGACAACAAGAAGGAAGTAGTTTCTGGCAGCCGCAAAACATGACCACTATGTTTCCCTTTAGAATCAGAACGTGTCCCAGAGTCGTGGAAACAATAGATAACTATTTCACTCAGCTCAGTCGTGCATGCTTAGTTTTCTCCAAGTTACACAGAAAGAAATAGGCGGGCGTTTCAATAAAAGATTTATTGAACAGTCTTGTTTCTGGTGTAAGTATAATGTGCTGTTACGATCACAAGACAGTATGCGAGATAAATAATGTACAGTGTGAGCAGTAGAAATAAATAATACTGTGATAGCATTATCTTTTAGTACATATGATGTTACATAAATAACATAGACTAAAAATGCGAGTACTCATACGATGCGTTTCTAAGCTAGTTCTGCCCCAATGTGCCTAACCTAATCCTAGGTGTAGGGAGAGGTATGAAGTAGGTGAAGTATTCCTTACTATGGTATACTAAGAGTATGTTAAGCCTAGTATGCCTAGTATGCCAAGTATGCTTACTATGCCTAGTATGCCAAGAGTCCCTCTAGGTTCTTATCAGCTCCATACCTGAAGAATGAGAGAGGTAGGAATCTCTTTGCCAGACTCGAACACCAACACCCCGCAAGGGAAGTCAGATCACTGGAAGCTGGACTCTCTGCGTGCAGGGATGACAGCGTCTTCTCAGTGCGTCAGGCCGGGAAACGGGCTCCTCTGAAGTCGAGGTCTCCTCTTGTTAACAAGGGCTAGGGAAGGTATATTTATACCTGAGAGTACCTAGGAATGTTTAGTATTGACGTGAGTCGGACAGCGAAAGACGTCATGAATGAACCCCTAAGGAATAACGGTTCATACATAATATATGAGTCCTTGAAGAAATCAATAGTCCTGGACTAGGGAAACTCCCGCAGCCTAAGGGTCTGTTCTTCATGTACTCATAGTGACGTTAGGGTGGACGGATGTCGGAGACCATGCCTGTATTTGGAGTGCATGGTTTAATGCCTAAATAAGGCCTGGGATTTTATGCCTATATAAGGGCAGGGCGAATTGTGCCTATATAAGGACATGATACTGGAAAGCCCGTTATGGACACCCTAAGAGGAATACAACACCCACTCCACTTTCGTGTATATGATAATACTAAAATGCTAAACATTTAAAATGCTAAACATAAAATGGAGCACCGCATATTTAAAAAATATTTCTTAAAAATATTAAAAAACATAATATAAAATGCAAAAGGTACTGTACATTTGAAGCAACAGCTTTTCCATTTCAGGCATATAGTTTTTAAAAATAAATGCAATTGGAATGAAAAAAGCAGTAATATTTACATTTGACAAAAAAAATGTTCGATAAGTTGTTCGAAAATCAAAGTCATTTTATCTCATGAAAATAAATGAACTGTTTTTAGACACACAAGATGACTAAGTGTCTGTGGAAGTACCGCCAAGTCTGTTCTATAAGGCTAGTTCTACTTTAAGCAGATTGAAGTGCCATTTTTGTTCGAAAAAATGGGGAAAAGTTCAAATTTGGTAGAGTTCCAAGTTTTTGTAGAATGAAGGCCAAATTGTTACTGCATCTCTGGAACACTGTCTGCTGAATCAGAGTCAGTTTACGGGTCTGGTGTAAACATGAGATCATCTATTTCTATAGACAAAACATCATCCACTGTAGTTGGTGTTAGTTGGAACACCTCGTGAAGCAGGTTAATCGCACAGAGATGTGAAGCATCGCTTTCAGCAATGGTCGCCGCAGCAATGTTCGCGTCCGTTGTTACCTGTGTGCCTGTAGTTCTTTCTCGTACCTCAGCAGCAGCCGGAAGCGTCTGTGAGATCTCAATGAATGCTGACATCAGGATTGGTAGCCGCTGGGGACAACACATAGCATGGGCCGTTATCTGGTCCAGCAGAGTATCGACGTCCGTTGGCGCATCCGATGGAAATGTTAGACAGGTGTCCAACACGCATTCTACACCGCATAGCAGGCATCGTAGAACAGGTAAGATGCAATCTTGCCAGATTGGTCTGAATGACAGGAACCATGTGGTATTAAGGTCCCGTAGACGATTTATGCCCAAAAGCTCTACTATTTGCTCACGGCACTTTCTTTCAAGGAGAGCTTTCTCCATTTCGCTCGGAGTGATGTCGGCGAATAGGCTGGCCATAGCGCAATAGCAGGAAGAGAAATAGAATTCCGGCAACAAGTGCTAGAATTAATGGTATGCCACCAAACACCGAATGTGCAAAGTTCGGGATGATTCCGAGTATTGCCTGGAAAGGTGCTAACAGACCGGAGCAGATGCTCTTAAATACATGTACAATTCCAGTTGTATCAGACATGTTGAAGATACGTGATATCATTTCTACGAAATGTATAGGGCAGTTTGTACGTATTAAAGTCTGTATCTCAGCCGAAGTCCTTGCTATTTGTAGATCATAGGTTTCTTTGGCCGAGGTCAAAGGCACTGTTTGCTGTAAAAGCATGGCTTTCATTCTGCTTAAAGTATCAAATCTTATAAAAGAGACGTTCAGCGAAGGCCATAGAGGCGACTCCCTGACTGTGTCTATTGGGGCAAACAATACTTGCATACAGCAAGTGACCCTGGAGTTGACCGTTACTAGATATGGGATGCCTGGCAGCATGCCACAGCAACTCTGATCATTCAACATGAGGTAACTCCCATTAGAAAGTTGTCCAAACGTTGGATTAATCACAGCAGCTGGTGTACCCTGCTGATGGCAAGACAAATTTGCCACAGAACCATTACAAGCCCCGTGTAAGGAAATGTCCTGACATATAAGTGAACCGCTTAGTGCACGTTTACAGTTGGTACCGCTCAAAAACACTTCACGATCCCCACTCCAACATCTAAATGTATACGGTAAAGCCCAAGATGTCTTAATGTATTCCTTACCCAACCTTTCATATTTGCCTGCTTGCATTTGTCTGAGGCAATACTGAAACTGAAAAGTAGTCACAGGTAGTGTGATTTTGCCATGAATAAGCCATTCTGTAGCTGGTTTTTCTGCTACTGTGAATGGTAATTTATCCAGTTTTTCAATGCTCAGCACTGTATACCTTGCTCTTCTTTGTGCCAATTCGATCTGTTTATCAGTGAGATTGTATTCTGCAAACAGAGCTGTTGTGTTGATAAAACGCCAAGGCACATAGCCCGCTCGCAAAGATTGCAGCGTCCAGCTTAGTAACACAATAGAACGTAATTGAGATTGGCCTTGTTGTAACATCGCCAAATCTTGTTCTAGTATGTCGATAGCAGAGGATACAATGCTGTCCAGTGAATATATTCTGGAGGACAAAGTTGTTAACCCATTGTCGACCACAGAGAGTGTTTTCTCTAAATTAATACGATCAAGTTCTGCAGCCTCCATCTGTGATACTTTCCATGCTTCATTGTAGGCAGCATAAATGCTGGCATATATGAAACGTTTTTGACGCGGTTTTCTTGGTCCGAGCAAGAAATCCCTAAGGTCTGCGTCCTTTTTAAGTAAGGTTAAGTGTTGTTTCACATCCTGTAGTGTAGACTTATGCAGCCAATCGAGGCATAATTTTCCTACACTGTATGTTGTTACTACCCCGGATGTTGTCTTTGGACGTATCTTGGGTCTGGCCTATTAATAGTAAAGCCCTGAGTTTTATTCAGGAATCTTTCCTGACAGTTATTCGTGTCTGTGGGCCAGATCAACCATTTTTTCCAATCAGGATTAGATCTGTTGAGTTGTAGTATATTGTCAACTGTCACCACTGCCTGTGTTTCGTTATTTTTTGCAGGTGTTGGTACAGAAGGTGTGTTCATCTCTTTGATCTTGGCTAATCCAAGACAAGATGTTTGTTGGATTGTTTCATTCAAAAACATTATTTGTTCAGGGATGATACAGGCTCTAAATAAAGCTTCTATCCCCTGCACTTGCCATTCTTTAGTACCCCACAAAGTTTTTGTGTCTATTGTGTCTTTCCAAAAGTCGAAACCCTGTCTAGACAGTTGGGCATTAAATAATGCAGAATAAATCTGTTTTGTATTTGTTAACATAATTTTCAGTCCTGTCTTGTTCACATTTTTATAGTAAAACATTTCTGGATCAGATGTATTGTAACCTGAAAAATATGGAAATTTACTAGCAAATGTTTTTGAACTACCTTTAGGTGGTGTAGGACAATGTTCCCATTGGTTAAACATAAACACATTTCTTGGATATGCAGATTTATGCAAATAATGATGACCATAGTGGTTATAACAATACAGTTGTTCATAGTCTGATGAACCCTCTAAATATTCATTTTTAGAAAATGCAGCAGATTTTTCTAGGTCAAACATAATGTCAGTCACAGTCTCAAAGTCCCAATCATCAGAATAGGTACTGGACGAGATTAGATCACTTACTGAAATTTTAAACAAATGTGGAATGTTCAATTGTTCCGTCGGGCCGAATATATCAAAATCTGTTTTGTCCCACACTATACCATCATGTATAGGAACAGCTGTGATGTTCACTGATGACAAGTCTCTTGCTTCACGATGAGAAGATTTATGGGGTTTCAAAGGTACGTTTACGCCTTTTCCTTCAGTGTTCACATGGATGTATCTGCCACTTATAAGCACGCTCACAGTTGTAACCAAAGCTAGCCAGAGCAGGAAAACAAAAAGTCCAGATATAATCCAGAGTTCAATCCATGGAGAAACCAAATAAGTCTTTTTCAGAAAGTGAAGAAAGTCTTGTACTTGCTGCTTGAATTTGAATGTTGCTGGCGTCGTTTCAGGTTCACTGGGATCTTCTGAGAACGTATCAAAGTTAATGAAATAGCCAGAAGCAGTTCTATCAATTGTTGGAATTGCATCAGGATTTGTAGAAATCACTGGAACCAGTTAATCACGTGCTACGTTGGTGTAGACAGGTGTATTTGGACGAACTGTTACTTGGTGTTCAAGAGGGATGAGTTCCATAGCGTTGTTGCTTTGTCCTTCATCTGTTTCTGCTGAATTCTCGATGGTTATCAGTCTTTCAGTCTGAACCTCTTGGATAGTAGCGAGAGGAGTGCGTTTGCTACTAGGTCGGAGTCCACAAGGCCTACTATTTAGTATTGGCCACATACTGTGGTTTGATGAGGTCGATGGACACAAATCTTTTCTCCTTTCTTCCAGCAAGGGGCGGCAGTAGTACTGTTCTCGTTCCTTGAACTGCTAGGACAGGTACTGGTTGTCTATAAGAAGGTCCAAATTCCTTCTTGTCCGCAATTTTTTCTCTGACTAGATCCCCAACTTTTGGAATCCAGACAGGCCTTGCTGGGACCGCCGGTTGATCCCCAGTGGTGGCTGGCTGTAGGAATACGTTGCTTTGTTTCATTCTTAATTTGTTTAAGTCCTGTAAAACAGCCAAACGATCTTTGATATCAAAAGGTTTATTTTCCACCACTGTGCCTACGTGTTCAAGGTCCGGTACCCACATTCTTGTCCCAAATAGGACCTCATATGGAGTGACCCCCCCTAGAGAACTTCTTGGCAGGTTGTTCAAAGAGCGCTGTACCCCACTAAGGTGTTTAACCCACCCGTCACCCGAACCTAATACTCTAGCTGTTATAGACTGCTTTATGTCTCGGTTTTTCCTTTCCACAACCGAATTTCCCTCAGGATGGAATGGAGAGGAGTACCGCAATGCAACGCCCAGACTGGCCATGGCTTCTTTGTAAGCCTGAGAGCTAAACGCAGGACCCTGGTCACAATGTAGCGTGCCTATTGCGTATATGCCGATAAAGACTCGCAAATCTTTTATAACAGTTCGAGCGTCAGCTGAGCGCTGAGGCCATAACCATAGGAACCTAGATTCAGTATTTGTGGGAATGCCTTTGTCCAGTAGGACGCAGGAGCGTAGATAGTCTAATGCTGTCTAACAATGGTGTCTGCACTGGGTTGCCGCATTCGCAGCATGTTGTCTGGTGGCTCTCTCGCTGTAAATTACAGTCTAAGCAGTTGTTGATGAATATGTGAATTTCTGTATTCATTCCAGGCCACCAGTATTTCTCTTTTAACGTCAAAATTGTTTTAGAAATCCCTTGATGTGACAGACCTTCCCCCAAATGTGTTTCATAAATCAAGGCTGCTCTACGTTCCAAGTTTGGAATTACCCTATCCCCCACTCCAGGGATTCGAGCAAAAGGAACGTTGTTCGCATCAATTACATAAGAGTACTTGAGTGGAAACTTTTTTGGTAACGCTGCACTGCTGCCCTTGCTTGAAGCATTGACAGCCAACATTATCTCACCATCTATTTTTGTTTTGGAACGAGTGATCGCAGCTACGGAAGCCGTTTGCACAGCCCCCTTTGCGGCTTCATCAGCCAATGAATTCCTTGCAACGTGAACGCCATCACGTTGATGACTCAGTGTGTGGATCACGTGAGCCTTTGGTAGTTCGTTTTTCAACTGAACTACTTGTTCCCAAAGCATTTTGTGCTTTATTGTGCCACCTTTCGCATCTTTGAAACCATTTTCAAGCCAGTTTTGTATATAGTCATTATACGACTGAACACAGTAAAAGTAATCGCACACTATTAGTGTGGGGAATTCTCGATCGGTACTTTCAAGTGCCAGTTTGAATGCTTGTAGTTCAGCTCGCTGAGCCGTAAAATCTCCTAGAGACTGCGTTTTTGTGACCATAGGTCTGAAGATGCCATTTCGCATGCGACCTTTAACGATAGCACACGCTGCACTGTAAGCTTGCTTACTCCCTATTGCGGGCTGTGCGGATCCGTCAGTGTAAATTATGAATTCGTACTGATCGAGAGGCAGAATTTCAGTAGGCAGGGGACATTCATGTTCATATTGCAGGAATGCTTGTGTTTTTAAATCTGGATCAAAAACATATTCAACATCTGTTGCAGCAAGAGAATTAACCCATTGTATCCATCTTGGATGTAATGCTTTAGCATTTGGAATGCTTGCTTTTGTAACCGCTTCTAAAGCTGGTACTGGGGTGACAACAATAATGCGTCTCCCTTGGGCTAAGGCTCTTTCTTTTGCTACAGCGGTTTGAACTGCTGTTAGAATTTTTTCAGTTGAACTGAAGCGCATTTCCGCTTGTGTGTACAAATGAGATTTGTATGCGATTGGTATTTTCTCACCCTCATTGAAGGTTAAGTATGTGAATCCGCATTGACCCGAAATTATTCGGATCACCAGGTTGCGTTGACTTACGCGTGTTTGTAAGTGATTTGTTGCTAACATGTTAGCTTGTAGTGAACGCAAGATTTCTGTGTGTTCCTGTGTCCAGTTTCTGATCGAAAAATCAGGTTTGATTAATGCGTAGAGAGGTTTAACCCTTTCTGCGTAATTTAGAATGTATGTTCTTCCAAAATTTAGGAAACCCAGGATGGATTGTAAGTTTTTTTGCGTTTTTGAAGGTTGAAGCAGCGCACACTTTTCTAAAAAGTTAGCTGCCAAGCTCTTGCCTTCACTTGAAAGCTCATATCCTAGAAATAGGACATTGAGATGGGCAATTCTGGACTTTTTAAAGTTGAATTTGTAACCCTCAGAGGCGAATCCCAATATAATGGTACTCACCCTGTTCAAGTGTTTGTCCAGGTCATCGTCTGTCAGATAGATGTCATCGACATAGGACAATGCCTCATTGTCATAAATTTGTAGTAACTCCATTACCCTCGCTGAGAATAAACCGGGACTATTCTTGAACCCTTGTGGGAGTCGACAAAAGTGACGCTGGGTCCCCATTATGGAGAATGCTGTTAAGTACCTGCTTTCAGGTGCTATGTTTTGACAAAAGAAACCATTTGAGATGTCTAATGTTGTTTTATATTTTTTACGCACAATGTTATTCATTAATGCTGTGCTATGTGCATTTTGCACTGCAAAAGTTTTAGAACAAGTGTTTAGGTGTCTGTAGTCCAAAACTAGACGATATGTATTGTCTGGTTTGGAGACAGGAAACAAAGGATTGTTCATTGAGGAGGTGCATGTTTCAATCACCCCTTGATATTCAAGTTGATCTAAGATCTCCCTGACCTGTTTTTTAGCTTCTTGCTTTATTGGGTACTGCCGTTGTGCAGTTGGTTCATGTTTCAGATGTATTATATGGTGAGGTGAGTCCTCATCCCATCCTACATGATTTTTATATAATGCTGGGGCCTGGGCTACTGCCCATTTCCTGGCATATGTATATTTTAGGTGTATTGGAATATGGTTGGAGAAGGTAGGCATAATAATGTCCTCGCCATGTGGGCACTCCCTGACAAATTGTGGTGGCCAGTCTTTTTCTGCTAGAAGTATGTCATAGCCCTTTGATAGTCTTTCCCAAAAAAGTGCTTTCACCTGTCTAGGTTTGTCTCCCTCCATCCGGAGTGTTATTTCAAATAACTTTTGTGGAGTACTAACCCTGGTGTCTACAGTCTCTACTGTGATGTACTCATTCAAGTCCACTATCTCCAGAAGTTCCTTCACGTTCTGGCGAACTATTGTGACTTCTGCTGCACTGTCCAGCATGGTCTGAGCCCATTCTCCGTTCTTGAGTTGTGTTCTGAGTATTCTCGGCATGTCTGATTTTTAGACCTGCTACTTTCTTTTTGGAGAATTGAGGTTTTGTTTTAGTTTTTGTAGCGTGTTTTTCGTCTTTCGATTTCACACGTTCTTCTCTATGTTCCGTCCGTCCTCTTCTTTCCGAAGTCTGTGATGAGATCTGAAAGGGACGAGAGGAACGTGTATCAGTATCTTGATACCTGTCAGGTTTTCTCAAATTATCCCTATTCCTGAGGTTATACCTCCTTTCAGAGGGCTCCTTTTGAGGAGACCTACCTCGGGATTGAGAACGTTTCTCGTTTGAATTTTGTTTATTAGTTTCCCACTTCTTTTTAGAAGATGTAGGAGTTTGTTTAATAGAGTCCTTCTCAGGACTTTCAGATAGCTTCGGCTTCACTGGTCTTCCACCCAAACTATCTCTGCCTAATTCTGCATAGGATTGTTCTATTATTCTGGGTAGCTCTGTTTGATGTTCTGTAACATCGAATTCCCTTAATTTTTGGCGGATCGCAACTGCTGCTGCCTCTCCTTTAATATTAGATAATATTATTGTTGAGACCTGGTCGAAATTTTTCAGTAATTTCATACCTAAATTTAGAGCAGGCTCTGCCCCGTATTCGTTTTGAATTTGTTTGAGGACATCAGGTACTACCGCAATTGACGGAATGCCATGTGTTTTAGTATAGATGGCAGCAAAGACTGAGCCCCAAGTGGTGCAGTCTTCCAGTTGTGGTGTGATCCCCATTGGTAAACTGATTGTTAGGATTCTGTGTTTCTCATACGGGCTAGTATTTGGAAATACTGCTTCGATTTGAGTAATTTTTTGAGCTATCCAGAACGGAATTTGCTCACGTTTTGTGGGCATTTTACCCATGACTGCGTATAGAGTCTATGGTGTAATTTTTAGTGTATTCCCCTGTTGGGGAGTTGGATTTGGAAGTGTTAATGGTTGATGGACTGTAAAAGTCTGCATGACATATTGGACCAATTGTCTGTAAATTTTTATTAACTCTTTTATTTGAGTAAGTAGTTCCTCGTCTGACATCTCTTCAATGTCAGGATGAGGTGTGTAGCCGGCTAGAATCGGCCATGTTGCTCCTGGTCTACCTAGTGGAACGAGCCTAGTAATGTTTTTGTGATGTTTTAGGGCGCCTTTAAACCAGAGCTGATGCTCCTGGTATGTTAATGGAATTTCTATATCCTCGAAAGGAATGTATTCCTCTGGTGGTTCATCTTCTTTGTAGAAGTGAAATGTGTGTGATATTGGATTGCATTCAGGAAATATTACCCATGAATAGAATACCTCTGTCTGAAAGGATTCGTGTGCCTCTATCACGAAAACTGCTCTACCTCCTCTTGGCGGTAGGCCATGTTTTATAAGTTTTAGAGTGATGGCTCTTCTTAAGTTTTGAGGGATGTCTATAACACCCTCCTCGGTTTCAATTAAACCTGTAAGGTTAAAAGCTGTTACGACTGGGTCAGCCGCAGCTCCACCGTTTCCAGTGTTATTTTCATTTTCAGGCATTTTGTTTTTTGAAAAATGTAGAACAAGTTTCAAGGAAACAAAGATAAGGTGCACAATATTTTGGAACACTGTATCCTTCAACGTTGAGCAAAACCAAACAGCTAATATATAGGGTACTTCCCTATGTAGCCGTGGTGGATACTAAACCCTGCCCACTCCAGACGTCTTTTGGAGTATATGGGTAGGGGTCTTGAGAGCACGGCTGAGTTACTCAGTATCTAACGTTGAATTACCGCCTTACCAAACCGTTGGGCGCCATGTAGTGTAGCTCCTATTTCCCTAATAGGCTCTGCGCATTGGAATAATATATCCTATAGGTTTGACATAGGACTAAGGTCAGTATGTCCCTATCGAGCATATTAAACTTAATTACTTGTGCCAGCTAGCTCAGAGGCCACTAGAAACTCCTTGACAACAAGAAGGGAGTAGTTTCTGGCAGCCGCAAAACATGACCACTATGTTTCCCTTTAGAATCAGAACGTGTCCCAGAGTCCTGAAAACAATAGATAACTATTTCACTCAGCTCAGTCGTGCATGCTTAGTTTTCTCCAAGTTACACAGAAAGAAATAGGCGGGCGTTTCAATAAAAGATTTATTGAACAGTCTTGTTTCTGCGTAAGTATAATGTGCTGTTACGATCACAAGACAGTATGCGAGATAAATAATGTACAGTGTGAGCAGTAGAAATAAATAATACTGCGATAGCATTATCTTTTAGTACATATGCTGTTACATAAATAACATAGACTAAAAATGCGGGTACTCATACGATGCGTTTCTAAGCTAGTTCTACCCCAATGTGCCTAACCTAATCCTAGGTGTAGGGAGAGGTATGAAGTAAGTGAAGTATTCCTTACTATGGTATACTAAGAGTATGTTAAGCCTAGTATGCCTAGTATGCTTAGTATGCCAAGTATGCTTAGTATGCCTAGTATGCCAAGAGTCCCTCTAGGTTCTTATCAGCTCCAACCCTGAAGAATGAAAGAGGTAGGAATCTCTTTGCCAGACTCGAACTCCAACACCCCGCAAGGGAAGTCAGAAGCTGGACTCTCTGCGTGCAGGGATGACAGCGTCTTCTCAGTGCGTCAGGCCGGGAAACGGGCTCCTCTGAAGTCGAGTTCTCCTCTTGTTAACAAGGGCTAGGGAAGGTATATTTATACCTGAGAGTACCTAGGAATGTTTAGTATTGACGTGAGTCGGACAGCGAAAGACGTCATGAATGAACCCCTAAGGAATAACGGTTCATACATAATATATGAGTCCTTGAAGAAATCAATAGTCCTGGACTAGGGAAACTCCCGCAGCCTAAGGGTCTGTTCTTCATGTACTCATAGTGACGTTAGGGTGGACGGATGTCGGAGACCATGCCTGTATTTGGAGTGCATGGTTTAATGCCTAAATAAGGCCTGGGATTTTATGCCTATATAAGGGCAGGGCGAATTGTGCCTATATAAGGACATGATACTGGAAAGCCCGTTATGGACACCCTAAGAGGAATACAACAGGGGGAGCCGCTGTCATCGAGAGCGCAGGTAGTGAGTGCGGTGTGCCAAGGAGGCGCTGCTGCCGGACATTCTGAGTGCACCCTGGAAAGAGGGCACTGACGGAGCTGTCACAAAGAACACATGAAGGACCCGCGCAGGGGGGACTACCACAAAGGGGGCTCTGTAGTCTCCAGAGGTACTCTCATGATGGATCGGGGAAGGAAAGTCCCGCAGACGTGCCTCACTCTGACAGCGAGGAATCCTCCCTCTGTAGGGCCCCAGGCTGGAGAATCGCTTTAAAAGAAACTGATCTCTGCTGAGCTGCAGGGCTGGGCAGCAGGGGGTAGAGTGGCCGGCTGCAGGAAGCACTGTACTGTGCAGCACCGGTGATCTGTGCGCGCGCGCTGTAAGGAATGCAGCTGCCATCGTGCCCGCCGCTGCACGCGAAAGTGAAAGCTAATTAGAAACCTGATCCAGAACAGATGGCACCCTGCGCGCTTCCGAGACCCCTAGGCCATGGGAGTGAAAGTTTTGAGGAAATGCGGGACATGCACCCGTCTTTGGCCATTTGCGTGCTTTCAATTATTGAAAGCCACACGCAAAGGCCAATGGGATGTGTGGGAGGAGGCACACCCACACGGAGAAGGCTCTTGGAAGTCTGAAGTGATTCCAAGAGCCCTCTCCTAGAACAGCGCATGCGCGCTGCGCTAGGCGAGACCTAAAAATGGGTAATAAGAAGCAACAGCTTAGGAATCAGCAGTTGTTTGAAGTGTAGAAAAAAGCTTACTGAGAATCCATCAGGCCCAGGAGTTTTGTCTTTTGGAAGTTGAATCATGGCATTTGAAATTTCTTGCTCTGAAATTGGAGCGTCCAAAGGGGATAGATCAATATTATTTTCAGGTGCCTTAGGAATAGATTGAAAGAAGGCATCTATCTGGTCCTGTGAAGGGGAGGACTCAGGGGTATATAAATTGTTGTAGAAATCGGTGAAACATTCAAGTATTTTTTAATCACTAGTATGCCTAACCCCAGCCATGTCAGTTATAGCGACAATTTTAGTCTTTTGCTTTTTAATCTTAAGGTAATTAGCCAAAGATTTGCCAGCCTTATTCCTACCTCCAAACATTTTAGAATTAAACTTAAGTAGACTTTCACAAGCGTCATGCCAAGACTGTTTGTTGTATTGCATTTTGGCCTTAACAAGTTTAGACAAGGTATCGCTGTGATTTGAAGAGAAGTATTCATGTTCTACGGATTTAATTTGATCAATAAGCAGTGTCGACTCTTTACGTCTGTTCTTCTTTTTTTTCTGCAACATAATCTATAATGAATCCCCTGGCCGATGCTTTAAATGCATCCCAAACAAAATTCGTCTGAGAGTCTGAGGTTAGGTTGATATCAAAAAATTAATGCGCAAATAATGTAAACTGCTCAGTAAATTGATTATCTAGCAAAAGAATATTATTAAATCTCCATCTACGTGAAGTGGGCATAGGAGTAGGGTAATCCAGGTCTACTATGACTGGGGCGTGACCTGAGATAAGTATTGAACCCATCTCAGTGTGTGTCAGAAATTGTAGAGTAGGTTGTGTAAAAAGATATAATCTATTCTAGAGTGGGATCTGTGCACAGGGGAGAAAAAAGAGAACTCTAGAACATCCGGGTGAGAAATTCTCCAAACATCAATCAGCCCTCTAGAGGCGATAGCATTCTGAAAGGTCTTGTGCATTTTGGTTGGAATAAACTTAGTTTGGGATTTCTGATCTAGAAAAGGGTCCATAAGTTGATTACAGTCACCACCTACAATGAGATTGTCAGATGCATGAGAGGAAAGAAGAGTGGAGAATGTATTCCAAAATGTTAAATCAACACCATTAGAGCCATAAACATTACATATAGAAATCTGTGTATTATACATCTTAATTTCTAACAAGAGCCATCAACCGTTGTCATCTTTGGTCTCGTTCAGCACATGAATACATAACGATTTATGAAATAATATTACAACACCATTCTTATTGTTAACAGCTGGAAAACAAAAAACATTCCCAACCCATTGTTTACGCAAGGAGTTTAGGTCCTGTTTTTTAAGATGTGTTTCCTGTAGTAAAGCTGCATGGCACTTTAACCTTGATAAATGGTACAACACTCTTTGTTTTTTAACTGGGTTACGGATTCCTTTAATGTTACAGGAAATAATTTGTAAACCACTCATCAGCGAGATAAATGCCAAGCTATTAAAGAGCAGCTAGAAAACCGATAGGGATTATGACACGTAGTAGACCAAAACATTTTTAAGGAAAAGTAGTGGAGATCCGAGCAAACAACAATACCCACAGACATAAAAGTTACTGTAGGAGTGCTTTTAGGGAATAGTTTAATAGAAAACGTAGAGGGTAATATGAAAGAACAGAGGCATCCTTCCATCCATCTAAAACCAAGTAAAAGAGATAGGAAACCGGAAAAATAGAATAATTTGTCAAGATGTTTGCTGCATAACAGAGAAGAGGGAAAAAAGGGAAAGATGAGGAAGGAGGTGGAGTAAGGGATGAAAGAGAAAGTAGAAAAGGAATGAGGAGAATACAAACTCCTCAGACAAATATATGTAGGAGAGATGACAAAAGCCGAAAAGCTTTAGCCATACAGGAAAGAGAAAAAAAGCGATAATGTCAGAGAGACGGGGGAACGAAAAAAAAACAGATACCGCTTTTGAATAAGAACATCGAGGATAAAGAGAAAAAAAAATTTGAATGGCACAAAAGGAAAAATGAAAAGACGTTGTAAAAAAGTGGAAGAACTTATCCAGCACGACATCATAAGGACTTACCATAGAGGAGGAGAACAGCACATCGGGACAAAACATGGACGTTGTGTACGTATACAACAGTGAACAAATACAGCATCACTGAAACATGAGGGATTTGGAGTCCTGCAATAAAAAGAGAGAGGAATCAGGTGTTAGATTATGAAAGAAAAAATAGAACATATCAAGATTTAGTTAGTTCCATGGCTTCTCCTTTATGCGCATGGATGAATTTCCTAAGCTCTGCAGGATCTTCGAATGTGATTGTCCTGTCTTTGTATATAACCTTAAAAAAACAAGGGTGAATAAGGCCATAACTAGCATTCATGGAACGAAGCGTCGGTCGAAGGTCCAAAAAGTCCTTCCTGCGATTAGCAGTAGTCTTTGAAACATCTAGGACTGAGGAAAATTTTTGGGCCGGACCATAGCATTTGTTTATGTTGCTTAGCTGCATTAAGAACCATCATTAAGTCAGAATATTGAAGAAAGTATGCGATAATTCCCTGCGGTTTGTTTGAGGATGATGCACGAGGGCCGATCCTGTGAGCCCTCTGAATATTGAGATCCGTAGGTTTCAGCAGACCAACTATCTTTGGTATATGAGTCTTCAAAAATTCAATTGTGTCGGGGCCCTCGGAACCTTCCGGAATGCCATAAATTCATAAATTGTTGCGCCGATTGCGATTTTCCAAATCTTCTGTCAACTTCTTGAGGTGAGTAACTTCTTTGGATAAGGTATCCACCTTAACAGCAACATCCTGATCATTACTAATCCTCTGTTCAACCTCTGAGAGTCTTGCGTCCATATGAGCCCACTTCTCCTCAATTCTTTGGAGTGATGCAGTACATTTACCATGAAGGGCTTTATATTCTTCAGTTCGTCCATTATATCCTCTAATGTCAAAGGCAGCAGTGACTTGTTCGGAGAAGGAGGATCCTTTTTCACCCTTTTATTGACGTTGCCTCCAGAATCTTTGCGACCTCTGGTAGTGGAATTACATGAGGCCGACGATTTAGCTGGGTGTGCAGACTCCATATTTATACGGGCCTGAGTACCGACAGGGTCCCTGTGTATTCCTTTGGATAGCCACCCACACAACAGATGTATTCCAAGCGCATCAGCTGAGAAGGACGATTTGACGACTGAATTGTTGATTGCTTGACTGAATATGCGTTAATTTGAATCGCAGCGACAACACAACAAAAAGACACATCCAATATATTTTGACCAAACCCCTTGAAATGAGTCTGCCATAGAAAATTACAAATTAACAATGCTATCAATAAAAATAGCAGGAAAACAAGAAAAGAGTATATTTCTTCGTCCTCCGTTCTGATTAAACTCGCTGACCAACTGCACACTCATTCCTGGGGTGAAACGAGCTATGAAGATCACAAGATGGCGGCCGGAGTAAGGAGCAAACCGGGAGCGGCAAAAAAAGAAAAATCCATAAATAGGTATTGAGACCAGGAAAAAGTCTGCAAACATACCTCGCCGCTCCCGGGAGCTTCCGATGCGTTTTCGCATAATTAGCGGGATGCAAGGTGCTAGCGGCTAATCTTACACTGGTCGGAGATTTCAATCTTCATTTCGACAACCCACGAGCGATAAATGCAAATGAATTGGCCAAGGATCTCACGGCCTTCCAACTGCCTCAAAAAAAATCCTGCAGCCCACGCACGTTAAAGGACACCTTCTTGACTCGGTGTTCTCTAGTCTAGAGGACCTTAAAGGGGAAGAGCTTACTCCTCTCCCATGGTCAGACCACTTTTTGGTCTCTCTCTCCTGGTCCCCACAGGTTACTGAACCTTCCACTCAATCGATATGGACCCAAGTCCGCCCCTGGCCCAAACTCCCTCTGGAGAAATGGAATCGAGAACTGGAAAGGACCCGACCCATATCGGATCCATGTCCAGTTATAGCTAATGAGGACTTTTCTAGCTGGATAAAAGATTCATTGGATGTGGTCCTTCCAAAAACTAGGATAAAAAAGACCAATGGCCCCTATAAGTCCCCCTGGTTCTCTTCTGAGCTACGTATTCTAAAACAGCGCTGTAAGGTCAAGGAAAGGCACTGGAGGAAAGATTTTTCATACAGTAAGAAATTGGAATACAGGGCAGCTATTAGTGCTTACAAAGCAGAAATAAAAAAAGCCCAAGCTACCTTTTATGAGGGTAAGATCTTATCAGCCGCCAACTCTCCCAGAGAAACTTTTAGTATCATAAAAAAACTACTTAAAGCCCCTGTCCCACGAATAGTACCTGACATCTCTGATTTACGTTGTAATAAATTGGCAGAATATTTTACCACTAAGGTTCAGAATATCCTTAAATCCCTACCGCATAAGTCAGACACAGGTGAGATTTCCCATAACCAGATGGACCCCGACGCACGTCTTTCAGAACACACATTAGAGGTGTTCCCCCCCCTTTCGCAAGATTCTCTCCTCACTCTGCTTTCCACGATAAAGAGCGGATCACCTAGGGATCCCGCTCCGATTAACATCTTGAAACAGGTAGCTCCGATAATAGCCCCTAATCTGACTGACCTGATTAATGCGTCTTTGTCCACAGGAATAGTGCCTAGCTCCTGGAAAGGGGCCATGGTGAAAGCCCTGTTGAAGAAACCAAATTTGGACACGGCAGATCTGGGCAATTATCGCCCCATATCTCTCTTGCCAGGAATAGGTAAGATGGCAGAGAAACATGTAAATCAACATCTATCAGGCTTTCTCGAAGCCCACAACCTGCTCCATTCCTCGCAAACAGGTTTCCGCCCACGTCAGAGTACCGAGACGGCCCTGCTAGCCGTGGTGGAGGAAAGCAGGAAAATGTTAGATTCAGGAGGTTCGACTGCCATTATACTCCTCGACCTGAGCGCAGCATTTGATACGGTGAACCATAGGATCTTGGCTCATCAGCTCAGGAAGATAGGAGTAACAGGCATGGCGCTTCAATGGCTGTGTTCCTTTCTGGAGGGAAGGTCCTTTCAGGTATTTGAGGAGAACTTTGCATCCAAACTTACCCCTCTACTGAGTGTAGTTCCTCAGGGTTCCTCGCTCAGCCCGTCCCTTTTTAATGTATACATGGCCCCACTGGCATCTGTTGTAGCCCCCTATGGAATTCGCATGGTGACCTACGCCGATGATACACAATTGGTGGTGGCGTTAAACCAAGCTGATCAAAGTACTAACAGCCTCTACCCCTGCCTAGAGGACATCTCGAGTTGGATGGACGCGTCCAAGCTCAATGGTGGGAAAACTGAGCTTATGATACTAGGCAACCCCCTCAATTACAAATCCAGCTCTATGTGGCCAGTTGGCATGGTTCCCACCCCGGTTCCTAAATCAGAAATCAAGAGTTTGGGCATCTGGCTGGATCAGGACCTGAGCTTTAGAGTACAGGCTAGGAAGACGGCAGCCACTTGCTATGGCTTGCTCAGAATGGCCCGTAAAGTCCTTCCGCTCCTTCCCTTCCAAGCCAAAAAAGTATTGGTTCAATCACTTATACTGTCCAGACTGGACTATGGCAATGCACTGTACCTGGGTGCCCCCACTACAGTAGTCTCTAAACTTCAGTCTGTGCAAAACAGCGCGGCCAGGCTTCTTATGGGAGTCCCCAATCGACAATCGGCGAAACCGGCGATTGTCTCTCTTCACTGGCTCCCAGTCCAGGAACGCATTAGATTTAAGGCACTTTGCCTAGCTCAGAAATCTATGCAGGGGATCGGCCCCCCCATCAACTCTGCCATGATCCGCCCCTATAAAGCCAATAGGAAACTTCGATCAGATGATCTTCATCTAGCCGTGGTCCCAAAGATTAAGAAGGCTAGGAGTGGCGGACGCCTTTTCTCTTATAACGCCACTAAACTCTGGAATTCTCTTCCACTTTTTATTCGTATGGAGTCCAATCATGTTGCCTTCCGCAAACAATTGAAAACTTTTTTGTTTCCTTAGCTCTTCGCGGTCCCTCCGCCTTCCTCCTGTGCTCAGTCCTAGCGCTGGGATGCTTCCGGGTAGCCATGCGCTTTATAAATGTGTTTTTCATTTCATTTCATTTCATATCCGTCATTTCTTGTAAAACATTTCCTCGATGCGTAGGAGGAACGTTAGGGAGCGGCCATCTTGGTTCGCTGCCGCCGTGCGCCTCTCCTATTACTCTGTTTTTGAATGGTTCTTGTCTGAGAGACTATCAAGGAATACTGACAGCAGCTTACACAGTTAGCTCTATTTCTGAAATTGTTGAAACATCATACTTGTATAATGTAACCTCAGCACAAGTGTAGGAAACTGGTCTTTTGTTGCAGTTGTCCCCCCACTTTGGGCCCCCTTTTTAGCTACTAGATGCTGATTTTCGACAATGACAGTGCACTGAGGCCTACTAACCAGACCTCAGTGCCAGTGCTCCGTCCCAAAACAAGTTGAAGTCTAATTGTGCTACAATTGGCTAAGGACTTTAGCAGCCCTGATGTCCCTAGTAAATGGCACCCCAGGTACCTAGGGCATGGGTGCTAAAGAGCGTCCCTGAGGGCTGCAGCATATTTTATGCCACCCTAGGGGACCCACATACAAATTCCACACAGACTGTCATTGCAGACTGCATGACATGGTGCAAACCATGAGTGAAAACAGGACATGACACACTCCTGTGTGTCATGCTAAACTCACTGCATCTAATATATGTAAGTCACCTCTACAGAAGGTCTTTGAGCCCTAAGGCAGGGTACATTATATTTTATATGAGGACATATCTGCATGAGCAGATATGTCCCTGTGATGTCTAGTTTTATTACTAGATATTGCAAGGGAGCAGGGAAGTCATCTTAAGGTATATACTGGGCACTGGTCAAAACGAGTTCCCCAGCTACAGCTTCATTGAAACATATAATGTTTGGTATCATCATTAATCATCCCACACTGATTCCAGTGATTGATTTACTAATACATGCACCCAGAGGGTACCTTAGAGGTACCCCCTGAAACCTAGCTGCCCTTTAGTGTGCTGGCTGACTGGTCCAGTTCAGCCACCACAGATGAGTTTCTGACCTCCCGCTCTCAGAGGGCAGAAACAATGCCTGCTCTGGGGAGAGGTGTCATCACCTCCTCCCCCAGGAAGGCTGGTAGATTAGCATTCAAAGGCAGGGAGCTTCAAAGAGCCCACCACCTTTGGTATGCAAATCTGGCTTCCCTTCACAGGTGAGAGGATGCCAACCCCCATGACCAGGGCCCATTTGGCACCAGGACAGGCGGGAAAATTTGCTATGCAGGAGGTGTGTTGCACTGCCAGGCTGGACACACCTGTAGAGTGACCAAGCCTGACGCGAACGCGAATTTAGAAATTCCAACATCTTGTGTGTGGTGGAATTAGGAATTCTGGGACAGGGTGAAACCCACTCCCCAAAGGAAGTGGTCATCTAGGGGGTCATCCCCTTAACACCCCTAAATTGAGTATTTAGGAGACCCCATGATACCACGACTTCAGAGTTCTACAAACCAAAAGAAGAAGTGGACAAAGAAGAAGACTGCTGACCCGAGAACCGAGGAGCACGACTGACTTGGTGCCAACTGGTGACTTGGTGCCAACCTGCCAGCTGCACCTGACCCTCATGGAACAATTGACTCGTCATGCTGCTATGCAGACCTTAAGAAACCCAGAGGGCTACCAGTGCTTCGCCTATTGCCAAAGAAACTCCCTTGGAGTAGAGGAGCTACTCCCCTGCAGCACAGGCACCAAAGAAGCAAGACCCGGTACACCAACCTGCCACCTACGGAGTCTACCGACACAGCAGCCACCCAGAAAGAGGTAGCAGTGCACCTACAGGTCAGATCCATCCTCCCTCCAAGTGTGGGGACTCCAGGGCTGACTGGAGCCGCACAACACCAACGCCTGGGGTGCTGGACCCCTTGCAGCAGCCAAGGCTTGTTGTGTCCAGTCCGGACACCAACGCTAAGGAAGACCGACCTGCACGTTGATGGACTTCAGGGACGGTGAGACCCACGTTGAGAGTGGCCCAACTGTCCTGTATGCCCCTCTGCAGAAGAACTAAAGACAAAGAGTGAGTCTATGATCGCTGCCATTCGACGCCTCAAAGCACCTATGCACCCACGCTCCAGAACCCAAGTCCAAGGGAGGTGACGTGGCAATGGGGTCCCCAGACCCACAAGAGCTAAGCCCATCCTTAGTTTTGCCCAGATTGGACTTACAGTTGCCGCATGCAGCTACTTTCGGCAGGCCCTCCCAACCGCAAGTGACCCCAGCACAGAAACCTGATGCTAAAGACACCACTGGCACTCAAACCCCACAGCCCGAGGAGAAGTGGACCAATTGTGTCCCCACGTGCCCGAGGATCTCAAGGGTCGAGCCCCCCTGTGGGTTCCCCCGGCCTGGCCCCCCAGTCCCAGCTTGCAGCCTCTTTCTGACCAGACCGTTCTCCCATTGAAGCGAATGAGACACCCGGCATCTCTGCACCTGGACGGCCCAGAGCCTCCCAAGGTGACCTGTTGGTGTGGCCTTGGACCTCGCCCCAAGCTCACCTTAAGTCCAGAAGGACAGTCCCGTAAGTCTCTATTAAGTGCCCGAATGCAGTACATGTTTTACCGCCATAGGATAACATTTCCGCACCCAAAAATTCAGCTTTTGAAAACTGTAAAAATTCATTAAGAAAAGTACTTACCTGATTCTGGTGATCCTGGTATTCACATTCATATAAAAGTATGTGTTATTTTTATAAATTGGTGTCGGATTTCTTTATTTAGTGTGTGTCTCATTTACTTCCTCTGTGTGTGCAATAAATGCTTAGCACTACCCTCTGATATGCCCACCTGCTCGCCCACACTTCCACAAAAGAGAGCATTTGGGGTGTTATTTGTGCCTCTGTAATTCCTTTAGGTTTTGCTTGGACTGTTTACACAGTGTAACTTGTTTTGGTCCACTATGTAAAGAGTGAGCTTCCTACAACAAGTAGTAGAATGAATTGCCTTGACAAGAGCATGCTGTCTGTCTAATGAATTGAGTGTAACAATGTGTACAGATAGTCTGTACGGATTTAAAGTGGTACATGATTTTGGCAAACTGTGGTCACAAAGGGATTTCATGACATATTGTGGTACTCCCATCAGAAATAGCACATATGTTTGAAATTTGTTAGAGGCTTTGGAGCAGCCTAAAAAAATATAACTTGTAAAGTGTATTGCACATAAGTTGGGTGATGACATAGTCACCAGGGGCAATAACTATGCTGACCAACTTGCTAGGTATTGTGCTCTTGAAACTATAAGAATCAAATCAAAAGAGTAAGAGAAAGAACAAGAACAATATAAATATAAAAATAGAAACTGATGAAATTAATAATGTGAATAGTTTTTTGTTGAATTCAGCACAGACAACAGTCAGTGAACTCTGAGAGCTTCAGGAGGAAGTACCAGAGAATGAAAAGAAAAGTTGGGAAACAGCTGGTTGTAAGAAAGATTGAAATGATGTTTGTGTAACCCAAGAACACCAATATGTACTTTCTGATACACTGTTAAAGTATGGCAAGATTGATAGATGGACAGACACATGTAGGGAGAGACGCAGTGGTAAGAATCTTCAAAACAAAAAGTTCTGTGACTTCACTTTAGAACGGTAGCAGAAGTTTTATTTCACAGATGCATTCCTTACCAGAAGATGAATCACAGAGGCAAGCCTGAGGGACCATTCACAAGACTTGAAGCTGACTGTTTCAAAATGAGTTCTGCCAATTTAATACACCAAGATTTTTTGCTTTATAAATCACCCGGTTTTGGAGTTTTTATTGTGGCTGAGTCTCACTACATGTGTCTCACCCACGGTAATCACTCGGCAATTGGACTGCAGGTGTTTACCGCCAGTGTCCACCTTTTAAGATAAGGCTGGTGCAACGCAGCTAGGGTGAGGGGCACTTGGCTGGTTACATATGAACACACGTGAACATGAGAGTATACACATGTGTGTGCTACGCGTGTGAGACTATCCTTGTGCGCAGTCCGGTAACTGCACACAGGTAGCCTGGAGCAGAGGAGGGGACTCTGCAGGGTTAGATATTGACCTTGGATAGGCCTTATAATATTAGTGGCCACTTACAGGTAAAGTCAGTGTGATTTACTGTTTTGTCTGCAGTGACACTAAATTATATAAATGGGGGAAATCTGCCTTAGAGTGCAGTTTCGCTTCCCTTAGGCCGCCTACAAATCCAGTGAGGTATGAAACTGGGGTGGAAAAGGCACACCCAGTTCATATTCGCAGGTCCTAAGACCATACATGTACCTCTTATGGGTCATCCATAATTGTCATAGTTCTCTTGCTCAGCTCAGGATCAGAGCCCAAGCCTTTTGCCACCCTGCTGGGCCAAGTTAATTACATTTCTCCCCAGCAGAGGGAACAAAGGCTGCCCCACACAAAACCTTCCAGTCCCTTTTAAAAACTCTTGCACAAGTGATAGAAAGGTCTGTAGGACTGTTGGCTGCAGGACCCTGGGACTGTGACAGCCATGGACAACTGGAAGGAGAAACCCCCCGATGCCCAAAAGGACCAAGAACTCTGCCCCAGTTGACTCCAGGACCAGTGAGTCTCTCCAAGGGCCAGTGAGGATTGCCCTCTTAGGCCCCCTGAGGACCAGTTGGGGAAAAGGTCTGGACTTCTGCGCCCAGAGACAAAGACCAGGAGGAAAGCTGGCATAGGGAGCCCTGCAGATTAACCACTTTTGAGGCCAGAAGGCCTGCTGGAACTGCTAAAGCTTGCACCAGCAGTACAATGAGTCAACGACCGTGCAAATCGGCTCAACTGGACTGAGTTATGGCCTTTTAAAGGTTGGTGACCTTTGACATCCAGCGAGGATCAAAGCGCGTGGGGCTCTTCCGCATTTCCTTTCAATTACCCCTGGGTGGGCCAGGGGTCAACATGAGAATTAATAAATTATTTGGTGGGAGAGGGAGTGCGTAGAGCCTCCTCCCCGTTTCAGCTTTTGCCCCCCTGGGCCGACCCAGCAGAGATGGGGGATCGCCGTTGCGCCACCCCCAACAAAAAGAAAAAGGGCCCAGGACCCCATCGTCGGGCCCCCACTCGTGGTGAACTCGCTCCTGCTCCCCGTGCCTGTGTCTGGGTGTAGTGGGATGGCCATTGCATAACAAACTCCCTACCTGCATAAAGCGGCAGGGGAAAAGAGCTGCCGGATCCCGAAGCAGCAAGGAGGATGGATGCTGCTCCAGTGGGGAGCTGGCCGGAGCAGGCAAAGCTGGGCTCCCCGCACTGCCCTCAATGAATGGTCCCAGGTGGGACCAGACACCCCCAAAAATAAAGAAAAAGAAAAGAGGAAAGCTTTGCGGCTCTTCCCGGTACAGCGGAGAGCCGCTAATAAAATAGTCCCTGCTCTTAGCTGGAGCTCCCCTTAATGCACTGCAGGGATTGCTAATTTGCATATTTTTCTCCACTGTGGATCCCCAAAACGGGCAAGGGTGACCCCAACGAATAAAAACATGTGTGGGGGGGGGGAGGGGCTGCAGGAATGCAGCAACTCCCCCAGAAGTTTAAAGGTACTGACCCTACGTTTGCGAGGTCAACGAATCCATGGCCCTCCAGGATTTTTACATTTTATTTTTTTAAGCACTCTCAAAGCTGGAGTTTTTGCTGTAAAGCTGCGAGTGCAGCGCCCTCTAGGGTCTGGCTCAATGGTTGTATTTCATGTGGCCTAAACGTGTATAAGGAAGATACAGACTCATGTATTGCAGTGTTCTCAAGGGGCAGTTTTTATGGTTGCAGTCTATGTGGTCTGAAAGCTGTGCTCTCTAGAGGCTGTTTTTATGGTTGCACCTTATGTGGTCTGAAGGTGTATAAAAAGCACACAGAAATGTTATGTTTATTTTAAAATGCTTTATTGATATAGTAATGTTGACAGTAATTACTGATCAATGTTGATATGCTTTAAAGACCTTAACTGCATTTACCCATGGATATTAATAATTATTGCATTTACGCACAAAAGGATGTTTTTATTGGGGGAGGGGGCATGGCCAAGATGGCGCCAGAGTCGGATGCTTAGATACCGAGCTCCGGGCCGGCCCGTCGAAATCCTAACATAATCCTAGCCATCTTGGTACTCTTATAACCTGAACTTGCCTGCCCGGTCGCTCTGCTGCTGCAGAGATCCCACCGGAGCCCTGCAATGCCCGTTTTCTGTCCGGGACGGTAATGCGGCAAGGAGACAGAGACACAAGATGGAGCTTGGGGAATCTGCTTCTCTCCTCCTCTGGGTGTGCCCGCCGACTCCCGGGACCCGGCGATCGGAGGCTTCTGGCCCGAAGTCCCCCCCCCCGCCCCGCTGCAGCTGCGATACGGTTGACTGGAGGTGGCCGGAAGTGGTGGAGGGGTGGTGAAGCGAGGGAGCGAAGCCTAGCTGTCTGCCGTGAGACCTCTCCGCCGGCCTGCCGGAGGACACTGAGGGGGTGGGCCACCTCTGAGGCAGCGGAAGGAAGAACTGCGGTGAATTAAAGGGTGTTTAAGGCAATCCCAATATTAACCTATGGGAGAGAGAGGCCTTGCAATAGTGAAAAACGAATTTAAGAGTATTTCACTACCAGGACATGTAAAACTTAAAAGTACTTGCCCTACTTTTTAAATACACTGTACCCTGCCCATGCGGCTACCTAGAGCCTACCTTAGGGGTGATTTACATGTAATAAAAAGGATGGTTTGGGCCTGACAAGTAGGTTAATTTGCCAGGTTGAATTGGCAGTTAAAAACCGCACACACAGGCTCTGCAATAGAAGGCCTGAGCCATGTTTAAAGGGCTACTGAGTGGGTGGCACCATCATTGCTGCAGGCTCACTATTAGCATTTAATATACAGGCCCTTGCTTCAAAAGTAAAGAAATAGAAAAAAAAACTGTTTTTGTCTATTTCTTTAAAAATGGGCCCGTTCGCACCAAGATTTTACTGCCCGCCAACTCAAAGCTCCGGTGAATCTGACTCTTTGCGCTACAGCAAACACCAGCGACGACCGGCAATGTGAGATCTGCACTTCGCGCTACAGCGACGACCATCTGCTATGCTCTCTCCGCTCCTCGCAGCCACTTATACCGCAAATGGAACTCTTTGTGCTGGACTTTAGAAGGTAACTTTTTCAGCGGGACTAATCTGGTCCCTGGAGCCGGCCCATGCTCCATTGTGGTGGACCTGAACTTGTGACTTTTACCTGGTCTCGCACAACCAGATAACCGCGAGTGCCGCTTTGTGCTTTTAGGCGCTATACTTACCTTAAATCTTTGAAATTGCATACCTCCTGTTCTACTGATTGGACTTTGGTCGTTTTGGTGTCAAACGATTTATTAATTTTTACTCTAATTTTCTAAATTAGTGTGGGATTTTTCTTGTGTTGTGTTTTCACTTTATTACTGTTTGAGTGCTGCATAAATAATTTACTCATTGCCTTTAAGCTAAACCTGACTGCTTCTGTGCCAAGCTACCAGAGGGTTAAGCACAGGTTAATTTAGTGATTTTTTGTGGTTCACCTTGAAAGGATTGTGACTGCTCTTGTGTGGCTTGAGAAGGGCTCACACCATCCTCAACCAACAACCCAGTTTTTCACAACAGCGTTAAGTGGTAGCAAGGTTTGTAGGGTCCGGGGAAGAGTAGTGTTAAGTAGTAGTAAGAGGTTTATAGGAGTCATGGAAGGGTAGAATTCTGGAGTAATCCATTTTTTACAGCCCTGCCAAGTACCACGCATCAGGCGTTAGTTTAACACATTTCAGTGTGGTGGTCCACATCACCGCACTGAAAGGCAAACTCATGCATTATAGCGCCTCTCGGCTGTTAAGCCGAGCGCTGCTATAATGCACAAAAAGGCTGCGGGCTCATCTGCTCGCTAGCTTCTACTAGTGCGTTACAATGTAACACACACAACACACCACGCGGCTAGTGTCGTCAGGAGGAGTCTCTGCCACTGCCCAATGGCTGGGTACTATGGAGACAGCAGTGTGAGTCTGAGTTTGTCAGACTCACTTTAATAGGCGCCGGCTGTTGGGTCCATCCTACTTCCCGCTGCGGCGTGAGCGGGCGGGCATTTTAAGTTAATTGTTAGAAGGACGACGACCCTCAGGCTCAGCCGACCTCGCCCCCACAGCTGACCGCCATCGTGAGCTTGCTGACAACCTGTGAGGAGGTTGCTGCTTTTACCGCGGCCGATATGATTCCGCAGACTGCTGGACAACCTACTCAGACCTACCGGCGCCAGCAGCTGGGCTGCTGGAGTGTGAGGGAGTGGTTCTGTCTCACTAGTGAGTCCACAGTGAGGCAGTTGTGTGCCAGCAGAAACTGAGGCGGTGGTGTTGCTGTGCCGCAGGACTCTGTCTCCGTGGTGGGCCTGTCTGAATGTTGCCGCAAGCGGTGCCGGCTCACAGAAAAGTAAAGGCCTGAACTTCAGTGTTGCGCAGATAGAGGCACAGCGGCGCTCCGGAGAGACACCAGGGAGGTTGCTCCCTCAGGTAAAGGCTTAATTATAATTTTTCTAAGTAACTCCGTGACCTAAGTATTTATTAAATTTCAAGACCAAATGCAACTCGCAGGTAGAGGGCGGCGCACCGGCCACTTACTTAAAACATTTGTTTTTATAGTGAGCTGTGGCTCTTTCTCTTTTTGAAGTAATACAGCCTGCCTGGCTGTGACCGCTATGCTATGTGTGCCACAGCCTCTCCCAAGGCTTGCCCAATCATGCCGTCCTGACTGCAGCGACCGGAGTCCGCGAGTCAACTGACTCAATAATTATTATGATATAGGCTGAGGCAGCCGAAATTGGTATTGTGGCCTCTCAAACCTGTTACACACTCAGCCAGGTCTCCATGTAGGACAGAGGGAGAGCGGCCTGCAGTCCTGGTGCTCCTCTGCTGCATTTATTTGATTGGTTGCCAGGGTGCAGTCGGAGGCCCAGTGAGTCGGCGTACTAGGCTGGTTAAAGTTGGCAGGATTAATTGTTTACGGTGTAATTTCAGATATTACTATGTTTCCCTCCTCTTCATTGCTTGATTTTGCTCACGAGAAAGTGTCACTCATAGTTGTTGAAATGTCACTCATAATTACAGGGAATTTATAAAAATGTCACACATAGCAATCTGAAACCTTGGCAGCTATGTTTTTAGGGATCAGGGAAGGGTAGCATTAAGGGGCAGTGAGGGATTTTTAGGGTTTTGAGATTGGCAGCTTTAAGGGTTAGTAATGAGTTTTCAGGGTTCAGGGAAGGGTAGTGTTAAGGGGTAGTAAGGGTCTTTAACGTTCATAGATGGGCAGCAATAAGCGATAGTAAGAGTTTGTAGTGTTCAGGGAAGTGTAGTGTTAAGTGATAGTAAAGGTTTTTTGGGATTCAGGAATGCATAGTGGTAAGGGGGAGTAAAAGGGTTTGAGGAAGTTAGTGTTAAGGAGTAGTTAGGCTTTTTAGGGTTCAATGATGGGTAGTAGTAAGGAATAGAAAGGGATTTGGGGTTCAGGGAAGGGTAGCGTTAAGAGGTGTGTGGGTTCAGGAAAATGTATGGTTAATGGGTTGTAAGGGCTACTTAAGGTTCAGGCAAGGGTAGCATTAAGGTGTAGCATGGGGCTTTTTGGGTTTAGGGAACAGTAGCATTAAGGGGTAGTAAGAGTTTTTTGGGTTCATGGAAGAGAAGTGTTAAGTGGTAGTAAGGGGATTTTAGGGATTAGGTAAGGGTACCGTTAAGGGGTAACTCGGGTTTTCAGGGTTCAAGAATTGGTTGCATTAAAGGGTAGTAAGAATTTTTTAGGGTTCTGGGAATTTTAGTGTTAAGGAGTAGTAGGGGGTTTTTAGGGTTCAGGCAGGAGTAGTTTTAATGGATAGCTTGGTTTTCTGTTTAGAGAAGGATAGTGTTATGGGGTAGCATTTCTTTTAGGGTTGAGTAAAGGGTAGCTGTAAGGGGTAGTAGGGTTTTTTAGAGTTCAATGTGGTTAGCAGTAAGGAGTAGTAACAGGTTTTTACAGTTTCGGGAAGGATAGCATTAAGCAAGGTTTTTTTTTTAGGGCACAAGGATTTGAAGTGTTAAGGAGTGGTAGGGTGTTTTTACGGTTTAAGGTTCAGTAGCAATAAGGAGTAGCAAGTTGTTTGTAGTGTTCAGAGAATTATAGCGTTAAGGAGTTTTTAGGATTCAGGGAAGAATAATTTAAAATGACAATATATTAAGTAAATTAATTTAATATATAAAAATATTAAAAGTTGAATTACATTACATTAATAATTTATTTATTTTAATTAAATAATAAATTAAAAATAATAACTAAATTAACTGTTGATAGGTGACAAGCTTAAAAAACGTTTCTCCAGCCCATAAGTCTTAAAACTGAGAATTAGAAAGAACAAGCATTGGCAAAGCCAATAGGTCTCACATATGCAAGTGCTATTGGCTTTGCCAATGTGTTTTAGCCATGTTGTACTACAGCGTGGCTGCTGTTCAGCATGGCTAAAGGTTAGTGGCATAGAGGAGAGTTGCATGGAGTGTCGTAGAGTGGAATGGGGAAGAGTGGAGTCAAGTGTTGTAGAGTGGAGTGACAGAGAGTGTTGTGTATTGGAGTGGCATAGTGTGGAGTCGCGTAGAGTGTCATACATTGGAGTGGGGTAGAGTGGACTAGTGTAGAGTGCATTGGCGTAGAGTGTTGCAGAGTATAGTAGCATTGAATTCAGCGGCATACAATGCAGCGTTGTAGAATGCAGTGCTGTAGATTAAAGTGGTGCATAGTAGAGTGCAACATGGAGTGACGCGGAGTAAAGTGGCACAAAGTAGAGTGGTGCAGAGTAGAGTTGAGCACATAGAGTGCAGTGGTGTATAGTGCACAGTAGAGTCAAGTAGTATAGAGTGCAGTGGCGTAGAGTGGTGCAGAGTAGAGTAGCAGAGGGTAGAGTAGAGTATAGTGCAGTGGCGTAGCGTAGAGTGGAGCAGTGCAAAGTAGAGTGGCGTAGAGTGTAGCATTGCAGAGTAGAGTGTCAGAGTGTAGTGGAGTAGAGTGGCGTAGAGAGCAGTGAGGTAGAGTACAGTGATGCAGTTTAGAGTGCATTGGCATAGAGTGCAGTGGCTAAGAGTAGAGTGGCGTAGAGTGCAGTGGCATAGAGTGGAGTAAAGTGGCGTAGAGTGCAGTGGCATAGAGTGGAGTGAAGTGGCGTAGAGTAGATTGTTTCAGAGTAGAGTGCAGTGGTGTAGAGTGGAGTGGTGCAGGGTAGAGTGCCATAGAGTGTAATGGAGTAGATGTAAAGTGGTGTAGAGTGCAGTGGCATAGAGTGCAGTGGTGCAGAATAGATTAGTGCCGTACAGTATATTGGTGTAGAGTGCAGGGGCATAGAGCACAATGGCGTAGAGTGGAATTGTGCAGAGTAGACTGGTGTGGCCTAGACTAGAGTGGTATAGAGTAGAGTGGCGAAGAGTGCATTGGCATAGAGTAGAGTTGTAAAGGGTAGAGTAGAGAGGCGTAGCGTGAAGAGGCATAGAGTGTAGTGGTGCAGAGTGCAGTGGCGTGCAGTCGTGTAAAGTGGAGTGGTGCAGAGTGGAGTGGTGTAGAACGGAGTATGATTGGCATGGGCAGTGAACTGCCATTACAGACAACACATTTTGAATTGAAATGACCATAAGATTTGCACAGACATATAGTTTTACTAATAAAACTATACAATGCATGTTAGAAATGGAGGTTTCTGGTTGGCAGAATGTACACCCTGTCCAAGCAGGAGCCACAATCCTAGTCAGGGTAAGTAAGATATACAACCTAAATTAACCTGTGCTCACCGTATGGTAGCTTGGCACAAAGCAGTCAGGCTTAACTTAAAAGGCAATGTGTAAAGTATTTGTGCAACACTTAAGTTACAGTAACACAGTGAAAACACACAAAAAGACTCCACATAGGTTTAGAAAAATAGAGAATATTTATCTGAGTAAAACAAGACCAAAATGACAAAAATGCAATAAGTAGAACTTGAGATATAAATTGTTAAAGATTAAATGTGAAAACAGTGCTAAGAGTCACTAGCGGTCAAAATGTTACTTGAGGTCGAGAGGGAGCGGTGCAAATTCAAAGTTCAGGCCGACCGTGATGGGGAGCAGGCCGGCTACAGAAGCCATGCTGGGCCTGCGGAAAAGTACATTATATGGAGCAAAGCATCGACGTCGAGCACATTATGCGTCGGAATTTTTCCCGCAGTCGGGTCACTGCATCGGAGACAAGCTTCACAGACTGTGTTGACGATTTGGCTCTGCGTCGTCGTTGAGCCTTGCAGATGTGTTGAAGAATCACCACTGCGTCGTTGTTGAGCCTCGCAGTCGGGACCTGCGCAATCCTCGTTTCGGCACTGCGTCTGCATCAAGGGCGATGCGTCGGTTCGATGTGCCGGTGTTTCCAGAAAAACAGATGCAGAACCAACTTCTGAGGATCAGGACTGGAAGGGGCACCTCAGGCAAGGATAAGACTCACAGATGGCAGAGTCCAGCAGCACCAGCAGAGTTGCAAGAAGTCTTTTGTATCCTCGAGACTTGTAAAACAGGAGGCAAGCTAGCAAAACGGTGGAGAATCTTGGGCTCAAGGATATAGAGAGCAGGTCCAGTCCCTCTCACTCACAGGCAAGAAGCAGCAGTTCAACACAGCAGAGCAAGTTGCAAAGTGGCAGTCGCTCCTGTAGCACAGCAATCAGCAGGCCAACACAGCAATGCAGGTAGCAAAGTGGCAGTCCCTCTTACAGCACAGCAGCTTATCTTCCAGTCAGAATGTCCTTGGTTCCAGTAGAGTTCTGATTTGGTGGTGTCAGGAGTCCAGTATCTATACACAAATGTGCCTTTGAAGTGGGGGAAGACATCAAAGAGGCCTTTGAAGATCACAAGGTCCCTGCCTTTCCTGCTCTTGCTCCAGACACACTACAGGGGCGTATGCAGCTCTTTGTGTGGGGACGGGCACAGCCCTATACAGGTGCAAGTGTCAGCTCCTCCCTCCCAATCTACCTCAGGAAGGCATATCAGCCTTGTGATGGGCCATCAGGATGCAAATGTCACAGCCAGGGCTTTAAGTGGGATGAAAAAACTGGGGGGGGTCTCTCAAAGGGGCGTGGTCAATGTAATTAAGGGCGTGGCTTAAAAACACGTAAGCTAAAAATCTGTGTTTAGCACAGTGTGCCGCCCGACTTGTATTTTGCTGTTCCTGTCATTGCGTCCAGATATATGATACAACAAGTCACATCATACCTACAAGTCAGGACTATTGGCTTTGTCAATGGTTGCTAGTTGCATAAGATAAATAAGCAGCAACTATGGCTTGTATATATATATATTGAAAAAACTTCCACTTAAAGCCCTGGTGACACCACGACAATGTTGCTGCTCCTGAGTTTCAAAAACAGAAGGGAAATCCAGAGAGAAAATGACTCTCTTTAAAGGATTTCCCTTCCTCTACAACGCTCACCACGCGCACATCGATGTGCCTGCTGTCACTGCAGTCCGGAAAAAAAACGGACCGCCTGTGCCAGGGCACAAAACAGAGCCCGATAAAGACCCGTTTCGAGGCCCCCCTTAAAAAAACTGCCGGTTCTCAGACCCGGTGAGACCCGGCCCACTTAAAGCCCTGGTCACAGCCCTTCTCCCTTTGTGTGACTGTCTAGAGGGAATCCACAAAGCCCAGCTGTCACCCAACCCAGACGTGTACTCAGAGACAGGCAGAGACAGAATGGTTAAAATAAGAAAAAGTCAACTTTCTAAAAGTGTCATTTTCAGATTTACAATTTAAAATCTGACTTTACCATAAATTGTGATTTTAAATTGTGAGTCCAGAGACACCAAACTACACATTTCTATATGCTCCCAATTGGAAATAACACTTAAAAGGTGTTTAAGGCAATCCCAGTGTTAACCTATGGGAGAGATAGGCCTTGCAGTAGTGAAAAACTAATGTAAGAGTATTTCACTACCAGGATATGTAAAACTCAAAAGTACATGTCATGCTTTTAAAATACACTGCACCCTGCCCATGGGGCTACCTAGGGCCTACCTTAGGGGTGACTTACATGTAATAAAAAGGAAGATTTGGGCTTGGCAAGCAGTTTAACTTGCCAGGTCGAAATTGCAGTTTAAAACGACACACACATGCTCAGCAGTGGCAGGCCTGAGCCATGTTTAAAGGGCTACTTAATGGGTGGTGCAATCAGTGCTGTAGGCCCATTAGTGCAAAAGAAACAATTGATGGACGGAATGCTGGACAATGCAAACATTCACCCCCAGTCACAAGGATCTGGGTTAAATCCATCATTCTTTTGCTCACCACACCACCCCAGTTTGGACCCAACCATATGCAAATCAGTATTGACCCTGTTCCTTGTGGGAACAGTCCAGCCCGAACTGCCAAGCCAGGTCCTCCCTGGACCGGAAACAAGCATCCTGGGACCGGTTTCAGGGCATCACCCTTCTTCAGCCAGGCTAGCTTGAATCCAGTGGTGTAGTGAGCACGGGACCCACGTCTGGGCATACCCTTCCCACTTAGGGCGACAAATGCAAAAGAAACAATTGATGGACGGAATGCTGGACAATGCAAACATTCACCCCCAGTCACAAGGATCTGGGTTAAATCCATCATTCTTTTGCTCATCACACCACCCCAGTTTGGACCCAACCATATGCAAATCAGTCTTGACCCTGTTCCTTGTGGGAACAGTCCAGCCCGAACTGCCAAGCCAGGTCCTCCCTGGACCGGAAACAAGCATCCTGGGACCGGTTTCAGGGCATCACCCTTCTTCAGCCAGGCTAGCTTGAATCCAGTGGTGTAGTGAGCACGGGACCCACGTCTGGGCATACCCTTCCCACTTAGGGCGACAAATGCAAAAGAAACAATTGATGGACGGAATGCTGGACAATGCAAACATTCACCCCCAGTCACAAGGATCTGGGTTAAATCCATCATTCTTTTGCTCACCACACCACCCCAGTTTGGACCCAACCATATGCAAATCAGTCTTGACCCTGTTCCTTGTGGGAACAGTCCAGCCCGAACTGCCAAGCCAGGTCCTCCCTGGACCGGAAACAAGCATCCTGGGACCGGTTTCAGGGCATCACCCTTCTTCAGCCAGGCTAGCATGAATCCAGTGGTGTAGTGAGCACGGGACCCACGTCTGGGCATACCCTTCCCACTTAGGGCGACAAATGCAAAAGAAACAATTGATGGACGGAATGCTGGACAATGCAAACATTCACCCCCAGTCACAAGGATCTGGGTTAAATCCATCATTCTTTTGCTCACCACACCACCCCAGTTTGGACCCAACCATATGCAAATCAGTCTTGACCCTGTTCCTTGTGGGAACAGTCCAGCCCGAACTGCCAAGCCAGGTCCTCCCTGGACCGGAAACAAGCATCCTGGGACCGGTTTCAAGGCATCACCCTTCTTCAGCCAGGCTAGCTTGAATCCACTGGTGTAGTGAGCACGGGACCCACGTCTGGGCATACCCTTCCCACTTAGGGCGACAAATGCAAAAGAAACAATTGATGGACGGAATGCTGGACAATGCAAACATTCACCCCCAGTCACAAGGATCTGGGTTAAATCCATCATTCTTTTGCTCACCACACCACCCCAGTTTGGACCCAACCATATGCAAATCAGTCTTGACCCTGTTCCTTTTGGGAACAGTCCAGCCCGAACTGCCAAGCCAGGTCCTCCCTGGACCGGAAACAAGCATCTTGGGACCGGTTTCAGGGCATCACCCTTCTTCAGCCAGGCTAGCTTGAATCCAGTGGTGTAGTGAGCACGGGACCCACGTCTGGGCATACCCTTCCCACTTAGGGCGACAAATGCAAAAGAAACAATTGATGGACGGAATGCTGGACAATGCAAACATTCACCCCCAGTCACAAGGATCTGGGTTAAATCCATCATTCTTTTGCTCACCACACCACCCCAGTTTGGACCCAACCATATGCAAATCAGTCTTGACCCTGTTCCTTGTGGGAACAGTCCAGCCCGAACTGCCAAGCCAGGTCCTCCCTGGACCGGAAACAAGCATCCTGGGACCGGTTTCAGGGCATCACCCTTCTTCAGCCAGGCTAGCTTGAATCCAGTGGTGTAGTGAGCACGGGACCCACGTCTGGGCATACCCTTCCCACTTAGGGCGACAAATGCAAAAGAAACAATTGATGGACGGAATGCTGGACAATGCAAACATTCACCCCCAGTCACAAGGATCTGGGTTAAATCCATCATTCTTTTGCTCACCACACCAGTTTGGACCCAACCATATGCAAATCAGTCTTGACCCTGTTCCTTGTGGGAACAGTCCAGCCCGAACTGCCAAGCCAGGTCCTCCCTGGACCGGAAACAAGCATCCTGGGACCGGTTTCAGGGCATCACCCTTCTTCAGCCAGGCTAGCTTGAATCCAGTGGTGTAGTGAGCACGGGACCCACGTCTGGGCATACCCTTCCCACTTAGGGCGACAAATGCAAAAGAAACAATTGATGGACGGAATGCTGGACAATGCAAACATTCACCCCCAGTCACAAGGATCTGGGTTAAATCCATCATTCTTTTGCTCACCACACCACCCCAGTTTGGACCCAACCATATGCAAATCAGTCTTGACCCTGTTCCTTGTGGGAACAGTCCAGCCCGAACTGCCAAGCCAGGTCCTCCCTGGACCGGAAACAAGCATCCTGGGACCGGTTTCAGGGCATCACCCTTCTTCAGCCAGGCTAGCTTGAATCCAGTGGTGTAGTGAGCACGGGACCCACGTCTGGGCATACCCTTCCCACTTAGGGCGACAAATGCAAAAGAAACAATTGATGGACGGAATGCTGGACAATGTAAACATTCACCCCCAGTCACAAGGATCTGGGTTAAATCCATCATTCTTTTGCTCACCACACCACCCCAGTTTGGACCCAACCATATGCAAATCAGTCTTGACCCTGTTCCTTTGGGAACAGTCCAGCCCGAACTGCCAAGCCAGGTCCTCCCTGGACCGGAAACAAGCATCCTGGGACCGGTTTCAGGGCATCACCCTTCTTCAGCCAGGCTAGCTTGAATCCAGTGGTGTAGTGAGCACGGGACCCACGTCTGGGCATACCCTTCCCACTTAGGGCGACAAATGCAAAAGAAACAATTGATGGACGGAATGCTGGACAATGCAAACATTCACCCCCAGTCACAAGGATCTGGGTTAAATCCATCATTCTTTTGCTCACCACACCACCCCAGTTTGGACCCAACCATATGCAAATCAGTCTTGACCCTGTTCCTTGTGGGAACAGTCCAGCCCGAACTGCCAAGCCAGGTCCTCCCTGGACCGGAAACAAGCATCATGGGACCGGTTTCAGGGCATCACCCTTCTTCAGCCAGGCTAGCTTGAATCCAGTGGTGTAGTGAGCACGGGACCCACGTCTGGGCATACCCTTCCCACTTAGGGCGACAAATGCAAAAGAAACAATTGATGGACGGAATGCTGGACAATGCAAACATTCACCCCCAGTCACAAGGATCTGGGTTAAATCCCATGGGGCACAGGGTCAAAACTGATTTGCATATGGCTGGGTCCAAACTGGGGTGGCGTAGTGGGCAAAAGAACGATGGATTTAACCCAGATCTTTTGACTGGGGGAGAATGTTTGCATTGTCAGCATTCCGTCCATCATTTGTTTGCTGTAACACTTTTTGCCCTAAGTGGGATGGGTATGCCCAGACGTGGGTCCCTTGCTCACTGTGCCACTGGATTCAAGCTAGCCTGGCTGAAGAAGGGTGACATACCCTGAAACCGGTCCCAGGATGCTTGTTTCCGGTCCAGGGAGGACCTGGCCTGGCAGTTCGGTCTGGACTGTTCCCATGGGGCACAGGGTCAAAACTGATTTGCATTTGGCTGGGTCCAAACTGGGGTGGCGTAGTGGGCAAAAGAACGATGGATTTAACCCAGATCTTTTGACTGGGGGAGAATGTTTGCATTGTCAGCATTCCGTCCATCATTTGTTTGCTGTAACACTTTTCGCCCTAAGTGGGATGGGTATGCCCAGACGTGGGTCCCTTGCTCACTGTGCCACTGGATTCAAGCTAGCCTGGCTGAAGAAGGGTGACATACCCTGAAACCGGTCCCAGGATGCTTGTTTCCAGTCCAGGGAGGACCTGGCCTGGCAGTTCGGTCTGGACTGTTCCCATGGGGCACAGGGTCAAAACTGATTTGCATATGGCTGGGTCCAAACTGGGGTGGCGTAGTGGGCAAAAGAACGATGGATTTAACCCAGATCTTTTGACTGGGGAGAATGTTTGCATTGTCAGCATTCCGTCCATCATTTGTTTGCTGTAACACTTTTCGCCCTAAGTGGGATGGGTATGCCCAGACGTGGGTCCCTTGCTCACTGTGCCACTGGATTCAAGCTAGCCTGGCTGAAGAAGGGTGACATACCCTGAAACCGGTCCCAGGATGCTTGTTTCCGGTCCAGGGAGGACCTGGCCTGGCAGTTCGGTCTGGACTGTTCCCATGCGGCACAGGGTCAAAACTGATTTGCATATGGCTGGGTCCAAACTGGGGTGGCGTAGTGGGCAAAAGAACGATGGATTTAACCCAGATCTTTTGACTGGGGGAGAATGTTTGCATTGTCAGCATTCCGTCCATCATTTGTTTGCTGTAACACTTTTCGCCCTAAGTGGGATGGGTATGCCCAGACATGGGTCCCTTGCTCACTGTGCCACTGGATTCAAGCTAGCCTGGCTGAAGAAGGGTGACATACCCTGAAACCGGTCCCAGGATGCTTGTTTCCCGGTCCAGGGAGGACCTGGCCTGGCAGTTCGGTCTGGACTGTTCCCATGGGGCACAGGGTCAAAACTGATTTGCATATGGCTGGGTCCAAACTGGGGTGGCGTAGTGGGCAAAAGAACGATGGATTTAACCCAGATCTTTTGACTGGGGGAGAATGTTTGCATTGTCAGCATTCCGTCCATCATTTGTTTGCTGTAACACTTTTCGCCCTAAGTGGGATGGGTATGCCCAGACGTGGGTCCCTTGCTCACTGTGCCACTGGATTCAAGCTAGCCTGGCTGAAGAAGGGTGACATACCCTGAAACCGGTCCCAGGATGCTTGTTTCCGGTCCAGGGAGGACCTGGCCTGGCAGTTCGGTCTGGACTGTTCCCATGGGGCACAGGGTCAAAACTGATTTGCATATGGCTGGGTCCAAACTGGGGTGGCGTAGTGGGCAAAAGAACGATGGATTTAACCCAGATCTTTTGACTGGGGGAGAATGTTTGCATTGTCAGCATTCCGTCCATCATTTGTTTGCTGTAACACTTTTCGCCCATTAGTAGCATTTAATTTGCAGGCCCTGGGCACATATAGTGCACTCTACTAGGGACTTATATGTAAATTAAATATGTCAATTGTGGCTAAGCCAATGTTACCATGCTTAGAGTACAGAGCTTATGCATGTCAGCACTGGTTAGCAGTGCTTAAGTGCCCAGAATCCTAAAGCCAGCCAAAATGAAGTCAGCAAAATAGGAGGTCAGAAGGCAAACAGGGGAAACCACTCCAAGGATGCCAGGTCTAACAGTGCACAAACGAAAATGTGAGGAAATTGCATCACCTCGTGTAATTATTTTTTTGATCATATTAAAGTATTTGTTTCCAACACACTTCAGAAATAACAGAAAATGTGCTTCATTTGTGTTCCTAATTCTGATATATTCTGGAAAAAACGTACACAGTTCATTTAAAAGTTGTTGTGTGCTAGAAAAAAAACTCTTTCTTCCCCCAGTATCCAGCGAGATTGTCACATAAAACCTCTCACTTTGAAGTCAGAGAATGAAAAGAAAACAAGTGCTCTTGGAAGACAGTGCCTGACATTTGACCTTGGTCTTTGAATGCACAGCAAATGTGACAAGAACACGATTTAAAGGCCTGTTTACAGAAAGGGAGTTTGTGCAACAATACAATAAACACTGTTTAGGCATTTGGAGGTACGAACTGAACCTGGAGAGTCTAAAGCAAATAAAGCCAGCAAATAGAAAGCCAGAAAATGTGAATTACAAACCACAAAGCCAATGGTAATCAACGGGCGGAATGCATTCCTAGGTCAACTTTCTGAAAGTCCCCAAGATGTCTTTAACAAATCAGACAGCTGTGCTGTCTAGTAGGCTGCGACCTAAAAAACACTACTCTCTCAAGAAGTGCCATGTTATGGTATCTCCGAAGGTGATGATGGAAAGGGAACAGAGGGGCTGGACTATAATACAGCAAGGCATACATCCTGGCTGTCCTTCTCCCATGTGTGCTGCTGCCAGAGAAGAACAACCACCGTAATTATCTAGGAGACTTATAGCATAGCAGTGGCATATGTTTCACTTAAGGATCGAACTCTGTTGTTAACACATTAGTTAGACTTGATAAAGAGCAGCTTGGAAAACAAATTATTACAGCTTTTGGAGGATAAGCACTTTTTTTCTGTGGAAGCACACAACTTCAAAACATGTACACCTCTCTGTAGTGTCCTGCTGGACACGTTCTAGTGTCTCAGCAGACACTGAGTTAGTAGCCACTCCCCTATGGGAGTGGGCACACTGCACCCCCACACCCATCCATCACGGGTGTCACGAGTGACGTGGCCCCGCCAATAAAAGGGCCCGGGTGCACGTGCTCGTGGCCAGTTATCGCCATATACTACTGGTGTCTGTGTCCCTCATTTATCATCATGTGGGCCTGAGGCCCAACATTACACTGGCGACGAGGCGGGTAGCTGACCCCGCATGCCTACCAGTCCACGCATCGTCGTTCCTCGTGGAAGAGGAAAGGAGCCCGACAGGCGGTACCCCCATCCACCCTGGAGGATCGCGACGGCCTGCCTGGACGGCCACTAGTACCCATTGCCGGCACGACGGCCACGGCAGCGCTGCAGGAAAAGGGGCCACCCAGCGCGGAGACCGGTGTCCTGTGAAACGTCAGGGCAGACGCCCACACACAGCCGTCGCTGCAACGCTGGTACCGACCAGCCCGCCAACGGAAGGTCAGTGGGGCAGAAGCAAGCAGCCAAGTAATAGTTTGCTGCCATCGGCGATGCGCAAGAAACGCCGGTGACTACGACCCCCGACCGTGGCCCGAGGAGTCCACAAGCTGCCCTGCATCCCGGTTCTGCATCGGAGGTACGGAGAGAGGGGAACAAGGCCGGACATGTGCCTGCAGCTGAGCCTAGGCGGCCGCCTCGGCTGCCAATCAGCCCTGTGACCCACAACGCAGCAGAAAGCCTCACCGCCAGCCGGCGCTAGCAAGAGAGCCGCGGTGCACTCATCAAATCCGGCTGCGCCCCTACCTGCCGGTGAATGTCTTCCGCCAACGCTACTGGTGGCCACCAGCTCCCCCCAAAGGTCCCGGGCCTCTCACCTGCAATTGTTAGGCAAGCTCCTGCCTGCATCGTCAGCCCCGTGTGGCCTGCCGTCGGAAGGGAAGCTGCTGCACTGCGCTGTGCAAGCACCGGCAGCGCCACCTAGCGGCCAGACTCCATACAGGCCTGTGTAAACGGGTCACCTCGGCGAAACCACACCGGCATCTTCTACCCGTGGCACTGGTCGTCCCCTCGACCCCAGCAGCGCCGCCGAGAGCAGCGGCACATCTGCTCCAAGAAAGAAGTGCAGAGCATCGGCAAATTGCCCCCATGCGCCCACATCCCTGGATGCCTGCCACGTCGGTGACGCTGCCGCGGCATCCAGCATCGCAGACAGCGCCACCTAGTGACCAGCGGTGCAAACCGCATCCGCCAACACCGCAAGGAGCCCTACACCAGCCCTTTCGGCACTCCGTAGCCTGCAGCAAACTGGCTAAGTGACTGCAACCCAGAAGCAGACTACCAGGGCCCAGCACTTTAGACACAGTGCTGCCACCCGGTGGGTGTGAGAGGCAGCACGCTTTCCTGCAGCTACGCTGAGCAGGCCCAGACAGGAGCTCCCAGCCTAGGTCTGCACACCAAACATACCTAGTACTGCAACAGCCAACAGCCCCCAATCAAGAGCCTCCAGTTCAAGCTGGGAGTGAGACTTTCCACGAGGAGTTGGCTACAGTGTCACCTAGGGGCCACAGAGAGACACCGTATAAGCGACAAAGAAACCACAGCACAGGTGGCTGCAGTGCCATCTGACTGCTCAGAAGCGTCTCCAAAATACATGCCTAAGTGCTCCTGCCAACAGTTGGAAGAGGGGAGACTCCAAACCCGCACCTAGCAAGGGGATACCAAGGCCCCCAGGACTGCCTCAGCACAGGAAAGTGCCAAAGAGCAAAGTACAGCAAAGCCCAGCAAGACGGCAAGCCCCAAGAGAAGCACAGCAGACAGGGTGCATTGCGCGCCACCCCAACGGGCTGCACATCACCAAAGGCTCCCATGAAGCCCAAAGCCTACAGCAACCACAGCAAGCCACCGCGACGACCGCAGCGCCACCTGGCAGCTCCCCAGACGCAACGCGCTGAAGAACGGACACACTGCCTGGCCAGAGCGGATGGCCAGCAAGAGAAAATCGCAAAGTGATCCTGGCAGGAGGTTCCACACTGGCGCATCCGAAGAGTAGTCAAGCACACTGACTGCCCACCGCGATCGACGCCAGCAGACCAGTGACAAGTGTGGCTGCACTGCACCCTACAGACCAGCAGCACCAGAGCCCAGCACAGCGTCCTGCCAACCAACCGGCAACAGCAGTCAACAGATCTCAGAGTGCGCACCGCCACGACAAGGAAGACTGCCTGCTCACACCCAGGTGATGAGACGGACCGCACCAGACACGGCAAAGCGTGCCCTCAGAGGAGAATGCTCAGTGTGGCCCTCTGCACCCTGCAAGTGCGAGCAGCAAGGACACCTTCGACGACAGCAAAGTCTCCAAGTAGCTGCCACACTCAAGAGCCTCAAGGGGCCCCAAGCCGCACCAGCGCAAACCAGCGTCATATAGGCAAGAGCACTGCCTGCCACCTCTACAAAGTACGGGGAGAGACTCTCAAACCCCGCAAGGAGCTGCGAGAAACCCAGAGCTACACACGGACAGCCACCACCCACAAGAGTGGACAACCAGCCAGAACAGCAACGTCTCAAGGTCGCTGTCCCCGCTAACAGCTCAATAGAAGACTGGTGCAGAACGCGCACCACACGTGGCTGCCCAACGCCATTGCCGGAGCAGAGATCACGTCAGTTGCTCCTCCCGGTGTACAGACACCACCGCAAACTACACCTCCGGCACACCACGTGCCAGAAGAAAGCGCCCAGGAGATACAGACATCTCCACAAAGCAGCACTGCTGAACGCAGCACAGAGAACGACTACATCTCGACTGCACCAGCGAAACCCCGCAGTGGGCCGAAGACCACACAGAGTGTCCTCCCTCGCACTGCCTCAAGACGGAGTCGGCAGTGACCCACAACAGGCAAGAGAGGAGTTGCACACCCCACGTGGCCGGCCGCCACAGCAACAGGCGCTCCAACAACCAGCGACACGAGACCGGACGTCACGTCGCCCAGCAAGCAAGGAGCGCGCCGGAGCAAAGGCAGAAGCCGGCGCCATGACAGCGCTGCCTCGAGGTCCAAGCGCAACGCCCTCGAAGAAAGAAGAGAGTGACAGCCCTGTCACCCAGAAAATCAGAGGAACACAGGTGGGCTGAATAGACCAACAAAGGGAGAAGAGTGAGGACTCACAGCAAGCCAAGAGCACACCCAGACACACCAGACAGCCACCAACGGGACCGACGTCCCTGGATACAGCCTCACGGGAGAACCGAGCACAAGCCGCAGCAAGCGCAATCCGCGTCTCTCCCCAACGCTTCCCCAGGCGACCGTCCATCCCAGAGTGTCGGCAGTCCAAGTCAACGGCATCCCTGCTCCAGCCGCAAATGCCGTGGGTGAAGATCAGCACTGAGCGCCCGCCCTCACACCGCCTCAAGATGGAGTCGGCAGTGGCCCCAAATCAGGCAAGAGAGGATCCGTACACTCTACGTGTCAAGCCGCCACCGAAGACCAACCTCAACAAGGTGGAGACACCTGGCTGCTAAGACCCTCCTGACATCCGAACTCTCCCAGCAAGCCACCACCATCTGTCATTCCGACTCACCACATGGCTGGCAACCACCATCACGCCAGCCCTCAGCACATGCGTCAAACACCACTACCAGAGCACGTGTAGACTGGAATCATACACCGTTGCCCCGCCAGCCGACTAAAGAAATTAGAAGCCACCTGTGAATCTGGCCTACACCGGAACCGCAGCAGCGAGTGCAAGTCTCAGCCAAGACTCATCCACCCGTGAGGGTTGTGCGTGTGACTAAGTAATGGCTCCTCAGCGGTTCTGCAGCTGCCCCCAGACGGCACACAAGCGGCCCACAGCGCAGCCCTCCTACAGTCCCGCAGCAACCCCGACGACGGGCCTCCCCAGGCGGGAGAGCGAGAAGAGACGGTGCCCCACCGGCAGGTTACCGGTAACAGCCAAGCAGTTCAACAGGGACAGTCGGTCCAGCAACACCTCTGTGAATCCTCACCGTAGGCTCCATCCAGGTTCATGACGCAACCCACCAAATGAACTGTTAGAACCCACCACAGACCATCCCGGACGTCAGCAACGTGGAGCCATGCAAGACATGTCATCATCAGAGAACTGACGGTATGCAGCGGACGTCATCAAAGCCAGCGGTCGTGTCCTGAACCCCTCAGGTTAAACTACGAGTGCCCGCCGCGATGGCCCTGCAGCAGGCGGAATCCCCGGCCCATGCCTGACGTCTCCTTGCCATTGGACTCGTAAGGCTGATGGACCCTGTGGTGCTTAGTTGACTGTTTATTTCTCTCCACAGGTTGAACTAATTGTTGTTGTCGTTCTTCATTAAAGTTGGGGAGGAATGTAGTGTCCTGCTGGACACGTTCTAGTGTCTCAGCAGACACTGAGTTAGTAGCCACTCCCCTATGGGAGTGGGCACACTGCACCCCCACACCCATCCATCACGGGTGTCACGAGTGACGTGGCCCCGGCAATAAAAGGGCCCGGGTGCACGTGCTCGTGGCCAGTTATCGCCATATACTACTGGTGTCTGTGTCCCTCATTTATCATCATGTGGGCCTGAGGCCCAACATTACACTCTCCACCAACATGTAGGCCGAGCCAAAGCCCATCTCTTAGTACTTATCAAAGCTCTTTTTTTAGGGTGATCACATGAGGTCTGGCATATCAAGCAAGACCTAAAAAGGAGATCTGGTAATAAAAGAAGTGCTCCTTTAATTCTTTCAGTCATCCATGGCCGTCACATGTGTGCTAACAGTGTCACCTGCAACAGTAGCATAAACAGTGTGTTCTAGGCCCTAGTTCAAGGGGGGGGGGGGGATTGCCCCCCATCCCCGGCTTCTGTTTGAATTATGAAATCCATCAATAACCAGCTTCCAATGGGGCCCACAGGCCTCGGTGTCACTGCACCTGCTGCACTAATGAAAGCTACGCCCCTAACCAGAACGACCAGAAAACTATTCCCAAGTGCTTAAGTAGAATTTACGCACCTACAGAGAGTCCCCGTCCCTTATATCACAATTGGTTCACTTATCTACCCCCTTTCAAGGGAATTCAACCAAGGACAGCACAAAAAACAGCTGTAAACGCACTAACAATTCACTAGGATTGCAGAAGTAATTTGTGAATACTGTTCAGTGTCGCTCCCATCATCTCCCACGAAAAAACAAAAACGCGTTTAACTACAACAGTTATGCTTTGAAATTCCACATCTTCTATATTATCTTTTTTCAGTAACCCATACTAATCTGTCTCTGAAAAGTTCGCTTGCTCACGTGAAGAGCCCCTTAAAAAACGTTCATTTAATTTCACGCTTCCTCAGGGAAGCAGTCTTCTTTAAAAATGAAAAGAAAAGTAAATTTAATTTGTTCCAACCCATATGAAGTTCAAGACTCCTCCCTCTGCACACCTAGCGTGCTTGCCTCGTAATTAATTCAGCACATTCCCGCAAAATGCACCCCCATAAAAATAAACACTTGCAGTGCGCTCATTTCAGTAAGGGCAACCCCAGTATGCAATCGTAGTTTGTCTTAAAATGTCAATATTGCTAAAAAAAATATAAGCATGTTTTTAAATAAATGCATAAGGGAGACTCCCAGAATACTAAGAAAGGGGAGGAGGCCCATGGGAGAGAGAGGGAGAGAAGGGGGTGGGGGGAAGAGGGAAAATGCTTTGAGGAAATATCATTGTAAATGAGGTTTTCAGTTCCTCTCCTGGGTTTGTGCATTGGGCAGAGAGAAGGGGCTGCTTTTGGTGAAAAGCTCTTTAGAAATCAAACCTCCTGCCTGCTTGCAGGACCCAGAAGTGAACAGCAGGCGACCCGGAAGGTTTGAACTCAAGTCTTCAGAGCAAAGCCAGGGAGAGAGAGAGAGGGAGAGAGAGAAAGAGAACATCCCCAATCTCCTTTTTTTTTTTTTAGCTGGAGTTGTATGTGCACATTCCCCCCAAAACGCTGCAATTGCACAAACAAGGTCTGTATATGCAAAATCTTTTTTTTTGTCTTCCTTTGCTCTTCGAAACTCCTTTGGGGCTGAATGAAAAAAATAATAATAAAACGGGGGGAGGGAGTAAAAAAACGTGCATGGGAAAGAGGGATTAGGTTTTTTTTTTTTAGAATTAGAAAAAAAGCTATTTTTTTCGCTCCTTCATCCCTCCCTCTCAGCCGATTGCTAAAGTTGCGTTTACTTTCTCTCTGTTCGTTTTAATTTGTTTTCCGCGCGCAACCTTCTGATGCAGTACAGTGCATTTTTATCAATTGTCTGCAGTGCATTTCTTTCAGTATTCTTGTTTTTATGGCTCGCTGTCCCTTCCAGCCACCTCCTGTCCTAAAACTGCAGATCGCACGCTTCGGGTTTCGATGCTGAGAAGAAAAAAAAAATGGCCTTTTTTTTCCCTTTCGCCCTCGCTTTTTTTTCTTCCTCACTTCTAGCTGCTGCAATTCCAGTCCAGCAGCCTGGGCGACGGAGGGAGGATTTGCAAGCAGAGCTGCTCCGTTTTCGTAGAACTTGCCAACGATTTGAATGCTTATTTTTTTTCCGCATTTTTGTTAGCCCAGAGCTGTGGCATTATTGACCCGGCGTCGATCTTTTTCTACGGAACTTCTGCAAAATCTTTTATTTCTATATATTTTTTTGCAAATGAATCGCGCCGCGTAGTGTCATCTGTGTTTATTTTTCGTATTTTGTTTTGTACAATTATATACATGTTTCCGTGTTGCAGATGTGCTCTGTCGCCTCCCCTCCCGCTTTTTGGATTTCGCTCGTCCTTTTTGTGCAGATCTGCAGAATATGGCGTCTCGTCGCTGTGCCCCGTTTCAAAAATAAGCTCAGGCTGCCATTTTTGTTTTTCTTTTGTCTGCAAATTTTAATAAAAAACTGTCTGAGAATGTGGGAGAGGCACCATTGGAAGGGAAGAGAAGGGGCCACCTCACGGGGAAGAGGATTAATTTTTTGGCAAACTTTTTTTTTTTTTTTAAAGGAATTTTGAGAAGGGAGGGAGAAAGGGGAGGAGACATTTCATGTGCTGAGTAGACTGACTTGCTGAAAGCCCTTACGATTTAAAGCGCATTTTGACCATTAAAACATTTAAAGTATTTTATCTACTATTTTATTGTTCTATCGCATTTTTATTTTCGCTATGAGAAATGAAAGTTTGCGTTGTTGTTACATTAAATGGAGCACGTTGCCTGGGGACTACTTTGAAATCGTGTAACGGGGAAGGATAACTAGTTGCAAATCAAAGAGCAACACCCTATGCTTATTTTTAATTTTATATAGGTTCGATTTGTATTTATGAGTGCCTAAGAATTCTGAATCATGCCTGCCGTACGGCAGTACCATGAGAGCCCATGTACTCCGAGCTGTTGTATAAAAATGTTACCTTAAATATTTGTGGTGTTTAAGATGAGGCCTTTGTTTGGAATTCTATGAGAACGACAGCCGTTTTGTACAGTTCCTACCATGGTGGTAGTTCTGTAAAACATGACGGTTAAACAGTTTTTAACCCCAAAAGCGTTACGTATACATTTTACGTGTTTGATTTTTAGGGGACTTTTTCATGATAACCAGCTTTGCGCTGATTGTAGTGGGGTGAATGTGGGTACTATGTTTGGGATGGTAGAAGTAGTTCTTCCTTGGTAGTGGGTTTATTCCAATCATGCCCTCCCGTTTCCGAGGTCCATGTGTTAGTAACTTGTCCAGAATAACATTTTTGCTTTGCACTTGGTTTGTTCTAGTCTGATTTGTTCTATTATAAAACCAGGACTACAAGTCCCAGAATCCAAAGGAAAATACCAGGAAACTTTAGGGGCCCTGGCGTGGTATTGTTTAAGTAAACGTATTGTGTAAGTAAACTTTCTGTCTGCATTTTGGTGACCAGTCTGTTTCAGAACTTCCAGGAGAGTTCAGTCCAAAGTACATGGTCCTGTAAGCAGATTAGGTTTGTGTTTTACTGAGCCAGGGCAAATCAAACCCAAATCATGTTAGTCCCAAAGTTTTCAGTCGCATATCATAGTTGGCAATTGGCAGCGTGTCAAGTGTGGCACTAGCGCAAAAGTCTGGCTTTTTAACCAACATCACTTTGTATGCTGGAACTTGTAGTTTCACTTTCCCATTTGAAGCATAGAGCATCTGTAGATTTGTCAAATGGGCAAGGTCATAGTTGATTCAGTTGTGTCCTATATGTTTGGGTCACCTCTGCCTGATTAGGTGGTGTAATGCAGTTTTGGGCCCCCTCACAGAGTTAGTTAAGGCTTTCCTACTGGTTCTGTCTCTTGCTATATATGTGCGGACGCTGCAGACGGCGGCTCCTTCTGATTGCGGACTACAACCCAAGGTGGTCTTCCACAAATTTAGTAGTGGGTACTACAGACTGGGATCACTTACCTTCAGATTTCTAAAGGTCTTTCAAATTTAGGTCCATCTTCTCCAGATTTAGGGATGCTTCATCTTGAGGTTAGTGAATATTGTATACTGCACGCTGAGGTCACATCCCGAAGATTTGGTAGTGTGAACTCCAAAGATTGAGATAGGATTTATCATGCATTTGTGTTAGTTATTGACCTCTTTTATTTGTTTATTTTGTGAAAACATTTTGTACTATGTTGGAGAGTTTTTTTTTTTTTTCTTTCCTGGGTATCGGAGATATTGCTTTTTCTTGACGTGGAGCACTTCTGAACTCACAAGGAACGGCCCAGTTTTTTTTATTTTAAGGTGTGACTCTTTAATTGCATGGGTGAAGTGAAGCCCTAAGGGTAAGGTGTGCTGTGGCTTGTTCGGCACAGTACAGGCTTGTGCCTGAATGAGGCTAGGTGCCTCCAGCTAGTGGCAGCGGGGAAGAGGGGTTTGGAAGTCAGCCTTGCGCAAACAAGAATCCTATGTGCTGTTTACTTAAGCAGCTGAGTGCGGCAGAATCCAAAACGAATGCCCCAGAAAACATGTTAAACTTAATTTTCTTCTATTTAAACAAACCACATCAATACACATTAAAGGTACTTTCGTAGAGCAGCATTTAAAAGAGGAAGAGAGTTCTGAGCTGGGGGTTATTTATGGACTGTAGTGTTCTAACTCTAGATTGGTAATTGTTGAATGTTCTTTAAACCTGCTGCAGAGAGTGGCATTAAAAGATTTTATGCATAATGGTAGCCTCTGGTCTTGGAATGAAATCCAAAACTCTAAGGACCTTATGTACTAAAGCCTTTTCCTACAGACATAGAATGGGTTAAACCCATTGATACATCTTGCCTTAAATGTCTTCTGTGATAACAGGCAACCTGTAGATGTGGACAGGGACCTTGCTAAAATGTAATGTCAAAAAAAAGGAATTCCATTTTTTTCAGTAGGATCTCTTTCTTTAGGTAACGGTCACCACACCCGGAAAATCACATCTTACTTGTGTCAATTCTAAAATATGTCCACAAACACTTACTGGGCCCATGTCGTCCCCGGAAAAGTGTATAGTTCCTTTGTGCACAACCAGGTCATTGCAAAAGTCTGCCCTTATTGCTGAAATAGTTCTAAGTTTTAATAATTAATCACATTTCTCTACTTATCATTATCATGTTTTTATTTTTCACATCCAAAACATAATGACTATAAAAGCATCCTCTTTCCAAAATCTTGATAAAGCTTGCACACATACTGTTGGTGCTCCCTTCACTCATGACATTTCAGTTGAACACTGGGGTCGTTTTTCAGGGGTTAACATCTATATGTTAGGTAAACTTGCATGAAAGATTAAAAAAATATGTAATTGTGACCTCATGGTCTAGTTAAATGAATAGTGCAGGTACAAAATACCTGGGTATGGAAGTATCACCTGGAGTTCCCATTATCGGCTATGAAATGAAACGCTGAACACGTGCATTGTACATGGCCTCTTGTTAGCTAAAACGCAAAGCTCATAGTGTTCTATTTAGCGTGAAATGCTTAGCGGCAAATCTCTGGTCCAAAATGCATCAGGGTTCAATTGAAATATGATTGACGATGTCTCCAACAATTGAGAATTAACAGTTCTCTGGTTTAAAGGACATACAGTTAGAAGTAACCCACACTGAAATTGATGGAGTGATACAATTGCATATTCTTACTTATTTCTTAAATGAAATATTAGGGTAAAGTAATTACCATCCAAATCATGTCTTTCCATATTCTTAGATCTGGTCTCCATGTTGAGTGTGCGCCTTGGGTGTAAATTGTTTACTCCCAATTTGAATTAGTATTTGGGGACTGAAAACCTTGAAAGGGCTTCTTCCTATAAGTATCTTGAAATGTAATTAGCCAGAATGTAAATTTTAATCTCCATATTAGGCAGTTGATAGCAAAAGGTCTTCTCATTTTGTAGGTGTAAGAACTGTGTACAATGTGCAAGGTAAAAAAAAACAACTGTTTGCCATGCCTTAACGGTTTACAGTGTGAAGATTTCACCAGCTGTATTATACGAGATAAGATCTGTCCCCTCCTGAAAAACATTTTTTTAATAAAGTAGATGGTAAAATCCTATGTATCCTCCCAAATATTTGTCAAGGTATTCGAGTGCAATGCAGATGATCTGGAATTGGAACTCACTGGGAGTAAGTTTAACGCTTGAGTAGCTATTGCAAGATCGTGGCATATATGCCCCTTTCACACTCGGTGCACTTTTTAACAATGTACTAGATTTTGATAATCTACAAAAGTACTCTATTAGTGCAAAAGCATATGACTTTTTTTTTTATCAGCTTCTCCCCTGCCCCCACCTGATTTTGAAAAAAGATGTATTTCCAAGAAGTCCTTTGCTTTACTTATTAAAAAATGAATTGCGAACAAGAGCTACACATTAGACATGGAGATTTATAAACAACCCAATTTTCTTGAATTCATAGAGGACACACCTAAAGTAAAATGTTGTAACCTTATCTATCGTTTGTGGTTAACCATGATTTATGTAAATTCATGTTTAACCGGAGAACAAATGGATACCTTTACAGGTTACACTACCTTGCTGGTATAAGAAGGAGACTTTCAGACCCAAGTTGCAATTTTGCATAGCGGGCATCAAGATTTAAAACGCGTATTACCCTCTTCTCGGGTGTTGAGTCATCTGAGTTTGTGCTATTTAAAAGAATACAAGGAAAGGTAGATGGCTGGGTATAGTTTGCGCTAAATCGTGAAAGAGTCACACAGCAAGCATTATATATCTTCATAAAAATTGCTCAAAGGATAAAGAGTAACGGCCACCTGACCTTACTGAGTTTGTAGACAACAGTCTACAAATATACAAAGCAATAAAAGTCAATATCCTGAGCGAATTGTCCTAAATGAAAATATGAGTCCACACAATATTTCTGTAGAAATCTTCTCCAATCTTGTTTATTCCAAGTTCAGCAAGGTTACAGCCACTTCAGCCATCAGAAAACAACTTTAGCCAACACGTGTTTCGTCTTGTGGAATTATCCACCGACTTCCTCAGGGCAAAAAACGTCAATTGATATGGCAAAAGTATATATTATTCATATACTCATGATCACTAAACGCAAGTTCCATAGGTGTAACGAAATCGATTTCCTCAGAATATGGTCCTAGGTGTATTCTGAGGAAATCGCTTTCGTTAAACCTTTGGAACTTGCGTTTAGTGATCGTGAGTATATGAATAATCTATACTTTTGCCATATCAATTGACGTTTTTTTGCCCTGAGGAAGTCGGTGGATAATTCCACAAGACGAAACACGTGTTGGCTAAAGTTGTTTTCTGATGGCTGAAGTGGCTGTAACCTTGCTGAACTTGGAAGAAACGAGATTGGAGAAGATTTCTACGGAAATATCGTGTGGACTCATATTTTCATTTTGTACAATTCGCTCAGGATATTGACTTTTATTGCTATTTAAAAGAATGTTTGTGTTCCGCCATGAAACACTAATCAAGCTTTCTAGTGTGTTTTGAATCCCCATACTGTAAATGATGTGCATAGGTGTTTTATTCTTTGGATACTTACTGAATGTGTATAATTATGTTTGTTGTCCACATTGCTTCAGCGGTATCAAACTAATACATTTGGATTTGAACGTGCGTGCCTTAGATGAACCCTAGATGATGCATGCAGAGCAAAAAGTGCAGGCCACGAGGAATTCTGGCCCGGAGATGGGCGACATTGACTCAATGCAAAGGGAAGCTGAGCATGTATTGCAGCTCGTAACAATGCCTTTGTTTAGTTGCAGTGTAAATCTATCTTGGTTTCCTTAACCGTCCGTAACTTGCATGTTCCTCTCTAATTCAATGATTTGTTCGAGAAGGAGGGGTTCTAGTCTCTGACTGTCTTATCATATCCATGTGACAATGTTTGAGAACACCTGGAGTCTTCTTTAGATGTACAGTTGTCTGGTGCAGCAATATTTTGCATCTTTTCTGTTTTGCATACATGATCTCAACTGAGTGCTTGCATTATTATTCTTTCCTTGTCATTTGTATGGCAAACTGTCTGCCATTACTTTACTATGGCTTTCTAGCACTGTTGGCAGTCTGAGATGTTGTCCTGATTATTACAAAACTTCCATAGAAGATCTGTGACAATGTATTTAGGTTGTTCTGATCCATGTTTAGAACTTTGTGGTATGATATGCCTATGAGAGGATGATCAATAGATTAATATTTCATGGATTACTTGCAGTTTTTTGGTAAAGAGGCATTCCAACTGCATATTGCACATTCTGAGTTTCTGTGCAAACAGTGGTTGCCAGCTTTAGGGGTGTGCAATATCTATCATGTGACCCCCTGAAAATATTATTTGGAGTCAAGTACAGCAAGATTTCAAGTTAATTTTGTCTACTGTATACACATGCCCAACTCCATGCAGCCCAGACCCTTTAACTGTCAGTTTATAGTATGAAGCTATGAAAGAGGATTGTCTGTAACTACGGCGAGACTTGTGCCCATATTTATAAGTTCAGACTTGAATGCAGTAATGCAAAGTCCTCACTGTTGAGGTGAGATCTCTGAGGAAAAGCTGTGAGCCCAGCGTTCATTACTGACCGTGCTTTCAATTTAAACATGTTTTCGAAATTGAATATTTGAGACTATGTACAAGCTTCCAGATTGCTCCATGGTCATATGCAAATACTAACAATAGCCTGAAAGTAAGATTGTTATTAATGTTAGTTTATTAGTCAATTAAAACCATAAACAAAATCACACAGTTTAAAAATACATTAAAAAAAAATAGATAAAAAGGGGATTTGTCATACAACTAGTGCAGCCACCAATCATCGCGCTACATGCCCTTTGCTTTCTTCAACTTTCCTTCCTAGGAATTTTAGCCGGGATACCAAACACTAAGCTACGTTAGATAAAAGTGACTAAACAGGGGCTGATCGATACCCTGATGTCTAAAAAAGCAAGCTTTCCACACAGATAACTAAAAAGTCCCTTAAGTAAATTAATATATGTAATTAAGGTGCATATAAGCGGGACTGAGGCAGGTATGAATACGGTGCCAGATGGACTATGAGACCCACTGTTAAAAAACTGTTATGCAAGAATTCACATAAAAAAATACAGAAATAGATAAAATAGTTATCTGAGCCTAATGGGATAGGGAGCTGCTGGTTTCAATCCCTAGCAACCCGTCCTTCACAGTTTCTGTGCATGATAAGTTAACATAAAAGGTTTCTGAGTTATTACATTTTAGAATTACGTTCAGGGACCCCCTCCAGATTACACATTGTGCATCTTATTAGCTGATCGTTTTCTTAAAACAGATCAATAACTGAGTCAGTCTAATGTTCAGCATGGTGTTGTTTGGGTCCATGGACTACACCAGTGCATGCCTGCACGACCTAATTCCCTGTTCAAGGACCTCCCGCCTTAATCGAAATCTTCGCTGAACCATCAGAGCAGGACAAACACAGACAATGTGAAGCAAAGATTCAGTCCCCTGATGGCATAGACGGCAGGACCGGTCTTCACTTAGACCGGACATCCTCCATTTTGGCATGAGGTCTAGCGTGGGTATTTCTCCGAATCTTAGGGCCAGAAATGACTGTTTGATCTTCCGATGGTAAGGTGCGGTTAGCAGGGCTGATTCTCTTAGAGTGGAATATGATTTCAACACCAGCCACCCATGGCGACGTTTTGACAGGATTTCTTTGTCTGCCACCCAACTTTGCAGTTTAGTAGATTTATTTACTAGTTTCTTAAAGGTTTGCCCAGAAATATTAGAATTCCAAAGGTCGCCCAGATCAAGCGTCGTAATACTGTTTTCTAAAAATTTCTTGTGAGCACCGTTGCCCCTTTGCAAGTCAATTTCGATCCAGACTAGATTAGCCAGAGTGTTTTCAGCTGCTGCTTGCAGGTTGTAACAAAGCTTTACAAACGCCGCCGGCCTAGCGAGTGTCTGTTTTGTAAGCAGAAATTCTAGCCGGATTTGCGCAGGAGAAGCCGATTTGGGGATCCTAAAGATTTGTTTATAGGCTCTTATCAGTATATCTAACAAAAGAGCATCATCGCCCAGCATAATCTCCATTTCGTATGCAAGGGTTGGCCACAGTTTGGCTTTCATAACTGATCCCATGGGCTTTAGATCGTGGCCTTGAATAGATCTGGCCAGTGACGAGAAGCCATAATTAAGGGCCTGCGCTTTCGCCCTAATCGCCTTCTTCTGGGAAACAAAGGAGCTAATTGCATCTATTTTCACTCCTAGGTATACATAGAGTTTGACCTCCTCAATTTTGTTTCCGTTGATCAACCATTTTCGATTGATCTTGGAAGGACGATTGCACACCATCACACTTGTTTTCGAAAAATTAATTTCCAGGCCATTCTTTTCAGTATAAGCTCCCAGAGTGTTGAGTAGCTTTTGAAGTCCTATTCGCGTGTTGCTGAACAACACCAGATCATCATCGTAGAGGATATGTGACATTTGCTGACCTCCGACGGTCGGAGCGTGGGCCATCTGTTCGTCAAGCTCAGTGGAGAGATCTGCCATAAATACGTTAAAAAGGAAGGGGGCTAGGACACAGCCCTGTTTTACGCCTAAGGATGTTTGGACCTTCCTTGATACGCAGGAGCCGTCTCCAATTTTTATCTTGACCTAGGTGTCCGAATATACTCGCCTAATTGCTTGTAGGATGTTCGATGGGATGCCCCATCGCTGAAGCTCGGCCCATAATTTGTCCCGGGGGACACCATCAAAAGCTGCTTTAAAGTCAACAAAGCACAAGTAAAGGGGTGTCCTAGTTGCTTTCGCTCTGTTCCTGATTAGACTCGGGGCCATAAGATTAGTTGAAGTACCTTGGCCCCTTTCGAAGCCAGTTTGATTTAAGGGAATTCTTCCATTGCCGTAAGACCAGGATTCCAGATCATGGAGTATCAACAATGAAAAATATTTTAACTCAACATCCATCAGTGCTATTAGCCTATAGTTGCTAGGTGAACATGCCAAGCCTTTTTTTAAAAATGGGATGAAGGATGGAGCACCTCCAGCTATGAGGAATAACATTGTTTTTCAAAATAAAATTAAACATTGATGCTAGGAAAGCAGCCCATTTGGGGGAAAGATGTTTGAATAAAGCCTGTGGTAGCCCATTTGGGCCAGGGGCACAGTCGGCCCGGGACTTTTTGATGAACTTCTCTACTTCGGCTGCTGTAATTTCCCGCTGTATCACAGTGGTTTTATTAGGACAGAATGTACTAGCTGAAGGAGTTGAACTGCTCTTGAAGTGCGACTTTAGATAATGTACCCAATCTGTCTCACTGATATTGGCATTGTTTGCAGCTGCAGGGCCTTTCTTGTTCCTATTAATTGTATACCAGAATCTTTTCGAATCGTGCGTTTTGGAGGCGTGTCGTAACTGGGCCCATAGTGTTTCTTGTTTTACTTGTTTATGCTTCCAGATCTCTTTTTTTAGCCACCGTCTTTCATTGCGGAGTTGTTGTAGTAGATCCAGGTCTCCTGGATGTTGACGTAAAAGTAAGATTGGTAATTGGTTTCAAAATAAAATATTTTCAACTTGAAAAAAGTTTTGCTAAGCTGTTGTGCAACTTTAAGTACCAATTCTCTGATGCTTCATTTGTAAAAGGAGTTTGATGAATCCCAATATTTAAAAAATAGATTAATAATGGGGAAAGTGTAAAACCATTCAGGGCAATGTAAGAAATGGAATTAATTGTGGTGGGTGACTATCCACTAATCACAACCATTGTCAGGGTGAACACTCCAGGTCAGGAGAGGTGTGGCGCAGCGGCCAGGGAGGCAGACTCCGGATCGGCAGGGCTCACGGTTCGATCCCTGCCGCCGGTAGCAGCTCAGCTGAGCTCCATGTGACTTTGGGCAATAGTTCACTTAATCTCCCTGACGGCCCCCAGCGCCTTGAGACCCTTAGGGGTGAGTAGTCTGCGCTTTACAAATACCAGATTTAAATTAATCTGAGCTCTGCCCCCTGGCAGCAATGGCATAGAGCAGACAGGCTCAATAGAGGGCAATGTGCAAAGTATTTATGTAGTACCAAAACAGTAATAAAGTCAAAATGCAAAACATTAAAAATCCCAAACAGAATTAGAAAGTAGACTATCATTTTATAAACAAAATGACAATAATCCAATAAGAGGAATGAACCAGAGATATTAATTTTTAAAGTTTTAAGAAGAAATTGCACCAAAAAGCACAACGTGTCAATGATAGCCAATAGTTGTGGTAGACAGGGTATCTAGACGCAACTTGAGACTGACCTCCTTGGAGTGCGAGTCGAATGCTTTGGCCAGTTTTGTCCTGGCCAAAGATTTTCCCTTCCGACTTAGTCTTTTAAGCCCGATTCCACCATTGAGGTACACTTCTAAAGCCCCCCCAGGGTCTCATGGGAGACAGAGACTCACAGTTTGTCTGGTAGAGACCACCAGAAGTGTCCAATCTAGGCCCAGTTGCCGCTGGTCAGCCAGGAAGCAGCCTGTTGCAACTTGTCTCGCTGTAGCCACACAGGAGGTAAGCCAACTGACCCTTGGAATCTACTTCTCTGTCCCGAGTTCAAGAGTGAGCAGGTCCAGTGCTTTAGGGCCACTCTCAGGTCACAGATAGCTGGTTCAGTCCTCTTACGATCTTCAGGTCCGGGAAGTGTTTTCAAGTGGGTGCCTAGAGGTGCCACATGTATGCCTGGCAGAAGCTAGTGGGTGGGTGTGACTCCGGGCTTTTTCCTAACCAATGGGGTAAAAGCTCCCAGGCCCTCGACCTACCCAGTTTTACAGCAGTTCATGTATGCACAGCAAACTGGCTCAAAATGCCATGAGTCAGGGCATTTTCAAGATGGCAGAAGTCTTTGACCACAATAAACTTGGGCTCTGAGGGCTGAGTGCACTATGGTAAAACTAGTGTCCTCCTATATCTAATACTAAAATCCAGTATGAAGCACCCCCTGTACCCACAATAGACCAATAGACTCGTAGGACAAAAGCAGGGTCCTTCAGCAACCAGACAATGGATCCACAAGAATTACCTTGACATCCTGTGCTCTCCTCATCCATGTGTCCCCCAAGGGTTATATGTAAACCAAGCAGACCTGTCAGGCAGGATTTGAAACTCCAACAGGATTTGACAGTGTAGTGTCAAAAAGGATGCTCACAGCCCCACTCTCCATATTCTGTGATTTTCAGAGGAGCCATCTATTCCCATTCTTATCAGCCTATTGTTTGTTCCTGGGAGGCATTTCACACCGATTTAAGGCTGTGCAAAGAGATACATATGCTGATTAGCCTTCTCCCAGGTCAGGCAAATAAAGTGTAACTTTCTAAAAAGTTATTTTTTCTTAAACATGTATTACAAATCTGACCTCACCATTGAATTATAATATCTATTAAAAGTAGTTGTGTTGTTATTTTTGTAGCTGGAGCCATTCCCTAGATACAGCATTAGTATTTTAACCTGTACCTTGGGTTTCTACATATGACAGATAGGCCTGCCACAGTGAAAATGGTTTTTATGGACTTGCCACTGTAGGGACATGATAATATTTTTTGTGTTCCTCTTTTAGATACCATGCACCCTACCTTGTGGGTTACAAGGCCTACATATGTGTGACTTGCTAATATTTAAAAGGCATGTTTCACCTATCAAAGAGTTTATTTTGATGTGTCACAGTGCATGTTTACTCTGCAACCTTCCGGCTACGGGAAGCCATGTTTTCACTGCAACTATAGTGGATGGCACAATAGGTGCTGCAGTCCACTAGTGCGAGAAAGCAAAAGACACACAGATGATGGACGGAATGCAGAGCAAATCAAACATTCACCCCCAGTCAATAGATCTGGGTTAAATCCATTATTCTTTTGCCCACCATGCCACCCCAGTTTAGACCCAGCCATATGCAAATCAGTCTTGACCCTGTGTCTCATGGGAACAGTCCAGACCGAACTGCCAAGCCAGGTCCTCCCTGGACTCGAAACAAGCATCCTGGGACCAGTTTCGGGGCATCACCCCTCATCGGCCAGGCTAGCTTGAATCCAGTGGCACAGTGAGCCCGGGACCCACGTCTGGGCATACCCGGCGCATTTAGGGCGAGAAAGCAAAAGAGACACAGATGATGGACAAGTGGCATTTAACTTCCAGGCCCTGGGTGCAATTTTTACATCATATACTATGGACATATAGGCAAGTTAAATGTGCCAATCAGGATTAAGCCAATTTAACCATGGCTAAAGGGGAGCACATAGACTATACTACTGGTTAGCTGGGGTAAAGTTCAGAGTTCTAAAGCCAGCAAAAATATTGGGTTCAGCAAAAGGCATAAAATATAGAGCGACCCTGCAGAAAAGGCGGGTTTCCTGTAGGTAGTATCATGAGCCCCTTAAAATAAACTAGAGGCCCAATTCACACAAAAGTGGAGCAGCAGGTATGTCTTTGCATTGGTGCAGATTTAAGAGTTTTTAGAAATTAAGAGGTGTTTGTTTGCAGAAGTAAACTTGGTACTGTGCTCCTAGCAAACGTATGTGAATTCCTCTTTTGTGTGAACAAATATACTCATATATATTGATTATGCAAAAATTAGTTTGGCGTATTACTCTGCCTACATCCCTTTTTCCTCCCCCCTACCCTAGGATTTTTTTCTGTCCTGCTTTTGCCAGGAGTAAATGTCCAAGAGGGGAGATTAGAGAGGAGTTGGTGAATGCCTTAAAGATCGATGTTTATGGATTTACACAGACTCTGGGCATTCCAACCCAGGAACTATCTCTTCCTATCAACTTCCAGCCTCTGTCTGTGGATTTCCTGAAATATGGTGAAATCGGAGCACTACCTGAATCCAAACCATGATATAATAATAGCCCTGTGTGAAGAAGTTAGAAACTCCTCTTTAATCGATCAACACATGCAGGCAAGTAGAGATACATTTTTAATGTGCACCCCAACCACAGCATAGGACTGTAGATGCCATCCACAGAATTTCCATTGTAATTCTCATGAAAACATTATACGAACTGGGGCTAACTATCACAGCTGTTATGGGAAAGAAGGAAGGCACCATGCCTACTACGCACAGGAAGAACAAGAAATAAAGGGAATGAAATAAACAAAACAGAGCAAAGTGAAACATAAGACTATATAAACTACTACAAACCAGGACAAAGCTATGTAACTCCAGAACTACCAAATCTTGACAGTAGCTTGGCTTCTTAATCACTCTGCAACTCCTACACACTGTGTTCCTATCCCTCACCAGCTTACCACGACCACTCCCGAACCTGCCTCTTCACATTCGCCCCTCCTCTCTTCCTGTAATCCCAAATAGAACACACAACCACCACACAGCTTTTATTCCAGAGGTGATCATGTTCAGTTCTGGTGGTGTTTCTGAATTTTCTGATCACTTTCATACTACCTGGGAATTTAGACCGGTTTGCACAATCATCATGCGCTTTAGCCATAGCCCAGTCTCTCACTTCCAACCTTCCCTCCAGTGCATTGTTCCTCTGATCAAATCATTCTTTTTCAATTGAAGTTTTTTTCCCCACACCCTCCATCCACTCTGACATTGAACTCACAAATCCTTATTCCACTCCAGATCCCATCCTCGGCGCCGGTGTGAAGAAGTGAGAAACTCATTAATTGATCCACACATGCAGGTAAGTAGAGAGATCGTTCTGTTGTGCACCCCATCTTATAGCACAGGACTGTAACTGCCACCCACAAAATTCTCATATTAATTGTTATCAAAACCTTCTAAGAACTGGGACTGGCATATTCTGACACACACTGGTAAAATCAAAAGCTATTATCACAGCTCGGATAAAATGAGAACGCTGCCTTAACTTGCCAACTCACTGCGTGGCAACAAAAAGGGACAAGTATATGAACCATCCTGTCCCTGTGACAAGTAGATATTTGATTAAATGTAACACCCTTGCTAGGGTTTTGGAATTCCTACCACCTGATACTCGGAACTTATTGTATAGGTTCAAGGACAACAAGGCTGGTTGTTTTTAAAGTCCATAAGACGAGTAGGCTAAACCCCCTGCAGTAAAGATCTTTAGAGTGCAGCAGTGTGGTGGCGGAATGAGGATTGCTGCTAAGGAGAGGTTTGCATTTGTCAGGTTCCGTTCGTAATCGCAGGGTAGACAGAGGCTACTGGGCCACAACCAATGTGGGAGGAGTTGTTTTCCACTGGTGTCTTGGGGTCTGTCCTATTGTGGCTTTACAATCTGGACCAAGTGCATTCCTTCTGTACTTGACTCTCGGGGTAGAACAGTGAAAGAGTCAGGGAGGTGGCGTGCAGAGAGTGAGGATTCAAACAGTCAAGCAATTAAACTATAATCACATCTAAACAAAATATTGCAGGATATACAGACCCTTCATCACGCAGAACACCCTCTGTGGTGTCCTCTGATACTCTAGAGTTCCCCCTTCCCCAAATGTCTGGGGAAAATTCTGAGAGATGGGTATAGTAAAATATTAGGCAGAGGCTGGAATCCACTATGCAGTTACCACATCAGCAGTTGATAGGTCAGTTCAAATAGTTCTTGATCCAAGGACACATTGGCAAAAGGTTAACTTCCTAATGGCTGAATCATCTTTGTCAGCCAAGACAAAGTCTCAGAATGTTTTGAGCTTCACTGGTGATGACTGCTCTTGGGCTGTGGGCGGCCGGCTCGCTCCTCACTCGGGGCACAGAGGTGGTTAACATGGCAGTAGTGATGAGTGCTCGTCTTTGGATGTTGCAGCCTACAGGCCATTGTATAGGTCTTCGGCTTTGTCAGTGACAACGGCTCTTGGGCAGTGGGCAGCAGCATAATCTGCTGACTCATTTCCCCATCTCCTGCGGTACCATCCATTAAGTGGCAGAGCTCAGGAAATCTGATCAGCAGCCCCTTCTAAAAGGTTCCCATAGAATTTCTAAGGGTAGTCATGTCCCCATCCCTCATTGCTTCAGTGTCTTGGTCCCAACCTTTCTGCCACCAGAATGCAGGCACTACACTTCCACTGTCTGGGAGAGCTGTATCCACCCTACATCTTGTACCATGCTTAAGCAGAATCCGTCCAAATGTATCCCACTGGTCCCAGCAATGATTCTGACTTCTTACATGGAATCTAGCTACAATAAGTGTGGCACTTATTCACTAAGCATACACTCGTGTGAGACTCACACACATGGAATGGCAAGGGTCCCGGTGTTACATGGAAAGCGGAAAATTACGCAAGTGGGGCTAGGAGGCCACACATCAGTGACACAGAAAAAAGGTCTGTTATTAACATAATAATTGTTATGCCACCACCGCCCGTCGCATGTTAACAACCCAGGACTTCGAGAGTAGTCTGTGTCGCCAATAAAAGACATGCCTTGTGCGGCCCGCCAGGTTACAGATTAGGTTCTGGACCTTGGCATTACCATGGATAAGACTCCGAAGATTAGCGTGTTCGGTTGGCCAGTAGTATGTAGGGGATCCAGTTTCATATGCATTCTGGTCACTCAGGGCAAGCAGACTCGCCTATTTACCATGGTGGGAGCATTTCCTTCCCAAGTTTATCCATACGTATAAGATGTCCAAAATGGTGTATATCGTTTATTAATGGAAAGCTTTTACTGTTAGGACAAGCGCTTTAGGGCAATACAGTGAGCTATGAATTAATGACTTTGCTTCAAATATACATATGTTTGCTAAAATTACTAATTTGTGGCTATTTACATTCTCCCAGAATGTTCTTTTACTATATGCAAATAAATGCAGAACAAAGGATGGAAGTTTGGTGATTTTATTTTGAAAGCTAAAAAATAGGCAAAGCTTACCAACACCTATACCAAAATATAGTGTCCTTTTTTTTTTTTAAATAACGGTGTTTAGACAAAATATTGAAAACAGAATTATTGTGGGACAAAATATTGTGTCAAGAATTTCGAGGACAAAAATATTGTGAGGGTAAGTTTCTATAGGTGACTAAAGTTTTACTGTATATAATTCCATATAAGTGTACCATCACAATATAGATATCTTCAAGGTACGTAGATGTGGAGTCGGGAATAGTGAATCTATACTTACCTATTTGCACTTACCATCTTGATACTTTTGTCCTCTATATTTTTGACACGATATTCTGTCCACGCGATATTTTGTTTCCGATATGGTCAGTGATCCAAAATAACTTTAAATACTATTTCTCTAAAGCATCAATCAATGAAACATTATGGAGAATTAGTGTAAACCAATAAGTCCCATTTTTAAGGTCACGAAAGTGCACCACTGGATAGGTGACCTTGGATTTGAGTAGTTTTATGACTTTTAGGAATGCAAAAGAGTTTACTGAAATAGGTCTGGTAGTCTGTGATTGTTGCAAGGTTCCAAAGATACTCTTGGCAAACAGTTGTGTATTCTGTTTTCAGCGCAAGCAAATATATTAAAATCTGCTAAGCGTGTGCAAATTAATTTGTTCAGACTTCTACTTTTTTGTCCAGCTGGAAATATTTTACCCCATGGAGAAACTCACTTTCCATGCTGGAAAATGTTTTGCTCCTATCTTTGCCAGAAGTACATTTAAACTTTTTTCACTGTGGGAAGGCTATTGAAAAGAAATTTGTGAATACTCCTAAACTGGTACGTTTCTGGGGTACACTAACTCACGGGCAATGGTGCAGTGAAACAACCGCTTCCTGTCTACTTCCAGCCCCTGTGATTGGATTTGTTCACTTGAAAATAATTTATAATTGAAAAACCAACTTTTGGGAGTTGAAGCCAAATTTGCATGCTTAGATATCCCATAACATTTTGACTCTGGCAAGGCCTTAAGTTTGTAAATGTCCAGCCATTGATGTAGCACCTGTGCCTACAATTAATAGAAACAATGGACCAGTGGCAAGGTGAGAGACAGTTCTCTGCCCAATAATTTATTTCTCAACCTGAGCAAATGGAGAAACATGAAACTGGGCTGATCTCCTTGATCCTTCTTTGGCAATCAAAGCACTGGGCCACAAATAGACTCTGAGTTTGTTTACAATAACATTGTGTGAACTTAAGTGAATGCTTAAAAGGTTGAGACGTTTACAAGATGCAAAACCGAAGGTAGGAAAGGGGGCAGTAATACACCCAGACTTCTGCTAATATCAGACCTGGCGCAGTCTAAGCCAAACATACAGAGCTTCTCTTCTGCACATGCAGAGTCCCTCGAAAAGCAAAACCTAGAACTATTCAAAGATCTTAGTTAAACGAGGCTATGTATGATCAGAATCCAGTATATTAAAAGCCATGTGAATAAACGGAACATTGCTGGAATCTAAACCCTGACCTAATCTGAGCTCTGACATAATTGGAGACTTTTATCATAGCTGTGCTATAATGAGAATGCTTTCAAACCTGTGTACAGGATTCAGTGATGCAAAGCCTATACTATTAAAGTGAGTGATCTAAGGAACTTCAATGAGGTGTGAGCTCAGTTTGCATGATTGACAATGGTTCCAATAGATAAACATCTAAACGTTTGCACATTTTAACAGTTAAAGGCTACATATAATGCCCCTCTTTAATGCAAATGCAAGCATATGCATGAAATAAAGATCAGTGATTCTTTTCTTTCAAATAGAAATGTACACAAAATAATTTTCAACTTGAAAAGCCCATTTAGCTAGTCTATTATGGAACTTTAAATACAATTTTCTCTGAAGCATCATTTCGTAAATGCATGTGACGAAAACGATTAATAATGGACAATCGGTGTAATACCGTCGTGGGTAGCAGAAAAAAAATTGGGTTAATTGTTAATGAAAGTCCTAAAAGTGAACCCTCAGCTACATGTCCTTATATTGGTGCAGATTTATGGCTTTCAGAAATTCACTAGAGTTTACAGAAGTAGGCCTGGAAAACGTACTGCTAGCAAACTCCGTTTTCGAATAAGTAAATCTACACATGCACGTTTGCTCATGTAAAAATCTGCAGAGTGATTACAAGTTTACGTTGCCCCCACCTCCATTTTGTTCGCGCCCTGGAAAAAGTTTAACTCTTGCACTTGTCAGACACTCCTTTTCAAACTTTTCCAGTGGTGGAGAAATTTGGAAAGGAGATGGTGAAAAATGATAGGTTGTGGGTTTCCACTTTCTGAGAGGGCATTCCAGACCCGCTTCATGCCTATTTCCAGCCCCTGAGTGTTATTGAATTTTAAGGTATTCAATAAATTATAAGTAGCGCTCCCAGTTTTATGGTATTTATTATTTTAACAATTCCGTCTGTATTTATCCATATTTATTTTTTGGCCAGCTTATTGGTATTTATCCATATTTATTTTGTGTTTTGAGAATAAATGGAGTTGTAAAATGGTACATTTCTACATTTTTTTAAACTGATGAACATGCACTCGTACTTTGATGCCTCTTGCATTTTAGCAAATTAAGCAGCCAAATATAACAAAACATTATACCCATAGGTAAATATTATTGTTATACTTCATATATATGTTAACATATGCTTGAATTTAAGCAAATCTTACCCGGTTTACTAACTGCCCATACGGTCTGCCTGCTCAGCTGTTGGCCTGGAATTGTTATGTTATGTTATCTGCCATTTATAACGCGCACGGCTACTCCCGGCGCGAAAGCCAGTTAAAGGAGACAGAGGGGCATGAGCCGAAGCTAGATGTTAGTTAAAAAGCAAGGTTTTTAACTGCTTTTTGAACAGCCTAAGGTCCTGGGTATTTCGTAGCTCGTAGGGCAGGGCATTCCAGGCTTTGGCCGCCTTGAACGAGAGGGAGCTGCCTCCTGTTCTAACAAGGCGGTAGCGAGGAATAACAGCGAGGCATTGCCCTGTGGAGCGTAGATGTCTGTAAGGCACATAGAAGTCAAAGCGTCTCCTGAGATACAAGGGCCCCGATTTGTATAAGGCACCGTGGGCGATGGTGAGAGCCTTAAACAGGACACGCTGACCCACCGGAAGCCAATGCAGGTCCCGGGGATGTTGCTTTGTGCTTGACCTACCAGAGATGCCCAGTAGCGTTCTAGCTGCCGCATTCTGGACGGTCTGTAGTTTTTTCAGCTGATAACCAGGAAGGCCGATGTATAAGGCATTTGCGTAATCTAGGCGCGATAGAATGAGAGTGCGGGTCAAGACAGCATGGCGAGTCAATCAACAGAAACATAATTTTCAGTATTTTTTCGCTTTTAAAAATAAATACAAACAGGAAACCCATTATTTTCTGTCTGTATTTATCTGTAAAAATTAGTAAAAACAGAAAATTGGGAACCTTAATTATAATTTATTCATTTTTTCTAGGTAGAGTGTAGGGGTGTTGTTAAGTGGTTTTAGGTTTATGGGATGGTTAGTGTATAGGTGCCTCAGGGATGGGTTATGTGTGTGGGGAGTAAGGAGTTTTAGCACACAGACTTGGATATTGTTGCACTGTAATAGTAACGTGTTTTTAGGGTTCAGTGGTAGGTTGGGTATGGCGTAGTATGGAATTGTATGCGTTTAGGGATGGGTAGAGCATAGGGGTAGAAAGGAGTTTTTATGGTTCAAGGATGGGTTGTTATAGGGGTAGTAAAGGGGGATTCTAGGGTTAGGGATGGGTAATGTCCGGGGGTAAAAGGATGGGAAGTGTATAAGAATAGTGAGAGAATTAGTATGTATGGGTATTGGTATTTTAATTCAAATAAATAAAAATCAATATTTTAAAATGTTAAAATTAAATAATTTTAAATGTAATTATAAATTTATGGTTTAAATCTTTTATTAGCATTTTCAAGAGTATCAAGCAAATACAGCAGCAGATTTTAGTCTTCAGGGGCATACAACCACCTAGAGGCGAAACAAACTTAATGCCTTGCTGCAATTGATACATAAACAAAACCAAGAGACAAAGGAAAAGCCCCCACAAGAGAACCCACCCCCCAAGTCCCCCCTCCCATCCCGCACCATTGTGTATTTGTGAATGCGGTCATTTCTCCGTGTGTCCCTCCGGCTTAGGGACCTCTGAAAGACGCAAGAGTCTGAGATACTTTGGACACGTCAACTCATGGAATTCCTGTGACAGTAGCGACACAAGGGTCCCATACCTCCTGAAATTCAGCCCCCTTCCCTTCCCTGCCAGTGACATGGAGATCTTCTCCATTCCCAAAAATGTGCCATATCCTGTGCAGCCAGTTTGTATATGTGGGGATAGTCGTAGTGGGCCAGGATGGCTTGGGCCGCCGCCCCCAGCGCCATTCCAATCTGTCGGCCACGGGTAGTTCTTAGAGGGTATGTTAATGGGTTTGGGAGGCCCAGCAACACGTAGGTTGGAAATCGTGGGTGCTGTGTATCGAGATGTCTGTCTACATCATCGATGACCTGTATCCAATATTGCTGAATCCGAGGGCAATCCCACAGTATATGTCAGGGACCCCTTGCTTCCGCAGCCCCGCCAGCAACTGTCGCTATGTGAAGGTTTGATTTTATTTATCCTGAGCAGTGTGTAATACCAGTGTGATGTGATCTTAGTTAGAGTCTCTGTAAGGGCCATACTGTGTGCAGTGTGGCGGGCCCTATAGGCTATGCCCTCCCAATGTTTTGCACTCAGGGACCGCCCCAGTCCCTCCTCCCATCGTGACCGTCCAGCGTGAAATGTATGAACCTGAGTTTGAAGTAAGATGGCGTATAACTCTGAAATCATGCCTTTATCAGACGATTTGGCCAAGAGCCACCTTTCATACTGAGTCAGGCGGCGCTGCGCATTAGTGCGGTTGGCGGGGTGCGTGATCCAATGTCTTAGTTGTAGATAATGAAATCGTTCCGATTCCGGGAACCCAAAGTCTTCACGTAGCTGGGGGAATGAGAGTAAGCCCTCTGAATTGAAGAAGTGGCCCATGGAGCGACATTCCGACGCTCTCCAGGTTGCAAAATCCGTCGCCATAACACCCGGGGTGAAGTCCGGGTTCTCGAAGAGGGGAGTCAGCGGAGATGGATAAGTGGTCAGACCCATTTTAATGCTAATACTATCCCAAGCCGTCAGCGTTATTCGAGTTATTGGGGACAGATACAGGCTCCTTGGCCTGTGTGCTTTAGGGAGAAACGGAATCTTCCAGAGGGCCGTACCCGCTACTGCTCTGTCCTGGAAAAGCCAGTGCTTCTCAGATTCTGGGCGACTCCACTCCACCAGATATCGCAGTTGCGCCGCCTTAAAATAGAGTTGTAAATCCGGGATTCCCAGCCCTCCAGCCTCAGGAGGGAGAAAGCTCAGGGAGCGCTTCATGCACGGCTTCCGTCCCTGCCAAATGAACTGCGCAAGTTGCGACTGGAGTCTAGCGATCGTACCCCGTGGGGGAGAGAGGGGCAGGGTCTGGAAGAGGTATAATACCTTGGGAAGGGCCGTCATCTTTCAGGCCGCTATCCGTCCCAACCAAGAAATTCGAAGGTTTTTCCACCTCCCTAGGTCACTTCGTATTTGTCGGAGGAGTGCCCCGTAGTTGCTGTCTATTGTCGCTTGAATCGTGTGGGCTAGGTTAATCCCCAGATACGGAATAGTCTCCGAGGCCCACATCACCGGATACTGGGACGCAAGAAGATCTACTGTACCCTGAAGTACCGAGAGGTTAAGTGCTTGAGATTTATTTATGTTGATTTGGAACCCCGAAACTGCCCCGAAAGCCTTCAGTTCCCCCATAAAGGCCGGTAAAGAGATAGTCGGGTGCGCCAGGGATGCCAGGACGTCGTCGGCATAAAGACTGATGGAATGTCTATCTCCACCAAATGGGACGCCGAGGACGTCCGGGTGGTCCCGGATCCTCTGGGCCATAGGCTCCATATACAGAGCAAATAAGAAGGGCGAGAGCGGGCAGCCCTGACGGGTGCCTCTGTGTATGGAGAAGCGGGTTGAGTAAAACCAATAATCCAGACTGTCGCAGTAGGGGCTTGGTAGCAATTTAGGATGCGAGTCCTACATCTGTCCCCGAACCCGAAGTGCGCTAGCACCTGGTGGAGGTATGGCCAGTGGACCCGGTCAAAAGCCTTCTCGGCGTCGACCGCTAAAAGCATATATTCCCCCTGGAACCTGTTCGCTTTATCAATGATATGCAGTGCTCTCTTAGTATTATCGCTGGCCTGCTTATGAGGAACAAAGCCTGCTTGGTCCGGGTCCACTAAGAAGGGGAGATATGTGTTGATCCTGTGGGCAATAATACTCGTGTATAATTTAAGGTCTATATTTAAAAGGGAAATAGGCCGGTAAGAGCTGCATCGTTGTTTGTCTTTCCCGGGCTTAGGTAGAACTATTATAGAGGCTTTAAGCATTTCAGGCGGGATCGACCCAGGATCTGAAAAGGAATGATAGTTTTGTGAGGATAGGGGCTAGGGTGGAGCAAAAGGGCTTGTAAAAGGCAGCTGAAATCCCATCTGGGCCTGGCGACTTTGCAAGTTTAAGGCGCGCTATCGACGATATGACCTCCTCGATATGAATGTCCTCGTCTAGGGACTCCGCCTGATCCGGGGTAAGGGTCGAGGTCTTGGCCTCCTTCAGATATTGGGATCTGGCCTCTGCGTCTAGGTGTTGATAGTTATATAGGTGCTCGTAAAAGTCCTTAAAGGCGTTCGCTATGTCCGGGCCTTCAGTGACCAGGTCCCCTGCGGAGGAATACATCTCAGAAACACCCTGTTCTTGTCTTTTTGCCCAGAGGGTATTAGCCAGGCGCCGGCCGCACTTGTCTCCCACGATATAATATGAGTGCCATAAGCGGAGTATTCTGCCCTGTCTGTGTCTAACGCTGCCAATTGAGCGCGCATGTTGGATAGTTGGTGCCAGACCCTTGGGGCTCCCGTGCGCTGATGTATGCGTTCAAGTTCCCTGGTTCGCCCAGTGAGGTCCTCTCTCTTTGCCCTACGCAACTTATGATCTGCTGAAGATATAGCAATGAAGCAATGAATTCCCCTCTAATGACAGCTTTGAGTGCTCCCCACAGTGTCGCGGGTGATGTCTCGGGGTTATCGTTGTGTGTGAGATAGTCTTCAAGTGAATGCTGGATTTGTGTTTTAACCTCCTTGCGGTGTAGCATAGAGTCCCGTAACCGCCAGGACCTAGGGGGAAGAGCAGTCGGGGGCGGGAAAGAGTGCGAGAATGTGACCGCCCGTGGTCGGAAACCGCAGCTGTATGTTTTATGGGCATTCGAGTAGTATGAGAATGCTTTGGACTGCGGGTGTTTAGCCCTCCATAAAACCACCACCCCCAGCTGCCCCAGTCGCACCAGACCCTCCGTGGACAACGCTCCGACTGGCCGTACCTCTGTGCTGATCTGTCCAGCGAGTTGTCGAATACCAGATTAAGGTCCCCTCCTAATAGTACTAATTGATCCCCAGATCCCAGCGCCCTCTTCACTGCCCCATGCAGGAACCCCTCTTGTTTCTCATTGGAAGCATAAATTGTACCTATCGCAAGTGACCTCCCTGCAATGGAGAACTTGTATATTAACAGGCATCCCCTGATTTCTTCTACCTTCTGCTCGATCACTCCTCGAAAGGATTTGGCCACCAAAATAGCTACTCCCGCCGATTTAGAAGGGGCAGACGAAAAGAATTGCTGCAGGAAGGCCCTAGATTTCAATTTATGACAGTCCCCAGAGAGGAAATGAGTTTCCTGTAATAGGCATATATCTGCCCGAGAGGACACGAGGTGATTAAGTATCGCCCGCCTTTTGATCGGATTATTGAGCCCACGCACATTGAGTGTTTAAATTTGGAGAATGCTTCCCGTCATGCGGACAGTAAACCGGTTTCCGCTCTGTCTAATCCAGACCCCCCCCTTTCCTCTCCCGAGAACCCAGAAAATTATGCAGTGCATGGTGTCAGTACAGTGTATAAAAATAGAGCAGCCCCTGTGTGGGTGAGTGCAGGCCCCAAAGAATTCCCTCTCAAAATTAACAAACAACAACAATAGGAAAAAGTAGAAATACAGTCTTACGTCTAGTCCTGTGGTACAATGAAACCACATGGTGGATCCAAAGGGGGATGTAATGTGGTCAGTGGCTCGACTCCCCGCCCGCCGCCCCTCCCTTATCTATACGTTATGCAGTAGCTGGGTCCAGGCTCGGGGGCAACAATTTTAGCCAATGTGGAAGGGACCGCTTCCAGAGCTGCCTGCCTACCCTTAGCGATCTCCTCCGGGTCTGGTTTGGCTAAGGCACGGCGCCGTCCTACTCTCTGCCAGCCGTTTTTCTTCGCTTTTTTAGAAGAGGGTGGTGTGTCCCCCGTACGCTGCTCCTCCGGGGGTTCCATTCCCAGCGCACGGCATGTCTCTGTGAGTGAGTGTAATTGGAGGAGCTTTCCCTCCCAGCGGAAAATTAGGCGGAAGGGATGGTCCCTGGAGTAGGAAATGCCAAGGCTGCAGAGTTGTGCTGTCACTGGGTGGAATGACCGGCGTTTCTGCAGGATGAGAGCCGCGAGGTCTTGAAAGAGGGTGGGGGAGTGGCCCTGGAAGACAATAGGGTGTGAGCTGCGTGCTTTTCTTAGTATCTCCTCTTTGACTTGAAAGTCATGTACGCAGACCAGTATGTCCGGTGGGTTAGAAATATTCTGCCTGGGGAGGCCAACTCGGTGTGCTCTGTCCAGTTGAATAGGAGATTGTGGAGGGCCCCCCAAGATGTGGTGGAAAAGATCTCGGATAAAGCCAAAAATGTATTCCCCTCTGCCCCGGAAACCACTCCCCTAATGCGCACATTGTTACTCCCAGAACGATTTTCTAAGTCTTTTAAATGTGCCTGCATGTCGATATGCTGCTCCCGGAGTCGAATAACTTCTTGTTGAAGGGTCTCTGTCTCTTCCTTGCGGCCCGCTTCCTTTTCCTCCAAATCCGCCACGCGCTCCCCCAAAGCGTCCACATCTCTCCGGGTCTCCTTGATCTCCGGGGCGAATTCACGTTTTAGAGAGTGAAGTTCATCTCGAAGGGAGGTAAACAATGCCTCCATAAACGACTGTGTCACCGGTTCCTCCGTGGTGTGATCGGGTTGGGACCCTGTCCCGCCAGGCAGCGTGGCTGCGTCCTCTGGCGTGGGGCACCCGGCTGCCATATTGAATGGATTAGCTTTGCCAGTCACCCAGGGTCTTCTGGTTCGCCGTGCGTCGTCTACCTCAAGAGGGAGCTATGTCCGTGAAGGCGGCAAGGGAGAGCCGCCTCTACAGCGCCACCCCGGCACCCCAGTCAGGCCGCCTCTCACAGGTGTACTATCCGGCAGTTGACCGAGAACACACTTGACTTATCAAATTGTGCAGGAGAACTGAGTGGCAACCCCCAGCTCAGGCGGCCGTGTGCACCCCGCTTGAGACCCTACTGTTGTGGCCTGGGGCTGGCAGTTGCATGAGAGTGGGCCTGACCATGTCATGAGTGATGTAATATGTGACGTCATCAGCAGTGCATTGCGGGGGCGCGAGTTATAGTTAGCTGAACTAACTATAACGGGGGAATTTCACGGGTTTTGTACGAGTGCAATGTCCAACTAACTATAACTGTCCCTAAAACCTATGGTTTTTTCAGTGAATTTCTAAGGTTTTTTAAATGCTAATTTCTAACTATAACGTGCCTGAAACCTATGGTTTTTTTCAGTGAATTTCAAAGGTTTTTTAAATGCTAATTCCTAACTATAACATGTCAGAAACCTATGGTTTTTTTCAGTGAATTTCAAAGGTTTTGTAAATGACAATTTTTAAATGTATTAATTGTTATATTTATTTTTTTGATACTGATTTACTACATTTTTTTAAACTATTTATTTTTAGATATTTTATTTTTAAATTACATTGTAATTACATTATACATTACATTACAAAATATACTTTCTCAGAATGAATGACTTTAGTTTAAATACTTTGCAAATAGGCAATAGACTTTTAAGTACAGTAGTTACAGTTGTTGCAATGGGCAACACAATTTCAAACACAATGCAACATTGAGCTCAATGTGAATTTCTAGTTAAATGATATTAGTTACTTTATGGATTACTTTTTCTAACCACAGGACTGGATCCTAGTTTCAGTCCTGGGACATCTCCTGTAAACAGTTGAGTAAAAGCGTTTTGGTTACAGTAGTGATTTTTAAGGAATATTATTGTATTTTAAAAGTTGACAGAAACTTTTTCACATAGAATCACCAATGTTATCCTATGGGAGGAAATTCACTTAGCAGGTAAGTAGTGTTATCGTTACTTTTTCTTACTCAGTGGTGGATCCTGGATCCAGCACTGGTGCATCTCCTGTAAACAGTTGAAAGAATGCGTTTAAGTCATACAGGCGATTTTTAAGGAATATTTGTAGTTTGTGAAAATCAACACTTTGAAACTTTTCTGCTGAAAACCAGACAATGGATTCCTACGTAAGGAAATATAAGTTACTGGTAAGTACGGTTAAAATTACTTTTCAGGGTCAGTGCTGGGCTAAAAGATGCAGCACTGGGTTCTCTCCCTGATAACAGGTGAGTAAATTGGAATTCGTAGTTCGGCTGATTTTAGAGGAATATTATAATGTTCCAAAACTCCACACTTAGAAGAATTTCCAAGTGAAACCAGTCAATGTTACCCTATGGAAGGAAATTCAAGTTACTGGTAAGTACGGTTAAAATTACTTTTCAGGATCAGTACTGGGCTCGAAGATGCAGCACTGAGGTCTCTCCTGATAACAGGTGAGTAAATCGGAATTCGTAGTTTTGCTGATTTTAGAGGAATATTTGTATGTTTCAAAAATCGACACTTAGAAACTTTTTCAGCAAAAAGCAGGCAATGATATCCTATGGAAGGAAATTCTAGTTGCTGATAAGTACGGTTAAAATTACTTTTCAGGATCAGTACTGGGCTCAAAGATGCAGCACAGGTCTCTCCTGATAACAGGTGAGTAAATCGGAATTCGTATTTCGGCTGATTTTAGAGGAATATTATAAAGTTCCAAAACTCCACACATAGAAGAATTTCCAAGTGAAACCAGTGAATGTTAGCCTATGGAAGGAAATTCAAGTTACTGTTAAGTACGGTTAAAATTATTTTTCAGGATCAGTAATGGGCTCAAAGATGCAGGACAGGTCTCTCCTGATAACAGGTGAGTAAATCGGAATTCGTATTTCGGCTGATTTTAGAGGAATATTATAAAGTTCCAAAACTCCACACTTAGAAGAATTTCCAAGTGAAACCAGTGAATGTTAGCCTATGGAAGGAAATTCAAGTTACTGGTAAGTACGGTTAAAATTACTTTTCAGGATCAGTACTGGGCTCAAAGATGCAGCACTGAGGTCTCTCCTGATAACAGGTGAGTAAATAGGAATTCGTAGTTCGGCTGATTTTAGAGGAATATTTGCACAATGGTGAAGGAAGGGGGTGGGACTGAGGTGACATGTCTGCAAACACGCCCTGTGGCGCGTTTTAAGTTGGAGAATTAATTCCTCCTCAATCCCGAGGGTCCCTAGGGGCCAACTAGCCCACCAGATACCTCCCGTATGCGCCAGAGAGCTGCTTTGCAGAGAGGTGTTCAGAGGCCATGCCCCTTTTTACACCTCTCTGCAACGCAGCTCTGTGGCGCTTCTGGACGTACCTGGTGGGCTAGTTGGCCCCAGGACCCTCAGGATTGAAGAGGATTTAATTCCCCATCTTAAAACGCGCCACGGGGCCTGTTTGCACACATGTCACCTGAAGCCCCGCCCCTCCCTTCACCACTGTGCAAACGCGCCCGTGGCGCGTTTTAAGTTGGGGGATTAAGTCCCCTTGAATCCTGAGGGTCCCTGGGGTCCAACTAGCGCACCATGTAGCTCCAAAAGCGCCACAGAGCTGCGTTGCACAGAGGTGTAAAGGGGCGTGGCCTCTGTACACCTCTGTGCAACGCAGCCCCCTGGCGCATACTGGAGATTCCCGGTGGGCTATTTGGCCCCAGGGACCCCCAGTATTCAAGGGAATTACTTCCTGTTTTACAACGCGCCAGGGGGCGCGTTTGCATAGTGCTGCAGGGAGGGGGCGGGGCCTCCGGCACGATGCCGTTTTTTTATTTTATGGGAGGGGGGCTGCGTGGCCCCCCTTCCCTCGTCCACTTTTGTCCCCGGGGACCCCATCCCCCGGGGCCTGGCCACACATGGGGACCGTGGGGGGGTCCCCAATCCCCGCACGGTCCCGCCGGCTCCCCGCGCCCTGCAGGAGCCGGCATTGCTTTTCCATAAGGGAGCTGCTGACATGCAGCTCCCTTATGGAAAGGCAATCTGCTTTGCTTCATTGAAGCCAGAGCAGGTTTCCCTGCTCTCGCTTCAATGAAGCAGCAAGTTTGTAATGACAGGACGGGGCCGCGAGGCTCCCGTCCTGCCATTGCAAACAGCAGTGTCCCGGGGTAGGCACCCGGGACACTGCAGGAGCCGGCCCTGGGGGTGGCGGTCCCCAGGGCCACCACAGGCTCCAGGAGGGGGGCCGCGCGGCCCCTCCCCACTTCTGCAAAGCCCCGGGAGGTGGTGGTCCCCGGGCTTCGAGGGTCCGAAACGGACCCCATTAAAAAATTTTAGTGCCTCGGGAGGTGGCGGTCCCCAGGGCCACCACAGGCTCCAGTAGGGGCCGCGCGGCCCCCTCCCCACTTCTGCAAAGCCCGGGGAGATGGTGGTCCCCGGGGCTTCGAGGTCCGAAACGGACCCCCATTTAAAAAATGTAGTGCCCCGGGGAGGTGGCGGTCTCGGGTGTGTGGGGGGGCTGGAGCCCCCCCACACAGGTATTTCAAATATAAAAAGAAGCCCCGGGGGTGGCAATCCTCGGGGCTGCGGGAGGGCACAGTGACCTCCCGCACCATTTTTATTAGAAAGCCCCGGGGGTGGCAGTCCCCAGGGTTTGGGGGCCTTAGAGGCCCCCATTAACTATAAACCAACCCCCCGCATGCCCTCGGGACTTGGCCCACCCGGGGGCAAAATAGCTCGAGCGCGGTAGACCGCGTGATTTGATTTTTTTTACGGCGGGATTCGCGCACCCTAAGCGCATCCCGCCGATTTAAAAAAAAAAAAAAAAAGTTTTTCTGCTCAGGGCGTCTTGTGGGACCCCTGAGCAGACCTAGGGGTCAGGGTGTTTCTACCCTGCCCCTTTGTGCGTTTGCGCACTTGTTTCTCTGCCTCGGTTCTACCGAGGATAAAATGGCTGCCAACACTTCCTGATTTGGAGTGTTGACAGCCAATTAGCATGCAGCTCGTGATCGGAAGGGTGCGCGAATCCAACGCGGCCATAGATATATATGTGATTTTCCTTTTGATTTTCTCAGCAACTACTGAACGGATTTACACCATTTAACAAAAACGGTTCTTTCTGAACCAAGAACTACCTCTTTGCCAAATTTGGTGTAATTCCGTTCAGCAGTTCGGGCTGTAGCCGTGGCTAAAGTTTCCTATGGGAAAATTAATGGGGAAAACACGTTTTGGGACCCCCCTTTTTTCTCGGCCCCCGCTTGACGAATCACCCCGAAACTTTCAGGGTAGGAGCGGACCGGAGCGGGCCATAAAGTTTGAAAATTTCGCGAAGATTCGTCATCCGACGCAAGAGTTATTTCAAATAGAATGCTGCGGATTTCCTATGGGAAATAGGTCCTAACTATAACTATCTACTGGCGACCGCCAGTAGATAATATATATTCCTGTGAAAATATATGTTCCTGTGTGAATATATGTTCCTGTGAAAATCAAAAGGAAAATCACATATATATCTATGGCCGCGTCGGATTCGCGCACCCTCCCGATCACGAGCTGCATGCTAATTGGCTGTCAACACTCCAAATCAGGAAGTGTTGGCAGCCATTTTGTCCCGAGGACAGAAACAAGTGCGCAAAGCGCAAAAAGGGGCAGGTTAGAAACACCCTGACCTCTAGGTCTGCTCAGGGGTCCCACAAGGACCCCTGGGCAGAAAAAGCATTTTAAAAAAAATCGGCGGGATGCGCTTAGGGTGCGCGAATCCCGCCGAGAAAAAAAAAGAAACAAGTGCGCAAAACGCACAAAGGGGGCAGGGTAGAAACACCCTGACCCCCTAGGTCTGCTCAGGTCTCCCGCCGTCTCCCGCGCTTTGATGCAAATTTGCCCCCGGGTGGCACAAGTCCCGGGGGCATGCGGGGGGTGGGTTTATAGTTTATGGGGGGGCCTCTAAGGCCCCCCAAGCCCGCCACCCCCGGGGCTTTTAAAAAAAAATGATGGCGGGAGGGCTGTGCGCTCTCCCGCTGCCCCGGGACCGCCACCCCCCGGGGCTGTTTTTTTTCAATTTAAAAACCTGTGTGGGGGGCTCCAGCCCCCCACACGCCCGGGGACCGCCACCTCCCGGGGCACTAAAGATTTAAATATGGGGGTCCGTTACGGACCCCAGAGCCCCGGGGACCACCACCTCCCGGGGCTTTGAACAAGCTGGGAGGGGGCCGCACGGCCCCTCCTGGAGCCAGTGATGGCCCTGGGGACCACCACCCCCAGGGTCGGCTCCTGCAGTGTCCCGGGTGCCTACCCCGGGACACTGTAGTTTGCTATGACAGGACGGGAGCATCGCGGCTCCCGTCCTGTCATAGCAGACTTGGTTTGCATTTTGAAAGAGAGAGCAGGAAACCTGCTCTCTCTTTCAAAATGCAACCTAATTGCTTTCCACACGGGGAGCAGCATGTTAGCTGCTCCCCATGTGGAAAAGCAATGCCGGCTCGCGCAGGAGGCGGGGAGCCGGCTGGGACTGTGGGGGATTGGGGACCCCCACAGTCTCCAACGAGAGGCCAGGCCCCGGGGGATGGGGTCCCCGGGGCCATAGGTGGCCCGGGAGGGGGCCACGCAGCCCCCCTCCCCCAAAAAAATAATAATTAAAAAAAGAAAGAAAAATAAAGGCCTGCCACGGGGGATGGGGTCCCCGGGGCCGGAATCGGCCACGGGAGGGGGGCCACGCGGCCCCCTTCCCGTTTTAAAAAAATGGAAAAAAAGGGGTAAGGCCCTGGGGGATGGGGTCCACAGGGCCCAAAAAAAGGAAAAAGGAAGGGGGGCCACACAGCCCCCCTTCGAGGAAAAAAACAAAAAACGATTGTGCCGCAGGCCCCGCCCCCTTCCTTTACCACTCTGCAAACGCGCCCCTGGCGCGTTTGCAGAGGGGGAACGACCCCTTGAATACTGGGGTCCTGGGGCCAACTAGCCCACCAGGAACCTCCAGTATGCGCCAGGGGCTGCGTTGCAAAGAGGTGTACAGAGGCCACGCCCCTTTACACCTCTCTGCAATGCAGCTCTGTGGTGCTTACTGGAGGTACCTGGTGGGATAGTTGGACCCCAGGGACCCTCAGGATTCAAGGGGACTTAATCCTCAACCTAAAACGCGCACACGGGCGCGTTTGCACAGTGGTGAAGGGAGGGGCGGGGCTTCAGGTGACATGTATGCAAACAGGCCCCGTGGCGCATTTTAAGATGGGGAATGAAATCCCTTCAATCCTGAGGGTCCCTGGGGGCCAACTAGCCCACCAGGTACGTCCAGAAAGCGCCACAGAGCTGCGTTGCAGAGAGGTGCAAAAAGGGGCGTGGCCTCTGAACACCTCTTTGCAACGCAGCTCCCTGGCGCATACTGGAGGTACAGGGTGGGCTAGTTGGACCCCAGGGACCCTCATGATTCAAGGGGACTTAATCCCCAAACTTAAAACGCGCCATGGGGCGCGTTTGCACAGATGTCACCTCAGGCCCCGCCCCCTCCCTTCACCATTGTGCAAATATTCCTCTAAAATCAGCCGAACTACGAATTCCGATTTACTCACCTGTTATCAGGAGAGAGACCTCAGTGCTGCATCTTTGAGCCCAATACTGATCCTGAAAAGTAATTTTAACCGCACTTACCAGTAATTTGAATTTCCTTCCATAGGCTAACATTGACTGGTTTCACTTGGAAATTCTTCTACGTGTGGAGTTTTGGAACTTTATAATATTCCTCTAAAATCAGCCGAACTACGAATTCCGATTTACTCACCTGTTATCAGGAGAGACCTCAGTGCTGCATCTTTCAGCCCAGCACTGACCTTGAAAAGTAATTCTAACCGTATTTACCAGTAAATTGAATTTCCTTCCATTGGAATCCATTGTCTGGTTTTCAGCAGAAAAGTTTCAAAGTGTCGATTTTCACAAACTACAAATATTCCTAAAAAATCGCCTGTATGACTTAAACGCATTCTTTCAACTGTTTACAGGAGATGCACCAGTGCTGGATACAGGATCCACCACTGAGTAAGAAAAAGTAACGATAACACTACTTACCTGCTAAGTGAATTTCCTCCCATAGGATAACATTGGTGATTCTATGTGAAAAAGTTTTGAAGTGTCAACTTTTAAAATACAATAATATTCCTTAAAAATCACTACTGTAACCAAAACGCTTTTACTCAACTGTTTACAGGAGATGTCCCAGGACTGAATCTAGGATCCAGTCCTGTGGTTAGAAAAGTAATCCATAAAGTAACTAATTGCATTTAACTAGAAATTCACATTGAGCTCAATGTTGAATTGTGTTTGAAATTGTGTTGCCCATTGCAACAACTGTAACTACTGTACTTAAAAGTCTATTGCCTATTTGCAACGTATTTAAACTAAAGTAATTCATTCTGAGAAAGTATATTTTGTAATGTAATGTATAATGTAATTACAATGTAATTTAAAAATAAAATATGTAAAAATAAATAGTTTAAAAAAATGTAGTAAATCAGTATCAAAAAAATAAATATAAAAATTAATACATTTAAAAATTGTCATTTACAAAACCTTTGAAATTCACTGAAAAACCATAGGTTTTAGGGGCGTTATAGTTAGAAATTAACATTTAAAAAACCTTTGAAATTCACTGAAAAAACCATAGGTTTCAGGCACGTTATAGTTAGAAATTAGCATTTAAAAAACCTTTGAAATTCACTGAAAAACCATAGGTTTCAGACACGTTATAGTTAGAAATTAGCATTTAAAAACCTTTGAAATTCACTGAAAAAACCATAGGTTTTAGGGACAGTTATAGTTAGTTGGACATTTCACTCGTACAAAACCATAGAAATTCCCCGTTATAGTTAGTTCAGCTAACTATAACTCGCGCCCGCAATGCACTGCTGATGACGTTACATATTACATCACTCATGACATGGTCAGTGACATCACTGATGACATCACTGATGACATCTCAAATGACATCACTGATGACATCACTGATGACATCATCCACGTGATAATCTGATGCACCTCCTCACACCCTAATATAACCTTTGATACACCCACTCTAAATTACAGACTGCCATTCGCAAAACCATAGACACTCCAACACCAATAACTACATACCCACTCACTGATTCTTAGGTCTACAGACACATCCACTCACTCACCCGTACAGTCACTCATACTTCCGGTCACTCAGTACAGGGCTATCATATGCACTCATACTCCTATATAGACACTCAAACACCGCCACTCATCCATAGAGGTACTCACACACCTAGTCAGTCATGCAAATAATTAAACACACTGCCATTTACTCACCTATACAGTTATACACACACCAGCTCACTTACTCATACAAATACTAGCACATTCTTACGCTCTTATACAATCACTGATACAAGCACACACTCATCCATACAGTCACTCTCACAATCACACACTCTCGCTTATAGCTATTTATATACTCCAACACACATATATACTGCCTTTCACATATGTAGTTACTCACACATGTACCACTGGGACATACATTCACTCACTAACACACTCTTACACACACTTACCCACTCATACAGCCTATCACAGATGCACTCTTGAAACCATCCACCCAGTGAATCACCCACTCGCACATCTATTCACAGAGTCGCACACACCCCACCCACACAAACACTCAGGCACCCAAACAGATACTCAGACAACCAATCAATAACTCATATAGACACTCATGTAGCTATTCACAAACCCATGCAGCCACTTACACAGCAACAGACAGACGGTTACAGACATTCACCCAGTTTAGTCACTAACCCTTGCATTCAGTAAGATACGTTTAATCACTCACTTATAGAGTCAGTCACGCACCTACTAAATCCTTCATCCACACACTTATACACCCACTCATTCTTCAATACACCTTTCCCTATATATTAAAAATATTTAAACTTTACAGAAACAGTCACTGGATGATGTCATTTGAGATGTCATTTGAGATGTCATCAGTGATGTCATCAGTGATGTCACTGACCATGTCATGAGTGATGTAATATGTGACGTCATCAGCAGTGCATTACGGGGCGCGAGTTATAGTTAGCTGAACTAACTATAACGGGGAATTTCTATGGTTTTGTACGAGTGAAATGTCCAACTAACTATAACTGTCCCTAAAACCTATGGTTTTTCAGTGAATTTCAAAGGTTTTTTAAATGCTAATTTCTAACTATAACGTGTCTGAAACCTATGGTTTTTTCAGTGAATATATATATATATATATACATATTTAGTCATGTTTTTCAGATGTTGCTTTTGCTTTTCAATTAGTTCTGGGTAATCAGTCTGAGGTACATCCTGTGCTTTTCCAAAGGTTTAGTAGTTTTCTTAATATATGTTCGTCCGTATCTTATTGTCAAACCATTGATTCAGTTTGTGCAATAAAGTGGCTGGCTTTATTAGCACTCGATTATTATACATAATCTTTATTAAATGTATAGTTAGTAGCTAAACTTTTTAGGCACAACATGCTCATAATTGTGCACTATGTTGCATAGAAAAGATAACATTTAGTTATTGCTTTACAATACAGTATGTCACAGTATGCTAAGAGCAATGCATGACAGCCTTAGCACTATAAAGCGACTATTCCATAAAAGTGATGCGCGGTACTGTGTCAGAGTGTAAATGCATTATGCTTTAAATTAGTTGGTGTGTTACAGTTTGGCAAATCAGGGAGATTTTCCTCTGTCCTTGCTAGGTTGTGGTGTGTGGTTGCAATCTTAAGGGTGGTCTGGAATATCTTTGTGTTGGGTGCATATGAGATTTTCTGCCTAATGTATTCTGATGGGTGTTCGTATATGCTGTGGGGCAATGCTTATGCTAGATTACATTACCCAGATAAGATACCTTTCATTAGTTAAACCTTTTTAGTACTAGCCTTTTTACATGCAAGTGAACAAGCTCTTGGACACTGGCGTTTTGGTATATTCTACAGCTGCATCAGAGAGGGATGCAATTTATATTTAAAGCATTACGTTCTAATACAGTCCAGGATTGTACTTTTTCCACATTTCATGTTGAACATTGTCCGATAACTAAAGGATGTCTTATCAACCTTAATGCCAGGTCTAAAAGCCATTCGGCTCATCGATATTTATTACAAAACAAAATATATCAGTCATTGGAGAGATTGGTGTCTGGGGTTGACATACCAGACCAAAGGATTATGAGTAACCTGCTAACCTCTATTGAAGATCTGCATTTAACTCGGCCTTGTCCCACCCAAAAAGCACAACATGTTGGATTCGATTTCACTTCAACAGTTTATTGATAGCCCTGCCTGTATTGCCCATTTATTCAGATCAGAGCAATTTGCTTTAAAAATCCAACGCATAAATGGAACACATGTGCCTATCCCAAAAAGCGTTACTGGCATATACTGTTAGATTTAATCCTCATTGAAACCCTGTTGTGCGTTTGGCATCCTCCCCACCACATGCGAAGGATACCAGCTGTCCGAGACTAACTTTCGCTACTAGAAAGTCTTATTCTAGCCACAAATCGCATAATTCCTCACAAGTAAGTTAGGCCAATATAGTTTTCCTCGGTAGGAAAGTCAGCCCAAAATGACTTGAAAAGGAAATCGTGAAACAATATTTCCTAGAAAATTAAATTAACTGGATCAGGATCATCAGCCAATATAAGATTTGTATAGCACAAAACTCTTGTGCGACTACATTTGAAAGAATACCATTTTTAAAGTACAATTATTTTTAAATAATTATTGAACTTCTCAGCATTGCCGTGCAAGAAGCTCCAGGTGAGCTCCCTTTCACCTAATGAAGCTGATGCCACTGTCTAATCGACCACACCTTACCCACAACTTTGGCAAGTGTTGTGGTACATCATCTACAGCTCTTCTTGCTACCTAATTACCGTTTTAAGTAGAGCCTGTTTGCAGCATTTTTGAGGAGGAAACTGTGATTTCGACCTTCAAAGGACAGCATGGAATGGTGGTTTTAAGTTGCTGGCTTTATTAGATCTTGATTTTTCTGCTATTTTGACTCAGTCATACAATCCTGTTTTCTGCCTGCAAAACATAGGGATTCCAGAATTGCCTTTGAAGTGGATAGAATCCTTGTTATCGATTTGATGGGCATTCTCTCGCTACCTCCTTATCAGTCCAAGTGACATAAACCCTCCAGTGGATTTTTCCAGGGCTAGGCTTAGACGCCTTTGTTTTTTATGGCCATAAGTAACTGATGACCTAAGTGAATTATGGACTTAGCATCATGCTTTTGTAGCTATGATGTTGATGCTAAGATGATCTTTATGTTCTGTGTAGAATCCTCTTCTTCAATCCAACTCTCCATTTAGGAGCGATATGTAGATGCACACAAGATTTAAATTTACTCTGATGCAAGCTAAAGCTTGATGCCACCTTATAAGCCTGGCCTCCTTCCTTTGTTAAGCCTATAACCTCCACTATAACATTCTCATGTGGCCATGGTGACTCAGAAGTGTTTTTAGAGACGCTGAAGCGTATATTTCCTCTCCTAACTTAGTAACGTATTGTCTAGGCAACAATGACGCTATGCATTGCATGTACTATTCTAATACATTGCAGTTGTCCCAAATTGTCGAATACGACATCTGCAGACAGTGCACAAGCCTACTGCTTTGCATCTTCTCCAACTAATCAGTTGGGCCCACATCCTTTGCTTGGAGCTCTAAACTGGTTGTCCGTTCCTGAACACTAAAAATTTAAATCCATGCGTATAAATCAGGCCTACCATGATAGAGGACCACATTTGCTGATAGAGAAAGTTGACAATCCCTGGAAAACTCTGTCCTTTTTTTCTTCTCAGCTGCTTTCAGTTCAAGAAATAAAACAAGTATTGAAAGCCAATATGTTTGCTTTTTTTTAGGCTGAGCCTATCGGACAGCTTAAGCTATCTGGCTGCAAAAGACCTGTCGTGGGCTAACCAAGAACATACAGTGTGCCCATTGGTTGGCTTTCTGCTTACTTACATTGCTTGCTTCTTATTCATTGACTTTTTCCTTGCCCCAGCTTGGCCATCTTGTGTTTGTCGCTCCACTGGAGCATAGCCTCTTTACCATCTCTGTGGCTGGCTGGCTTCTGTCCTTCCACTGTTCACTTTAGGTAACTTTTTGTTCTTTTGGTTAAGCAATCCATGAAAGGGTAGGTGTTTTCTAGTTCTCTCCTTCTCTCCTTGTGTGCTCCCCACAAATGCACACCCCCACACTCTGTTTCTTAATCATGTACTTTTTCCCCCATTCCTCCTTGCACACTATTTCGTTCTTGCCCATGTGGGCTTCTGCACGCTCCCTGTGTTGTGTCAACTTCTGCCTGTGATCGTCCTCTCGTGTGCTTCTCCACGCCCCAACCGGCACTTTGTGTTCTTCACCCTGTCCCTGTGTGGCTCTCTCCCCATGCAGTGCTTTTCCCCTTCCTGCCACACCTGGTCCCCCCAATATGCCCCTTAGTCCCTGAATAACCCTGCGGTCCTGTACTTTTTTTCTTTGCGCTTTCACGTTTAAATAAAAACATATTTTTTTTAATTTACTGATCTAAATGGCATTCGTCATCTCGCATCAGTAAATAAAAAATAAAAGCAAATGGTGACTGCGTTATTACACTGGTGCACACATGCTTTCTGTTGCATGCACATGCATACACATCATGCGTGGGTGCACCAGCGGAACGACACAATTGCCAGTATCAGTCACATCTTTGTAGGCTTTTTAATTCTTATTTTACACAATGCAGCACAACGTCGACAGAAAAAGCCTGATGTTGTAGAGCATCACTAAAAGACATTGCTTTACCGGTGCTTATTTTTACTGTGCATGCACACAGAGATGAAAAACTTGCATACCCCACTCACACAAAGCAACATAACTATAGGTACCTTTACATATAGACTAACAGTTGCGAAGGTATTCATACACACATACTAAATGATGCACAAAGGTAGACCAACAGACATACACACATCCATGTAAACAAGATGGTGTACTTCCAGACAATCGTGCATATGCATATATGGATGTACATGCACACATAAGTTAGTTGGCATACAGGCACCTAAGTGCCCACTGACAGACTAACAGGCACACCACACATACTGCCACCCCCATATATATTCTCTCATATTGTAACACAAATAAGTCACATACACACTTACAGGTGCTCTGAAGAGTTTATGGATGAACAATTAGGGAGATGAGATGCAGGCTTAATCTCGGAGGAAATGGCATTTTATGTGGAGAAACTATCTATGCCTGTTAAGTCCCCGGTTTTCTGTATGAAGAAATAACTTCTATTGGGTGCCAACAGACAGCCAGGCACCCTCATTCAAAGATCAACAGTAATACAAGCTCCTATGTACTCAGACTAACACACACTTAGGCACTTATGTACGCTAGGATGAAAAACACAAAGACAAAAAAGGACATCTATTTACATCTAAGTTGTCAGACAACACCGAGGTACACATGGATGAATCTGGGTGGACGGAGCGAATTATAGAGATAAGTCTTTAGGCATCAATTCACACACACCTTTGCACACTGATTAACAAACAGACAGGCACCCATGCACACAGTACAAAAGACATAAATGAACAGATGCACATGGATGAACGGAGATAAAGACACAATGAACAGAGGCCAGCTGGCTGCAGTCATCCTTGCAGATGTACTAACAGAAAGAGTTATCCATATAAAGGCAGACCTTCGTTGAAATATGTGCGCACACAGAAAACATGGTGGGATGAATAGATTGACGGACCAAAGGATGCATAATTGGCGTGGAGGTGGCACATGCTTTCATGTCCATTAACTGTTCTGCTCCTTCGCGAATGAAATACAATTGGAGAATGGGAAAGAGTTGAAAGGTGAACACCTGTTTAAAACTTGGATAAGAGCTTTCATGCTTATCTAATATTTGCTGTCTTTGGAATGATCGCCACTGTTCTGTAAAGTTAGTACTAAGAAATGCAGTTTAGCACATCCATCTGTCCAGTACTAGCATGTGAAACTCTTAGGTTTGCCACGCCATGTACACTCTGCAACATGTCCTGAGATCTTACACATCAGTGTTATTGACGGTGTTGGTTCAGTTGAAGTGATTGGAAACTAAGGGTGTCAATTAAGAAATGACAGGCGATCAACCATCGCACCAGGTAGCAGAGGGCCCTCCTTCGCCCGACCTATGGCAAACTTCCTGTCTTGTTTTAAGCTATCTGCCACTCCAGCAGGAACTTTTGACGAAAGTGCTTGTGCTCAGGGCCAGACTGGGAACCCAAACCAGCCCTGGCAATTTTCTTAGACCAGCCCCTGGGGAAGCACTGCCTGGCCCCTGGAGGCTGGAAACGCTTGCTTGCTGCTTTTGCTACTGGGGGTCGATATTGCAGCCCTACTGCAAAACCGCCCCAGTACAAAACCGGCCCCCACCAGTGCAAAACCGGCCCCACCTTTCCAGCCAGCCTCCCGGGAAAACGACCGATGCCCTCTACGGCTAGTCCAGCCCTGCTTGTGCTGGCAGGAGAACTTTCACTAGAAATGTAATACTGGGCGAGTCCCCAGCAGTATACCAGTTTCTCAGAAACAAGTCCCTAAATTCGTGGTTTATTTCTGTGAAAATGTTTATCAATGGGCATGATGTGTAGTTGTGTGCAGTGAGTTTTATCTGACCGCTTTGGAGAAATTGATAATTTTTCTTGCCCGGGATCGACATAGCTAGCTTGAAAAAATCTGCATCAGGATGCCTCCCATAAACAGGGTGTGCTTTCAACACATGAACATGGTAGCCTAGTGGTGGATGGTCTGCTAGGTCATAGGCTCCTACCAGTGAACCCTGCTGAAGCTTCGCTGTTGGAACTCTTGCGGTTCACCTGACTCTAAAATGAAGAAGGGAACTCTTGGGTTAGGCAGGGCAGGAGCCCCATCAAACCATAAATGAACACCTGAGGCTCCTATTTCGCACTAAAAAGATATGCATTTCGGCTCCCACCTTTCTATACTGCATGCATCTATTTCCAAGTTTAGTTTTCTGCCCTAAAACTCCACATAGTATTTCTGCTGATGATGACAATTTCACTCATTTTTCTGCTTTAAAAATTGCATTGGAATTGTTTTAAGATTAAAGGTTTCCTATTCACAGTTCCAACAGCATTTCGCTGACACAATATCAGAATAAAAAGTATTCTACAAACACATGTACATCAATGGATAAAAACTGATTAAAATTTAGAGTAACATGTATTAAGACATAATTTGTAAGAAAGTGGATAAAAAAAATTAGTTTAAAAACATTAGTTCATAAGTATACACACATATTGCACAGCTCAACATCTTGATTTACATTTTAAATATCAGAATAATAGTTTGATCTCCTTTTGCTCAAAGCAGATAAAAAAAACGAGGCCAAAGAGAAACATGTAAAGGGATCAGACAGTAACTGAAGATAATATAAGGCTACACGACATTGTTTAAAATTCATTTTCCGAATAAGGGGGACAATGAATCTTTTTCTTTCATCACTATAAAATTTACAAAAAAAATAAAAAGTGATGGTCATTCTGGGTGGATCGCTTGTCAGAGGGGCAAACTGGGAGTGCAGCAATCGCGTAGGTTTTGGGCAGATGGCCTAACATGAGGGGGATATAATTTAAACGAAATCTCATTAAAATATATCTATGTTGGAGATTCGTAACGAACGATAGATAAGTGGAGTTCGTATTAACTATACTTATACTTGGAGCAGCGTAATATAATCTAACTGTAGAAAGTTTAAAATTAGTATTGTGCCTCTTCGCCTCTAGATGGACCAGTAAGTGAGTTTTCAGCTCCTTGGATATTGACCGGTGTGAAAGGCAGCGAGTCTTCTAAGACCCTCAATGCTGCCTGGTGCAGGGTTCCACCTCTAATTCACTTTGGGTTCGCTATCAAAATAATGAGGCAAGCGCTGGAAACTGGAAGACAAGAAAAAGGTTTATTTCTCATGAGGAGATCACGTCAACTGAGACACCGGGATGTCTGAGGGAAGTGTTCTGCTGATACTCCTTTGGCTCTTCCTTTTATACAGGTTTGAAACAATGCATTTGTTTCATTAACATGGTTACACAAGCTTGGGGTCCCCGCCCCGGGCAGGTTGTCACACAAGCCCAACAGTAATTCTCTTCCCACCCAGGTCAAACAGACAATCTTATCTTGCAGCTGGACCTTGCTTCAGGGTCTAAAACATGGGAGACCGGCCAGATCTAAGAGTCCGTTCTGTTGATAAAAACAGGTCCCATTGTTGGTAACAACAAGTCTTGCTGTTTGCAGTGCAATAAATCATGTTGCAAGAGTCTTTTTGGTGTTTGGAACCTGTTTGTGTAACTAGGTGCAGTGAGGGGTAGAGTGTCCAAAGGTTTGCCTGAAAACAGAGATGAGAGGAAAACGCAGTTTGTGGCAGCAAGTGGCGCTGAGGTTTGTTGTGGCAATAGAGTTTATAGCCCCCAGCACACATACCAGGTCAGTCAGAGGGTCAGAGGGATGCTAGTAAGGGCAGGGTGAAACAAAGGTGACCAACAGAGTACAAAATGGCTGTGATAGATTAAAATGACTGCAACTTATGTGCACATAGAATTCCACCAGACAAGATGGCGCAGTTAATGTTCATGATTATTGTTTTGCTTTTAACAGTGGCCCCTTTGAACATAACTAGCCAGCTTGTCAGTCTATTTCGATCTCCATAATGTCCCGTATCTCTTGATCATACATTACTCTAATTTTTGTTAGCTGAGTGTCCATAGTCTTAGGGTGCAAGGTAGTTATGCAAAGAGAACACAAAGGTGGTATACAGTGTATACCCAAACAACAACCACATATTGTCAATTCTGGGACCAAGAGAATCATTGATATTTTCCAACCCCACTCCGTCAAGATGCCCCAAAGCCAACTTCCAATTGTCCAAGTCTCTGATCCTTGATGAATTTCTGAAGATAGTCTATGGAGATGTTCGATTGCTTCATAGACAGAAGGTGAATTATCAGGAATGTATACACAGCAGCTGGCACCGATGATGCGGCATGCTCCTCCACGGTCCGCTAGTACCACGTCCAGGACCATGCGATTTTGCAGGGTAACCAGACGGATCGCTTGGAGCTCCGCAGTGTTGTTGGTGAGGATGCCAGCAGTGACGTTCAGGGCGGTCTCTACCGCTTGGGACAGATGTCTGATGGCTCGGCTGTTTGCCATCGGACCCCATAGCGGGACGAGCCCTTTTGCTGCGTCGAGGAACTGTGATGAGGCAGAGTCTGCTTGATCAATGTCTTTAGAACGCTTTTCTCGATGATGCTCTGCAGGGGCTGTGTAGGTTGGTGGCAAAACAAAGGCGATGTAGCACGTGCCCCCAGTTTCTTGGGAGCCAGGTGTAGGCTTTGGTTCCACAAACAAAGTACATATTGGGTGATGCAACAAGCGCTGGGGGTTGGCAGTGTTCAAAGTCCTTACAATGCTACAGGTGCTGTGACCCACATTCTTAGTCCCACGGCCTTCAATGCATACAAGGCCAGAGACGTTCACCACAGATAGGGCCACAGTCAGTGTTGCAGCAGTTCTTTTCTTCAGGTAGGAAAATGTGGCTCTGTTAGGATTATTGAACACTTGCATTTCCACTCGTTCTTTGGAGGGGACATTAATCTGGAATGTCGCATTGAAGGTGTGAGGGCAGAAGGGGACGGCTGTCCTTCCTGTTTTGTTTCGCCAGAACTCGTTGTAGAACTGGGCGATTGTTCCGTCGGAAGTGGCATTGTCTTTGTAACTTTCTTGTAGGAGCATCATACAGGCAAGGCAAGATCCATGAATAGAAAAGGGCGAAGGGATGAAAGGGATGGAATGTTCAGTGGCATGTGGTAACAGCCCACAGACCCAACAGTTGGTAGCATTGGTGGCAAGATTGTGCTGGTGCAACATCTGCACGAAAGAATTATTCCAGAATTCTTTGCGTCGTTCTCGGAGATGTGGCGGTAGTGATACCAGGTAGTGTTCTTTCTTGGTGGTTGGTTGTATGGTGGGTGACAATGTTCTGTATGCAGGTGCATTCTCTTCAATGATCCAGAGTGCGACCATTAGCAGGAGACAGGTGAGAAATGCGGCTACAAGTGCAATTGTCTTTGTGCTGTGCAGGTTAGCAGTCTTGGTGTCTTTGCGGTGGTTTTGCAGGTGTTCAGTTTCTTCCATCATCTTCGAGGAGCTCAACAACTGTTAGGACCACAGCCTTTTGTCTGGCGCTTTCCTGGTAGCGTTGTTTGACTGTGCTACCGATCTGAGACCTTGACTTAGTTGGTGGCCTGGTCGTTGGAGCTCCCTCCTTTCGTCGATCTTAAGTTGTACCCTTTCCTGGATGGCACCGTGGGGTCGGGAAATTCTGATAGTTCGAGGGTGTCTTCTTGTGGGTAGCAACTCAGAGCTGGTCGGTCTCTCGCGAGTACTTCCTCTTGCACCTCCACCCCTTCACAGGTTGCCAGGGTTGGAGGGACTCGCTTGCAGTGGTGGGCATGCAGCCAGTTTCGTTTTCCTTCCACTCGGAGGGCAGTTCGGGTGGTGATCAGGACTTGCCAGGGGCCCGTCCACCTAGGCTCCAGATTCTTCATTCTTTGGAAGTTGCGAATCAATACATGGTCGCCTGGCTTTATTTCATGTCCCGGGCCCCTGGATACGTCAGGCAAGGCTTGCTGCACCTGTTGGTGGATAATTGTTAGCTCGTTTGTCAATTTATGCAAGTAATCCGACGTTAATATGTTCGGGACATCGTTAATGGAGGTGGGTCTTGGTGCCGCCCAAATGCTCATAGGCCTGCCGAAGACCACCTCATACGGGGTCAGTCGGTGTTTGGTTGGGGTGGAGCGCATCGATAACAATGCCAATGGGAGGGCGTCGGGCCATTTCAACCCGGTCGTGGCAACTATTTTGGCTAGTTTTAGTTTCAACGTTGCATTGTGTCTCTCTACCAGGCCCGCTGATTGGGGGTGGAAGACGGCATGGAACTTTTGTTTTACCCCAACCCTCTCAGTATGTTCTGTATCACCTCGGCTACGAAGTGGGGGCCGTTGTCGCTCCATAAAATTCTGCAAAGGCCGTATAGGGGGAAGAATTCTTTCAGCAATACTTTTGCAGTGGCTAAGGCGGTATTGTCGCTGGTGGGATATGCCTCCACCCATTTGCTAAAAGCGCACACAACCACCAGGACATATTTTAGACCAAGGCATCTCTCTAGTTGAATGTAATCCATTTGAAGGATTTCAAAGGGTGGTCAGGGACTCCAAACCCTCCCCGTGGTACTACTGTCCCCTTCCCTGGGTTGTGTTGTAGGCAGACTATACATTGTTGTACTAGGCGTTTTGCAGATTCTGCTATCTTGACGTTATGCCATACTCTGGTGATTAGTTCAATCATGGGGGTGGAGCCTATGTGTGCTGGTAAATGTGCCATGGTCAATATGGGGATGAGGTAGGCATTGGGTAACAGCCATTTATTTCCGTCTTTAGTTCTCCAGCAATCTTCCTCGTCTTTTAGTCCCACCTTTTCCCACTCGGTCAGTTCGTCTTGTGTGCCTGTAGTCTGTATGTCCCTTACAGTGGTCCTAGCGTCAGTCCATCGTTCAGCTTGTGACCTGGTCACATACATTCGTGTCGTAGTTCTGTCTCCTGCCGTGGCTCGGGCAGTAACGTCTGCTAGTGCATTTCCCTGTCCAATGAGATCAGTCACTTTCCTATGTGCTTGGCATTTTATCACTGCTAACTTCTTGGGGAGGAGGACTGCTTGCGTCAAGGCGGAGACTAGATCTCCATGCAGGATGGGTGTACCGTGTGAAGTCAGGAACCCTCTTTCTTTCCATAAGATCCCAAAATGGTGAACCACCCCGAAGGCATATTGGCTGTCGGTGTATATGTTAACTGTCGTGTCAGTCGCTAAGATACATGCTCGTGTGAGGGCAATGAGTTCTGCAGCCTGGGCTGAACGTTGGGGAATACGGGCTGTTTCCAGAACGGTTCGGGCTGTGGTGACAGCGTATGCAGCTGAGGTGGTGCCGTCGGGAGTTTGATGCACGAACCATCCACCCATAGTTCTCCATCTGGTTCTAGAAAGGCGGTGTCTCTGAGATCTATTCTACTCTTTGTTTGTTCATCGGTTAGTGTCACACAGTCGTGTAGTGGAGTCACGCTAGGATCATTTTCGGGTAGGGGTAACAGTGTGGCTGGATTGAGGGTGGTGCATCGCTTTAGGGTAATGTGCGGTGCTAGCAGGGTCAACTCATATCCTGTCAGTCGGGCGCTAGTCAAGTGTTGGGTTTTGGTCTGGTTTAGTAGTGTGTTGACTGCATGGGGTACTAAAACAGTGACTGGATTGGAGAGTACTATTCCTTCGCGCTGGCGTATCGATACTGCTGCAGCTGCCACAGCGCGCAGGCACGCTGGCAGCGCTCTGGCTACTGGATCGAGGGTGGCAGAGAAATATGCACAAGGGCGTTGTTTGTCACCAATTGATTGTGTTAGGACAGACAATGCACATCCTTCCCTCTCGTGCGTGTAGAGGAAGAATGGTTTGGAGTAATCCGGGGTTCCTAGGACAGGCGCTGAACAAAGGGCATTGCGTAGTTCTTTAAAGGCTGACTGGCATTCGGGGTCCAGGGGAGAGGTGAGGGGATGTCTTTAGCTAGGAGGGAGAGAAGGGGTTTGACAATGAGGCTAAAGTTCGGTAACCACTGTCGGCAAAGTGAGGTGAGACCTATCAAAGAGCGGACTTGTTTCTGATCTTTGGGGACAGGGGTGTCTAGAATTGTCTGGATCCTGTCAGGCGTGAGTTTCCTCCCTTCTTTGGATAAAAGGTGGCCCAAATAGGTCACTTGTGATTTACAGAACTGCAATTTCTTTCGGGAGACCTTGTGACCATTCTCAGCAAGAAAATGGAGTAGTTTGATGGTGGCGGTGACGGCTATTGGTATGGTGTCCGCTGCTAGAAGGATGTCGTCTACATATTGTATTAGTGCCACTCCATCTGGCAATTGTATGGCGTCTAACTGTCTTTTAAGTGCCTGGCTATAGATGCTTGGGCTCTCAGTGTACCCCTGAGGTGCTCTGCAAAATCTGTACGAACGGGAGTTTAGGGTGAATCCAAATAGATAGCGGCTGTCCTTGTTTATAGGTATGGAAAAGAATGCGTTTTTGAGGTCAATTACAGTGAAGGTGGTGGCAGTGGAGGGGATTAAAGTCAAAATTGTCGTGATGTCGGAAACTACTGGGTATTGTGGCACTACGATTTTGTTTATCTCCCGCAGGTCAATGATGAAGCGGTAGGCTTTTCCGTCTCCCTCTCCCTGTCTCTTTACAATCGGTAGTATGGGACTGTTACAAACGTTGCTCACTACTTCCTCTACCACCCCTGCCTCTACCAAAGAGTGTATGATCTCTGTCAGTGCCTTCTCACCCTCTGGCGAGATTTTGTCCTGCGGTACTTTCGGTAGGGTTGCGTCCTGTCGTATTGTTACGTGTACTGGGTCAATCATCATTCGTCCTACGTCTGAATCAGCCCTAGCCCATAAGTGTGATGGCAAAGTGTCCAGTAGGGATGCGTCAGTCTCGGAGATGGGAAACGTGCTGAGAAAGGTTCTCTCTATGGCGCTGGGGGTTGTCATACAGGACGACACGCACTCCGTCTGGTGAGCATCTGATAGTCGCATGGAAGGGTTTCAAAAGGTCGAGACCCATAATGGCGTCTGGGGTGTTGGAAGAGAGGAGGAATGTCGTTTCGACGCTATTGTTGTCAAGGTTAAAAGGGATCGGTCGGGACAAAGGGTTGGTGGAGGGCGTACCGTCAAATCCTATTGAGGTCACATGTGAGCCTGACAAGGGTGCCCTTGGAATCAGTCGTTTGGATAGTGCACTACGTGTTGCTCCCGTGTCTACCAGAAATGGCGACTTTGTGCCCAGGACCTCAGCGGTAACATAAGGGCCTTGCTGATCAACATAGAGCTCGACTGGATCCCTCCCTTGCCCCTGGCTGTCCTATGCAAAGTCGTACGTATTGTCATAATCTGTCTGTTGGTACTGATTCTGTTTGGGATGGTCAAATGTGTTCACTCTTCCTGGCCTTTCCTCGCTTGCTTCACTCGCGTACCCTCTCCCACGTCCTCTTCCTCTCTGTCCACTTGCTATTTCCTCGCCCTCTGCCCCTACCAGCTCCTAACAAAGCCAGGCATTGGGTTTTCCAGTGTCCATATTCTTTGCAAAATGCACATTGATCCTGTCCTAGGTCTTGGCGTCCTACATATGATGTCGATGAATTGTTTCTAGGTGGCTGTACTCTAGGGGTATTCTGCTGGTATCCTCCCCTATATTGCTCCCTTCCTGTATTCGCCCCCTGGAGTTGTGCTACCATTACCCTTTCCTTCAAGTCCTTCTTTTTCCTTTCTGTAGCCCTGTCATTTTCGTTTTTCTGATGCTCATAGTACTGGGCCATTTGGAGAATGGCCGCCGGTTTAGATGCTGCCCAACTACTTTCGCTGGCTTGTAATTTCTGGGATACATCTGGCAGTAGTCCTTTGACATAGTTCTGCACAAATAAGTGGTGTCCGGTTGCGGTAGACATGTCTTGTCCACTGTAATCGGAGAACACCGTTTCAAATCTGGAGAAATACTCTGAGACATCCTCTTGTGGTTTCTGGCGGCATGCGGTTACTATGGACCAGTCTATCTTTTCTCTGGGATCAGCGTTTTCACTTTCTACACTATTTTGTCAGGGAGGTCCAATATTGCTTTAACCGGTTTTTGACCAGGGTTCCGCTGTTTATCTAATGTGTTGAGTTGTTCCCAGGTATGACCAAGCAGTTCGGTATGGTCTATTTTCCTAATCTGTTTCCACACATCTGCTGGCAAACATAACCCGAAGAACAAGTCTATGTCGGCAAGTGTCATTATTGTTGATCCCAGAGCGGTACCTAGCTCGGTGTAAAAGGCGGTGGGGTTCTTTCGTAAATCCGGTAAAGATTTACGGAACGTCAAAATGTCCTGTCTGTCCCATGGTTGATACACCCAATTGTAGACCACCCTTCCTCTAGCGTCTTGATGGTTCATATCGTCATGAGTCCCTTGTCCTCTAGGAGGTACCCAATAAGGGGCAGCTTCTTTTATCGGCATCATGCTATCTGGTTTTTCCACCGGGGTCCTGCTATCTTAGATGTCCTGTCCTTATCTATCCGTCCTTGTTCCACGAGGTGACGGAATACCTCCAGTGTGGATGAAAAGAGTTCTGTAACATCGTTGTCGCCTTCATCTCCGGTGTCTACCTTCCTATAGAGAGCCACTAGCCGCTCGGGCCCTACATCTTGGTACTTCTCTTCATATGCAGTAAGAGTGTGGTAACAGAGACGTACAATAAAGTATCGTTTGCGGTTTTCAACATAGGAGTTGCATATGTCAGTTACATACTCTTCTGTCTCCTTCCTATCTATGAGGGATTTAACTATTTTATCAATGCCTGCTCGCTCATTTTTACTTAATCGCGGGACCCTGGGCGCTCTTTTTTCTTTTGATCCTACCTCTACTACTGTATCCTTTGATGAGGCATTTGGTGTGGGTGACTCGGTGGGAGCAGAGGCGGTGGAGACTGAGGCGATCGTGCCATCTCCGGCTATACTTTGGTGGTCCTGGCGTTGTGCTACGGGATGAGTAGGGGCGTAAAGGGGTGGCATGTATATGATTGGGGGACCTAACAATAAATCATCATCTACCCTTTGTTTTGCTGGTAACTTGGGGTAAAGAGTCGAGGGCGTTCTAACAGGGCATTGACCTGATATTTTTGATTCCTGTTCCTTTTTATCGATTTTCTTTTAGTTTTTCTTCTAATCTTTTACAGGCTTGATAAGCTGATTTTCGCGTTTCTTTATCTTGTCTAGCTTGGTCCCTTTTCTTTCTTTGAGCTGCCTCTTTTCGCCATAAACCAAAACTGTCAAACATGGCTGGTCTAGTTTTCTTTTGTGGAGAGCTAATTCTAACGTTTCTATTTTAGCGGGATCGAAAGATCCCGTCAGTGGCCACTGATTTACCCGGTCCTTCCTAGTGTATTTATGCCATAGTTTGCTATAAGCTACGGTGGCTAATCCATACTTTACGTACATGTCCTTGTTAGGGTGCCTTCGGCGGTGCCGCTGACTGACCTCTAACGAACGGTCGGGTCCAAAACAATTACAATCAAACAATCTAGAGAAAACAGGCATGACGTATTTATCGGTCAAAAATGAATATCTCAATCAATCAATTTAGACAAAAAGTCTGCACTACCTGTCCTTCGCTGCCTGCAAAGAGAGAGAATATTCCTATTCTTCGTTGTTTGCAAGCAGGGAAATGTCGCAAATAACTCAATATCAAAAAAGGAATACTAGTATTTCAATCAAACTATTCAATCAATCAATCAATTTAAGTCGTTTTTTCACGACCTTACCCGGACCGTATGGACAGTTCTTCGTCTTCCCCTTCCAGCGCCTGGTTGTCCTCTCACTCCAACAATCAATGCGGCGTTCCTCTAAGGTCCCAGTCAGGACCGCAGGTCACTCGAGAGAGGTCCGTTCGGAACCGGTGAAGTTCAGTCGATCGGCAGCCAGACAAGGGTCTTCTCAGGCAGGTATACCCCAATCGTTTAGTCGTTCACTCCGTCGTTAGGACCTCTCTACCGGACCCACGGGTCGCTGATGGGCCCCTACGTTTGGGCGCCAATTTGTGAAAGGCAGCGAGTCTTCTAAGACCCTCAATGCTGCCTGGTGCAGGGTTCCACCTCTAATTCACTTTGGGTTCGATATCAAAATAATGAGGCAAGCGCTGGAAACTGGAAGACAAGAAAAAGGTTTATTTCTCATGAGGAGATCACGTCAACTGAGACACCGGGATGTCTGAGGGAAGTGTTCTGCTGATACTCCTTTGGCTCTTCCTTTTATACAGGTTTGACACAATGCATTTGTTTCATTAACATGGTTACACAAGCTTGGGGTCCCCGCCCGGGCAGGTTGTCACACAAGCCCAACAGTAATTCTCTTCCCACCCAGGTCAAACAGACAATCTTATCTTGCAGCTGGACCTTGCTTCAGGGTCTAAAACATGTGAGACCGGCCAGATCTAAGAGTCCGTTCTGTTGATAAAAACAGGTCCCATTGTTGGTAATAACAAGTCTTGCTGTTTGCAGTGCAATAAATCATATTGCAAGAGTCTTTTTGGTGTTTGGAACCTGTTTGTGTAACTAGGTGCAGTGAGGGGTAGAGTGTCCAAAGGTTTGCCTGAAAACAGAGATGAGAGGAAAAACGAGTTTGTGGCAGCAAGTGGCGCTGAGGTTTGTTGTGGCAATAGAGTTTATAGCCCCCAGCACACATACCAGGTCGGTCAGAGGGTCAGAGGGATGCTAGTAAGGGCAGGGTGAAACAAAGGTGACCAACAGAGTACAAAATGGCTGTGATAGATTAAAATGACTGCAACTTATGTGCGCATAGAATTCCACCAGACAAGATGGCGCAGGTAATGTTCATGATTATTGTTTTGCTTTTAACAGTGGCACATCTTCGGATCCTCATGGAGATTATGTAAACCAACCGCCTGAAGATTAGATTCGACATAACTTAACCATCTTATTTTACTCACACCATCTAATTTCAGGACGTCATTTACAATATCTCTAGTCAATGAGACGGTTTCATTATGCCAGACTGAATGCCACATCATAATTGGTGCAATACAAATCTTATCAATAATATAAGGAACTCTCAACTCCATGTGGCAATTATAATTAGAGCACGCCTGGTGAAGGGAAACCAGGTTTGTCAAGAAGGCATCCTCTATGCGCTGCAGTTTAGAGGCATCAGAGATGCCCCAAACAGCTGCGCCATAAGAGGCTGCAGATAGTGTTTTCTCCTCATAAACCTTTTTTATCACTTCAATTGGTTTGGTCCCGAGTTTTTTCACAAATTTAAAAAGGGCCCCAATATTTTTTTCCATCAATAATCCCCTGTTAGAGACCATATTTCTCCAATTATTATCTCTATCGAACACAATCCCTAAGTAGTTAAAAGTATCTACAACATCTAGCTTCACCCCTTCAATATATATTCGTGGCTGTTTCTGCTGCTGTGGACCTGCCACAAGAACAAAGGACTTGGAGTAATTAATTTTCAGATCCAGATTATTCATAAATTTTGCATACTCCTCTACGAGTCGACGCAGCACATTGCCTGTGCGTGCAAGCATCACCGCGTCGTCAGCATAGAGGAGTATCGGGACTGGAAGAGAAGTAATAGAAGGAACATCTGTGGTAGACCCTAGCAATGCAGATTCTATGGCATTAGTATATAAAGCAAACAAAAAGGGCGCAAGAACGCACCCCTGCCTCACGCCCCTAGTAATTCTAAAGTGTCTCGTGCACTCTCCTCCCTTGCCAAATCGAACACAGACCGTGGCTTCGGCATACAGGTCACGGATTACATTAATGATCTGGGTCTCAATTCCCATTGCCTCCATGATCTGCCACAGCTTAGATTGTGCCACACAATCAAAGGCTGCCGACGGATCCATGAAGGCAAGGTATAAGTGACCATTCTTTGCCGCTGTGTATTTGGCTGTTATTAAATTTAAACACAGATCCACCTTTCCCTTTCCTTTTCTGAAGCCATATTGGCATGGGATTATTATGTTCTTTTCCTGAGCGCATTCCTCAAGCCAGTAAGTCATTATAATTGGATGTTAGGTAGGTAAAGACCCACTGATCCATTTTGAAAGTGATGTCTTATTTGTGAGGAAATGCAGCACTATTTATTTAAAGCTGCAAATGCCTGGCACCAAAAGGGTTTCTGTGAACACAGAAGTTATCTACTAGCACAACTGATAAACAGCAGATGCCACATTTGCATTATGCAACAGTTAAACCCCACCTCTTACGACTGACACTGGTCACTTTTCTTGACTCTCCAATCAAAAAGCGTGTAACGCCATATAGCACAGAAATGTTGGTAGTCCATATTGTACAATGTAAAGCTCTTATGGTTCAGCATGAACGTGCACACCCCTTCCAAATCATTGAACCACTAGTAAGTTTGTCAACAGTAAAGGCTGGCACATAGGACATATACTTTCGGTAGATGTCATTTTTAGATGTGGCCAGGAGACCGCTTTAGTTGTAGTGCCAGCGTCATGTAACTAAAGAAATTCATGAATTGAGATACATACATTTATACCTACGTAGAGGAGCTTTAGGTCCGCTGCACCTTTGGATGGTTGGAAACTGGTGTGAACATACAAGACCGAATCATTATTGTCAGTCTCGGTATCTCCCCACACAGTTTGTAGTCCTCTCTATTAATGAGCGCATGAGTTTGATAATTTCATGGCAGTGCTATTAAAGTAACATTTAAGTTCCTCTCTTTTGATGATAAACTGTAAAAGTAACTTTTTTGGGGTCTTCATATCTGCTAACTTGGTTCATCTAGGTAAAGTTTTCGTGCAAGTTCAGGATGGAAAGCTGCTGTGATTACCCATTTGTTGGTAGATTCTAACACTGGGAGATATCAGTGCCCAGTTGGGTAAACCTTTGGGCCCTCTTTTGAAAGAGTTAGGAAGTGAGGTAGAAGGAGACGTTCCTTAGATTTGTCAGACAAATTCAAGGATGGTCAAGAATGAAAAATTCCTTTTGGATTTTATATGATGGTACACATGATATGCTTAGCTGTTAAGGTCATTTTGAAATGTATAGCCAGTCCAGCCTAGCTTTGAGAGAGAGTGAGCAGTTTCCACTTATTGATCATACAACTCTCTTTTCCTATGTTTGAAGATGATCATTCTTTTAGGCTTGATGGCAGATTTGACATAGATCCAAATGCCTTTTAATTGGCTAAGGATATACGATAAGATAGGTACGTAGGTTGAGAAGACTTGGAAAGGTCTTGGGCATCTTGGGCATCTGCACTGGCAAAAGGTTGACACCCTTACATTAATTATTCTTTTGCGTAAGGCTGGCTTCCCCTGAATTCTTAGAGTACTTGGATATGAAAATTAGGGATTATTATATAATCTTGGGTTTTGTTAAACTCACTGTATGTATTTCTAAATGCCTTAGGAGGGACGTAATGTGGAGCATTTGGTTAAGACTCAGTAAAATGAATGGTAGACATCTACCTGTACCATGACGAGGAAAAGTTATTCACTAAGGCTAAAATATTTCCTCGAAATTGAGAAAGTAGTGTCTTAACTTTAGGAGAATACAGCAAAAGCCAAGGAGTGGCCACAGAGTGGCTTGAGATAATTGAACCTTCATGTAGTTGGTGTAGGGCAGAGGAAAATGTGCCTCCACGGACACTGATCAAGAGGTGGTTGTACCAGAGAAGAAATGGGAAGTTTTCGAGGTTCTGTGGCGTTAGAATAAGGTTTTTGCACTGCTCAAAAAGTTACAGCTCACTTCTAGTGAAATGGGTTTTGCAATAAGCGATGGACTGCCCAACATGCATTAACAAAGCCAATAGGTCTTACCGTTAGGACCTTCTGGATTTGCCAAAACTTTATATCCATGCTCTGTTGCATCATAGATGCTATGCAGAGTGGCTAAATAGGAAACAGAAAAAGATTGTGTCATTTTGTAAATGCGTGCGTTTTCCAAATGATTCACTTTTTTTTCTTTTCTTTTTCCTTGCCGATCCACTCTTCAAATAAAAAAAAAATGAAGAGAGAGAGAGAAGTAAAACGCACAACAGCATTTTGTTTTATTTAGAATTCAGGGTTGGAAGCAACACTGGCAGGAAGCGTAGTAGCAACACTGTGCAAAGTGAAGGTACACTGGTGAGGGCACAGAAGCAACAAGGGCGGGGGGACTAAAAGCAACACAGAGAATGAAGGTGGAGGGCGAGAAAAAGAGGACACCAGGGGAGCAAACAGTTGAGAGGGAGAGCAATGTGGATGGTGGGGAGAAAAGCAATCTGAGGGAGAGAGCAACATGGAACTGGAAAAGGGGAAAAGCACACGGGTGAGAGAGCCACAAGAGTAAGCGCGTCACGGTGGGGGAGAACCACATGGACGCGGGAGCGCGGAGAGGGAAGAGAGGCACACTAGGATGACATCTGGAAAACACATGCACTCTCATGCAGTGTGTAGAATGAAAAACTTTGCGCCTGAAAAAGCGTGCAGGATAAGACGCAGTAATGCATCCATGCCCCAGGGGAGGGACGAACCCAAGAAGAGAAAGGAAAACCCACAGAACTAACAAATAAGAAGCAAGCAAATTAGATGACAATGAAGCCAACCAGTGGTAAGCAGTGGGTTGGCTCTAAGCCCACTATAAGCTAGCGATACTTCTTGCAACAGACAGTGCATGTGCTGTCCATTAGGCAAGACCAAATAAATGCAGTTTCCTGGAGGGGGTGTTCAAAGACCTTTATAAGGCTAAAAGTGAGCTTTGGAACCCTTATTTGATGAGGTTTGAAAATGCTCTTTGTAATCCAAATTCCATGAGACATGGTACCTTTCATTACTAGTCGCTATTGTGGGCGTGGGGAACCCCTAAAATCTTACACCCCAAAAGTCACCTCAGTGGGTTGGTGGCTCGCGATGGTGTTCAACCTCAATTTAATGAGGCAATATGTCTCAAGATGAGGTATAAAACAGCATATCAAAAATACAGTCAATTGAAGGACAGACTCAATAAGTGAGTTCTAGTGCGGAATTAGAAAATCTAGAAAGATTTATTACAAAATTAAAATACAGAAATTGTAGGTGCAGACTCATAAAGTCATTGCCATAAAGCCACTTAGCAATAGGGCGATTCAGAATTATAAGCAAAATCAAGAATATTCTAAGTCCAAAATGAGCAGAAAAATCTGTAAGGAAAAAGGACATGATCACCAATAGCATCAGAAAGGCACGTTGCTCACCCTCCGATTTGATGATTTATATACCAAATCCTCTCATAGGATATAATGAAAACTGCAGATTCATTATGGTGTGAGCAAAAGAATACAATTTCAGCAATGCAGAGCACAGAAGTAATGTGCTACAATACTGCCTTACCACCCAAGCACTGGCTCACTACATGATTTTTCATTCAGCCAGAGGGGCCGGAAATCATCCATAGATGTCAGAGCAAACTAGTTACAAAACAACAGTGAACCATTATGAATGAATGCAATTCAGCAAACGGGTGCAAGAAACCCTGAGAGGGTGAAATATTGCTGAACCCATGTTAGAGAAATGTATTTGACACTTTACTTGACTGTGCAGCAGAAATAATAAACAGTGAACGTGCAGGGTGAGACATCCATTTTGAGCAATATGGAGTACATATGTAAATTCGAATGTAGGTCCACGTGCTTGTTGTTAGTAATACACAAATACACAAAAGCTACACTATTATTTAAAAGGGAAACTGTGCATACTCTTTTTATGGGTCCATTCTCTTGCTGTGGAATGTTTTGTTGTGTAGATGGAGAGCTTGTACACCAGAGAGCAATGTAATTTCTGGCTTGCTGTAGGGTTTCTGGTGGGCATAGGCACTCAGGAACTCTGGAATCTAATCCCTCTTGGCAATAAATACATAACACAAAATAAAGGGGACATCTACCAGGCTTTTGTGGACCTGTCCACCACTTTTGATATGGTTGAAACTGTGGAGACTGATGTTCTCATTGAGAGTTGTTCCATAGTTGGTATAACTTTAAAAGAGATTGACGAGTGACTCCAGTTCACCGTTTCAGAAAATGGTCATTGTTCAAGCCGATTGCACCGGTATTCGAGGAGGTGAGGCCAGTGGGGATTTAAGTCCCTTTTCGTTTAACTTGTACATTAATGGACTCAACAAGAATCTAGATAAAGGTTTTTTCTTATGACGTAGTAGATGATAGGCCCCTACCATTCTTATTGTACGCATATATTGCATACTGCTATTGGACTAGAAGGCTTAATTTTTCCTTTTGTGACATTTAGGTGGATACTTGGTCTCACAATGAATTTATCGAAGTCGATGTTATCAGACGTGACTAATATGAAATGCAAGATAGTTCGCATGAATAATATTTAATTAGAAATTGTAAATTCTTTGTCGTACCTTGGTGTCATCTTTGATGAAAAAATTAATTGGAACCCTTTTATTACATCTATATGTGGCATACTGGTTGATATTATTGGAGTATCTTTAGTTTTGCAAATAGACATGTTGGGCCTGATGGCCCTTCTTTGATAAACACCTATTGTGCTAAAAGTGTACTATGTTTATGTTATGGGGTGGGTCTGTAAGGTAAAGTCTGTATTATAACACTGCGGTTTTAGGGAAAATAAGATTATGGAGAGATTTCTAGGTAGCCACTCTTTTATTTCGAGCTTTGTGCCTGCAAGGTCTGTAGGCTATGATCAAATGGTCTTTGTGTGACGCTCTGCGTTTCACCTATGCATTTCTGTCTCTCCTACTGTTAGGAGGAAAATGATATTCAATATTTTGTTAATTTTGTTTGTAATGCGAACAGTAGATTGGGCTGCGAAGCAGTGTTTGATGACCACCCAGCTGGATTGTTAGTCGATATTTTATAGTCAGGAAAGCAGGCTAACTAAAAACGCTGCGGTTAGGCGCTTCTCTTCCCTTAAAACATCTTGTGACAGGTACATTTTGGTGAGATTTAGAACACGCCTTCTAGCTGGCCTCCTGCTTTTTAGGTCGAGCCTCGAGTAGCGCACAAGCGCTGCTAGGCGAAGACTTATTGTTAGGGGGTTTCAAAAGCTGACCACACGCTCGTGCGTCGTGGCCTTTTTCGGGCGGTTACGCGCGCAGGGCCGACATCTGTTTCCCATTATCGTGCCCAGCCTCGGGCGCGATAATTGGAAACACATGCCTGCCGTGCGTGTAATAGCAGGCAAAAGGCCATGACGCACGAGCGTCTGGTCAGTTGTTTATCGTGGATCTCTTTTTTTTTTTTACATTGAGGCAAGCGTGTGACGAATGGATGCGTGTGTGCGCGCGCCGGTTGTTTTTCTTTTCCACTGCCTCCTCTGCCCCGGGGTGAAATACCAGAGCCAGGAGCCGTTACGTCAGCCAGGAATCAGAGAGATGGGAGGGAGACCGGAGCCGGCACCGGGCCACTTTATAGAGCCGCACTAGTAGCTGAGGGCGCGGCGGGCGCAGGAGCTGTGTTACCACCTTGAGATGCAGAGCGGGGGAGCTGTGTGACCACCGCCTAGAGCAAATGGCCGGATCGGGAGCTGGCTGGGGCTCCTGATGCTCAATCCCGGCTGGGGGTTAGTAGTTAGGGAGGCGCTGTTCCCCACGAGAAGCTAGGGCCGGAGACGCTGCAGCGCCTGCACTGCCCCACCAGGAGTGCTCCGGGCGTGTTTAAAAACAGGGCTGCAAAACATATGGGTTCGCGAGGCGCAGCTTGCCTTGAAGTCTTCAGTTCAAGCACCTCGCGAGACCAAAACCTGAAGCAGCTTTTGCCGAATTCAGAGCCTCCTGATAGGCACGGGGAGGAGAGCTGACGTGTTTGCACAGTGCCTTTCTCACCCAGCTGTGAGTTTGATTTCAGGGTGTGGTTGGTGAGACACACCGGCCATAGGCTGCCCAGTTTCATGTGCGTGGGACAGGAAACCACACAAGCGCCAGGTCTCGCCTCCTCGACTAGTTGCCGCATTAATAACCAGCTGTCTTTTCTCGCGCTCCTTACAGTCTCTGCCGCCCCGGGCACGGACCCGGCTCCTCTAATGAGTTCCCAGCTCTGCTGCCGAGAACCTGCTGCCTTCCCCAGCGAGCACGTCTTTCAGATTTCAAATCGACTTTAATATATGGCTAGAAAATACCTTCATGCCCAGCAGGGTAATCTCGCTGACTTTCAAAAGCTATTTTAAGGTAATTTTGGGATATGAAAATGCGTCGAGGGACATCTAAAATACAGACCTCTTGAGTTGCCCGGGCGTGCATCCAGTACATGTATTTTGTGCTCTCTGGAACTACAATTCCCAGAACGCAAATAAAGTGCAAAGTTGAGTTAAAAATGAATACTAAACTGGACAGATGCCCTCTATAATCAGACCAGGGGGTCATTTTAAATAGTACAAAAATTGCGGGCTTTCTTTTATAAACCCTTACCACCTGGAAATGATACTAAGTTAAGGTCACCAGCTGTCTCGGTGCCACATCGGAGGGACCATGGTACCATTCTGGGTTTCTATTTTACAAATCATTTTACTCGGTTAAGTTGAGCGGAACATAGACTACAACTCCCATAATGCACTGAGTGCTAAATGAAAGTTCAGGGTTGGGAAATGGTATCCCCGAAGACTCAATCGGCTAGCAATCTTAAACCATATTCCATTAGTGTGAGCGTAGACGACAAGTCCCAGAATGCAGCATGCTGGTAAATAAAACCTCAGAGCCAAAGAGCGGTGCAGCAGGCGCACGCACTGACTCGCCAGGTAAACTTGTTTTAAAGCCAGATAGTGCAGCCTGCTCTCGAGTCCTGAGGAGGACATGCTGTGTCTCCGAGCCAGTACGGAGGGATCCTGCCTGCTACTCTGGCCCCCAGGTGACACGCATGAAACGCGCGCTAAGTCAGGGAAATAAAACATTCTCTTTCAGTGACTCAGGAGGGCAGGCAGCAGAGCATGAAAGGGCGGGAGGAGGGCCGGCGCAGGTAGCGAATGAAGCAAGGTGAAACAGCTGTTCACAAGCGAATGCGTGGCGCGTTCCCTGACTGCATAATGCGAACAGGGATTCAAAATATTTCCCCAGGAATCATGGAATTTTGATTAGCTGTTCTCATGTATATTTGATACAGCTATATTACTGCTAAAAACTGCGCTGTAGATATCCTTTAATACATTTTATATTATCTGAAATTCACGAATAAAACAAAAAAATGTTAGTGTATTTTCCTTAGTTTTTATATATATATAATAATGTTGTTTACAAAGTTCGAGGTCAGTCTGGCCTAATTTCACAATCTGCTGCTAAATCCATAGTGTCAGACACAGCAGGCAGAGCGTCTCCTGCAGGTACCCTGCGTGCTAGCCCAGTGATTATTGTAATCTGAGCATAGCTAGGCACCGTCGAGCCCCCTGCGCTCCGGTGGGTCCAGGCCTAATGCTGTGGCAGTGCGCCTGGACCAACCACAACCAGACACGCCAATGCGAATCATGAGGCCTGTCTGGATGTCAAAATTATTAAATTAAAGTTCTTAGTGGTGAACATCTTTAAGCCGTTTTTTCCAACAAAGATGGATGCTTAGCTGGTTACTTTATTTTACCTTAAAAACATCATTCATAATGCTACCACACCATAATATTTCCGTATCTTCCAAGTACTTTGAATAAAATAAATTATGGTCAGCCGAGCTTTTTCTGAAGCTAATTGTTGTAAAGCCCTAGTTATCTTCAAATCAAGCCATAACCTAGGTTAAAATAAGATGGCTTTTCCTGGGCAAAGTATACAATGTACTAAAAATGGCAAAGTGCTCTGTGCATTATAATTATACTGAGGCATTCAACGAGATTTTCAAACCAAGTACCACAGTTAGGGACGCAAACAGGAAGTGCACAGTATTTAATCTAAAACGCTTTAAAGTCTGAGAGGCTTTAAAACCATAGGATGGTAGTTCGGGCCCCTCGCTGTCAGTAAATCAAATTGGTACTGAAGTGAGGATTTACTTGGATGCTGTGCTAGCCTGGTATCCTTGAGATTCGCACTATGCGGCCGCTTTACAATTCCCCTATCTGTTGACAACTTCTTCTGGCTTACTAAAAAGTTCAGGCAACTCCAGCAAATGAAAAGCATTTTTAGGTCGAGCATTAGAGATCTCTTGTATATACTTTAGCAGAGGTCAGTAAAATACCAGAATCACTTTAGCATTCTCAAGTTTCCAGTAGATGATAATATTTTTTACAAATCTTGTATTTTCAGTGATATGACCACCGAAGGAACTGCTTTTATATTAAAAACAGAGCTTTGGACTATACCATTTCCTGCTGAAAGGCAATATTTCTCTCCATGTGTTCCCATGCCTGGCGTGTCGCGCAGTTTGGTGCTTACTTTCCCTCCATGTTAAAGAACAGTAGATGTTTCAGCACCCAGGCTAATGTGCTGCATAGCTAAATACATATAAGGTCCCAAAGGCGAGACCGATTGCATTGCAAATGCTTGTTCCAAATGCAAAGATTCCATAGTTGCAACTTACATTTTGTTCCTGTAATGAAGCTTCTGTACAGACTTGCAATCATTTTTTTCTTCTTTCACATGTTTTGTAGGGGGCTGAGGAATGTATTTGTACAATCATGGTTAATTTACTTGACGCATAGTGTAGAGGCCAGATTTATAAAATATGTTGATGTTGAATATTCCATCTATTTGTTTAGCTGTCATACCGTTTAAAAAATGGCAGTTTGCAGAAGGCAAACATTGGGACCATGAGGGGCAGTATTATGGAAGAGTGTTTTTTTACATTTCTGTTCTTTTGCCTGCTGTGCCACATTTTGTATTTGACCTCTGGGTTCGTGATTTGTGTTCGTACAATTCTTAACTTGTAACATGTATGCATTTGTTATGACGTTTTCCTATAAGGAATATGTTTTGCACTTAAGCTGGTTTGCACAGCACATGCCACTTTTATAAAAAAAAAAAAGTTATTGGATGTGATAAATTGATTTGTGTCTATGTGTTTTATAATGGATGACGTCGAAGTAGACCAACTTTGATTATACAGATTTGTTTTTTACAGGAGTAAGTAAGTTAATATCTTACCTGGAAGAGATTATCCTCTTACGAAACATGTGTTGGCTGAATTGTGGGCAAAATTTACAATTGTGTTAAAAATTCTGAAGCTACTCTGTATCGACACAGGTATTGATTGGGTGATTGTGCGGTATATGTAAAAGACTATTTGTATGACCAATCAGCTAAGAAAATAAAATTCCATTTAGAGCTGATATAGAAGAGACCATTGCATTAAATGTGGATCTTTCTCTCTTTTGGAAGTAATTCCCAAGTTGTTGGTTGACATATTGTAAAATAATGGTGCAGAGCTTGGCATCTATACTAATATTTCGGCTATTGGAGTAGGTCTGTACATGGTTGCCAAGTGTTCTAACCATTAAAAGTTTTTTTCTGTTGATGCTGAATCTATCCAAAGTATTATTGGGTTTAAGACTACTGCAACATTGTTGTTCACAGCTGCATCAGAAAGACTATTATAAGAAGCACAGGAAAAGGTTTTGGGTATGACTTGACAGCAATGCTGCGCCATACCGTATGTGAGCAACATAAAAAGTGCTTTCAAAAGTACTGCTGAGAAGAGGGACTTAGGCTCCTCTCCTCCCACATGTGGTTTCCTATATTACTGCACTCAATTGGGGCGAACTTGTGTGCTTCTACTGAAAAAATGCTTGTATTGCACTTTTTTGGCTTGTGGGAAAGCTTATGCTCAGTACATCTTGACTGTTGGTTATGGTGGAAAGCTAACGATCAAGGCTATTGGCCTGGTACGCTGATTATAAATAATTACGATAAAGGCAGAAGGTCTGATGTATTTCTTATGAAAAACATATTTCTGATGGATACATCTAATTGCATATTCCTCACCTTGTGAATACCCTCAGGCATCAGACTGGATCCAGAGAATTTTTTCCAGCAATTGCCTTGGGCTGGTAGGTGGTGTCATGCGACTCTGGGTCAACTCTTTTCCGCGCTGGAAGTGATGCTGTAGCGCCTTATAATCGCCACCAGTCCATGCTGATGTCCATTCCTTTTTTTCCGCGCCTTTAGGCGTGGATCGGGAGCTTGCTCTTTTAACTTTTCTGTTTTTTAGTCAAAAACGTTTTGTCAGTGTGCAAGGGAAATGTACCCTCCAAAGACTGCAGGATTTAAGCCCTGCAAGGACTGTCACAAACAAATATCCATGATTGTCCCTGCCCCCCCACGCCCACTACCCACCCAGGTTTTTCTTTTGTGCTCGCATTTTTCACACAACTCTCTAGTTTTGCAGGGACTATGCCAGGATGGATCCAAAGGTAATAGGGGATCATGAAGCCAAGCTTTACCTTTCAGAACACCATACTAGCCAGTATTGGTCGAGGTCAAGAATACAGACCCAATTCCGAAGGACCGTCCTCGGGAAAGGTCCTCTTCTCACTCTAAGTCGTCAAGTACGTCAAAATCAAAGATAAAACAAACATTCCTATTTTGACTCCACATATTACTCCAGTTTTGTCAGGAGAAGTTACTTGGATGTAAGAGTGCCTCTCTATCTTTCCTAGTCTCCTACAGCAGTTCCATTCCCACAACGATTCCCAATCTAACCAATACCCTGGGCCTATCGGCAATGCTGTAACAGGTTGAAGCCTTCAGGGAGGCTATGTTGCTCATCTTTGGCACCCGTCCGCCTCCCTCTGGAGCCACTCCTCCCATTCAAGAAGGATCTTATGGACACATTAATGTGTACTCCACACTCCGGTTTTCAGAATAGACAGACCTACTGCTGGAGACTCGTCTTTCCTCCTCCAGTATCCTGTACCTGAAAGCCCTGTGTCAAGACCTTGATAATCAGTCTCAATCCACCTTCCTTCCTTCCCTATGGTGCCTCCTGATGTGGAATCCAAACGCATGGAGTTATTCAGAAGGAGAATGTTTTCTACAGCAAGTTTTTCCCTTTGCTCCTTGAATGTGCGTTGCCTCCTGGGATGCCATTCGCATGCATTATGGGACAAGGCCGGTGAGATCATCCCACTGTCCCTGAAGAGCTGCGCACCAGTCTAGGGCAGATTATACAAGATCGCAAGATGCAGTGAAGTATGTCAACTGCTGTGGGCTTGACACAACTGACTAATGGATCAGGGCAGTTGGTACCAGTGTGGTGCTTTGACGTGATGTGTGGATGAGAGCTAGGAGCTCTGAAGAAGATCAGGCCCAAGTCATCTTAGTGGCTGTGGATTAGGCCCCGCAAGTGTGGTACCCTGAACAGCTGGGATTGAGCATCCATCTCCAGAAGAGGCTACCCCTTCTGGAGGATCTTCTGTCTCTGAATCAGGGCAGGAGTATGGAGATTGAGTGATGACAGCTGACTGGTTTTGACCTCCCTCCCTTACGAGGTAGTGGATGTCATCTTGGCGGCTAGACGTCAATCCACAAAAACACGTTTATGCTGGACGTTGGGAGAAGTTTGTGGCTTGATGCACCTCTTGGTGGATGGCACTACTGTAAGCCAAATTATCAGACGTGTTGCTGTTTGTGTTATGATGCGTTTTCTGAAAGGTTTACTCTGCATGTTTCCACCCAAACATTTGGTGATCCCACAGTGGGACCTTAATTTGTTGCTCACATACTTGATGCGTATCCCATTTGAGCCAATGCACAGCTGTCTTATGCGTCTTTTAATTCTGAAAACAGCCTTTCTTATAGCGATAACATCTGCTCGTTCTGTGAGTGAGGTGCAAGCACTGTCTGGCCAGCAACCATATACCATCTTTTTTTCCAGACAAATTAGTGCTACGGACTATAGCGTCATTCCTGCCCATGGTTGTGACACTTTTCTATGTCGGACAATCCATCACCCTTCCGGCATTCTGTGCTCCACCCTATCCCTCAAAAGAGGAAGTAAGACTATCGTTTGGATCCCAAAAGAGCTTTGGGCTTTTACATTGATATCGTCAAGGACCATCTGATGAACAATTAACTCTTTGTGGGGTTCACAGGAGCAAAAAATGGTAAGGCAGTGCAAAAAATAACCATTTAAAGTTGGATTTTCCTCTTCTTCAAACTCAGCTACACACTGCTCGAGAAGCAGCCGCCAGAGGACTTCATGGCTCATTCCAACAGTGCCAAAGCTGCTACCCCTGCATTGGCATGCAGAGTGCCTGTCTTTGATAACTTTCAGACTGTAACGTGGGTGTCTGGGCACACTTTCAGAAAGCAATAATGCCTTGATGTCCAGTTTCATCGGTAAGGATATTTTACCCATTAGTTCCTGCAGGACATTTTGGTCTAAGCCATTCCACAGACCCACTTTTTGGGAGTTATTGCTCTAGTATCTGTTCACAAGGTGAGGAACCTTTAGTTAGAAGTATCCATCAAAAGATCAAACTTTTCCTTTGGTAATGCTTTTTCTGGCGGATAGTCTATCCAACCGCAGATTCATCACCCACCATCCCACCTCCCAGTTCTGTGGAATTGCCTTTCTTCTCCATCTTAAAAAGTTCCCATTTTAGAGATCTGCACCCTGATCAACCGATGGCTTCATGTCTGATGGCGCTGACAGAGTTCAGAAAGAAACTGACATAAGCGCACAGGAGAGGCGATTAAACGGGGCTCCGGTGTCACTTTCGGGTACAGCACGGAGTCGACTTGGCGCCATATGATGCCAACTTCTGCCACGCGAAGGAAGTGCTAGAAAAAGTCTGCGGATCCAGTCTGGCACCTGGTGGTGTTCACAAGGTGAGGAACCTGTGGTTAGATAGAGTATCCACCAGAAAGCGTAACCGAAGCTAAGTAACTTGTTTAAAGTCAATTAGGCATTAAAGGGTGGAAGTTATTTGGGTTTAAAGCCTGCAGATGTATTTTGTTACATGGAATCACAGATTTCCCTACAAAGGTTTTGATGTTGGTTACCCCCTTTAGCAAAGTGTCGGGATAGAAGATGTGCACTGTGGCCGTTTTAGGAGAGCGAGAGCGTTTTTACTTAGTCAACTTTAATTTTGTATACATTTGTAATTTTAACACCATATGCCTGATTGGTTGCCTTGTGGGAAAGCTTACACAGAATGCAGTCGGCCTAAGTTGGCATGCTATGGGCTAGAGGCCTGATTGGGTCAAGTTATATCTGATCCTATAGGTCTGACCTGTTTATCATAAAAGTTATGACAGTTGGTAGTAGGTCTAGTTCTTTTATTGTAAATAGCCATTTCTTAAAGCCAATAAGCCTTAAACAGTGGGTCACACTAAGTTATAGTAACTGAGTTACAGGCTGTATACGGGTATTTTGTTAATTGAAATCTTGCAGACAACTGTAGTAGGCAAGCTTTTTGTAGCCGGTCACCCACTTTGACTAACGGTGGGGTTAGAAGGCTTCCACTGTGATGATTCTTGCTAGGCCCATTTGAGATGGATTGTATATTGTTTGGCTAACTCGAATTTTGTGCAAATTTGTTACTTTATACATGATGGTAGCCAGCATGTGTGCACTGTTTTGGTTATAAAGTCAAGCCAGTTGTAAAGGATATAGGCCTTTTTGGCTCTTTGGGAAAGATGTAAGATTCCATAGGTGTGATCTGTTCATCATGAAAAGTTATGACAAAGCCAGAAGGTCTGACTTACTTATTGTGAAAAGCATATGTTCAAGGCAATAGACTTTTAATGGTGGAGTGATACTTCACTGTGTTAAAGCCTGCGGGCAGGTATTTTGTTTATTAGGCCCTATTAGGAGGGATGTTATGACCACTGTAATTTGGTACATATAAATAATTTTATTACAGCACACCAGAGGGTGGCCTTGTGGGAAAGCCTACGACGCTTAATTCACTAGGTTTCAATTGGCTAGGGTGATGCGGCAAGGATAAATGCTGTAGGCCTGATTGTTTCATTGGGAACAGTTATTTCTGATATCAAAGGTCTGATCTGTTTATTTTGAAAAGTTACAAGAAAGTAGAAGCCCTGAATTATTTATTATGAAACACAGTGATGTTAAAACCAATAGTTCTTTATGGTGGATTATTATTGTACCATGTTAAAACCCGCAGATGGTGTTTGCTACATGAAGTCTCACATATTACCTTTGTAGGCAAGAAGGTTGGTGTTGATTACCCCCTTTGACTCACCCTAGGGGTAGAAGACGTTATATGCCTTCTCCCATTTCTTTCCTTTTCTTTTTAGTTTCATTTTTTTAGAGCTTACCGCAGCTCCACAGACTGCGCTAAAGGGCTGTTTGCTTGGCGCTCATTTCTTATGCAGCCGCCACATCCCGCACAGCCACTGCTTATAAACCAGGTGGCCATCGTAGAATGGTATTGTCCGTAGTGCATCAATATGTTACCATTCCAAACTTGGAGAGCATACTGGAACTTTAAAAAACTGGCACACTATTTATAACACCAGTGACAGACTGTCTCCCAATGCTATGTGATTTGTTATTGCAGGCATGTGCCTTCCATGTTTAGGTGGCAGCTTTTTTCTATTTTTATCCTTTAAAATTAACTTGCATATGTTGTGAAGGTTGTGTGGGTTTTAATGTGGTTGTGTAAGTTAGTGAATACAAGACATAGTGGTTGTATGAATGAGTGCAATTATGAGTGACAGAGTGTGAGGGTGTAATGACTTATTGAGTGCCTAAGACCATAAATGACAGAAGAAGCTTGCCTGACCTATTGGCCTTGCCAGTGCTTGTTTAACTATTGAATTGAATGTCTTTTCTCTGCTTATAATATAGCTTTGCTACATAGTCCGTGTCTGGCATTCTGTTAAGATACCTGGGCAGCATCTTTGTATTTTTGCAGGATTTAGCAACCTGCTACTCAACACCACCTTCCTTGCCCCCCTTAAATGCCTAGCAGTAGAACTTGGTCTTTGCCCACTGCCTCATGCCCCCCTGATGAAGAAATGGGCTTGCCATCCTATCTCAAGTTCTGTCATCCACTCCCTTCAGATGTAAAAACCGCCCTGGCCCTCAAATACAACAGAAATGCCTAGTCACTCAGGCAGTTACTACCATACCACCCATGTCACCTACAAACTGTGTGGAGTTTGCTGCCTCCCTTAAGATCTGCCTTTGTCCCCAATCTACCTTACCCCGTGTGCCGTCTCCCTACCCATTACTTTGTGATTTCGGAGATGGCTGTACAATTTCAAGGATAAGCGCTTTATCTCCTCAAGTGAGCATTCACAGTTCCAGAGCCAGTTGTGGCACAGTAGGAACTTGCCACTCACCCAGCTCCCATGGGAGAACAAGTGAAATACCCTCCCTCCGTCAAGGACTTTTATCATCGTATATTGCTATCAGTTTTTACATCATAGGGTGGGATTGTGTGAGCATTGTGACATTAGATTCGTGTAAGATTTGTATGCAATTTTTATTTTGCCCAAGTGCTGCCCTTACAGTACTTTTAGTCCATGCTCTTATAATTTCTTTGCTGGCACTTGAGTTGATAACGTTTACAATTTGTCCAATAAAAGGGGTTATTTTAAAGCCTCTGCAGCCAAGGGGGTTGTAAGGTTACTAAGGGTGAGTTTCTTTCAGCACCAATAAGTTTGTGTTGTTTTATTTGAAGAAGTATTCGATCATTTACTCTGCATTTTCAGATAGTTTTAAAGGGTCTTAGAATCATGCGTAGTGGTGAGCTACCCACAAGTCCTGCTTTATAGTGTCTGTGGCACTCCTCTAATGGAAGACTTTAGACTCGATGTTTGCCTTATATTTAAGTGTTTTTGCGCGGTATCTTTATTGTATTTTTATCAAGGGCACAGTGATTTATTTGTGGGATCTTAATCCTCTGTAATTTATAAAATTATAACCAAGTAAATGTTTGCTTTGTAGATGATGCTGATCTTTCATTACCTCTCTATTGTGTTTGACACTTGCATGTGTTCATGTGGTTGTACATCCTGGTAGTCTTGTCACTCAGTTCATCACAGACCTTGTATCTCATCTGGTTGTTATTGGAATGTTTGGGGCATCACAGTCTGCTTAGGGTGGGGATTCCAGGGTGTGACAGTCCGATAGCAAGCTGAGTTGGAAATGGGCATGATTTATACTTCTCTGTTTAACTATGATAAATTTATCAGTGCCTGCCGGAATCATGTGCACTTTTTTGGAGTGAAAGCTTGTAACACTGGCAACGAGCTCTGCCTGTAAAGCGGACATGGGACAGATCACCTACTCTCGTTTGGTGGCGCACGGAACCCACCGCTGTGTATTTGTTAGCTGGACTCAAGACTGGTTGGTGAACAGGTATGACGGCAAAACCGTTTCCCAAAATTTAGATACCCAAAAGTTTACACCTTAATCTTTTACCTCATCCGGTTCTCCCTCAAGTTGAATTGCTCATTAAGGCACCCCCAAAACATCAATTATATAAGTATAACAAATCAAATAAGTAAAAGGGCCCACTCAATTACTGAGTTCTAGCTCAATTATAAATTGAAGGGTTTAATTGCAAAATTCAAAAATAAGCCATACAGGATAATGCCATGAAGGCTTTCAAGTGCAAAAGTTAAACAGAGTATGTAAAATCAGAATTATTCTAAGTCCCAAATGAGCAGCAAAATCAAAAAGAAGTCTGACAGCATCTCTAGTAGAACAAGAAAGTCTTCTGGCTTACCCCCAAAATAAAAGGGTTCTTATACACAGTTCTCACATAAGAAATTAGGAAAACTGCAAAATCATCATGGTCTGAGCAAAAGTATTGTTTCTTTAGCAAATCAGAATAATAGAAAAATGATACGTCATTACCTTAACACATAAGCACTTTCCCATTTTAAAAAACGTATTCAGCACCATGTATGCCAATACCATCCGAGATGTTCTAACAAATATGAAACGTTTAAACAATAGAATTTTCAGCGAATTAATATACTAGGATGCACAATGCAAGGCAGCAGAAGGGACCTTGATCATATGTAACAGGAGAAAGTTCATCGAAAAAAAAAAAATCATAACAGTGGAAATAAACCATTACACGTCAACTTTTTTGTGCTCTGCAGAGCTTGTGAGGAGAGAATGTACGCTGGAAGGGGAAGCATGAGTGAGTGACTGTGTTGACATCCATTTTGTCTAAGATGGCGTCTAACAGGAAAATGTGAAATAACTAAAACACATCAATAAACACACTTCAATGCATCTTATAAAACTTATTTCAAATGCAATCATTTTAATTCAGCTTATATATAGAAAATCAAATGTGTAAATTCCTATTAATCATCATTATTACTGTACAAATTATAAACCCTGAAAAACAATATAACATAAGCACTACTTGTACTTTGTACTTGTACTTTGTACTTTGTACTTGTACTTTGATAGTAAAATAACAGCCGGGAAAATCTTTTTCTTCGTGATTTTCAAATCATATTTGTAACAGCCGTAGGAGCGTGTGTCACGTTTTAAATATGGTCACAAGTGCACACAGCTTTTCATGCAGACCGCTGAGGAAGCATCAAACAACACCGAACAAAGACTCTGTGTCTTAGTGTGTCACAGTTGGCTGCTTATATCACACGGTGTCTTGACGTAGGATGTTGCCTGGCGGTCATCTTGGATCAAGGCTTGCAAAGAACGGAAATTGCATTGTTATTCATGTGAGCAGCAATTCTTTTTTTAATTTTTATTAAAGGTATTGTAAACTGTCATCAAACTAATTTACATGGAATATGCTTTTCTAACTGCCTCATCATATACACACTTTGATTTCAATTCCTATTTTCAACCGCATGAAGATACCATTGGGACTACCAGTGTCAGAACCCAAACATTTCTTTCTGAGAAAGTTGATCCTCTGTTGCCATGGAGGCAATGTAAGTTATTTGATTCTTATCTTATAGCTATTGGAGGTGAAAAGCTTTCTTCTGTGATGAAACAAGGTGTACTCCTTCACAATTTGGGTGTGCAATATGACACTCTGGATGAAATTCCCTTAGGAAACGCTGAAAGAGAATCACATGATGCATTTCAGAAGTCTGTTTTGATGTTAGACATTTTGGAACTCTTATCAATATATTCCTTGAGTGCCACAACTCAAGGGAAAGCTAGAAGGTGGGAAGAGGTGTGGCATGTTTGAAGACATTGGCACAGACCTGAGATGATCATACCATACTCCTTAATCAGGGATCAATTGGTGAGATATACCAACAGTCATAGAGTACAAGAAACACGTTTAGTTAAAAATCCCACCTTTAGTAAAGCAGTAACAATTGTGGAATGGATGGAAAACCTGTCTAATTGCGTTTGTGAAATGCAAACCAACCATAGTAAGGGTTTCACTTGTGGAATGGAGGATCCAGGGTTTGACGGTTGGATGGTGAGTAGCCCTGAAATAGTTGTTGTTTATACTTCTCTGCTTAACTACAGTAATTCAACCAGAGCCTATCAGGATTGTGTGGTCTTCTGTGGAGCACAAGCTTGCAACAAATAAGTATTTATGGACTGTGGAAAGGTAATGGTGATTATATAATGCTGAGCTATACAACATTCGCTAAATGGGGTCCAATCCATGACAGAAATTTAGGCTAATATTCCCAGTTTAGATACATTGCACGTTTATCACATGTAGATAGCCTGAAAATCTGGCAGCGATGGACCTCCATGAGCCATCAGTGTTCAATATGGCTGTGATGGTGCTGGCTGTACATTGCAGTATCAGGACTATCTCAGCATTGGCTTCAGTAGCAGGCTGATTAAGAGAAAGTGTTAACTGATCACTGATGCCATAAACTGTGCTGCTTATGATTATGTTGTAGAAAGTCCGGAGCAGAAGGGATTGAATCTGTGTAGAAAGGTACATTCTCACGGCACCAAGTGCCTGTGGGCATGTTATCAAAGGTGATAGGCTGCCAATTTGAAGCAAAATCTAATTTTGTATCATCCCTTGGGTCTAGTCTGAGAAATAATGCAGGTCTCACCAAGGCTTTCCTGGTCCCCTTGCTGTGTTTCAGATGTGGGAGAGTATGGTGTTTTTTCTTTCGGTCAATTTATAGTTTTTAATATTTTCATCGTAATAGTTTGCCTTTTCTGTAGGTATTTGCTTCAGAGACTCAGTACTACACAAATTCAAGTCATTGCTTGGAGTAGACCCACTGGGGCAGGCTGTAATGCCTGTGAGTACCATTAGGTGATGTGAGGGCCAGGTGCGCTATATCGATGATGGCGCACTAGGCCAAAGTTCTCCCCTCTTCGCCTGATACATGTGAATCTACTACCATCCGAATATTTTGGAGATCGATGATTTCTTGCAGGCTTGGGTAGTTTTGGTTTGCAAAGAAGAAATACCTATGACCAGGTGGGATGAAGTTGTTTAACGTTGAAGATACTTAGTCCCAAATGAAAGCACCATTTGGAAACTTTATTGCATTTATTGGCTTGTTGGAAACTTTATTGCATTTTGGAGGCAGGTGCCCTGGACATAGCACCTCAGAAGAGGTTAGTTGTGGGCAAGAGGCCAAGGAAAAAGAGAAGAAACTGGAGAGAACGTGCAATCCCTGCCACTTGGCAGGAATGGTGTCTTTGAGGTTTGTGAAGGTTATGACCATGGGGTCAAGTAAGGGAAATGTGGCCATTAGGCATGCACTGTGGCCACATGTCCAAACAAGCATTGGAAATGCAATAGGTCTCGCATTTTTTTAAGTTAGAGCTATTGGCATTGTAAATGGCAATGTCTGTTACCTACTAAGGGAGGATGGAGGGAGCAGTTGGTGTCGGACTGCCAAAATGCTCTGTTGGAGAGTGACTGGCCAAAAGTAAACCAAACAAGCAGCGACTTTTAAAATTATGTGTTTAGCCAGAACTTTTGGCTATGTTGTAGAGCATTGTGGCTGCTGTGCATTATGTTGAAAAGTTATAATAAAAAGTGTTAAGCATTCTTGTTACCTTTATATAAACGAAGACGACATTATATACAACTGAAAAACCTGATTAAAAAGATTTTAACATAAAAAATGTCTTCTAGTTTTTTTGTACTTGCACTGCTGGCAACTTCTTCCTGCCTGTTCTCATGCTTGTTTGTTATAATTTTTTTGTTATGGGGGAGCGGGACATAAATAACGGGGGAGTGGAGGTAGGAAAACAGTAATTTAATTAGAACACGAGCAGCAGACGGACACTAGGGGAGAATCAACAGATGCCAGATTCCAAGGGCAGATTGACGTGATGCTTAGGTGGTGCGCTGATGCAAAATGGTGGTGGTGAATAATGTTTGGTGCTCAGGTGGTGACACTATATGGTGTGGATTGGAGGTACGTTGTGGATTGTGGAGTTGAAATATGTTGTTTGGTGTATAATTATGCGGTGTGTATTGGAAATTTGTGGAGTTGAATTGTGTGGCCTGGAACTGTGGTGTTGAGTGAAATCATGCTTAGTGAAATTGTGTCATGGTGTGGAGTGCATTTATGTTCATGGTGGTATGTGGTATAGAGTGCATTTATGTGGCGTGTATTTATGTTGCATTTAGTACAGTGCAATTATGTGGCGTGTAATTATGTGGCACTGAGGGGAAACCAGCATCATACTAGCCAGAACTGTGATCTTGAAAGTGTTATTACATAGCAGCATCTACATACATGTGTGCACACTCTCCACTTATTACCATGAATGAGGCTGCAATAAAACACGTAGGGTAAGTAAGCCTGTTGTATCAAAGTAGTTCATAAAAGTATAACTCAAGGTTGGTACTCCAACTTTTCAAAACACTGCTATCCAATTTAGCCACCAAAACTCTAGGCTTCGATTACAAATTCAGGGCTAAATTATGATCCTAGTGCCAGCAAAAGTTTGCACAGGGACTATAATTCTAAACTGTGTGATCATTTTTGTGTGATAGTTTTTCCCTCACAGTTCTAGGTCAAACCAGCCAAACTTTACGAAGGGGAAAAGGTCCAGAAAAAAACACACAGAAGCAGAATTCTGTGTTTTCAAATTCTGCATGTTAAGCTTAATTTTCACGTCGAAAACTTTGAATGGGCGATATCTACCAAAGCTAGTAAATATCTCACAGCCCTTGGTGGCTGTATTTAACGAGAGCGACAAACCCCCCCACCCCCTTATTATGCTAAACTTGGAATAAGGGAGGATGCGTCAAAGTTGGCAGGAACTTCAAATGCGCTGACAGAAAGGGCTATTTGAAGTCAGACACGACAAATACCGGTCTGCGTGGTAATCGATTATGCAGTGTGAGGAGCTGACAGGGCTGGGTGCAAACAAAATGTGCGAGCGAGCTCCAGTCTATACTTAGCTTGCTAAAGCGTAAAAGCCGATGGGGACAGATGCTGGAGTTGAGAAATTCTAAAGAAGCGGAAATAATGCACTATTTCAATCTGTGCCTCCCAGCCTTCAAAGGGTTTTCATAGTCAACAGTGATCACCAAGGGCAACGTTTTAAGAGAAAACTCGGCAGATTACACATTTATCCTTTGCAGGGGTTAGTTGTATGAGTGACGGCCCCTAAAACAATAGTCAACAATGAAGCAACCTTCTCAATACCAAATAAACAAATCATGGTTGACACAAAATAGAAATACAATGGCTGCCTGGTTACCTACAATGGAACATCGGAACCACAGCAGAGAAAAACAGTGGTGCGCGCGCACCACAGAGGAGCGGGGGCCAGGGAGCGCGGCAGCGAGGCGAACGCGCGCTGCTGCGCGTTCTGGCCACCGTCGGGAATGGGAGGAGCAAAGGCGGGACATGCGCCCGCCTTTGCCCAACCGCGTGCCGTTTTTTTAAAAAAAACGCACGCTCCAGCCAATGTGGGCTTCTGAAAACAAAACCACACGCACGAGCGTGTGGGTCGTTTTCAGAAGCCCTTTCTAAAGGTCTCGCGCTGCGCGAGCAGGGCTGCGCACTGCAACGCTAGGCGCGAGACCTAAAAAGGTAATTTTGCCAGTGGGGTACAGGGTTTGCTGATGGTGCGATCTATAAATGGTAAAGCACCAAGAGGTTAGTGGGTGATTTGAGATTTTTATGGGTGGGGAAAGTTATGTTTTATGTACTGGAAAGTTTAGCAGGGCATCTTAGTATGTACGGTGCTGCTGCACAGGCTATATTAGTTTTAATCCTGCTGTGATCTTTAGAAGAAATACATCCAATTCAGGCCAGAAAAATCTACTCACCCGCTTGCAATTTATCAGGTCGAGCTATTTTTAGCACCTACTAGTCCCATCAGGTGAGTGAATTTAGGCTGGAAAGGAGCAGGTGTTCTGTTCTTTCAGAAAGTGAATGAACAATAAAGATGCCATTAAATCTTGTTTTTTCTTGACACATTTGCTGTCTGTTCAAGGAAAGAGGTCAAATGTCAGTTTGTCTTTTTACTAGCTGCTGCTTGGAAAATGGAGTTTATTTTTTTCTCTCTTATTAGTTAGAGGTTTTTGTCAAGTGAGCCATCTGAAGAGGTCTGTTATTTCTCTCCAACACATAATATTTAAATAAATAGCCTGTTAATTAATATTACAAATATTTCAAAATATATCAGGAATTATGAAAGCACTTTTTTTGTAATTAAGAAGTGTGATGCAAACAAAGAGTTAAATAGGAGCTAAATAAACCAGAAAACTTTACTTGGTGATATGCAAATGACACATATTTGCAGAAACTCTATTTCCAAACATTATTGTTCATACGCTATATAGTTTTATCAGTAAAACCGCATGTCACTGGGAAAGTTTGTGACTTTTCAATGTAAAATCTGCTGATTACAAATGACTTTGTGCTACGACTTAATGCTTTAATTATGTATTTATTAAAAGTGATAGATTTTAAACATGATTTGAGAAACATTCCTGCCCCCGCCCTGCCGACAATGCTGTTAATGAACTAAGAGACAAGTCAGGGGTCATGTGTATTCTGTGGCTAGATTTGTATTATATATGGAAAAAAAGTTTAGTTTATTAAATCAAACAAGTGTTTTTTGTACAGCAGACATACTGAACTTGCACATTTGAAGGTGCTCTCATGTGTGATAATGAAGAAAATAGCGGCTCAATGAATTAAAATAATTGCCCACGTTCACATCATTTGAAACCAGTTTATGGATCAAGAGCATTACAAATAAGTCGAGTAGATTATTTAAGTCACTAGACCTGCAGGTCTAGTAACATTTTTATGATTTTTTTGAGGCTTGTTTTCACAGCACCTGCTCTGTCTTGATCCCTCCAAATCCTCAAATGTTAAAATTGCTGTGAAACATGGTTGTTTACTTGTTAATGTGAAGCTGTGCTCGTTTTTATTTTTAATTTTGGTCAAACCACATTCAGCATTTGATAGTGAGATAACCTGCTATTGAGATCCCCTTGTAGCGTGAAATGCATTTACTCTGTGGGTTGAATCAGCCTGTTTGGCTTTTGGGGTTCTCCAAAATTGTCTCTGGGAAAATTCAGGGGTTATTACCAAGTTGTTTTACTTAGGTGAATATGCATAATTTTATAAATATATTATTACAAGCATAATGTTATACCATTTTACCTTGCAAACTATATGCTTCAGTGCAGTTTGGACAGTTTGATTGTCAAGACCTGGAGAGCATCTACTCTAAAGAAGGTTATAGGGGGAGGTATAAAAAGAATGGCCCTCTGGTGGTACCATAAAACTTGTGGCTTTGTTTTGCTCATTTAGCTTTCTTGTACAAAGTTTTTGTTCTGATGGATACTTATACTTTCATCTTTAGAATATCCCCAAGCACCAGGCTGGATCCTAAAGATTTCTTAGCATAGCACCTGTGCACCGGTAGGTAGTGTTGTGCGGCTCCAAGTCAACTACGCTACGCCACGGAGGTGTCGATTGGAGCCACATAGAGGTGCCACCCAAGCGGCTGATGTCCATCTTTTCTTTCTTTCTGTGCCTTCATACGTGGATCTACTGCTAGTTTTCCTTTTTTCTTGACAGTTGATGAGCCTTTTTCTCTCCTCTATGTCCGCTCCTCAAACTTCAGGGTTTAAGTAGGGACTGTCGCAAACAAATGTTTGTGACATATCCCCACGAAGAGTGTCTATGGTGTTTTGGGGTTGGCCACAACTCCCAAGTTGTGCAAGGAGTGTGCCCTGATGCACCTGAATGCAATTATGGACCGTACAGCCAAGCTATACGTCGCCAACCAATAAAGAAAGTCACATAAAGGCCACTCCCAATCGAAGTCTAGGACACGGACCCCGATCCAGCTCGCGGGGCCGGCCCTGCAACAAGTCATTGTCACATTCCAAGTTTTCGGGTAAGTCCAAGTCACAAAGAAACACAAGAAGTCCAAGTAAGCCTCATCCCATCCCCACCACTCTCCTTCTCAGAAGTTGCAAAGACGTCAAGGTGCCCTGTGGATTCACACCAGGTCCTCCACTGAAGGGCTGATTCCTTAGCTAGTTCAACTGCACTCCAAATTTACCGGTCCGTTGGCAACACCTCAACAGATTAAGACATTTAAGGAGGCCATGCTCTACATCTTCGGATCCTTTAAGCAGCCTTTCAGTACCATGGGTTCTTGAAGGCCCATGCAGGCCACTTTTGCGTACCATGCCAAGAACCTCGGGATCATCCTGGATCCCAGCCTCTGCATGAGTATACAGATCAGCGTCGTCTCCTCATCATGCTTCCACATCCTGTGAATGCTACGCAAGATTTTCAAGTTGATCCCACTAAACAAAAGACGGAACGGTCACCCAGGCTCTTATCACAAGTAGACTTGATTACGGAATTGTCCTCTACATCGGAATCTCAGCCTATGTCCTACGCTGATTCCAAACCAACCAGAACGCAGCCGCTAGACTCATCCTGAACATCCTGCAAAATAACCACATCTCTCCACACCTCAAAAATCTCCACTGGCTCCCAGTCCATTGTAAGTTCAAGCTACTCACCCATTCCTACAAATCTCTCCACAATGCCGGACCAGCATACCTCAACCACCGCCCCCCCAGGCCTGCCCTACTCAGTGCCTGGAAACCCTTAAGGGTGATAAGCCACGCTCTACAAATTCACATAACATAACAACAAGGCCTCTAGTTTGGTTACACCCATCGGGCACTATCTATGTATGCCTCCTGAACCTGCTTGAGATTCAGCTGTAACTCTGGAGCCGACTCCACACCGGCTTCATGTTTCATGGCAGTTCCTGCCATGTCAACGCTGGCGCTGATTCCGAAGGTGGACGTGGAGCCCAAAGTTCTGTCTGACTCCAAGGTGAATTTGTCTCATCTTCACCATTCTGACTGATCAGACTGCGCCTCTGCGTAGGAGCCACCCTCCAGTGCCCCAACAACTATTCAGTTCAGGCTCTGGCCAGAGCCAATCAGTTATTGGTGATGATGGTGATGGGGGGGATGAATTCACCCCATAATATAGTGATGAAACTTTTTATATGGCCACTGAACTGGTTTCCCCTCACCTGGTCCTTCCGTGGTAGAGTCTTCACATTGTCATTAGAATGGGTGCCCAAGTTGTGGATCTGTCAGTTGCCTTCTGTTTAGGTAAAAACTAACGTCCTTATACCCTACTGTCATTCAATGAGGCCATGATCGACACTCATGGGCACTTGGATCAAACCCTGATCTTATCCACCTGTAAACAGAAGGATGGCACATGTCCAAAGACCTGTTGCAGGTGAGCCTGACTTCTTACACAGCACCCTACTTCTATGAGCCTGGTTGTACAGGCCTCCACTACCATGGTTAACTCAAGTTCTTTTCCCACTACACCCCTGGGCAAAGAGTTGAAAAGAATTGAGGTGTTTGGGAAAATTATGCTTTCTTCTGCTGGTCTCACCCTCAGGTCAGTCAAAGCCAGCTGTTTGCTGACTTTGAAGGTAGTCTCATGTGTAATGGGACCCAGTTGCTGTGATCCTACCAGCTGTCTAGGTGGAATTTTACGCCAGTTGGCAGCATAGACCATACAAGATGGCTAGGATGAATCCAAGTAAGTCATCCGGATAGGCCTGGACACGATAGATGACTTCGGCAGAGCAGTCAACACTAGTGTGGCGCTTTGCCACAACGTGTGGATGGGATTCACAAGCTTCTCAGGTGACGTCCAGGTGTCACTTATGGATGTTCTTTTTGATGGGTCTTGCCTCTTTGCTGAGAAGGCAGACTCCGTCTTTGAGCACTTTCAAGAAAGCAGAGTTATTGCACGCTTCATCTGTCCCTCCACCCCTGCAAGACCGCATGCTCAACAATTTTGCCTCTTTCAAGGCATCGCTAGGGGCTTCGCCTTCGGACAACATTAAGGCCCACCACTCCAATGACAGACAGCATACTTGCCAGCAGGGACAACAAATTTCCCAGTCCAGGCCAGCAGGGGCAACAAACTTCCCAGTCCCCAGCCACAACCAGCGCAGCTGTCAATGTACTTTAGATTTTCCTTAGCATTACGCGACCACTCTGTGGGTGGCAGCATCAATCATTTTCTCCATAGTGACATGCCAGAACATCCGACAGGTGGGTTTAGTGGATAATCCAACGGGTCTATACCCTGCCATTCCTTTCAGCCCTGCCACCTATGCCACCCTTCCCAGAGCTTGTTACAGTGGACCATTTGTCCATTTTACGGCTGGAAGTTCAGGCTCTTTTGGAGAAAGGGGCCCTAGAGAGAGTCCCGCCTCAGAGATTGGAATGGAGTGTTATTCCTGTTATTTGCTAGTGCTAAAAAAAAGGGTGGGGGCCTCACCCTTTTTTAGATCTTCAACCCCCTCAATATCTCCCTGCAGGAGGCCCCCCTAACATGAGCCCATTGCAAGCTAAACTGTTAGACGTGTTACTGTTTGTTCTGTCTTTGGCCTGGCAAGGAGCTGCAATGGGCACTGTTAAATGTTATCTATCAGTCCTTTTGACCTTTCTGCTTTAACAGGACCAACCATCCCTGTTTAATGCACCTGTTGTAATGCGGTTTCTCAAAGGTTTGGTCCACTTTTCCTCCAAAACATTTTGTTATGCCACAGTGGGGCTTTAATGTATTTGGTCCTCACCGTTCTTTAGTGTATTCCTTTTGAGCTGTTGCTCCGCTGTTCCCTATGTCTCTTGACCATGAACATGGTCTTTCTCATTGCAAAAACCTCCGCTCTTCGCTTAAGTGAACTTCAGGTTCTTTCAGTCCAGTTGCTTCACACCACCTTCTTTCTGGAAAAACTGGTGCTAAGTACTAGAGAGGCCCTACTCCTGAAAGTTGTGACTTCCTTGTACATCAGGCTGTGTATCACTCTTCCGACCTTCTTTGCCCCACATCACCATTTGAAAGAGGAGAAGTTCCATCGTTTGGACCCTATGAGACTACGCAGTTTTTATATTGATCATACAATGAACGATCGGTTATTTGTGGAGTTCTCTGGGGCAAAGAAAGACAAAGCTTTGCAAAAACAAACCTTCTCCAGATGGATAATCTTCTACATTAAGACCTGCTACGTGATTGCAAAAAAGCAGCCTCCAGAAGGGTTGAGAGCCCATCCCACGAGGGCCAAGGTTACTACCATTGTGTTGGCAAGCGGAGTGCCTGTCCTGGATATTTCTTAAACTGCAACATGGGCATCAGTACACATGTGTATGAAGCACTTCTGGCTTGACCGCAAGGTTTGACGGGAAGGGCATTTTGGCAGTTCGGTCTCTATTCTCAAGGTGAGGAATCTACAGTTTGAGGTGTTCATCAGAAGAACAAGTTACTTATCTTGGGTAACGTTGTTTCTGGTGGAAACTCTTATCTAACCGCAGATTCCTCACTGCCCCCTGCAGCCTTGTTCTGTGGAATAAACTTTTTTCCATTTAAAAAGGTCTCAAATTAGGGATCTGCCCACTGGCATGAACAGTCAGTTTTTGGGCTCCACATCAGAGGGCATGGACAATGTACAGAAAGAAACTGACGTCAGCGCACTTGGGTGGTGCCAATATGTGGCTCCATTTGTCATTTCTGGACCAGGGTGGAGTCGACGCAGAGCTGCACAACACCACCTACCAGCACACAGGTGCCATGCTGAAAAATCTTCTGGGCTCAGTCTGGCACCTGGGGATATTCTACAAGTGAGGAATCTGTGGTTAGAGTATCCACCCGAAAGAGCGATTTTAAAGGTAAGTAACTATTCATTATGTTCATGTCACCAGAATCTCCAGAGAATCCCACCCATCCGGCCTGTGTTCAACATGTTCCTTATCTCAACTTGTTGGTTTGGAATACTTGTCCCAGCTTTGCTCTACAGTCAATCAGATGAGTTGAAAGTTCATCTGTAATATTACCTTACTAGGTACGCAAGGCTTCCTTCACTAAAGATGTACCGTGTGTACTCCTAACAACCCACTGCTTCTATCGCCCATGCTTGAATGGCTAACTTGTTGAATATTCATCCAAGTCTTCAGCTTGCTCATTACTTAAAAGGTTGTAATGCTTATTTATACCTTAATGTGATAGTGAGGGTGATTTCTATCCTTCGTAACAATGATTCCTATTATGTGTGAATGTTATTCCAGTTGTCGTTGGTAAATGATTAACAAGCATTGGCATAGCCAATAGGTCTCGCCTTTGGGACCTTATAAGTGTTTAGCCATGCAACAGTTGCATAACTAAATACTTATAAGGTCCCAAAAGCGAGACCTATTGGCTACACCATTTGCTTGTTACTTTGCTATAATCGCGGCACCCGCGCTTTACTTTTAACATTAAAAGTAAAGCGCTTTAACATTAAAAGTAAAGCGCCGGTGCCGCGATTATAGCAAAAGTAAAGAAATAGATTTTTTTCCTATTTCTTTACTTTTGCTATAATCGCGGCACCCGCGCTTAAAGTAAGCGCGGGTGCCGCGATTATAGCAAAAGTAAAGAAATAGAAACAAGCATTGGCACGGCCGCGCGGCCACAAAGCCGTGAAAGTGATCGCGATGCACTTAATGACCCGTGACGGAGGAAATACAGATGGCAGCTGCGTGCGTGCACGCTCGCGTGAACGCAAGCTGGTCGCCAGCAAAAGCCACTGCTGTTTGCACTTCCAAAACCCGCTTACTAAAACTCTCGCCGAGAGCAGCGCTAAGCGCTGGCTCAGGCGAGACCTAAAAATACATTGTAATAGATCAAACTAGGGTCTCCAAAATGATGACAGGAAGTCTTTTATAAGGACTGTAGTGAGTATCATCACTACATATTTTATTGAGGATGTTTGTTACTGCAATATGTTATGTTTCCTGGAATCTGCATGGTACGTCCCTCCTACGTCCAGTAATTTGAGTGCACAGTGGCAAATGGAGGATTCCAGCAGGGGTGAATATAAACTTCATTCAAAATCCACTTCATAACAGAAAAACGTGTCCAAGCAAGGCATGCACACCCTTCTGCTCACCCGGCACTCCCTCCATTGTTGATTTTCCTCTTAATAGTTCTCAAGTTCTAAGGGAGTACAATATTCATTGGACAGTTCTGGTTGCACCGCAGTTCTAAGCCTAGGGCACCCATACTGCTGAAGTAAAGGTTTGGGTTTTACCAGTACTGCTTAAACGTTTAGCCTCTGTGGTTCAATAAACAGTGCAAGGTCCTCTTTTGATAACTCTGAATATAGCTTCTGTGTTTTCTTTCTATCAGCCTGTTTGGGGATTCTCAGACAATGAACAAGAGTAACCTATCAACACTTTTTAGATCCTTTTTATGTGTTGAATTCCAGAGGCTTTGTAGATGTCTACATAATACAGTTTATATCTTTTACGATTGTCAGTGGGTCGTACCATATATGAGTTTTTTTTGTTTACCAAAGGAAACTTAGGTTGGGGTTGTAAATCGCCTGCCGGTGTCACCTTAGTTTGCGATCACCTAGCTGCATCTTTAGTTTGATTACACAGGCTGTAGAGTAGGTGATCTGGAGGCCTATACAGATGTTGCCGCAGCAGGTGTATAATACATCTGATATGCACACTTTTAAGGAAATGTGGTTTCTGAACGAATGCATCAATGTATCAAAAAAAAATCCAGCAATCACCCTTCACAGTCCTACGCCAAATATTGGCTAATTGAGCAGATAGCTTTGCCAGATTTAGGCACCTCACGATACCCAATGCATCAGCATAATAAATAAGCAGAATGCTGATGTGGGTGAGTTATTGTTTGTTGTGTTGCCAGCACCTTTTGGGTCTTTTGCCCCATAACCAATGGTCATTTGACTAGCCACTCTGATATGGAATCAGTGTTGAAGTGTCACTCTTTCAAGGCCCTTCCAGATAGTTCCACATTTACCAGCCGACTCTAAAGGGTAATCGTATCCATGGTGAATAAAATACACGCAAGATGAAGACCTTAACATGACTGTTCAAGATTCTCTCGATGCTGCTCTATAAAATGCAGTTCTTCACTGATCCTCACTACATCACATTTGTTCGAACAGAATGATGTTTCTGCACTCTTGTGCAGTGTCCATTTCAAGCATTTTAGATTGGACTGATGACGTGGTATGTTGTATTTTATATTGTAGACGTGCACTTGCACTACGAATCCTGAAACCTGTAGTTGTTGCCTTTAATTTTACATGTTCACTGTAGTGCAGAGATGTCTATCTAGTTTAGGTTGTGCCTTTACATCCTTCTTCTTCTGTGCTGCTGGAGCCTACGTTGGTGACATAAATTAGAAGTAGACATTTCCTACTGATTAGCTCTGCAGGTGGAAAATATGAAATGACCACTCAACCGTGGAAGTTGTGGAATGCTTCTGCAATGGAAATATGGCTTATACTACCTTGGCATCAGGTTCCATTTTGTCTCAATCCCAGTGGTCTGCAGCGTACCTTTCATGAATCAGCTGTAGATCCTCACAGTAAGACATTTTATTGTCCATTTTTTGGACTATTGTATTCATCTGTAGGCTGAATTTGATTTTAATTTCATGATTTGTTTTTTTAAGATCTAGTCTTTTAATCTGCCTTTACCTAACGGTCCTTAAACCAACATTTTGTCCTCCCTGTTGTTTTCAAACGACCTTAAGCACTAAGCTGCAGGAGCTCAGAGTACTATGTAAAATGAACTCGCCCTCTGGTACATAAAAAATCACTAAGAAATGCAGTCGTCTTTGCTAATATTTTTGTTTGCATGAAATAGTACATGTTTTTTTCTTTTTATTACAGCCAAGACGAACTCTCATCTTCTACTTCCTTCTACTCCCTTCCAAAACAAAATATTTTGTGAAATAAAGCTGTTGATTGTAGACCAAATTAGTTTACAAAATCCAGATATCTTACATAGAGAGTACTCAACCCAAGTGAAAAACTCCTCTATCTGGACTCTGCTCCCATGTTTGAGCTTGGAGGAAAGCAGTCACCTCTGCTGCTCAATGGTATCACGGAGCACCATCCACACTTCTTGCCAGGCAGCTGTAGCCCTCTTACATCGGAATCCAACTCGTGAGTATGAACAATATAGCACAAAGAAAAGCTAACTGTCTCTCTGCCATTAAGGAAAACTCTTATTTGAACAACATTTGTGTGGTCAATTGGCCACCAATGTCCCTTGGTGAAAGGGTTGCCTATAGTAAGGGATGTAGTGCTAACATTGGTGAAAGCAGCCAGATGCCTGTGAGATCACGATTGCGGTTCTTGGCCCATTTCTACAGCTTCTCTTGCCCAACGCACTCTAAAGAATGATGTTGCAAGACCTAACACATAGTGCTAGGTCAGCCCTGAGACGTTCACTTTCACTATATCATTACCGCTGAGGTCTGTACTCTCTCTGCCCTTATAATTTAAGTGATACCTTATCCCTTGTGCGGAACGTGGTATAATACGGCATGAAATATATATATATTTTTTTTAACGGGCAGCAAAATTACTTTGTACTTTGAGATATTTAAGTAACTTACTCCTCTAGTCATTTCCATGTCGATCTTGCAGTATCACAGCTAAAACAAACCCATCAATGATCCAACATCGGGCCTAGTTCTCAAAGGTCCTCTTCCTGCCATTATGCCATATCTTTTGGCAGCCTTTCGTTCCCAGATGAAGGTAAGCACCCGTACTCTCCCTTTATATTGATTTGTTTCCCCCATTATAAATACCCAACATAAAGCCAGCAGAGTCTTAAATCTATTTTTTTTTTTAAATCTGTTCCCTGAGCCTGCCATACCATAATTCTGTGTAGGTTTCAATCGAATTTGCTGAAAAAAGGGCTCCTACAAAGGGGAATCTCCAAGGGGCAGATAAATAAAGCACTGTTGGAGAAATAATATAACTCGAAATCAGGGCAGGACAAGCCCCATTTCAGCAATGGTGCACATCATTTCTTTCTTGCCTCCCTTGAGGCCCTACCAACCAAAATAGGAATGACAATAAGGTGATTAACTTTATCCCCCCAAAAAATGTTCCAAATTGCAGTGGAGAATTTGAAATATAAATCGTTTTTGGGGTAAGATTTCACTTTAACTAGATTGATGTGACCCATGATAGAGGATGGTATATGTCGCCATTTGCGGAGAACTTTTTCAGTTTTGACAGGGAGGTGGCCATAAATTTACCTTGTTTAATGGCATTCCTCACGCTACATAATTTGTTGATGGTGATTTTGAGGTCTGTTAATTTTGTCATTTCAAAGCCATCTCGTTACCTGGTGTATGCCAGAGTCTCTTTATCTACAGTTCATATTTATTTGGTATAACTATTACTAGACTTTGAAGAGTCTGACAATGCTGCCCCTACTTTACTCTTGTATTATTCCATGCTAGGACCATTCACTGCCTATTCAGGTGCTAAGGAGTTGATTAGCTTACTATGTGCAGGTAAAGTATTCATATCATTGACAGGCTTTGATGATCAGTGAGATTGGTCCTGTTTAATGTGTGTTATATTTACGTTTATATTTTTTGTTGCCATTTTGCTGTGAGCTCGTCTACACATTAGTTACTTTTTCATGACTGTGTAGACTTTCTTACCAGTATCCCATTTATGTTTTCAGATCACTGGCTGTGCCTTTAAACTCCCTTGTGCCTCTCTTGTGAACCCTATCAAGTACTGACAGACTGCTCTAGCATTTATCCTACACCTTCATACATTTTCTCGGGAATTTCCTGTTGTCATATACAGACTTCTCAAAGGTATTCCAGTTAACAATCCCTTTCATGATTTAGCCAGCCTAAAACTGATTTGCTCATTCAGCAGCTCTTTTCTATTATGAAAGCCAGGGCTAAAATTAGTGTGTCAAATTTCAAGACCTGATCCCAATGAGAAGCTTTCATGGTTCTAGATTGACCTTCTCCGCTACCACATATGTGATGGTTCCTGGGATATTTTTCCAATATTATTGTATTATTGTATGTGGGCAACCCTACACTAGGTGATAGAAGGCACAGCTGCCCTGCACCTGCCTTTCTGCCCATTGCTTGCAGCCTAGAGATAGTAACCCTTGCGGAGATCTTTAAATTGTATTATCTTAAACTTCTGTCTCCCAAAGAAAGTGTTAATTAAGCCTCCATCCATCTAGCCTTTTTCGCCCAACTCTTCCAACTCTGCTTTTTTTCTTCTCATTCATTTCTTTAAAAGCCTCCGTGAAAAGGGAGCTACCACATTGTCTCTCTCAGTTTACATTATGTTATGCATATCCTAATGTCTGCCAGCCTTTCAATTCCTTTAGGGGTTTTCTCACTGTAAACAAGTTGGGTGGTGCCCAAAGCCATGTGTCTGGCATAATCTTCCACTTCCATCAAGCCTGGGCCTGATAGCGACCACCTTCAGGGTGATTTGCCCTCCCCTCCTTGATTGTGGTAGCTAACAATCACCCCATACACCAAGTGCCCCTGGGACAAGAACAATAATAGTCTTGTGAAGAAATTTGACCTACACTCCTTACAATCCTAACTTTGTGATATGATTCCCACAAAATTAACCAATTTGGTCCACTTTGTCCACCTGTGGCTCTTTGACGCCTTTGTGATATTTGTCCTTCTCAAAGCCTTGCTTCACCAGCACCATTGTCAGATTGCTGACTGTTTAACGGCGATGTAAAAGTACAGGAACTGGAAACCAGAACCATGATAAACAGCAGAGGAAAATAGACAACTACAGTGAGTGGACCAGCTCCAAAACCAGAACAGATTCAACTGGGTATTTATTATGAAAACCAAAGCAAGAACAAACATCCCCCACCCCCACCAACCACTCCCTCTCCTCATCACAGAGGCAACATGCCCAACAAAAGACATTTTCAAAATCACTGGTGATTTCCTAAATCCTAACTGCATGCCCAGGTACACCAACCACACTCAGAAACTTGCCAGTGCCCTAGCAAACCGCTTTATCAAGCAGCCAGTCATCCACAAACACACATTCTTATGAATGTATCACCCAAGACAAAAGGTTTTAAGCTGTGCGCTTCTGCTGGAATCAAATGTTGGCCACTGATATGTAGGGCATATACCTTTGTTGAACTGATTCAGCCACAACTTGAAACATGCGACAAATGTGCACAGATGAAACAGAAGGTGATTACAGAGTGCGAAGCAAAGTTATACATCACAGAACAAAGGAAGTGGTCATATTCGAAACATCTGGGTCGCTCCAAGTCACGGGACTGTTCCAGCTCTAGATCATAGTGCCACTCCTGTGCCAAATACCGATCATTGTCCTTGGATAATTCGATGTCCGAGGCGTGGCATAAGCGCAAAAAGGACAAACGGGAATCATCCCCCCCTCGCCATTCGAAATTGGGCAAGAAGTTGTGCAGTCAGCAGTCCAAGGGCCAGACTCTGCCAGGGTCTTCCAGCCCTAAACCCATGCCGAGGCTAGTCCTGGCACACACCAATTTGCCTAGGCTGCAGTCGACCCTGCAGCAGATTAAGGCCTTTAAGGAGACCATGGTCCAAACTTTTATGGCAATGCCGCCTTCCTCTGGGGTGCCTTCAGGCCACATGGAGCTGCAGAGGCCACCAGTCCATTCTGCCTGTGTGTTTCTACCCAGGTGAGGTGGATAATTTACTCCCCTCATTACACTGATACTGGACTGTATCTCAACCTACAAAGTGTAAGTGGCTTGGATACCGCTCCAGAAATTAATCTGGAGTCTCCATCAGGGTAACCAACTGAAGAGCGTGCTTCTTTTGCAATGGCGGTTCACAGTTCTCGACTTACAACTACCTATCATAGAGGCAAAAATCAAACCTGCTTACTGAAATTTTACAACCATGGGCGGCCTCTTCAGAGCCCCTACTGCCCTTCAATGAGACGCATATAGATACTTTGATAGCCATATGGGCCAAGCTGTGCTCAGATCCCCAGGCCAGTTGCCCTGTGGTCAGGTGACACAGGCCTATTGCTGTTGGCCCAGCCTTCTTGGCTTAACACCTGACCCTGAAAACTCTTCTAGTGAAGCATGGACAAGTAAAGTGAATCCAAATTCATTCCCATCTGCTCCACCAAATAGATAGTCAAAGCATATTGATGCATTTGGTTAAAATGTTCTTATTTGCCAGTCAAGACCTTTGGTCTTTATACACAGTCTACCTCTTGGCTGCTACATGCACACACTTTGCGACATGGCCAGTAAGATCTTGCCAATCATTCCTAAGGACCTCGGTCAACTTTAGCCCAGAGAATTCATGATGCACTAGACACTGCAAAATATGTTTTGAGGGCTTGCCTTCACTGATTGTGTGGGCTGCACCATGGGTGCCAGTGTAGTGACTAGACTTTGTACCTGGGTGTGACTAGGATTTTGGGGGTTGTCTAAGTGTCCCTAGAGGACATGCTCTTTAACGGATATGGGCGACTAGGGAAAAGGCTGAATCGGGACTCCTAAGATATAAGGATAACCATGCTTTAGCCCTCTCCCTCGGATGGCTCGCACCACCCTGCCAGAAGATCGGGCCTGTTTGTGGGGCATGGCATATCCACAGTGGCATCCCTCACAGCCAGTACAGCAACCATTCCAGACTTTGTCGGCTCTTGAGGATGTGGTTGTGCCAGTGGCCATGTGTTCCACCAGGGTCTGCAAACTTCCACCTCTTTCTCACCTGCTGCACCGCCAAGCCACTCTGATTTCCCCTTGCCAGATCATGCCCACCCAGTAGGTGGCAAGATCAGTTTTTTCCTACCTGGCTGGGAATTCATCACCTCAGATTGATGTGTGCTGCCTGCCATTCATTTTAATTTATTTCCTCCCCTCCCTCTATACCACCAGCATTGATTGAAATTCCAGCAGACCACATAGCCATCCTTTATCAGGAGTTCAAGATGCTCCTGGCCTAAGGGGCCTTAGAGAAGGAACCAGTCGGAGCAGAGCAAGAGGTACCTCTGTTTCCTAGTACCCAAGAAGTATGAAAGGCTCTGGCGAATTCTGGATCTCCATCTACTGAAGCCTTTTTACAGAAGTACAAATTCAAGATGCTCAGCCTGGCTTGGGATCTTTTTGCTGTGTTCCCAGGGGGCCTGTATATTGTTGAACTTGCAGGACGTATACTTTCTTTTGCCTGTCTCGTAGTCCCTCAGATGCTACCTGAGATTCATGGTGAGGTCGGAACATTTCCGGTTTGCCATTTTACACTTCAGCTCTTCAGGTGTTTACAAAGGGAGTGGCAGTGATTGCAGTTCATCTTTGCAAGTCAGGGATACATAGTTTCCTGTACCTCGACTGGCTGCTTAAAGCCAACGCTCCGCAGTCAGTCACTGACCACTTTCAGATGACTATCACCCTTCTGTTATCCCTGGGGTTTTCTGTCAGTGAAACAAAGTCCCACTTAACTCCTGTGCATAGGATCCACTTTATAGGGGCTACATTGGATACAGTCACGTTCAAAATCTTTTCACTACTGCAGCAAGGCCAAGACATTCAGGATGTGATCCTGATGTTTCAGACTCAATGCTGGGTCGGTGAGAATGGTTCTGAGAATTCTTGGGCATTTAGCCTTGTGTTTCCTCGTCTTATCATATGCCAGATGGCTAAGCTATCCTGTTTTAGGTTTAAACCTATAATAACTGATAAAACCCCACCAAAAGGAAACAGCCCTCATCAGTGTAAACATATAAACACTAATAAAAACCTGTACAACTTCAAACTAAAGTGCCACTCAAAGAAAGGAAAATGAGGCAGAATGGGTAATTTTTATTATTTCCTGAAGAGGCCAGTACAACATCATTTATTATACAAGGTAGCAGCAAAAAAGACTGTTCCAAGATTATTCTGCTGGAGTTTTGTTGTATAGGGATGTCACTAAAATAGTCTGTCTTTCTTATTTTATACACTGTAGAGAATCTGGAAATATTAAAATAATATCTGATCTTACGGCAGGGGTTAATTCTTTTACTGATTGGTGAAATGACTGGCTGATATGTCACAGAATGGGTACATCCTTTTGACACATCAGTCTCCTTTTTTTAACAACTCAATGTTGAAATTAGGTCAATGGCCAAACACCCCAGGCTTTAAATATTCAAATCAAGGTGTAGTGATTGGTAGCTGTGGATAGAGAGCTTTCACCATGCACATGGGATGGTGGTGAAAACATGATGCAAGACTTTCCACTTACCAACAAATTTCGTAACTGCAGGGTGTCCCATTGTTAAGTTTAATACATTCAGCTAATTCCTGTCTTTTTACCCAACTGCACTTTACTGCTGGGGTTTTGAGCCTATAGTTATTACAATATTAAAAGCACAATTTCAAGACCTAGAATACAATGTGATGTCTGCTAAAAGGTCAGCACTGACTTAAAGTGACACATTTACCATGGGAACACTGGCAGCTATTAATGCCCACACAGGAGCAGCACCACCTTAATGTAATCAGGCAAAGAGAGCAGAAACGCAGTGCCAAGCATGCTTAAAGCATTGGGTTTCAGGTCCTTTAGAAGGGAGGACTACAAATTAATTTGGTGTAAATGAAAATTGTAAAGGTTTCACAAGCTACTATGCTGTTGGCAGGGTTGACCACTCCCAGAATATCTTAATCAGTAAGGAGAAGGTGAATACCCCCCTACTAAGTTCATGAATTTGTTTATTAAAACATTTAAATATGGCATTCTTACTTTTTAAATCCAATAATAGTCCTGTATACCAGACAGAGTGAGTGTAACAGGTAATATGATGTGAGAGAGTGTAATGAGATGTGAGTAAGGACGCAATACAAAGACTTTCTATGCTTAAACAGTCTAACATAACTCCATTGTACACACTGCCAATGGGAATACACTGCATACCCTGCATTACTTCTATTTAAAATAACTATGTGCTTCAAAGCAATCACTGCAAAAAAACATGTTCTGTAAACACTGGAAAAACACAATTTTTTTCTATTTTGGGGTTATGCAGCTGAATAATAACTGATAAGCACTGATTTCAAAAGATTTAGAAAACATCGATAAAACACAACTGGATTTCCCCCCCAAAATAGACCCTGAAAACAGGACAGCGTACAGATGATACATCCAGGATTTACTGTGGTACATCCGTTACCATCTTGCATTTTATTGGTGCTTACTGTATGTGGCATTAGTCTTGAAATGGACGCCACTTCTACTCTTTTACCCATCCATACAGGGTGCTTTCCAACTGATGCTCTGTGCATTGATTCATAAATGTACTTTTAGAGCTTGTGAAAGGGCATCTTATACTGTACCCAGTAAATTACTGGAGACATATTGCACCTATCAAACACCTAAGCCAGGATGGTGGTGCTTGAGGAGCAAAGAGGAATAATAATAATAAGACAACCATTGAAGGGTAGATGTCGCTACGGTAGGTTTATGATGGGATAGGCAACACCAAATGGCAGAGTAATGGTATCTCCCTTGCTGACTACCAGATTCCTTTACGGAAGGCAAACAAAGCCTTATCAGAAAATTGAAAGGAGTACAGTATTATAATATCTTTCCTTGCTTATCTGATCAAGCTGTATTGTCTCCTGCCATCATATACATAATTAACCCTCAGAAGGATATAAACGTGACTAATCATATAATGGAAATGGTCGGTGTCTATCTCCCATCGTCGCATTGTGTCTTGTGTAGAGCAGCACCCCAACCCTTTGAGGCCAAGGAAAAATGTTATTTACTTTGGCAAAATTTGTGAAATTCCCAAATTTCACGTTAGGCAAAATGTGTGACATTTCTCAGATTTACACATTGCACAGTTTTGCATTTATAAATATTTTTTTTAACCCAAGTGTGCATCTCATGGTAAAGTCTCGCGAAAGACCGGAGGGATACTGGTTTAAGTAGTTTTGCCGAGGGACATTTTCAACTCTAATTGCAATACTAATGGTATCTTGCAAGACTTTTTAATGCAAAGTATGTGCTTGGATAAAAAAAAGTTATGATAGATATCTGCAAATTATATTTTTCGACAAAATTGTTTCAAAATATTTGTGAGAAAAAATTACTTAATTTAGTTTTTTGTTAGTCGCACCTCATCATTAGCTTTGGTGAGTGAAGAACTAAAATGGGATATCTTCTAGAAGCAACAAAGTTAATGGCATCCTCTTGTTTTTTTACTTAATTTAAATTTAGAGCATCTGTGGTTAGGGAGAGCTGCTTTAATAGGTACCAGACTTTGTATCTCGTGCGTTATCCATGTAAGGTTATCTGGGATTCGACCGAAAGTTCAGGCAAATGTTACACTCCGTAGTATTGACACTGCGCTGTTGTCTATGCTTAGAATAGGCCACTTAATTAACTTCATAATTGTGCGAGGATTCGTTCTGTTGTTTGGAGCATGACTAGTTTGCATCCACCTATTTACTCATGCTGCATCGAAACGTCTCTGTAGAAGGGGTGGCTTTTAACAGCCAATTTAGGAACCGTGTGCTGGGAAGGGCTGAGACCTTCATCTTTTAATTTCAGGAGGCCAGTGTACAATTTCGCAAGTTTAGCAACTAGAGTTTACAGTTTCGCCTGAAGCCATTAGTATATAATTGGACAATGCTTAGGTAATGGTAGATGTTCCCACCTTTTAAAGCATTTGCATGGTTCCACCAGCATTATCTTGTATAGGCTATTAATGCCATTTAAAGTTAAAACTAGTGGAATTACGTTTTTTGGAGGAATTTTTGTAAATGATGCTACGTGGTGAACGTATTTTTCTGAAAAGTTCTCACAGTCCACAAGGTCAGCAGATACACCTTCTCTAACTCGGTCTCTAAACTATGCCCACCTTCACCTTCCTGTAGTACTTAAAGCCGATACTGCTCAATTTAATTGGTTTTCTTCACCGGGATATACTGTCTGTGGATGTTTGTAAACACCCTATGCTGAAATCCAAAGCGTACATCTGGCTGTCTCTTTATCATAAGGAGGCTGTGCTTAGAGCATAGGGCGAAATGTGGCACCTTACAGACCAATGACTCTTCGTATTGTATGGAAAAGGTGCATATCACATAAACATCCTCGGCCAAAGGCCTTACAGATCTAAAACCTCAATATACATTCAGTCCACCTACCTTCCTCCCCCCCCTCCCCTAATCCCGCACTTTGTATACATACTCTTAAATCTTTGACATGATAACCTATTGTACTTCTCTAATTGTCTCACTTTAAACTTCCTCTTCTGCTTAGCAGTGAACTAATTAACCTGTGCTCAACTTGCTATTCCTATGATGTAACATTTTAACAATAGGACTTTCAGGGTGGGCTTGTTGAGACCCTCCCTTTCTGCCTGCTTAGCCTATATTAACCAAAATAACCTTAAGTGAAAGCTTGCAAAGTTGTGGGACAACCACCACCAGACAAAGGCACCAACCTGACCTTTTCTGCCCCCCACCCCCAAGAACAGCAACTCACTCCTGTCTCTTCAAGGTCCTGACAAAAAAACTCCCTCATCTCCAACAGATATATTATCATCCCGTACTCCGACAGATGTACACCGTCGTCCCTGAAAAACTCATCCTCTTCGTAACACAAGTCAACGTGCTGAATTCCACCTAGACCCTCATCCTCACAGAAACGGTGCATCTCCCTATTCACCTTCCTCCTTGCTTTATCTATGGCTGATAGCTTGGCCGCACCTCTCCAACACCTCCTCGTATACACTCTGTCCATGCTATAAAACAGCCTGACCATTGCAATAGTATCACCCTCTAATCCTGTTTCATGGACCGTAATAGTGCCAAACTTTTCTCCACCACCATGTCATACTCTCCTAAGTGAATCATCAAAACGTCCAGGCAAGTACTACTCTGTATAATCATATTGAGCTTGGCTAACAACTCCTTCCACCTCATGCCACCCTTACCAAACCACTCAACTGCCAAAGATCCGTTTTGAAAACCAAAATTGCTACCCCATGCACTCCTCCTTGCAGCCACGGCCGCCAACTTTATGAAGGAATGTCCGACAATCCACACCGACAAGCCAGCAGCCAACGGACCTAGAACCAAACCTGGAAAAAAAAAATGTGTGAAGACATCATCCGGCTAGCAATCACCCCCTTTCCCCTCACTAGTCCTATAGTACCTCTGGAAACAGTCTGGTGACCACCTACATAGCCACATTGTCTGCTCCCTAGACCACCCCCTCTTACCTGCCTCCGTTGCTGCCCTAATCCTAAAGGAATGAGTGCCAAATTTGTTAGCCACCAGCCCCAGGTTCCTGACTGCCTTTCTCAAGACTGCCAACAATTGAAAAGAAGTGAACTGATGTTGGTGTTTGAACATAACCCCTTCCAGTTTCCTTGCTTGTGCCCTGATCTTCTTGCCCCATGCCGCAGGACAAACCTCTTCCTCTTGCAACTGCAAAATTACTGTCCTTCCCTTCGACCTCTGGCCTGTCTTTGACCTTAGCAATCGTATTTCCAGGCCATTCTGCCAAAAACTAACATCCTCCCACGCCAACCCTAGGATACCCCGGCCTCCCAAAAGTTCCCACACTTCAAACGCCCCAAAAAATATCCACGTCATCAATGTGGAGAAAAGAACAATTTCAAATTGAGAAAAACATACCTCTGATAAACTACGAATCACCCTGCAAAAAGCTAGCCAAGAAAGAGGCTTCCTCCTAGGACCCATTTTACCTCTTTCCCTAGCCCAACCATCTAACATTCTCTTGCCCAACTCCCCCACTGATGGTGCATAACCCCACAAGAACTTCCCCATGAAGGCAATATCGTCCAATTGCCATGCGATTGTTACTCTGGATAAGCCTTTTTCTGCCAGCCTTAAGATGAATTGCACCACATCCTCAACTCTGTCCCACTCCTCTGAGCAGCGACGAGCTCCCAAGCTCAGAAACTCGCCCCAAGCCTGGTAATATGCATCACACACAGACACTGCCAGGCACCCGACTACCAGTTAGCACATCCTCTGTCTCCCACTGTCCATCACTCTGGCAGCATCCGAGTTCTGTCTCTGTCCGCCTCTGTGGCCAGTCCATGGAACCTCTCCCACTGCGAATGAGACAAAGCATCCGCCATGTCATTGTCCACACCCAGTACGTGCCTGGCTTTAAACAAAATGTCCTGTCGCAAACATTCCAGCACGAAAACCTTCAACAACTTGAGTACCTGCGTGTCTCCTGCTGACTCTCTGTTAACTACCTGAACCACAGCCACGTTATCTGTCCTAAAGAGTTCCTTCCTGTGTTGCAACAATGTTCCCCACGGTGTGACAGCTACCACTAGTGGAAAAACTTCGGAAATGCTATGCTTCTTCCCCCTCGTTTCCAACAGTCTGGTCATTCCTCTGCACACCAGTGACCCAGCCAGTGCAGTCCAAATCCTATGCCACCTGATTCATCTGAATAAATCTGAACATCCCAATCATAAACCTTTGGTGCTGCACCCATCTCACTAGGCCAGTGTTGTGGGCCCCAGAGATCCTTGTTTTTCCCCAAGATCTCGGTCTTCTCTCCATTGAGCTTAAGGTAATTCGCTTGCGTCCATGAGGCAATTTTACCCAAGCCCAGCTGGAGGGGGGAAATCTCAGCCGTACTCTCCATAGAAAGAGAGAAGATAATCTGGGAGTCGTCCGCGTAAGAGAACAGGGACAACCCAGCATCTTCAGCAACATCAGCTAAAGGTCTGACGTAGAGATTGATAATAAAGGGCTAAGGATGGAGCCCTGAGGTACCCCATAAGGTGAAAGATGGGTATCGGAGCTGGCTGTTGGGGAAAAGACTTGGAAAGTACGGTTGGCAAGAAATGAAATGAGCCAATTGAGGGCTAAGCCACAGATGCCTAATGATCTTAATGTTTTTACTAACATGGTGTGAGACACCGTGTCAAATGCTGCGCTTAAGTCCAACAAAATAAGGGCCACCGTGTCTCCAGCATCCAGGTGACGACGCAGTCTTTCCGTTACCCCAAGAAGAGTTGTTTCCATTGATAAGCCGGCTCTGAAGCCCGATTTGGGATGGGTGAAGGAACTTTTGTAACTCTACAAAATTGGAGAGCTGAGCGTAGATCTGTTTCTCTAAAATTTTAGAGAAGGCCGGCAGCAAAGAAATAGGCCGGTAGAGGGCAAATCGGGATCCACGTTGGCCTTCTTCAAAAGGGGGAGCACCATGGCATGCTTCCACTCTGGTGGAACTGTGGCTTCCTGTAAGGAGGCATTCAAAAGGTCCATAATTGCATGCAGAGATGGTGGCTCAAGCTGCTTGAGCACAGGGATAGGAAGAGGGTCCCTGGGCGATCCCGATTTGACGCTGTCTAGAAGACATTTAAAGGAGGCTGTGTTTAATAAGGGCCATGTGTCCAGTTTATTAGAAGGTGCACAAGGCGCCCTGTCCTGGTCAGGGTGGGTATTGTCAGCTGAGGGCAGTGCGGATGCTGGATGTGGAGAATTGGTAAATTGCAGTGGAGGGGGGCTGTCGCACTGCAAGCTCACTATTTCCGAGTATATTTTCTCTACTTTCTGAAGAAAGAAAGTAGCCAGATCCTCGCATTGCCGATTATTTAGTGTGGGGAGCCTAGATTGGGTTTCGGAGCCTGCAAGCTCCTTGACCATGCTAAATAGTGTTTTGGAGCAGTTCAGAGCACCAAAAATGGTTGTCGATACATACTCCGCACGAGCTGACCTGCAAAGATTGTGATATTCTTTTTTGGCTTTTTTATAAGCAGTTTTGGAGTCGGAAGCATAGTTTCTCCTCCAACATCTTTCCAGCGCCTTACATTTGGCCTTTTCTATTTTCAGTGTTTCAGTAAACCAGGACGCTGGAGGACGATGATTATTAACCCTTTTTTGGGAAAGAGGGAGACAGGTGTCAATTGCATTGAGAAGCCATTTTTGTACGGTGCCCGAGAGAGTACCCAACATTTGTTTGGAGATGGGCATGTTAGAAGACAGAATATTATTTAAAGCAGTCACATCTAGTTTTTTCCAGTTTCTTGTTAATTTCCTAAAAATAGGGATAGCAGATGCAGAGTTATCTGGAGATACTAGACGGAACCCAGTTATGAAATGGTCAGACCAGCATAGAGGAAGCGCTGGGGAGCAATGAATGCTAGATAAGCTGGAAAAAATAGGATCTAGTAAGTGGCCCGCCACATGTGTGGGGCCAGAATTGTGTAAATTAATGTTCGTAGCTGCCAAGTCAGAGATGAGAGTAGTACTGATGTTACATGTTGGGTCCTCCAGGTGCAAGTTAAAGTCACCCAAAATTGAAAAATTAGCAGCATTCATAAGCAGAGGGGTTATCAGACCGGGGAATGATGAGGCCCAAGGAGCGGATGGCCCGGGAGGGCGGTACACAAGTATTCCAGAGAAGGTAAACTTCGGGGTCAGGGCCAACTTGAATAATGCTGCCTCACAATTCCTGAACGGTAAATCTTCAAATTTGCACTGGTATTCTTTTTTAAAGATGATGGCAATACCCCCACCTATTTTGGAGCCCCTATCTTTCCTAACTATAGCATAGTTGGGCGGTAAGGCGGCCGCAACATCAGGGCCAGAACTCTTGTGCAGCCATGTCTCCGTAAGAAATATGGCATCTGGTTGTTCATTGACCAACAGATCAAAAATGTCAGCTTTATGCTTCGGGAGAGAGCGGCAGTTTGTGCTAAGGAAAGAGAATTCCTTGCTAGCTAGGGCGACATGGTTGCGGGGAGGGGATTTATGTTTGTTGCCCTTTGGAGTAGATTTATGGCCCAGGGTTATGTCAAGAGAGAAGCCGCAGCATAAGCATTTTTCCCCCCGTCCTCAAGATGTAACCGGGTACAGTAGGGGAGCGGTGGATTACGGTAAGCCATTAGTTGGCTAGTGGAATAGTATGGTCTGAGTGCCCTGTTTGGGCCAGGGGTCATAGCCCCTGGTCCCGGTCGGGCGCGAATGGGCGCAGACGGGCTTGCCTTTGGCGCGCGCCCGCTGCGCGAGGAGGAAGGCATGCGGTTTATGTAGGCTGCAAGCGCCGGGATGTTGACCGTCCTGCTCCGCCCCCACTAGCCCCCACCAACCAGAGAGCCTGATTTCTAAAAAGCCGGCACCCTCCACATTAATCGGGGAAACCCCGCGGTGGACCGAGGTGTGGGCGCGGTGGACCTACGTCTGGTCTAGCGTTCGGTACAGCTGCAGAAGACACCCCTCATATGAAAGCTGTATACAGAAGAACAACAAGAAACCATGTGTTAGAGGAATTGAGGAGGATCATTCATACCCCGTGTACTTTACCCCCCCCTTGATATGACCACTTACACAACAGCATAGCAGTGACATCGGGGTATTGGACCTAGGACCTCTATCCATGCAAACGTTTACACACTCTTTTCTGTGCAAAGAAGGAGACCGCAATTCATGCAGACTCTACAATAGAACAAAATACAAGATAAGGCAATAGGCAATCACTCAATGTCTCGCTCCAGAGGGGTTGCAGTTACTGCCAAAGGAGATCTCTCTTACCACATTGTGAGCCCTACCGCTGTTACCTTCACAGCGTGTCCCTAAATATGCGCAATGACCCAGTAGCGCATTGGAAGATAATGCGCGAATTCACCAGAGAGCAAATTAGCACTCAGCCGCTGTTACCTTCACAGCGTGAGTGCTTTCCCAAAGACGAGAGTCAATCCGACAGAAAGCAAATAGGAGCAAACTCAAGTCGCGGGTATGAGGGGAGCGCTCCGGCGCCTCTTCCCCCTGCCACACACACCTAAATACCTGGGGGTATCCTGGCGTCGGTAAGCAGCTCGAGTCCCGGGCTGCTGAAAAAGGCGTCAGGAAGCTGGCGGGTCCGCAATGCGGGGAAAGACGAGAAAACACAGGAACTCCAGCGGGGACAACCATCCGCTAAGCAGAAAATGCTGAAGTTGCTGACGAGATTGTCAAGCCCCGACCCTTGGAAGGGGAGGGGCTTTATAGAATCGGAGCGGACGGCAATGTCTGATCCGGTTTCCTGTCTAGCGTCCCAGGGGCTTCTGGGATTTGTAGTATCCTGTGCGCCATTCGCCCTCTGGTGGTGCCCTACGCCCCTCAGACACTGCCTCACTCACACAAAAAAAGGGGGATAGAGGAGTAGTCGACCTGTAAGCCCCACACCCCTGTTCCTGCACCGTGATCCCGACACCTGCCTGCCCCCATAACCCTACAAGCAAAATTGACGTGACCGAAAAGCACCTGTACCTCTCGGACTGTGACCTTATGTTTTGCCAGCATCATGTCTAACAGAACCTTAATCTTCAATTTCTTGTCATCTGGAAGGCACGCTATCATGGGCACCGAATCCAGTTCAATTCCTAGAAAGGAGATTTTGGTCACCGGACCCACCTTTTTTTCCGGGGTTAATGGAACCCCCGCGTCCTCCATGAGCTCCTAGAAACTTACCAGCAGCCGCTGGCAGTCCGCGGAACCGGATTCCGTGACCAGGAAAAAGCTATTAAGCTAATGTCACCTTCTCGTGACCCGTTGCTTGCATGAAAAGCCACTGTAGAAAAGCACTTGAAGAGCATCCATGAAATTGAGAACCTTATAGGGAGTGCTTTGTCCACGTACCGTGAACCTTCCATCCTTCCTTCCTGTATCTCCTTGTGTAGCTTGTCCCGCACCACCTACGGGCATGCTTTAACGGACTTCATATTTTCAGCCCAATGCCTTATCCGCAGACCTGTGTAACCTGAAACCCCACGTGAAACTCTCTTGCAAGATACAGGCATCCTCCCTGTCGGGTAGGGTCCCAACCAAAAGGTAAGTCTATCGAACTTAACCTGCGTATGAGCTTTTTCCCTGAATCCTCTGTGCCCACCCCTGATAACCTGTGTTAGCCGCTCCCACTCCCCCTGAGGTCTGTTGCCATTGCAGATTGTTGGCTCCCCACTGGGTCTCGGACGTCCCCTCGGCGTTCCCATAGCAGTTGACAAGGGGGTGCCTCCCTTCATACTTGGAGCACTCATGTCTGAATCTACAATACTCCTTGGTGCACATCCCCTTGTTGAAATCCCAACAAGCACCTTGCGTGTCTCCCTGGAATTTATTGGAATTTCTCACCCCTTCCCTGGTGGGACCAGTCTGAAAAGGCCGGTATGCTATGGGCAAACCACGTCCTGTGTATATGGTCTTGCCAAATTTCGCGGAGCCCATTGTTTGCTGCCACAGGTCTGTATCCAACTCACCCCATCTTGCTTCAGGGTCTCGAACCATGCGCGCCCTAAACTCCTCGTCTTACTGCACCCAGGCATTACCCCCAAAAGAGATTTGTGCCTTATGTATCATGTCCATATACTTAAATAAAGCTACACTCCTCTCTGGGTACTTCGCACAGTAGACGCTGGCATATATAAGGAATGCTGCCGTCCAATTCTCAATGGTCATGGGTATTCTAGACACTTCGCCAGCTCATACTCTTCTTTTGAGCCTTCTTTTGCCCTAAGTTCTCTATGCAGGAGTTTGAACATCTCTACATACCTTTCCAAATTCTCTCTTCAGTCGACAACATCAAATGGGCCCCCAGTGGCTTAGTAACCCCCATGTATGGGAGTTTCCGGATCTTGAGCTCCTTACTCTTTCCCTCCTGCATCTTCTGCCTTCCTCATATTGTCGGTCTTCCTCCCCAACGCCTGTAGTCCTATCCTTCTCCTTCGCTACACTTGTCGGCATCCCCTTATCCTTCTGTCCTCCCTCCCCATCAACACCTATCTTCCTTGAAGTCTCTTCCCCCTTCTCGCTTTGTGTCCTCTGTACCTAACTCCGTGTCCCTGACGTACCTACCGTCCTTAGACACGCTTCCTTCTCCCACTCGGACCCTGCATCTACCCCGTTGACACCATGACCGAACCTGACACCTTGGTCATATTTGCCATCTTACCTGGCCGTAAGATCGGTGCGTGTACTGAAGCCGACTGCCTTGCTAGTGTGCGTTGTTACCTTGCCCCTTGCACAGTCGTTGCCCATCCTTGCTCCCAGATCAGAACCTGAAAAACAGCACTAGATGTGGGATTAGAGCAGAGGTCTTCAATCTGTGGGGCGCGACCCCCAGGTGGGCCTTGGAGTCATGGAAAAGGGGGCGCGCATTCCCCAGCCTTACTTCCGCCTGTAATCCAACACGTTTGCTCTTCATTTTGGTTTCAAATGGTGTGCAGCTCAGGGGCCTCTCTGATTGGAGGACATCGTAAAAGAAGCCAATCATAGTGTGGCAACGTCCTGAACGACTGTCCTCCAATCAGAGACACTGATGGATATCAGGAAATGCCCGCAAAGTTTGTCTATAAAGATGCATCTTTGGAATGCTGGCTGTACTTGGTGGGTGTTCTTCTTCGTCGCTGCTGCCTTTCATTCCGTGCTGTTACTGTTCTTGGTCGGCATGGCTGCTCCTGTGTTTTCATTGGTGTCTGCTTCATCCTCGTGGCTGCCTTTGCACTGGGAGCTCCTCGGTGTTTCCCTTCCTGGTTTCCAAGGTAACGGAAGCTTTCCAGAACTTGAAGGTTAGCTTTCTCTTTACCTCTTCCCACGCCTTATCCCCCATGCCCTGGCTTTTCACCTCGCAGGCACACGCACAAATACTCATTCTTATTTGGTTACCTGATCGATTATTCACTTAAAGAACTGAGCCATGCTGGGGGGTTGAGGCAATGTATTGCAATGTGGTGAAACGTAAGTGGTGTTATCGCTGTTGTAGCAGCATGTGTGGTAAATCAACAAACCAGATTGTACATTTTATACTGCATCGGATTGGGAAAAATAGCATCACAAAAATGCAGCATGAACAAAGCCAGGAATATCAGTTGTACTGTAGAAAGCCACTCTTGGACATAGATTCAGATTTTGAATTGCTCATATTTTTCACAGAACGGTTTGCCTGTAATAAACTCTTCCTATGGGGTTAATGATCATTACTTTTCTTTATTGGTCAGCCAGGGCTGATCCGTGCTTCACCTTTTCTTTTCACCACCATACTAACTTCTGTTTTTTAACCACCATGTTTGCCTACTCCAACCACTACTCATTCTGTCTAATAATCATAGCTCCTCGATCTTGGTTTTGGGGAGACACCTGTGAATCCTACTTTTTTCACAACTAGACGACTCAACTCCCAGTTACTATTTTTATGCAAAGTGTTGTTTAAGCCCCACTTTGTCACAAAAGGATTACAAGTTTATGTATGTATATGCTCGTCCATCTGCTCACGTGCGGAGCATGCACAGTTATAGATTGTACAAGCTGCCCATTTGATATGCTGTAGGACACACATCCGGTATCCTGAGGAATATAAATAAATGAGAATTGCTTGAACGTCGTTTCATTGCCTCTCGGCACTTTCTGCACATATGATAATGACATGTAACATTGTGTAATCTGAAAAAACCTGGACTTATTTAAATACAGCTATGCATAAAATCGTCTGCATTTAATTTTAACATAGCATTTATGCCTTTGTTTACTTTAAATATCTGTCAGGGATCATTACGGCTGCTCTAGAACACATATCAAATGCTTTCTCAAGGGTGTAGCTTCCATTGGTTTAGCAGGTGCAGTGGCACCAGGTCCCATAGGCCTGAGGGACCCACTAAACCCTGATTGGAACACTAACCATTGCTGTATTTCTCAGGTTAAATAGCTGCTGGGGGGCCCATTTCCTTCCCTGCACTATGGCCTGTGGCACACTATCTACACCACTGTTTCTTCTTGTGTTTACTCTTTTGAGCTTTTACTGAGAAGCTGCAAAATTACCAGCTTTCTTCATCTTTGCATGTTTGCCCCTTTCCTGGAGCAAGGACACATTACTCATGTCCGTCCACTGCCTTTTTTTTTAGGATCTATTTCTTTCCAGCACTTTATCAGAGAGTGTCTTTTTCAGCTGGCTCTCGTGTGTCTTGCCCCTCCATGTTTCTCCCTCCTTTACATCACACACAAATTATACAGAGACAATGAATCATGCGTGTGTAAATCAACTTATAGGAAATGTTGCGTAAGACAATGAGGACTGCAAGGTGTAGGAGTCACATGTCATCCATTCAGGTAGGCATTATATTTTAAGAGTGCTTGCTCAGGAGAAGTACAAACTCAAGATTTTAAATGTAATACAGTGGTTGGCTTCACCAATAAGAATTTATTTCCACCAAAACGCACCCTTTTTAGCAACTTTACATGCAGCTCTTTGTTGTCAGTTCATAGCTCGCTGTGCTACATTAGGATTTTAACTTATGAACTGCAAGTAACAAAATGATCTCTGAACAAAAAACATAACTCACTGAGCTATCTACATAAAATACAATTCTGTGATCTGCATGGCACACATCTTTTGCAGCAGGCTGCCCTCTGTGCTATTTTTATGGTGCGTCATAACTGCGAGTAGACAAAACATCTCTCTCCAGCAGGTACATTTATCATCAGAATTATTCTGATGTTTATATTATTGCCTGAATATTGCTGGGCACCCAATAAACTGCACCAGGTGCTTTTAGTCCTGTAAAACATTTCAAAATACATCACCCCCCCCTCCCCTTCTAGGTTGGCGCCAGGTGCAGTGACACTTGCCACACCGCCCTACAGAAGACCCTGATTGATAGAGGCAGCTTGTTTAAAGCATTTTACTTGTTTCCAATAATAGCATGTTTACTACCCATTGGATATCGGAATCTGCTCGATGAGCTGGATTGTTGTATGCATTTCTGTGCCCTATATGACGGTAAACAACTTTATGTTGAGTCGAACCAAACCTATGGGAAACTTCTTTATTGTATCATGGGCCACCATCTCCCGATGTGTGGCATGTGCTACCCAGTCCCCCCCACCTGTATCCCCTGCCTAGGGGACCCACCCTTGCTGTCCTCCTCACAGACCGCATCTCCAAATAATACGTGGCCACATCCCCTCCATTCTTCGACATGCCTCATTGAGCCACAAGACCCTTCTTCTCCATAGCCTGACTGCAAATGCCTGCTGAAAAGTAGCTCCCTGTCCTCTCCCCCTCTAACATCATGCTCCTGTGGTAAGTCAATGCCTTCCGCCTTTCCTGCCTCTCCCCCACCCTGCGACGTGCCTGCAACCTCCTACATGCTGCCTGAAGGTTGCCCCTCTTCCTTCCCTCCCAACTGATCAATATCGGCAGGCTTATGCCTGCCACCACGGCCCCATGGGGCCTTCACCGGAGCTTTAATTGGGGTCGTGTGGGGCCTCTCCCCGCCCGAGGAACTCTTCAAAAGTGCCGCTTATATCCCACGGCCCCTCCCTCGCTCCCGCTCCTCTCAATGCCGGGTCTGCTCTGTGTGCAGCCCGAATACTCACCTGGGTCGCACAGGGTCTCTAGGTGGTGAGTACGCCAAAACGGTGGCCGCCACCCCACTGGAGGCACTCTTGACTGGCATTGCCAACTGCGCGGCCGAGCTCGCGACCGCCAGTAAATCCAAATGCCTGGCCTATCTCAGCAGCCTGAGCGCTTCTTCCACCCGTGCATCATGCATAATACTCTGGGCTAAGCAGGATGCCAATGGAAAAGATGTACGTCCCAAAAATGCTCCCACACTAACACTAACCCTACTCTCCACCCAAACAAAGTATCAGAAAATTTCCCTACACTGACCAGGGCTGCCACCGTGTACACCTGCCAACAAAAAGGTGGATGGCAGCCCAAAATGATGCACTATATACCCTTAGGCTCCACCCCTCACAAACGGGCTTTCGCCCCCGCCAGGGTACAGAGACCGCCCTGTTAACGGTTGTGGAAGAATCAAGAAAGATCCTGGACGCAGGAGGCTCCGCTGCCATAATTCTCCTCGACCTGAGCGCAGCCTTTGACACAGTGAATCATCAAACTTTGATGCACCGTCTCAGGAGCATCGGTGTGTCGGGCACCGCCTTATTATGGCTCCAATCTTTCTTAGAAGACAGACGTTTCCAGGTCTTTGAAGGCGACACCCGCTCTAAACTCGTCCCCCTCCAGTGTGGAGTCCCTCAGGGCTCCTCCGAGTCCAACCCTTTTTAATATTTATATGTCCCCACTGGTGGATATTACCTCCCCCTTCGGGATCCACACAGTGACATGCACCGACGACACTCAGCTTGTCGTCGCACTTAACCAGAGCGACAAGACGCCTACCGACCTCTGTTCTTGCCTCGAAGAAGTGGCAAAATAGATGAGCCTATCTCATCTGAAACTTAACAGCGGCAAAACCGAACTGCTGCTGTTAGGCAACCACTTACATTTTAAATCAAACAGTATGTGGCCATCCTGTATGGGTCCAGCACCATCCCCAAAAACAGAGATCAAAAGTCTTGGCGTTTGGTTAGACCAAGAACTATCATTCAAAACACAAGCCAGGAAGACGGTAGCATCTTGCTATGGGCTGTTAAAAATGCTTCGTAAGGTGCTTCCCCTCCTACCCAGCCAAGCCAAAAAACTGCTGGTCCAAGCTCGGATTCTGTCCCGAATAGACTACGGCAACGCCCTCTACTTAGGCGCCCCTAGCAGTTATGAAACTTCAGTCCGTGCAGAATTCGGCCGCAAGGCTGCTTACTGGGACCCCCAATCGGTGCTCAGCAAGACCTTCATTGCGTGCCCTCCATTGGCTCCCGGTACAGGAAAGGATCCATTTCAAAGCCCTGTGTGTAGCTCATAAGTCTCTGAGAGGAATCGGACCACCTATTATCAAAAATCTGATCCGCCCCTACAGAGCTAACAGAAGACTACGCTCAGATGAGCTTCACTTAACAGTAACACCCAAGATCAAGAAAGCCAGAAGCGGGGGACGGCTCTTCTCCTACAACGTTGCTAAACTCTGGAATGCCCTCCCTCTGAACCTCCGCAAAGAACCCAACCACCTCACGTTTCGAAAACATTTAAAGACCTGGCTCTTCCCGTAGAGGCGTGCTGCACTCCCCTGTGGTTACTGCTACAGCGCTGGGATGCCTCCGGGTAGCCATGCGCTTTATAAGAACCTTTTTCATTTCATTTCATTAGGCAACATCCTTTACTGGATGTAGCCCAGTCGTCTAGACTGTGCCTGATTCCCCAATACCCCTGGGGGGCAGACCTCCCTTCGGCCGGCTGTCCCCCAAAGCCCTATTTGGAACCAGTGTTACAAGGCGGCGAGACAGCTTTGACTGGTTATGCTCTTGCTGTAGAGATCTGGGATACCAGAAAATAATGGGCTGTGTCAAGGAGGTGCCTTTGGTGAGAACTCCTATAGTAAAAGAGAAATAGAAAAATGACTTTGTGGTACATTTTATATAAAAGATCTGTATTATTAATATTTTGCATACTGTTGATTGCTTTTCGGATATTCAATAGAGCAGGTCATCTGTAAGAAAAAAGCTTACATAGGAAGTCTGTAACACTTGGTTTGATTTTCGCTTTTTACCAGTTTAAAAAGTGCATGGCTTTTACAAGTGGTTTACGTTTGTTAACATGGATATTCAGTCGTGTGATTTTTCAACCTGAAGTGAAGAGTTTGCATTTTAAAATTTAGAAGCCTAGATGTGCAGACGTAAGCTGTTTGGAGACGCTCTCACTTGAAGTAGTACTAGGTTTAGGTTTCAGATGGCTACATACCGGAAGTGGCCCCAGGCATCGCCGCTCCCTTCCTGTTCATGTGTATTCAATCTTCGAGCGAGCCTTGGTCGAGCACGCACAAAACCCGAACGTCTTAAGGATTTAGATAAAAATGCGTCCGTTTAGGATTTCTGCATGCCGCATGGTGCAATAAAGGGTCAACCATTTTCTTTATTAAAAAGAAGTAAACCTTCAACTGGAACCAGCAGAGACCTCCGGCACCATCTAATTAGCATAAATTCTGTACGATTGTCTCAAGTCCCAACATGGCCTGCATTCTATAACTTCATTGAGAATTGGGGTGTGCTTTAGAGAGATTTCGGCGTCTGAGGCAATGTTAAAATGATTTCAGCCAAGGTTCTGTGCCCTTCTTCACTTATGACTCCGATATTCCTGAACTAATTTTGCAGAAGGGTAGCTTCATTGCCCGCGTTTTGAAATCTCAAGAAAGGCGCTGCATTGAGGACTGAAGCAGAGTCAATAATGGTGCATAGCATGTACACACTTAATCATTCCTCTGAAGCAGCGTGCATAAATAATTATACATTTGCAGACAAACATTCTGTAACTGCATGCTTTGAAATAGTATGATGTGCAGACACGCTTATTGAGTGGGCATGCAAAAATAACAGCACACACACGCTCAGTTGTTATTCACCAGTACAGTGGCACACTCAGACACATATGCTTTTGCCTATAATAAGACGATGCAGAGCAATACATATTCTTTGTCTGGTTTTTGGTTCACAGTGAGCTGAACACCTAATGTATGTGGGCATTTTGACTATCGTAATCTTTGACACCTTTCCACTTGTGGTCGCCAAAGCCATGAACTAGTGCAAGAGTTGCACTATTACAGTTACGGAGGCTCCTCCTTTCAGGACGCCTTGGAACTATTTCGGTGCTACTCATTGAAAGGAGAGGAAGTCTTCATCAAACCCTGACATAGATGAAGGAAACTGCTCCCCTTCGTAATACTGAAGCGAGGCTTTGTCGTGCAATGCATCGGAACCTCAATTTACACCCCAGTTGAGCGGTAGAATTGCTTTTCAGTGAAGGGCCACGCACCTTCTGGCCCTGACCCTGTTATCTCGCTTTTGTTTATTAACCAAAGACAAATTAATGGTCCTAATTCAACTGCCTTCATTTTGCAGTGGGATAGTTAGGGGAGCAAGCTTGTGAAAAGGAGGCAAGACACAAGTTTATACCTTAAGATACACAAGTTTCGAGTACGTTCACGTCTATTTTTTTTTTTAATAGTAAACACTAAAAAGTGCCTATTGTGAGATCATGGGAATAAGAAAGTATGCACGTAAACATATTCGCAGTTTTTTGATGCCTTAGGAGCTCAGGTGTTAAAACGGCTCAACTTAAAAAATGGGCATTTCCAGTGGGCAGTGTTAACCCCATTAAGAAAGCATGGCTGAAGCAGATTATAATTGCACTATCCAAGCAAAAACATTTTTTTTTGTTTTCCACATCAATGGTGATGAGACGGTTTCTTATTACCAGGTTTATTCAAATGGACTGCCGCTTAACTTTAGCACAATTAAAATAAGCCAAGACACACGCTTCCTATATGCATTGTTTTTAGGTCGAGCCTAGCGCAGCGCGCATGCGCTGCTCTATGGAAGGCTTCTTGTGAGCACTCCAAACGCACTCCAAACTTCTCCGTGTGGGTCTGACGCCTCCCACACATTGGATTGGCCTTTGCGTGTGTCTTTCAATAATGAAAGTACGCGAATGGCCAAAGGCGGGTGCATGCCCCACCTCCTTTCCAATGTGTCACTCCCACGGTGTTTTGCTCTCGGGAGCGAGCAGCGGCGCGCAGGGTGGCAGCTGCATTCCTTCCACAGCGGGTGCCTTTAACAAGGCTGTTTACGATTATGTGCGCTTCTGGGAGGGGTCAGGGGGTGAGGGCTTGTCTCTTCATCTTATCTCGTCACATTTGCAGTGCAGGCAAAGACCTAGTTCAAAAATCAGATGCTTTCCGAGAGCGCCTGTTCGTGCCCCACCCCCCTCCCCCCCCGCTTGCTGCTTATTTTCTTCTTTTACCCCTTGGCATTAAAGTGGCAAAGATGAAAGACTGCTCCATACATTGTTCACTGTTTTAATCACAGTTCTTTCCAATGAACTAAATCCTTGTTCAAAGCGCTATTTGCTCTACACTGTAAAATGTTTTGGATTTAAATGCGCAACAAGCGTCTGAAGTCTGGCAATTCATATATTTAATTGTTTTTGGAAGGAAATCCCTAGCCACTGCTGTACTGCTTGGCCAAGCATGTGGCCGAGAGCTGGGCCTTCGAGCGGGTGTAGGAGTGCTTCAGCCCCATCCCTGAGCCCGTGCAGCGCAGCATGATCTACTGGAGCTTCTCCCGCTCCAAGCGGACCCTACATGTACTCCTCCTTTATATAAACACTCCTATGTATAGCGCCTAACCACTGCTGCAGATTCACACCAAGCAGCGCTTCAACAGTCTTCCCACACCTCCTTCCACTCATTCTTTTTCTGCTCGCCATTTGTTACTTTTGGCGCAATATTTTTTTACTATTGCTTCGGCTCCTCGGTTAAGAATGTTGTGTTTTTTAGCTTTCCAAATACAACACGCTCAGCCGATGGCATATTTAGCTTACAAACACACAGCTTATCTCGATTCCCTCAGCTTCTGTGTTGGGAATATTGGTGTTTTTTTTGGCTTTTCTAACAAAACGCGCCTAGCTGTCGGCTTTTATAGTTTACACACACAGACGGAATCTGATCGTCTTTCTCCTATCTCGTCATATTTGCTGTACAGACAAAGACCAAGATCAAATGTCAGATGCTTTCTGAGGGCGCCTGGTCATGACCCAACCCCCTTCCTGCTTGTTGCTTCTTTTCTTCTTTCTCCCCTTAGTAATAAAGTGGCAAAGATGAAAGACTGCTCCATAGATTGTTAACTGTTTTAATCACAGTTCTTTCTAATGAATTAAATCCTTGTTTAAAATGCTATTTGCTCTGCACTATAAAGCGTTTTGTATTTAAAGGCGCAACAAACATCTCAAGTCTGGCAATTCAAATATTCAATTGTTTTTTAAAGGAAATGCGTTTCGCTGTCAATATAAATGCAGCAAACGCCTATAACACTTTAAATAAATACTTCTCAGTTCGATGCTATAAAGTGCCTAGTAGTGTCAAAGCTTCCACATTAAAGAAGAGTAGATGTTGCAGCACCAGGATAATGTGCTGAATGGCTAAATACTTCTACGGTCCCAAAGGCGAGACCTATTGGCTATGCCAATGCTTGTTTTTTATGTGAAAGCCTACAACTGGAAACATGATGTCCCTTTGACTTGGGGTCCGCACGTCCTTCTTACCACTGGACAGTACTGAAAAGACACTTGGCTTTACCTGTCTCTGCTGCTCTCTAATGCCTCTGTCGTTACCCCTTGGAGTCCTAGTAGGAGCATATATATCTGCTGCAACTCGGGTCGTGGGCACAAAGTACATCTTCAACTTGGAAACTTACTAAGAGTCATTCATATACAGGTTCCTACAATCATTTGTCTGAGAGTTTTTGCTGCTGGGGTTGCACAGATTTCCATTGACACAAAAAGCAATATTCATTAGCTGCATTGCACTTTCCCATGCCCTCACAGTCTGTTACCATGTGACCTACATTACGTACAGTTATAACTGAAGCTAAGCCAAGAACTGATGCATCACTCGCAAAGCCTGACGCACAAACATGACTCGCACACTCTTGAACCCCTATCACTGAAACTGCCTTCTGCTTTCATTCTGGCTATTGATAGTTGAAGCAAACACAAGGAGATGATGACAGACACTCACCCCCAGTCAATATTAGATCTGGGTTGAATCCATCATTGTTCTTTAGCTCACTTCGCCACCCCAGTTCAGATACAACTATATGAAAATCAGTCTTGACCCTGTTCCTCATGGGAACAGTCCAGCCCGAACTGCCAAGCCAGGTCTTCCCTGGACCGGAAACAAGCCTCCTGGGACCGGTTTCGGGGTATTAATAGTTGAATGCCAACAAGTGTGCCATATGTTCCAGTCGCAGTGCAGGTCTGGGGGAAATTTTAAAACATGGAGGAAAACATTTGCTGTAGTCAACACCATCTTGGAGAATTTGTTTAAAATGTATCTTTTTTGCATTTTTTATTAATGACCTACGTGATTTGCTCTTCTGTATTTAGTTACTTAATTTCTTTCACTGCAATGCCTTATTGCCTTGATTGCTTCATTTGGTGGCGAAGACAGAAGCAAAGTGATCAACTTGCTCCCTGTCCCTCACATCTTGTCGCCACTGAATAAAGAAATCACTCAACCAAGTAAAAGAAAAAAAAAAGGCATAAAGACATTATGGAGAAAGAAACAACCAGAATCCCCACTATTGGGCACAGTACTCATAGTTGCCGCTTCTTTATTTACAAGAGAGTCAACCTTGGTCACCGTGTAGACAAACAGTTAACTGCATCAGACCCTGTCCTGATGAGACCCCGATAAACAAAATGTCGGAAGACATGCACTTCTTATGTCAGGGATCATACGCAATAGAATGATGGAATAGTCACTTCATGGGCTAGATGCAACACAGCAACTACTCTGTTTGTTCAGCATAAGCCCCAATCCTGGTTGTAGGGGGAAGCTTCATTTAAGCACATTGTTTTATCTTTCCCTTAACGTTTTAAAATGGACTGAGAACGAAAATTGTTTTTTTGGTGTTACTGTTCACCACAGGGAACAAGGTCACAATACATGGTTTAAATTATAATTTGGGTTTAATAGGAATACTTACTTGGTTTATAAAAAGATTATGTACAATCTTGGAAGAATCGAAGATATAAATATATGAGACATTAAAAACGTAACTTTTAGGGCTCCTGTCAATTCTGTAAAATATTTTTGGAATTTTGATACTTGGTTATAAATGCACATGCGCTTATGATGCAGGAGAATGGATCAGAGGTTTCACAACAACAAATGGGTGTCATGGGCTTTCTATTTTGTATCATTGGCCTAATCCATTTGGTCTTTAAAAAGAAGGCCACTCACCCCTTTTTATATAGCATTTAAGAAAAGTGGTTATCTCTTGGACTCTCCCCGGGAGTAATTCACGTTGATGCCTTAAGCAGTCTTAACTGGCATGAACTTGAACTACCTGCAGTAGAATAGGGTATAAATAATAGTCAAAGAAGCTAAATATTTTACTATGTGGTGGGTAGAAGTAGTTCAATTTCAAGCAAAGTAGAACATTGTTTGTCTCTGGCTTCCAGGCTGTGCCTGCAAAGTTCAACTGATGCTAGTCCTTTCAAGCCAGTAACTTGTATCATATGGAAAGCGTAGGGGCCTTTAATGTAAGTACCGGGCAGATGCATTGGAAGAGTGGAAACTTAGCTGGTGGTTGCTCTCACCTGAGCTGGAAACAAGCCTGAATTCCTGAACACCTTATGGCAGGGAGTGGTGGCTATTAAACTACCAGGTGAGAAGGGGAGCGGGCTTGACCACTTGAAGACATGCCCAAGGCCCAGCTGACTGAAGATCTGCATGGATAACAACAAAGCTCAGAGATCACTGAGAAGCCTCAAGATCCCTGTAGCCCAGGGATGTGGAGGTGCAGAGATAATTTCCTGCATCAGCATTCTTACGGTTCACATATCTGCCCTTTCCCAGTCATAAAAGAACCAGGAGTTATTGAAATTTCATGCCTTGACATGTCTGGAACGGTATCTGGAATCTGCCATCCCAATGTAAAAACCATTTGAACAATCCTAACCCTTATGGTGCTGGAGATACTGTCATTTAAAGTTGTGTTTATACTTAAACCTAAGGTCTAATTCCATGGTGGTACTTTTGAATTCTTGGGTCCCGTGGGTGTTCCCTATATCACTGCTGGAAAATGTTGAGCAAAGGTGGCCATTTTTCAGATTTTGGCACCTTAAGTTTTGTACCTCTGGGAACAGTATAGTGGATGCGGACACTGTACCACATAACCCCTACTCCCCATTACGACCAGTTTGGCTTTTAACGTAGTTTGAAAGTGACACTGTTCCAACTGAACTCTGGTTACCAGATCCCCGATAGCAGCTCAGCTGGTTAGTCAAACTCTTGGCACCTTAAAACAGCACCATTGATTCTACCAGGTATGATCCTTCTTGGCTGGCTTCCGTTTTTTTGGGGGTGAATGAGGGTTTTTTTTTAACTGGAAATTCAACGGCTGTGTCTTGAGCCCACTGAATTGTGCAGTCACAGAGCCTGACACTATTGAACGGAGGGCCGAGGAAATCATAGCAAAGCTGCAAATTGTGCTCTTTTTGTCTTGCATCATTTTTTTATTACTATAGTACGTTATCTGAATGTTCCTTGTTTTCAAAGTGCATGTTATTGTCGTGCCATGATTTTGGGGTAAAATCTAAGGACTTCGTTAGACGATCCAAGTTATTTGGTGTGATAACTGTACCCAGGAAATGCCCATACTATAGGATAGATTATTATTGAGTGCAGTGTTACTGTATCATTCTGTGGTCCGCATCTCAGACTGGTGGATAACATCACAATAATGCATGTTTTCTCCTGTTCTGACATGCAAAACTGAAAATGTGCATTACTTTCCCCAATCGAATTCCTCCACGTTTTCACATGCAAAAATCATGCAGTAGAAAAACTGGCACGGCATGTTAAGTTCCACAAAACACAGAATCCTGATTCAGTACAAATCCCCCCCTCCCCCCACACACACACACACTGAATCTGAGCATTTGCAACCACAAAAATTAATTGTACCTCTGGCCTCCGGTCCTCTCTTCCCGCCTGTGACGCTCATCATAGGTGTTAGTGTTGTAAGCAGCAGAAGTGAGCATATTAATTATTTTGTCAATCGAGTCAAATATTTTTCTGGCACTGTCGATGAGAGGATTGGGACTGTGGTATGGAGCATGGCAGGACATGTGTGCCGAGATATATGGAGCATTGGCCATTTTCCGAGGGCACTTTTGTGGGCAAGGTATACTCCTGTACCTCAGGGACCAACTGACTCAAGTGGTGCACTTAAGACCTCCTGATCTTGCTGGGGACAGTGGAAATGGACAACTGGTCAAGGCAAACGGTCCCTCTGTTGCAAGAGCCTCAAACACATTTTATGGTGAGAACTGCTTATGACCATGACCCCAAGATATTAATGAATAAAATAACTGTTCAGCATTTACGTTATCATATACATTTTTCAAATTTTCATTTTTAAAGTTGAACACTCCCAACCTGACTCGCACAGTCTCACTCTGTAGCTACTGTGCTCCGTTGTGTGTGTCAATGTCAGTTTCCAAATTGACAACCTGACAAAGCAGGTGGCTTTGCTGTATGGTGATTGGTCATGTTGGAGGCTATGTGGTGTCAGTCAATGTGTGAATAAGCATGGGGCATTGTCATTGGTTTGGCTGAATGCCACTTAAGGGGACTGTAGCTCAATGGTGCTGCCTTGCACCTGCACTATGCAGAAGGCAGCTTTCCCATACTCCAAGGCTTCTGAATCGTGCTAGCCTGGGCACCTTGTCTGTGAGCTACTTGCTTGCAGTTTGCGAGCTACAAGTATCTCCCTTCATTACTGTGTACATTCATGGTCAGTCTTTTATGTCTGTCTATTCTCTTTGTGTGCATCATACGGTTTAGTGTACTGGAAAACTCACTGGTAGACTTTGACAAGGCTGTAGTCATGACACCCACTGGATCCGGCTATAATGCTGTGCTTTGAAGAATTTGTGGATATTATGGAGAGCAGGAATAAGCAGGGCATAGAGTACAACAGGATCAGGTAAAATCGCAGTAATAACTTTTACTGTGTAAAACTTACAGTAGGGTAGTTGAGCTTGTCACAACTTCAAGAAGCTCCATTGATGCTATTCTCAAAAGAGGACCGTGTGCGTGTAATTCAGAATTCTTTGAATTTCAAGAATTTAGGCAGTTTTTTAATGGAGATCCTAAGGATTGAAAAGAATGGCACCTTTACTCGAATGAGTTCAGTACGTGAGAAACCTACATTTAGAAGTGATATGGTGCAGATAATATAGGCAAATTATTTGTATTGGGTACATCCAAAGCACGTTTGTCCACAAGTGGTTCCTTATAGTTATCTGAGATACAGAAAACAAAGACATGGACTTTGAGGTATTTTCTAAAATTTTGTACAGGGGCATTCCGCAGCTTGGTGCCCACTACATTAGTGGTGTGCCAGATTGGGCAATCCTTGATAGAGACAACACGTCTGGTGGGGGCATGAAACTAAACCTCACATTATGTACCCTGTGTCCAGTTTGTTCTAAGGCTTTATATGTTGATGCTTTGAAAATGGATTTTGATTTGATTTTGAATTTGGTTTAACTTTATTGCTGCCTTTTCTTTCAGGATGGCGGAACCTCGCTTTAACAATCCATACTTTTGGCCCCCGCCTCCTACCATGCCAAGCCAGGTAAGCCAGGTGTTTCCCTGCTCTTTCTCTGTCTCCTTCCTCAGAGATCTCTCTCTCGTTCCCTTATAATTGAGGCTTCCGGTTTCCATTACTACTGATTTTTAACATAGAAATAAAGACCGATATCAATCTGTTTCCCTGTTGGCTTTTGTTATATAAGAAAACATTTGAAAAAATACAGAAATGAGGTTTTAATTTAAGTGTCTCTCTTTTTTCTCGGGTGAGTGCCAGATCAGTAGTTACACATATAGAGAGCACAGAGAGCTTAAAAACATGTATTATATTTCCTATTGTACCTATACAGCTGCAGAACTGCACATGTTCTACTACTGCAACACTAATGTTTACAGGCGATAACATGGTTTTAATTTATATGGTTACTTAGTGTACTAAAACACTAGCTATGTCAATGTGTGAGTACAATTAGCAATTAAGTAAATGTGGAGATATACCTGTTGCAACTTGTTTTTTCACCCATCGAAAAATAATTAGGGATAGTTACCCTAAAATTAAAAGAATTTGAAAAATAAGGATGAAAAATCCAATTTAACATTATAAAATCTTAAGACGAGGAGCCGTACTTATTATGGTAGTGAGTGCTTGGTCCTTTTTTCATTTTTTTATCTATGTGACATCAAGCACAACAAAAGTCTGGAACCTGAGAATTGCAGACCTCTACTTACTTAGTACTAACTGCGTCTGAACTTTCACTATTCATTGAGACGGTGGCCCAGTTGTGCTTACACCTTTGATTACCAATATCAATGCATCTTCTTGACCTGTCTTCTACTGAAGACCAGCCTTTGACATTGTTTACACACATTTTGGCTAGGAAGCAGCCCTCCTTATAGAGCACTGTGACTCTGATTGTGATGGTATCCTGGTATAGTCTTGCATATAGATGTGTAAATTAGGCTGAACATTTTCAGTTTTTGAGTCACTAAAACTATAAGAAACAAAGCGTACAAAACAAAGGATTTGGGGAAAGCAAGTATGGTTTGCCTCGGTATGCGGTCATCAGAATTGGGAATGCCAAGGAAAGACATCAGAAGGGCTGTAGTTGGATTGTTTACCGAGTCAGAACCATGAACCTTGGGGATGCCTGGAGCTTTTCTACCTGCACCCTTAGTACCCACTGGCTTGGATATGTGCTGGTCTTGCAAAGTTAGGGTGCACAAATTTGGTTTTGATTTATAGGTAGTTTCTACCCTTCTCCTACTAATAGCTGGCTTCATGGCAGGTCTCCTTTTATATGGCCGGCAACATTAGTAGCTGCATCCCAGAGAGTAGACCACAGTAGGCACTCCGTGAGCAAGAACACCTTACAGCAGAAGACATTTATTTGTATAATCGTGTCTAAAAAGCAGGTGAAGGGATTCGTTTTTACAAGTTACAATTGATTATTCTAAATGTTATGATTTTTGGGAGCATGTTCCAAATTTGATACCAAAGCTAGAAAAAGCAGGTTTAGGGAGTATGTCAAGTCATTTACTTAATCCTGTTGGTAGAGGGAAGGACTTGGCAGTCCCCTCTCTGCTTTCGTACTCCGTTCCCTCTAAAATCCCCTTTTTTCCTTTGTTTCTTTTGAACCCCCAGCTAAGTTACAACACCGCAACCATTTGCCAGGGAATGAGGAACAGGTTCCCCACAGACAACAATCTTTTAGGGGAAAAGTTGGAGCTGCAGGATTCCAATCTCCAGTTTTCGGTAAGAAACTGTCTCCTCTCATTTCAGAACCTGCGGATAGGTATGAAGCGACGTGCGGCTAACATGGTCCGCTGGTCGTGTACAGGAATGGTGGAAGATTTGGGACACGGTGTTGAGTTGCACAAAAAAATTATGATTATTGACAACAAAGCCAGACGCACAACAGTGGTACATATCACTGTGCTGCAGGTGACACAGAGGAGGCCAGCAGTGGGTCTGGCACCAAAGGTGGTCCAGCCCTGGTGTATCTCATGAATTGGGTCACCTCCTCAACAAATGGGCATATCAACTGACTGAGCCCATTAATAGAGATATGTGTAATTCTGTTTACAGTATGATTAAGTATGGCCACGAATGGAGGCAGTGGCTTGTAAGACTGGGGAAGCTTGTTTGCTTCATCGAATAAATCCCACATTCTTATACATTCCAACTCAGAGAAAGATTACCATTTTTCTTTCCTCATCTACCTTTCCCTGATGTTGGGGAATACGGTTGCATGGGTTTCAGCTGTGGTAAAGCAGTCTTTTTCTGCACTTTGGTATCTTCGTTTTATGCTGCTACTGCAGTCAACGTCCTAATCATCTTTGTGTACAATCTATAATTTTCTACACCTGGTGACTTTGGGGGTTAATTTCTTGTGTGTATTATGAGGCATTCGTCCTGCCAGTTCTCTCTGCCCTTCTTAATACCTGTGCTTTCACAATCAGGGTAGGACTAACACCTTAAGCATCTATTGCTAAATAAATTTCCATGTGGCTTGAGGTCCCTGGAGCTATTTTCTTTTTTACATCGCTAAATAACATTTTCTCTCCTATGTTCTTCATGAATCTTTGCTCTTAACTCCGTAGCCATCCACGACAAAAACTTCAGCACCTTTGGAAAAGGTGCTTAAAATGGAAAGGTGGAGCTGCCTGGTTCAGACACTCTCCAACACTAAACCCTTTCATCAGACAAATAGCACTGCTCTACCTCATTTGCTTATCACCTGCAGAAAAGGACTCTTTAGTCTGGCCTCCATCTGAGTGGATTTCTGCCTTTCATATTCAAGAATTGTGCAGTCCTTACTTGAGCTCAACTTAAGTATGCAAATTGTCCTGGGTATCTTTGGTATAGTGTGTTTTTCAATTTTGTGTTTTCCATCAATTTCAGTGTGCTGCAGTTTGAAAAATAGTTGGCATTGGTATTTGGATTTTACATGTGCCCACATTTTGACATACCTCGCATAATAATGTTGAGCCCAAAAAATAGTTTAGCGGGCGTTTTCGAAGAGGAACCAAGTGAGTGTCGTCTTGTGGGCATACTCGTTATCAGACTTCCATTATCAATTGGAACCACGCACTCACCAGCGAGTGCCCTTGGTTTGACTCCATCTTGAAATTTGTTTTCATCCTCACCTTCTTTTGGAACATGGCTTTGAGAATTTTTTAAAACGCATTGTTTCTTGGTGCAATGATCAGTTGATAATAACAAAGTGACGGAAATAAAAGATGCTGTGACTAGAACGTTCCATTCTAGCTATACTACCCACAGTGCGTCTTCCACGTTCTAATAGGAAACACATTTGATGTATACAATCTCTGTTAGTCACTAGTGACTATCAAAAGAACTGTGGTTGGATAGTTTTCATCTCCAACCTCTCGAGTATGAAAGTTTGATTTCCCTATGGGAGTTGTCTAAGAACTGGGAGCTTCCATGATGATGTCAACTGATGAAGGGGTGTTTATAGGGGAGTACTTGGCCACAACTCTGAGATAACAGTACTCCTTGGAATGGCAATATGACTTCATAATTTAAAAATTGAGGTCCAGTCATACAGGACCCTTTTGCCCAGAAATGGCATATAGCAGCATACATTGAAGCTCATTAGCCTCTTCTAACAAGAGTTTATGCCATATCCTCATTTGGTGCAACCTACCCTAAATTAATACAGTGCATTTTCATTTCCCACTGCTGCTGAAATTCGTCAGTCCTCAAATGTCATAGTATAGGGACATAACTTCCTGCCAAAGAAGGAATCACTTGATTGGTCCCTACAACCTTTTTCAATGTCTTCAAGACTGCCAATTCAGAAGACTTCACCTTGCATATTCTCTGAGGCAAACACATTTCTCCTTATACAAACATCCATGTTTTCTTTGGAAGATGTGTTGGGGAACTCCTAACCAGTCCTTGATTAAGGAAACTCCAGTTTGTAGAAGATAATGGTTTCCAGTCAAGAAAACATAATGGATTGAAATGATAGCGCTGAAGTAATTCATCAAGAGTCTGTATGTGAGATGTACAGCTTTCACACGTGCATGACCTTTACCATCTGATAAAATGGTGGATCATACAGAGAATATCATTGAGCTCTGAAATATCGGTAGCTGAATGCCACAAAGGAGAGTGCCACATGTGTAACTGTTCAGATAAGAAAAGCTCCTGCTATCTGTTGTGGGTCAGCATCGGATTTGGTGACGGTACCACCAGGTAAATTGTTGTGCTCGCTGCACTAAGATCAGTATGGACTTTGAAGCTGATTTGCCCCATATGTGGACACAGCAAATCACTCTGGCTTAGAAACTGACAGAACCCAGTAATCAAAGCTACAGAAGTTCTTCTGAGGAGGTCAGCTAAGATTAGTAGATTTGGGGTGGGAAGTCAGCAATATGCAATGAGGGTAGCCAGTCCAAGGTTTAAGAAACCTTCCACCAGAGTGTCCTGCTCAAAGTAAGATTTTTGGCATCACACACGTATGAATGGCAGTTGGTGCAGACAGATTGGTACAGTGTTGAGGGAGGAGTTGTATATGCAGTTTGACAAACCCTCCCATCGACCACTCACTACTGAGCAAGGGAATAGATTCAAAAACCTGCAAGCTATGGTAGACGTCCTGTTATAAGTGTTCTATATGAAGCCACACATTAAAAGCTAGTAGGTGTGATGTGTTATTAAGAAAATGCTTGCGTTTTGCATAAGATGCATTCTGTTTGTGTCCGACTATGAATGTATAAAACTGAAACTACATAGAACAGTGTTATTAGCGAGGCTGTTTGTATACCACAGAAGGAATAGCACCATGTCTGTAATAGGTATGGGTAAGATATATTTTTTAGTTACTTTTTTATACTAAAACATTATTAGATATTATATTAAACAAGAACATGTTACCATTATGTATTATAAGAAAAATAAATATATAAATGTAAATAACAATATATGAATGCAGTCTTTGAAAGCCGCTTGTATTAACAGTCCACTAAATTCTCTGAAGTGCAAAATACATAGAAAATCATATTAACAACAACTTGTGTTACTATTATGGTTAATAGAATATTGTAAAATCATTCTAAAGATATTTTTAATAAAGAAAATAGGTGTTCAAAATTAAAGAACAATAATGACCATGTGTTACCAATTAGCAATCTATATTAGTTTTACAAGTAACATGTTAAAAGAAAAGCAAGATTCATCTATATTGTAATAATACATAAACAGTGTTAGTATGAATCTTTAAGAATAATCATTCCTAATCAAGGTGGTTTTGGAACAACTTGATAATATATGTTACTATATATATATATATATATATATATATATATCATATATAGTAAACTTTATTCGATTTGATGAACAAATCATAAAAGCATATAAATAACAAGTCATTCATAAAATATCTCACAAGGATACATTTCACTAAAACAGGCTATGAGAGGGTTACCACATACATGATTCAACCACTTAGACTAGGTATTGTGGGGGAATGACAAAAATACCTCAAAACTTCAGTCCCCCCTCGTGATTCTTAGCTTTAGAGCAGCTCTTAAAACGTTGACCACACAAAAAAGAGTAAAAACATCAGATGACAATTTTAAAAACGACAAAGCTATATGAGCCTGCCTAAATCTAACTTTTCTTAACAGGCCCTTCAAAAACATTTTTCTGGGGTAGGCGTAATACGGGCAGAGAAGGACTAAATGAAGGGTATCCTGTGGAGACCTATTGTGCCAGCCACAGGGCCCTCTCTCTTCTGGGTTTATGATAAAACCTGCCGGTACCGCCAATAAATGATGAATAAAATTTAATCTAAAACGAGTAATTAAAAATCTATCATGTGCACTCGTCATTAGTGTTAAATATGGTTCTATGCCCTGAGTTGTTTTAACTAGAATATGATCTCTCACTGTATGTTTAACAAGTTCAGCGGCTTCACGTTGCGCCATGGCAAACTTTGAATACAGAACTTTGATATCACCCTTATCCTTGGGTCTTATTGTATCCGGTTTGGAAAACAGATCTGCACGCCCTAGTTTGGTAAAAGAATCCCTAACCTATTTTATCCAGGGGATTTTCGTAGCGTGGTCTAAGGAGAGACAGTCCTGAATTACCAGCCTTGTCAGACCCGCCTCTACAATTGTCCAAATCTTCAGCCAACATAGTAGGGGCTTAACTGCCACCAGGTCTGAAATATATTTGACCCCCAGTTCTTCGTGAACACTAAATGCCGGGATACTATGTGGGACCTTCAGTAAACGCCTCCAGTATTTGTTCTCCTCCCTCTGCAAATTAGTAGTCTTGACGAATCCCCACACCTCACTTCCATACAGAACCTTGGCGCAACAGATTGAGTTATATAACTTTAAGATCATACCCGGAGTCCAACATCCTAGCCTATGTGCAAAATTTGCAATAGAACCTGTAGACCTGTTCAGGGCCAGGCACTTTTCCTCTAATAAATGTTTAAAATTCAAGTGAACATCAAAAAACATGCCCAAATATGCAAAGGCTGGGACTTTACCTAGGGTATATGAGCCTATGGTATAATTGTAAGATTTGCTTGGCTTCTTCCCCATTTCCATGACATATGATTTTGCAAGATTAGGGGACATATCCAAGTTTTCCATAAACCTCACAAAACCATCAATTAAAAGCTGCAAACCATGTGGGGTACGGGCGAGGAGCACCGTGTCATCTGCGTAAAGCAGAACCGGAGCCACTCTTGCGCCTATTCTAGGCAGGTCTGCTTTAATCTCGCGCAAAGTGGCGTCTAGACCGTTAATATATAGGGTAAACAAAAACGGCGCTAAAATACATCCTTGTCTGACCCCACTTGAACACTTGAAATGATCCGTTACCTTCCCATCGTGTGTGTATCTAACAGCAGCTCTAGTATTGGAATGCAGCGATTTGAAGAATGTTTATTATTGCCGGGTCCACCCCGAGATCATCCAGTATTGCCCACAATTTACTGCGATTCACGCGGTCAAAGGCCGCGGTGAGGTCCATAAAGGCTAGGTATAACGCCCCAGACTTGGCTACTGTATATTTTGCTGTGATGAGGTACAAGTTGAGGCATTGATCTACGGTGGATTTCCCCGGACGGAACCCGTATTGAGCATCCGTAATGATTTGTGTAGCCTCTGCCCATTCCATCAACCTGTTTAAAATCACCCGCCCCAGAACCTTCGCTGAGACATCTATCAGGGATATGGGTCGGTAGCAGTGTGGGCTATCCCTGTCGCCTTTCTTAAAAATTGGCACAATAATGGGGTAAGACCAAGATGCTGGCATTGCTGAGCTTATTGCCGCGTTTAGTACCCTAGTTAGAAGAGGGGCCCAGACCTCCGTGTTACAACGAAAGAGGTCTGGTAGGATCCCATCTGGCCCCGGTGCCTTGTTCCTCGTCAAGCCCTCGATTCCTAAACTTACTTCATCCAGGGAGAAGGTAACAGGGTTGATACTTAGTGATGCGGTTGGAGTCTGCATCTCATCCGGACTATGAGGGTGGTTATACAAGACCAACAGAACCCTCTTCAGACTGGAACAACGCTGGGTGCATAGACTAAGATGTGACACAGAGGGACTCAATGACGAAATTCTGTGGGCAGAATTAATGAATTAACTTTCTGATGCACTAAATTGTTGGTGTTATGACAAGAATATGAGCAAAACAGAACCATACTGTCCTGCTATACCCAGCAGGATGTTGCTACTAGGGCGTCATTCCTGAGTACCTGGGGTCTGTATTACATACTGAACGCCATTGACCTTGATCCATCATTGACTTGGCACATACCATCATCCTTGACAATGGGATTGGCCCCCCCCCCTTTTTTTCTAGTACATATTCGTACACTACTATGGCGTTCCATCAGCACACAGCCACCAATTTCCTCTACTGTAAATTACAGTCCACGAGCTGATTGGCATTTATTATTTTTTAATTTTTATTTTTTATGTAAGATCATGAATCTTGCTTTATTCATTAATAAGACACCCCAGCTACAACACCTATCTTGATGACGGGTAGGCACACACGTTGTGTTATGATCCAATGTCATTCTCTATGACCCCATGCTAAGATGGCCGCCGCATTTACACATCGCAGTAAGAGCCACTCAACCCTCCCTGAACGCTCCCCCTACGCAGCGCGTAATCGCGCCTGTACCCGCCCACTCATCCCGGTCGGGCAAGCTTTGGCGGGGGATATAAGCAGGCATACGTTAACCATTCCCCTCCGATTCCGGCACACTACTACGGAGGGGTAGGTCATTATCCCAGCAGAGGCGAGCTAATGTGAGTACTATTCACCACGCGCCCCGATCATGATGGCATTTTTTGACCGAGTCCGTGGGCTCGATCGCGCATTCACTTTCAGGCACCATTTTTTACTATGCGCCTCTCTCGCTTCACAGAAACTCTGCCTTTTACCGAGAGCGTGCCGACGGAACACGATTTCCGTAAAGAGGGGTAGGAATACTGGAATGTTTTTGTGTGCATATGTATGTTTGAAGTATGTGCGCCCCCTTTACATTTACGGGCAGCGCGCAAGTTATGTTTAGTTGTGTGCAGTCTACACCACAACGTCTCGCTAATCCCCCCACTATTTGAACCTCATTCACCACAATGACCACTACAGTGCAGTGCACCGCTAGACCACCTTACCTTTAGCATGTGCTTTTAAGTCCAACCACGTTGATTACGGACCTCTCGATACTAGCTTCGCATACCTCACTCGGCCTCATAGGGCCAGAACCATTTCCAGCAGGCAATGTGCATGTGGAAACTATAGGGTTTTCTATTAGAGACTTGACCTATACTGTTCCACCCCTGTGCACTATTGTCAACACCACCCTGTAGGATGTCTTTTATTTACTGTTAAAACGCCCCGGCATGAGATTACTATATACTTACCTTGTGTGCATGCAGTAGTGGCCAAGCACACCACATGGAAGTAATGATTGCCCTGCATCTTGAAATATTTTAACATCCGTGTATATATCTGTGTGTCTCTCTCTATTTTAGTTTTATTAGGTTGGGGATAGGCACCTACATTGAGAGTTCCTATCAGCGCAAGGACGCTCACACTCCTTAAGAATAAGGTATCGCAGGTTCACAGGTTTCTTTCTTCCTGGAACCTGTTGTCTTTTTGTCTATTTCACTTGTATTTCGGTCCTGACGAAGCGCCCCAGGATCCCTTAAGGACCATCGAAGAGCGCGAAACATGTTGACCTTCTTTTATGTATGATTTACTCACCTTAGCACCCATTCTGAGAGCAGCGGTTAGTCGTACATCCGGCCTCTATATTTGTTTTTGAGAGGAGCTCCAGGATTCACACCCTTTTTAACTTCCCACTCGGACCCCCGAATAAATAGAGGTTCCGGGTACCGTTTGGTAATTTTAACTCACCCACTCACCCACCTTCCTAGGCCCACACACCCACATGCACAACTGCGGCGTCTCCTTAAAAGAACTCCGCTAAAGAGCCCTCTCGCGGGGCCCGTGAGGGACTGCAGCGCCACCCCCACCAGGAGCAACGCCCGTTGATGAAGCAGGACACCCGCAAGGGTGTGTGAGGGCACTACATCTAAAAGGAGGGATTCCCCCCATCATTACTTATAAAACCCAACCGTCTTAGAGTCTGACCACCAGTTTTGATTCCTTCTCACCAACCATAATTTGGTTGATACTTGCATGAGAACTTAGGAACAGTCACCCCCCAGTGTAGACACGTTGTTCTTTGGGAGCGCGGGTACTGGACCTCTTCTTTTTCTAAATAACTCCCGGTCCCCAATTCTTTTTGTGTGATGATGGTGGTTATACAAGCCCTGAAGATGCTGCTGCCATTGTTCTGGCAGAATATTATTGCTTAGCCCCGGCTTATTCGGGTCCATAAAACAAGGGTTATCGATTACTCTCCAAAAGCGGGCAGAGTCCTTCAACTCCGCCGCCTCCATGAGCTCCTCCCAGGCTACACGTTGTAAATGGCCCTTTCGTCCTTTGACAGCTAGTTTGTAACTTGAACGGCAAGCAGCCACCCGCTCCCTGTCCCTTGGGGTCCGCTTAAGTGCCACTTTTAACTCTCTTAGGGCCTGCGAACATTGGCTATCAAACCACCTAGGGGGGCCCTGCTGTACGCGTGTGATGAGGACTTCAACAAGTTATCCACCAAATTTGCGATATTCATAAAGGCCTCTATTAGTTCAGCCCCTTCCACTCCTAGATCTAAACATTTCAGTATTTCCTGGTAACCTCCATCAAATAGGGAGGTATTAAAAGTAACCGTGTCAACCTGGGCCCATCTCAGCCTTCTGCCTTGGTCCGTCACAGCAATTGCCGAACCCCCTTCCTGTCTATTTAATACTGGCAATTGGGACTGAGCAGCAAGCACTAAGATGAGTGGGTTATGATCACTAAACACACTGTGTTGTATATTAAACTTCAATACACCCCTTTCCAATAAAGGGGAAACAAAAATAAAATCAATATTCGAATGGCAACCTCTCCCTTTAAATGTAGGAGGAACCGGACTACCCTTTTTGTTAACGATCATGTCCATTGTGTGGGTTAACCCATAGGAATATAAAAGTCCAGTCGGTTCCCGTCCAACCTGGGTGTGCTCCAGGTGCGGTCCCTTCCTTAAAGAACAGGATGACCAATCACCCTGTGCCACCCTCAAGTGTGGGCACAAGTGACAGTTAAAATCGCCAACTAGAATCAATTGTGATTGAGCCAGCCCTTTCCCTCGTGTATGCTCCAGCCGTGTATTTAGTTCATGGAGACTGCTTGCGCCCTGCGCATTTGGCATTACATTGTAAAAATGTATTCGAATTACCCTAAAGGTGTTATTCGAGAATTTTAATCCTTGGACGACATTTGAGTCCCAAGCCAGATTCTTCCAACTGTTCTGTATTCTCAATCTATGAACATGATCAAACCCCCCTTTGCTCTACCGGATACCGATCTAACTGCTGGGCAAAAGAAGGTTTTATATCCTTCAATAAAAAAGTTTTTACCTGTCTCGCATGTTTCCTGAAGGCATATTATGTGGTACTCCCTCACGTAAGTGAGCCATTGCTCCTCCCCAAATTTACTAGATAGTCCAGCTATGTTCCATGAAATAATTTTTATGTCTCCCCCACTGCTCACCACAATAGAATCAGCAAGCCCAGTACTACTCCGCAGGATGGCTGGCCTACTCACAAGATTCATCTCCGAGATATCAAGTTCCCTGCACTCCACAGGGGATAGTATTGTTGTCCCCATATAGGACTCCACACTCCTCTCTGCTGTATCAGCGTTGGCCAAAAGGATATCACTGACTCTACCCCCACCCTCCCTATGGTTTAGTCAGTCGATGTCGTTCAAATCCCTCAGTGGTGCAAATGCATTAGTTACCGCCACAGGCCTGCCACCTCACCCAGTTCCCTGGTCCTGTCCTGCGTAACATTGTGTAAGATTAAGGCTGGGCGCTGGTCTATAAAAAAAAACCAAGGGTAGTGGTTTAATGCTGGACTCTATGACGAATAAACCAGCTGAATACGAGAGGATCACACGCGCCATCTCAGGGTATCTAAACGTGACAATAACGCAGTCTCCTAAAAAAACTTTCCTCGATTTGCCAATCCAAGACACCCTCCTGGCCATAAGAATGTGCCGATGATCTTTAATGTTGAATCTAGCATATTTGCACATCCAGTGCGCCACTTTATTAATAAGCTGAACAGTGGACTCCTCTTGTGCATTATGTCCTGGCACACCTGTCAGAACCACTGTGTATATATAATATATGTTACTAATCGGAAGTGTATTGCAAGGTTTGGGTAAAGAATGGTTGTAGCAGATCATGGCAAATTTCCTTTAACATCTACACTTGAGGAAGAAACATGCCCAATCAATGCAATTCAGTATCTTTATTCGGTCTAATTAAAAATAGACCATAAAAGTACATAAAAAGTGTTACACATATCCATAATCTAATAAAACAATGAAGAATAATCTTGCATTAGATTAAGAACAGTTAAAAATATATGTACATAAAAGATTTCCACAGTACATCAAATAGCCGTACTTATAGAAGAACAAAAAGAACAAATAACAATCAATTTTTTTTAAGCAACAATAAACTCATATGGAAGTTGGCTGGGTTTAAAGAAAATTAGGGAGAAAAGTGGAGAGCGAAAACCTCTCAAAAGGGACCGCTATGCGCTCCTATTACCCCCCCTCCAAAAAAAGAAATACGACCAGAATACCTCTAGCAGATTCCACCTGCTAATCCACATCACATATACATTTCAACAAATTAATCTATCATAGTTTTCGTGGTCCTAATGGCTGCTTTCAAAAAAGCGCAGACACAATAAACGATTTCAAGGGAACTTAGAATTGTAAGTGGAGCAGGGCTATTCTACAGCGCCGGAATCCTAACTTGCGTAACAAAGGGATCAAAAAGTGCATACGTGCTAAGCTGTACAATTTACAAAAAAACAGTGCAAAAGGGATTGTGCAGAATGACTATCACAGGGACAGGTAGATACTGTATTTCCTTCTGCGTCTAAAATATTTTTAAAACAAAAGGACCAACAAATTGACCCTGCTCTAAATCGGAGAAGAAGTGAACTTTCCCATCTTGTCAATTCTAGAGATAGATACATAAGGGGTTCGCCTGTAAATAAGAGACTACGGTAGTTCAAGACGGAAGGTTTGGATAACTCATTTTCTATTCTATTGTATTCCATTCTACGCAAAACTCCTTAAATAATGTATTTAGCTTCACCTTCGAGTTTTTGGGAATACAACTAGGTTCAGTGAACCAAGAAGATAGGCCCAGGGTTCCTAAAGTATCAAGAATGTAACTTAGCCATGGTATGGAATAAGCCTTGTCCAATATAGACAGTCTAGTATAATGTCTTTGCATAGCTTAGCTGCTGGGTTCGTCCAAATACTGACCCATAATAAGAGTGGCGACAGTTGTACCTTGTCCACTATAAATCCCTGATTTAACTCAAAATGGGTAATAAGACTAGAGCTGGACGGTGGTAAACTCAGCAATCGCCGCAAAAAACGATTTTCCTCAGCCTGTAGGGAACAACTTTTGCTAAAACCCCAAACTCCTGCACCATACGTAGCTGCGCTGATACACTGTGAGTTATAAACCTTCAATGTTGCTAGGACGGTCCCCCTAAGGTCAGGTCTAGTAAGATTACAAACTGTGCTTGCCGATTTACAAAGCTTAAGACTAGCTTGAGCAAGATGGGGATTCCACGACCCTGAGGAGCTAAAGGTTAACCCTAGATAACCAAAGTTATCGACGCTCGTTAATTCTTTCCCATTAATACTGATTTTATTTATCCTTAATTTGCCCGGGCCACAAGACATAATGTATGACTTTGTATAGTTAGTTTTTAAATTCAGATTATGCTTAAAAGAAACAAAACAGTCCACCTGATGGTTGAGGGCTAACAATACAGCGCCATCCGCATACAGTAGTGCTGGAATTGGGGTACCAGCTATTCTTGGGATATCTGAGTGAGTTGAAGATACATGGGCTGTTAAGCCGTTAATATATAAAATAAATAATACAGTAGTGCAAATAATGTTGTGCCCAATCAAATCGAATATTGCATCATAAACCGTTCTATCATGTCTTATATGATAAATTACTTGCATCTTTCCAATTCAAATTAGTCTGCTGAGAAGCAATGACTATAAATTGAGTTGCAACAGTGAGAATGGCTTTTAGAGACACTCACAGATGTCCTGCTCAGTAGACCCTTTATGCATCTGCCACCACACTGCCAACTATGTATCACAAGACTGCTTTTTTTGCAAACATATGTGCAACCTTTTCGACAAATAAGCGGTGTGTGTTTTAACAATTTGAAATGATGTAGACACACTGCACCATAGCTGGTGTCTGCATTCCACTGATTTTCATTAATATTTTCACTTTTAAAGGCTGCATATTAAATAGTACACTATTTTTATGTCGGATAAATACTGCCATATAAATAAGTGTGACAAGCTTTATGATCTGAAGAATGCATAGAGGACGTCAACATCCTAGTTATACCTCTCTGTTGGCAAACCTTAAAAGCTGCTGATGTTAATCTAGGTCGTAGTCTACTTGTACCCGCTTTCTGTAAATGCAGCAAACACTTGCTTGAAATGCTTCCCTCTTGTTATGGGACTGAAATCTGTGCTGCTGTTATTGATGCTTTAGAGGAATGTGTCCTGTTACCACTCATGCTGAGAACACCTGTCCACCAGAGAAGACTTGTGATAAGTGTCACTAGCCGGCAGGACATGTAGAGATAGTTTGGCTTCATGATTCAAAACACCCTTGTTGGGTCTTTTAGTGAGGTGTCTGTGCTCACCTGTAGGGCAGTGTGGTTTATTATCACATTCTCTGTATTTCATAGCAATCTGTTGGCTTTGTACTCATCTTTTACTTATTACACAATACAGGTATCTTTGTCTAAGTAGGCAGACCATCATCGCTCAGCTAATCGCTCCTCCATTGGCATGATGCTAAATTGAGTAAAACTAAAACCCCAAACCTAAAGGCATTTTCTACTAGTGGAATACATACCCTGAGTGAATATATGAGAAGGTGCTGGGTTATGGACTGTGTTGTGGGCTCCACAATAATTTCAACCCAGTCAACTTGAAGATTTTTAAATATCCATGATGAATGCATTGGGATAAAGTCAAATGACTCCGTGCCAGACTTAAAAATTGCAATCCAGTTCTCTCTTTATTTGTGTGGGAGTTTCTGGTTGGGTAGCAAGTTTAATTTCCCTAACATTGGCTTTACTCCAAGCCTCTACAATCTGGGTAGTTACTACAGACCCTCATGTAATGTAGTACTGAATGGGTTTATGTTTTTGTTTTCTATTTGATTTACAATCTTAACAAATTCATTGCAGGCTGAATAAATTATGCAGATTTGATAGTGACCCACCTCTAACATTGTTTCACCGATAATTTTTTCATTGATAAGTATTTCTCAAACTGAGTGATTGGGGAACTCCTTCAGTTATTTTCTTTAATTGATAATTACATGTTGGCTTTATTTGTTTCTTTGGGTACCACTTTAACTTTCAACTTGGTTACAGTAGTAAATAAGCAAGGTAACATTCCATAGCTATCCCATAAGATAAAACTAAACAACTTGCAAGTTTAGAGTGCCACCCAATTTATGCAAAACAGGCTTGGGAATTATGGGAAATTCTCATTTAGGTGACTATTGTTAAAGGTGAAATGCATTGATCTGCCTGACAAATTAGTTCAGTTTTTCAAATGTTTGTATTGTGCAGAAGTCTTTAGTCATTAGATTAGTTGAAAACTGTACACACCAACCCAGAAAATGGTTTTAAGAATTACCATTATGTGATCAACGAATATGAGTCTATCACGGCAGTGCTTAAAGAATTAGTCACAATATAGTTGTTTGTTTGCTAACATTGTGTTGAGGGCAGTCGATGTGATTCACTTGGAAACCTTTGCATTTAAATGAGAAAATTATTCCTATTTTGGGATTGCATAATCTCATTAACAGACTCTTTTCATTGATACTACTAGCTGTAATCTGATCCCAGCGTTGTTAACTATGTTTTGAGCACCTCTCTTGCGGATCTCAGTTACTAGCTGATACAGAAAGGACTCAGTTGTGATGTCCTGCTAATGCGTACAGAGGAGATATTGAACTGGACATGCTGTACATATCAACTTGGTGCACTCCAGTAACTGCAATCTGCTCACAAATATGCTTCAGATACCATCTAGGAAACTGAGGACAGTGAAACGCTCTCTTTAAAACGTTTTAACGACTAGCAATATTCTACCCGTTGATCAGCACTCTGTCCGGCAGTAGACTAGAGAAGTCTGTCAGAAATCTAAGCAAGTAAAACCTTACAAGTTGGAGAGCAAGTCTTGTTAGCCACTGTAAACCTATTCTGTACAAGCATGTGCTTCTGCATCATTGACAGGGTGTACTGTAAGGCAAATGGAACATATCCCTAAAGATTGGTACCTCAAAAGTCCAGTAGCAGAAGGGTAGGTTCAGTCCCATGTCTGAGCATGAAAGAGTGCAGGCATGAAAAAAGGCTGAAAACCTCGTCAAATAGTACTACAGCATAGGCTTGTGAACTACAGATTCCTATGCTGTAGAAGCAAGTGGGCTGATTAGGCAGATTATCAGGTAAGATATTGAGGGTTGCAAACCTGAAGCCAGAGTGTGACTCCTTGGGAACAACCTATACTACAACTATGCCAAAATTAAGCGTGCAGCTTTATAAATATATTGTGTTCAAACATTTCCAATTTAATGAAGTTGTGTTTATAGAACTGGTATATAATCAGTCCAAAAACTGTACAGTTTATCAATAAACAATTCATGAGCAGCCCCTTGTCCTAGGCACAGATTGTAAGAGGAGCCTTAAATCTGCTCATGTGGTGATTGCTAATGGATTTCTGGCCCTGCAGCCATCTCACGATCCCGTGCAACTGTGTTCCGGATTGGTTCAACACCCAACGTCTATGGTACCCAGAGCATTGCCCCCAATCTACAGACTTTTGACAACTCCATTTGATTAACCTATGTTCACCTAGTCTTGACTGCTTCGAGAGTTAGACTTTGAACCTCGGGTTTGGAGATGTTTTAGAATGGGTTCTGTTGAATTGAGCATAATGGCCCACTTGCCAGAGTGCAATTAGTCTCCATAGATCTGTTTCATGTCTCCGTCTTCTTTCTCCTCGGCAGCCAGCACCTAGAAAAAAATGAGATTGACAGAAGCAGTGCATACCTACTCTGTCCGTCACACCATCCATTCTGAAATTTCTTCCTTTATTTAATATGTTGATTACGGTTTTTAAAAAAATCATTTCTTTCAATCAATAAAATCACAGTGTCAAAGAGAAAGACAGGGTGCATAGATCACAAATACATGAATTCACATGGCAAAATGCAGCATTGAAGAATTCAAGTTTACTAGATACAAATTCCAGTCAGTTCTGCAGTATAAAAATGCCTTAAAATATCTGTCTGTGCCTATATTTCTGTTCCTCTGGGCACAAAGATTTTCATATTAGCTCGATTTGTTCTTGTGAAAGAAAAGTCTCCTGAAGCAGCCACAAGCTTCCCTTTGCAGTTTTGATTTGTCTGCAATGATATCTGTGTCCGGAAACCGCATATGGGAGTTATGTGGTAATATAGAAACACATGGCAATGTAAACCAAGGTCTCGCTGAGTCGGTCTCTCAAAGATGTTGCATTTCCACCCCTCTCTTGATCTCAAGTCCTGTATCCTCCTTTCTCACCCTAACCTCTACATTTATCAGAGGTTCTGGCTGTCCTTAAGTAGTCACACAATTCATCACAGGCTCTTTCTTTTCTTCTTTTGCTTCCAGTGTCCATCAGTTCTTCAGAGGTTCTGTCTCCCTTTCCTGCAATGTCTGTCTTTTTTTTTAACACAAACTTTATTGTATTTTCAGTTTCAAATATGCATTACAGACGTATGTTTTTCATCAAGCGAAGGAGTACAGTATAGTAAAATCAATAACATGTATAGAGCACAGTGGGTATAGCCTCTAAGTCCATTTGCGATGGCGTTAACACGATAAGAAAATACCAGGATTGTACAACGTATACAGCCCCCCACCCGGATCCCAAAACATTTGAAAACCTTTGATGTGTCACCCAGGAGCTATCACTCCGAACAGGAAGGAGGAAAGTGTCTGTGCAAATGTAGTGCAGTATAGACATGGATTTAGGGGGAACCAGCGGCGACAGAGCCTCTTTTAACATTGACCCTCCAGGGCGCAGTCAGTGTCGAACCAACTTGCACACCTCACTGTGAGCCCGCGACCCCTCCCGGTGTGGGATTGTGTGCCTTAAAGCTTTCCACTAGCATGTCCCATACCATGAAGATGGGTGATTGCGAAGCCCCTTGTATTCTTCCCGTCTAAGGGCCAAACTCTCTGCTAGACCTCAACGTTGAACCTCCTCCTGCCAATCTTCAATCTTTGGGGCAAAAGGGGACTTCCAGTGTCTGGTGAGAAGGCGCTTCGCCAGCAACAATGCTAGGTTTGTAAATCGAATTCCCTCTTTGGAACCTCTAGGTCTCATGTGCAGTCCCAGTATACAGTGTTCAGTGTTATACAGCGTGTCTGGACTGTAACCTTACCCAGTGCTCTTGCCACTCCGCCCAATAATCAGAGAGTTTGGAACAGGCCCACAGCATGTGGAGCAAATCTGCGCCCTCCACCCGGCAACGGGGGCATATCAAGGGAGCAGTAGGGTACATCACATTGTTTTTGCGAGGTGTCAAGTATGCTCTGTGTAGTATGGCAAGCTGAATAAATTGAAATCTCAAATTATGAGAGACTGTTTTGGGGTATGCCAACATACTCGTCCATTCTTTGTCTGAAAGTACCCTGGTTAAGTCCACCTCCCACCTCTCCCGCAAGGGTGTGAATGACATCATGAGGTGGTCCCGGAGGCTCTTAAATAGCCATCCCACTAAGTGCCAACCATGTCCCATAGTATGTATTGCCCTGAGTAATTCATGAGTCAATGGCTCATGATCTTCCACTGCCTAATGTTAACGCACATATCTAGGAATACTGGCATGTGTGAGGAAGAGGGTTTCCGGGAGGTTATGTGTGTGTATGAAATCTCCGTGTGGCATAAGGGAGCCATCCGTGAACAGGTCTCCCACCGTAGTAATCTCTTCCCTTTCCCAGGGTTCGATTCTTCTCCTCATCAAGGTGCCCGAGGCGGTGGGGAGGCCTCACACGGGTATATTGGGTGCGTAAGGCGCCCAGAACCGAGGTATATTTCATCGCTAGCTTCCAGTACGTCAGAGCAATGCGCAATAGTAACTTATGTGTGGACAGTGTCGGGGCGTCAGGGCATAGCAGGTGGTGCAGCTGGCCCCACTCCTGCTGGGCCACAGTAAGGTCTATTTCAGACAGGTTATGACCTGCGAGCCAATATGCCAACCATTGTAGTTGTCCGGCTATGCAATATGCCTTGAAGTCAGGGCCCCCATCCCACCACTATCAGATGGTAGTTGCAGCTTTGCTAAACTGATTCTGCGGCGCCCTGCCCCATATCAGATCATTTGGGAGAGTGTTCAGTTGTCGGAAACATCCGCAAGGTATTTCAATTGGTAGATTCACAAAGTGGTGTAGGAGGCTCTGTAACATCACCATTTTGGCAAGTGCCAGCCGCCCGGTCGCAGACAGGGGTAACGCAACCCAAAAGGCTGCCTGTGATTTGAGCGCCGCCATCTTACATGAAATATTGCCTTCCAATAGGTCAGGGCCAGCTCTATATATCTGAACCCCAAGGTACCGGAAGGTGCAGCGAGCCACTGAGATTGTATAATCACCAAAGTACAGGATGGGCTCTGCATACGTGCTGGCAAAAGAGTGTGCACATGATTTGTCTGCCTTTATGTGGAGGCCTGATAGGGTCCCGGAAGTGGATAACAACTGGGTCATCTCTGTTTGCGCCTCCCGAATATCTTGAAAATACAAAATCATGTCATCCTAATAGAGCGATATTGTGTGGACTCCATTGCCCAAGGGAGTTCCTTTATGTCCTGCCTCCTGTCTAATTTGTTGTGCTATGGGTTCGACTGCCAGTATAAAAAGAAGAGGGGAGAGGGGACAATCTTGCCTGGTACCTCGCCATACCGGGTATGATTGTGATATATCGGGACCTGCACGAGCCTGAGGCGCGGGGGCAGTATAAAGCATCCTGAGCCATTTTAGGTAGGCTTGAGGTATCCCGAATAGAGTCAAAACTGTCAGCATAAAGTCCCAATTTAATTAATCAAATGCCTGTCGGATGTACAATGAGAGACACCCAGCATGGGGGTATGAATCTTGTATGCATCGATTATTTGGAACAACTGCCGGATATTTAGCGAGGTATTTCAGCGAGGCTCAAGCCCGCATTGGTCTGTGTTCAACAGCTGTGGGAGCAACGGAAGCAGTCTTGCTAAGTATGCCTTTCTTTGTTGGCAAAGAAAAGAGAAGAGAAGATCAAGAACTCAGGAGAAAGAGTATGGTAACTCATTACCATTTAACAAACTGTTGGTATGGAGCCTTATTTATATGCACTTCCGCACCACCTACAGCGTTTTTATTTGATTAGATTTAGATTTGGCATTGCTCATCTCTTAGTCTCCTATCCCAGATGCACCTATAGTGACTCAGATTTGGACTTGTGTCCTTGTGATTCTAAAACTGTTTAGTGTTTAGTATCGATAACAGGCAGTAGGAGGACAACTCTGGCGGGGGTTTCCTGGGTTTCAATAAGGATGTAACTAGTGCTTCTCAGGTGAAGGAGGGAAAAAGGCCTGTGTCAAGGGAGGAATTATATAATTTTTCCAGCTGTGGAATCAGTTGGGCGGAGTATGTAGAGTAACATTCCACCGGGAGTCCATCAGACCCCAGTGTTTTATTGCATGTCAGGTCCTTCAGGGCCCTCTGATTTCATGATCTGTAATAGGAGCAGAGAGGTCCTCCCTTGCAGCCACCGACACCCTAGGAAGTCGTGTCCCTTGAAGGAACCTCTTCAACTTATTCGGGTCCGGAGGGTGTTGCATGGATTATAACTCCGTGTAGTAATCTTGGAAGGCTGTGTTGATCTCAGGCTGCGTTATCACTGCACCCTTGTTCCACGTGTCAACAACTAAAATCGGTGTAGGGGAGAGGTTTGGCTCTATCAAGCTCCCACTTTATCCACATCCGCGTGTACCCTCTGTGTGTAGTGGCGATTATCTACTACTCGAAGGCGTTCCAGCAACTCCGCATACTGCACTCTAGCTTCCTGTAACTGGGGCGCCACAGCTGCATTATCAGACGCTGCTTTTTCAAGGGGTCCCAAGGAGTCCTCTACCTTTTTTAGATCTCGTATCACTTTCCGAGTCCCCGCCACTGAGTTAATGGCAGTGCCCGAATCACCACCTTGAACGCTTCCCATTCTGCGATGGGCAAGGAAGCAGTACCAGCGTTAGTCGTGAAGTATGTATCTATGGTAGTCACCAGGGTACCCCGAAATACAGTGTCCTCCAACATTCTAGGTTGGAGCCTCCTTGTGGGAATCGTAGCAGGTACCCGGCCCCATGCCAGTGAAATTTCCAAGGGCTTATGATCTGATACGGTCTTACCAAGGTAGGTGACATAGGTGACATTCGGTTGGAGATGTGCTAGGCAAAGGAATCGATCTAACCATGAGTGCAGTGCATGTAGGTGCGAATAAAAGGAATATTCCCTTATGCCTTCATTCCGATCCCGCTATACATCAAACAGTTCCCAGCCATCTACCCATTGCTTCAGTATTCGGGCTTGGCGGGTCGGTACGGTCCCTGGCAGCGGAGGGGTGCGATATATTAAGTGTGACATCCAATACAGCATTGAAATCTCCCCCTAGCACCCAAGGGTAAGGAGCCCGGTGAGATAATACAGCAGACAGGTGTGTGTAAAAGGAGTTTTGATCAGTTTTAGATGCATAAATACACCCCAATACGATCATCTGCCCATCCAGGTCTCCTCGCACTAACACAGACCAACCCTGTGTGTCCACCCTTGAGTCCTGCACCCCAAATAGCACCCCAGATCGGAGCCAGATCGCTGCCCCCCCAGGAGTAGGTCGAACAGGAGATGTGAAGAGTTTGGTAATTTGGTGGCCTCTGTGTCAACTAGATGTGTCTCGTGAAAAAAGGTGATGTGTGTCTGGCACCTATGGAGTTGGGCTAGTATTCTGTGTCTTTTTGTACGGAACCCATACCCCACACAATCCAGGTTATTAAGTTATATTGTTTGGTCACCAACGCCATGTGCGTATCTGTGGAACTGCATACAGTATAGGATGTAGCGCACCAAATAACAGTACCCCCTCCACATTACAATAGGTGACACAATCAAACATAATAAACAGTCCCCAAATACTCCTGCACTGTCCGTCTTGTTACCTCTGCTCCCCTTATCTTCTTCTGACATTCTCTCTTCCGTTTTTGTTGTGTTCCTTCACTCTTTGCAGGCTCTGTTCATCCTCTCGTTTCCACTCGATCTTCCATTCATTCAAGACTTGCTGTCCCTTTGCATTGACTAGTCCGTTCTTTCATTCAAGGCTCTCTCTACATATTGCTTTCGCCCTGTCGCTCTGCTAATCACATGCTCTTTTGTTCTGATTCTAAGAATTGTTGTAAAAACACAACAGAACTGGTTAACCGAGAACCACCTCCTGCTCAACACCTCCAAAACAGAATTCCTTCTCATCTCTCCTCCGAATCACATCCCCAAGCTGGACCTCTGGTGGAATCACCTCACTGCCTTCAACTGCTCCCCCCTTATTATCGACTCAGCCAAATCTCTTGGAATCACCCTGGACAAGCATCTGAACATGAAGAACCATATCAGCAACGTGTGTAAGGGAGCTAATCACTTGATGAGGATACTCAGAAATATCAAACCATTCCTTCCACAAGCTGATTTCAAGCAGGTGGTCCAAGCGCTTGTCTTGCCGAGACTAGACTATGGCAGTGCTACGCTCTGTGGCCTCCCCAAATATACCTTGGCTCCACTAAGGGCATCACTGAATGCTGCGGCCAGATTGGTCACGGGCACCAAAAGAAATGCGCACATATCCCTAGTCCTAAAATCCCTTAAGTGGTTGCCCTACGAAGCACGAATTCAGCTAAAGATTGCTTGACTGTCGCACAAAGCCCTCCATTTCAAAACCCCCAGTTACCTAGCGCAAAAGCTTGAATTATCCGGAGGGGGTAGACCCTCAAGAAGTGCTAACACTTTCCTCTTGAAACCACAGATCTTTAGCAAAAAGAGAACTTGCCACCGAGCCTTCTCCGCCGCTGCCCCTAAGATCTGGAACTCTCTTCCACCGGAAGTACGCAGAATCTCCTCCACGGTTGCTTTTAAACTGGAAGCCAAAAGATTCTTCATGAACAAGTTCTTACTTTAAAGGGGTTAGGACCATCTGCTCTAAGTCACTGATCTTACAACCGTAAGACCTCCATTGGATACCTCTCTTCTTTACCCTTTCGTTTGCTCCCCTCTTAGCCCGCTATGTACCAGTTAGTGTATTATTCTCCTTTGACCCCTTTGTCCTGTAATTGTTCCGTTCTGTTATTATTATCTGATGTCGTTATTGCATTTGTTACCTCCTTCCATCCTTTGTAAAGCGCTCTGATATCCTTCGGGATCTTGTTCGCGCTATATAAAACTTTATAAATAAATAAACAGAAGCCAATCTAAGTGTGCTGGTGGGCGCCTTATGAAATAGTCTATTAACAAGAGTGCTCTGGTGGGTGGAAAGGGATATTTATCCTTTTTTCGGCTTTTCTCCCTTTTTTCGGCTTTTCTCCCTTTTGCCCCTGTAGGAATTTCTGACAGCAGCAACATGGTGTTGAGTTGCTCCATGATCAGACCGTAAGTATTTCTATGGATGAGAGAGGCAGCTCTCCACGAAAAAAGGGCAAGCTAGTTGGGAAAGCCTCCTTCATACACAGCCTTGTCTAAATAGTGAGAAGTGGTAGAGTCCTCGTGTTTACTCCAAATAGAAATGGTCAAAGGCCAAGAAAGGAAACTGGCAGACTTATTTATAGGGACAAATTTGCCAATAAAAGCAGGTGATCGGTAATTTATCTCCTCCAGTAAGCGTACTCTTCTAAAAGAATGGTCTTATTATCTTGGTAATCAGTTTATTCTTTTGATATTTGCTTTTTCACGGTTCCTCTTGTTTTGCAGCTGGACAACCTGGTGCTGATCAATAAGATTAAGGAGCAACTGATGGCAGAGAAGATCCGGCCACCTCACCTCCCCCCTACGTCCGTACCTTCCCAGCAGCCGCTGCTAGTGCCACCTTCTGAGACGAGCCAATCCGTCATGACTCTACAGAAGCTGCAGCAAGTTCCAGGACTACACTCGCAGTCTGTCCCACAACCAGATGTGGCATTGCATGCAAGGCCAGCTACTAGCACAGTTTCAGGTAACAATATAGGGCTCGATGTGTGGGTGGGGTGTGCCTCCTATGTTTAGAATAGGTCAAGCGTTTGTGTGGGCTTTGAATATCAAGCAGTGTCACCTACTATGAAGCACTCAATGGCACCATTTAGCCCTTTCCTAATAGCTACTAACTGAGGCCTTTATCGAAAGTAAAGCACAAGAGTTTAGCAGGGAAGTCTGCATAAGATCTGATGTCTATTGATTCAGTAGTCAGTCATTGCCACTAGGCCTATTGCCCTCTGTGCCGCATTGCTAAATGTTGTCCACTCCATATTTTGGGCTATCCTATTATAGCCTCTGACTATTTTATTGGCAGCTAGTGAAATTTAAAAGCACTGGGAAGTAAATGCTTGGAGTGAGCAAGCAAAGTGAGCCAGTCCAACTATCTCAAGTGGGAACAGGGGGGTGTCCTTGCCTGGAGAAATTCGAAAAATAGATGGCAAAAAAGATGCATTTTACATAACAGTTTATGAAAGAACTTGGTTTAAAAGCTATAGGTTTAAAAGGATATTCCAAAAGGGTACTCCTTGAAATATTCAATTACTGAATAGTGTGTCCCCCAACTCGCACCGGATTTCATGCAAAATACTGAAAGAAATGCCCCCTCCCAATATATTTACAGGTAGGCCATCTCATCTGAACGATTTTATTAATAGAATCATTCAGAGGAGATGTTAGGGTGTGCGTTTCTTTCATAATTTTAATGTTTTTTTCCTTTACAACAAATGGTATATTAGGGTGCTTGTACAAGGAGAATGGCTGTGCTAAAAACAAACTGTAGAATTAACTGGATGCACAAGGAGGGTATGGAAGCATAGAGCAGGCACTAGGTCCTTGATGGTAGAGCAAAACAATAACTACTCTCTGCCCCATGTGCTCGGCTCCTGCTCTCTACTGAGGATGCATAAATATGTTTATATGACGCAATTGGCCACATGAAGGATTTACTTTGTCAGTAAGGGTCAAGTAAGTATTGTGCCATGGGTCCCTGAACTATCAATGGGTCGCAAAAGTCCTGAAAATACAGAAGATGGATGTAAAGCACAGTTTAAGTTAAATCACTCATTTGGATTTGTCTTCACAGTGTTTTAAATAGTACTGATACACCGAAATGAGTGCCACGCACCCCGCCTCACCCAGTGTGTGCCCAGAATACCCATCCAATACACCCTGCACCCATGGAAACTGCAAACTTTCCTACTTTCACCCCATCCGCCCCAACTAGGGGGCTTCCTGGACTCATCTGTCTTTGTCTACCCTGTTGCCTCCGAAAGTGCTTCGAAGTACCTTTAAACCACATGTAGCAACGTATAATAATACAGAATTAGAAATGTATGTAAAGATGCCATGAAACGATACATTTATGACATTAAGAACTGCTGCCTGTGCCATTCTTTTTCTCAAACTAATAATTTGTACTGACGCGTGGTCACTGTACCCAAAACTGTATTTGGACTGGGAGCGATTGTGGGACAATACTTTCTTATGAATTTGTGGATGACGTCAGTGCACCATGCTCAACAGTGAGGTTGAAGTGAAGAGAAATCATGATCATGTTATTGCAGATGAAATCAACTCCCATGCAAAATGCCTCATCTTTCGTGCTCTCTGTAATGCTCTGACTCACCCTGCCCCAGTCTTTACCTGCCCACTGTGATAATGTTCTTCCTCTCCTCTGTCCTGTTCCTCTTTACGCTATTCTTTCTTCTTTCCTTCCATCACTTCGTTGTTTGTTGCAGTTGCAGTAGATGCCTCAAGTCAACTGGGTTTGGCCAGATGTGGGTCCTGTGCTCACTGTGCCACAGGACCCAAGCTGTGCCTCACTAAAGAGACCTAAATAGGCCGATACCAGTCTGGGGTTGCTTGAATTCCTATGTGGAGGGGACTTAGCCTGGCAGTGCATGCAGGACTGTTCGTATTGGAGGAGGAACAACATTTAATGCATACGGCAGGCCTCTGTCTTTACTTGCATAGTGAGTGAGCTTAAAAGAATGAACTGGAATGAGTCCAGTGTGATTGCCAGGTGCCAATCAATTCAAGCATCCCTTCCATCACTTTGTTTGTTGCAGTAGGTACACTTAGTGCGACTGGTATACCCATACATTGTCCCACGGTCACTTTACACTGACTCAAGCTATACCTCTGATGAGGCCTCAAAAGGCCAAAACCCATGCAGGGTTGCTTGTGTTCTTGTCTGGAGGGGACCCGACCTGCCAGTAAAAGTACAGCCTGGACTGTTTGTGTTGGAGTTGGGCCAAGGCTGATTTCCATTTGGCAGGTGTCGTTTGGATTCTGCCTGAGACATTCTCCCACGAATGATCAGTTTTGCCTATTTTTTTTAATTGAAATTAACTCTTGGTGAGTCCGGTATTGCTAACACTCAGCACACACAGGTTAAGACTTATTTGATGCATAAGTTCTAGTTGGTTACATTGAGTGGTTTGACAGGTGCATGAACTCTGCGGTAGCTCTGCCAGAGGGAAGGTATGAACGGCTTGTTCGGCATTCTCCCCTATGGCATGTGTGGTATTTCTCCTACGTCACAGCCTTTGTAGCAAAAAGCCCAGCCTTTCTGTTTTCTTCAGGCTAGATCTGTTTAGGAGCAGGATTGGTTCTGTACTGTTTGAGTTGCGATATTAGAAACATAC